>OX451738.1:446882922-447482922 GCA_948472305.1 Vicia faba | reverse complement strand
GGGCTTCATATCTTGCTTTTAAGAGATACCACTATCTGGTCGTAATTTAGGCTTTGCAGTGTTCTGATATTATTATTCGATCATTCTTCGGGATTCGTAATATGATAGAGTAATCAAGATCCTATCCGGCCGTACCCGGGCTTCATAGCTTGAAATTTGTGAGAATTTGATTTTATCTTTCCTGAAAGGTAAAGGTTAGTTGTATGTAATGCATGATATGTATCAGGCAATGATGTTCTCAAAATAAATGATATTGTGTTGTATGATGCGTATGCGCATGTCATGGTGTATGGACGTGCCATGTTTTTATGATATTCTCTAGCTGGGGAAAATAGATCCCGGATTGCTGCTGAAGAGTATAAAGAGTTTCGCTCGCTGTGGATAACGACCAAAGATGATTGGGAGAATAATCCTGCTGGAGAATACATTGGTGAGAGAATGACTCTGTGGGGAAGAAATGCTCTACTGAGGATTTGCTGATTTTGGAGAAATACCCTTGGCTCTGGATGAATTATCATTTCTGGCGATGATAAACTCTGTTGGGGATTAAGTTCCTGTTTGTGGAAGAAATAAACTCCACTGGGGATGGTCTTCTATACTCTACTAGGGATAATCTTCCAGACTCCACTGGGGATAATCTTCCAGTGTTGGTGATAGATAAACTCTGCTTGGGGAGAATCTTACTGATTCATTCACGATTGTGGACCTCAGCTGGGGAGAATTATGTCTTGTTCGGGACAGCTAACATCATTGTCTTTACTCTGCGGGGAGTGTAGATGTTACTTGGACGCATGCCGAGGATATGAAGATGACTTTGCATCGAGACTTTTCTGCCCCTGTATCTGCTGGTGAAAGTGCCTGTGGGGGCCTTGTGGACCGGGTGTTATCCCAACTTATGAGGTATTTGGTAACTTTCGATCGAAATGATAAGTCTTCTTCTGGTAGGCAAATAATGAGATGACGGGACATAGTTTTATGCTTTAATCCCTAACTTTTTCCTGGTCTGTCTTTTTAGATTTTTAGTCAACCGGGATACCCTTTTTTGCCCAAGCCGCCCTTTCGGGTTTTCGACTTACCGAGTGTATAGATTTTTTCATTTTTTATCCCTGATTTTTTCCCGAACCCTTTTGGTTCGCCGGGATGCCCTTAATTTTTCCTAGGCCAGTCAACCTAGCGGGTCTTTGTTCATGCGTAGTATTTTCTGACTATGTCCATGCTCTCAGGGTGTAGGGAGTTGTCACTGTCGGTAGTGTTGTGTTGCCACACTACCACAAGATGTTCGTTTGATCATACCAGCTTCGTTGTTAGAATTCATGTGCAATGCCCCAAGCGATTCAGATGGAGACTTGTCCCTGGCTATTTGGCATCTTTGAGAGATTCCTTGAATCTTGACTTGATTGCCCCAGATGATGGACAATGATCATGCCGTGCCCCTTGGTTGGAAGTGTTTTCCACTTGAGGTGATCCTTTTTATTGAGAAGTTTTTTGTTCACTAGATATTCGTCGTGAGAATTTCTCTGCTGTTGAACAAATAGTCATATGCAAACAATGTTATTTTAAGAATGCAAAGCTTATGTTTGTCTTGAAATTTTTGAAAATGCATTTTTCAGTAAAACAGGCAAATTTGTAAAAATGTGACGTCAACTCAGGATTTACAGCAAGTCCTACAGGAGTCAGGATACCTTTTGTAACAGTATGCTTTTGAACTAACCCATGCTTCAGCTAGGACTTTTAAGGGTTATAATGTGACCTGGTTCACGGTTCAAGAAATAAAGGATAAAGGCTCAAAATTTATTTGTACCCACCCGTTCTTCGTGATGTTCTTTGGTCCTAAACTCAGTTAATTGTGCATTTAGATCCCGTTTGAGTCTTTGCTCTGATATTTTAGTGATGGTTCGGATACTGACAATTTATTTTGAACAGGCAGTCATTTTTGTTGAGAATTTGTAGGACCCCTTTCTTTTTTGATTTTATTATCCCTATCTTTTGCCTGAACTGTTTCCTTTGTGATTACAGTCAGCGGGATGCCCCAGTTTTTTCTTAAGTCTCCTTCATAGGTTTTGACTTAATGGGCTTTTATTTTGAGAGATAATGACTGCCTGTCTTGACGATTAGGGAACCATCACCGTCTTTTATTTTGGAAGGACGTCTTTGAAGCCATTCATTGTGCACCTGAATTAACTGAGAAAACTACCCTGTCCCAGGTTGTGATTAAGGGTTTTAATTTGTATGAAAAGAAAAACCCCTACTTCTTTGGCTCAAAGGGGTTGACTAGGGATTATCTTCCTTATAACTCCACTGTTTAGGATTTGAAACAACGCCTGTACATCGTCAGCGGGGTCTGTTCAAAAGCATACTGTAGAGATTTTGATATCATTTTCCTCATCCTCCCTCTAAGGCTTAGAGTTTTTTAATCGAGAGTTGAATATCACAAAAAGGAAAGCAATTTAAATATAGTGAATACGAATGGATTAATTCAAAACAGACATATGCAATGCATTGATAAAGTAACAGAGTTTGACCTGAATAAATATTCGAACAATCAAAAGAAAATTACAAATTGAAAATTCTAATGAACAAAAATTATTCTTGTTAGAACTTGTCACTTCAAATGGTAAGCCTTGGAGGATTGACAGAAACATTCCAGTTGACCATCTTGTGTGAATTTCAATGCTCCTTCATCAATCAGGTCTTGAATTTTGTACTTCAACTTCCAACAGTCATCAGTATCATGCCCCAGACTGTTGGAGTGATATGGACACCTTGCATCAGGATTGTAATTAGGTGAAGAAGTCTTGGGATTCAGATGAGGTCCTATCAACGTCACCAGATTCATCCTCAACATGTGTTATAACTCTTGAGACAACGACATGTTGAGCTTAGTAAACTGCCTCTTGGGTGTATATGGCTTACTCTGGTTAACCCATTATTTTTGGCGAGGTTGTTGTTGGACCCGTGGGGTAGTAGAAACTTGGAGAGGCCCATTCTTCACCAAACCAATCCCTTGTCTTCTTGGAGGCTGATCAATGACTTGGTCCCCGGCCTCGACTGTTTGCTTCATACTGCTGTATCTGTCTTGACGAAGCTGGTTGATAATGGTTCTCAACTCTTCTTATTCCTGGGCTAAGCCTTGGATAAGAGTCCTCTGCCCTAGCATTTGGGTTCTTATTGCATCTACCTCAGCTTGCAGTTGTTCCAGTCGTTCGTCCTTATTGTCTTCAGGACTTTTCTTGACCAAATTCCCAACAAGGAGTGTTTTCAACTCTTCCTGCCCCTTGGATAGGTTTAGGAATATTTCCCTGAACTGAGCTTCTTGAGTTTTAAGATCTCTGTTGTTTTGTTGGAGAGCCATTGCTGAAATAAACACCGAGAACATGAGAGACCTTCTTTGAAACCTTCTTATGGAATGATATGTATGATATGTATGCAATGTTTTCACGGATCTCACGGGGTAAACAAGAAAGTGTCAGAAGTTGAACTTTGCAGTTTTGATTGAATAACTTTGTATCATTGAGAGTCCTTCTACGAGAGTCAAGCTCACCATATCGAGTGGGTCATAGCCACTGACTCAAGTTATCATGTTTTGATCTCTAGACGATACTGGCCAGAGGAAAATAAATCCCCTTTGCCCCTTGTTGGACATTTGATTTACCATAACCTGCATCACAAACCCTTGAGATCCTTGAAATGGTTAAGGAAATTTTAAGGCATGATGTTACGATGTGTATGCTATGCGTTTAAGAAAAAGTGCGAGGTGATGTAAGCAAGTAAATCTGGAAAGAAATCCAAGTTATTGGATAAGGACTGTAAACAAAACCTGCAAGGAACTCAAGTTGTCAGATAATAAAAATGTGCAAGTAGTTCAAGTTGAAAGCACACAAGTCACACAAACAGCCTTAGGTTTAGGCTTGCATGAGGTTTAGGAGCTACCCTCTTGAAGTTCAGTCGGTTCAACCTGTCCTAATAATAGTATCCGGGTTCTAGAGGTTCTCAATATCACTGACCATCCTCCATCGGTCATAGTTTCAGCTCACGCAATATTTTCTTGCGGCCAGAACCATCTCGAGAGTATGATCTCAATGAGTGTAGCATCGAGTATCAACCAGTTCCCAGCTCTACACCGAGACCGACTATCTCACTACTTCCTATGGCCAAGTTGGTCAATTATAGGTTCTAAGGTCAGTTGATGCTTAACGACCCATATAGCAGCCCCGTATTCTCCTTGTTCCTCCACAAGGGATACCGGTACCAACTAATGTGCCACATCAATGTAGCTACTGCTTTAACCGTATTGGTCTACGCCGTACATTTCCATCACAGTTTATTGCTACTTACCTAAAAGGTGTCCCCAGACCCAGCTTAGGATTTATAGTAACTCCGATACAAAGCCCACAAAAATAAAGCAGTCAAATCAAACAATAGAAAACAATATGATGAACTAATCCTAAGGTATACCCCACTTATATTTCCCCAGCAGAGTCGCCAGTTCTGGTGATACAGTGGCCAGAACCGGGACTGTTTTTAGGAATGCTGGTTTGCATTTTGCGTTTGTATTCGCAAAATGTCGCGGTAAGCAAGAGTCGCCACTGACTTTTATTTTATCCAACAAGGAAAGGAAAACGCATAGAAAAATTCCTTTTTCGAGATTTTCTGAGTACGGGGGGTAGATTATAGAAAGGGAAGGTATTAACACCCTTTCTATCCGTAGTTATCTACGGGATCTTAGGTACTTGCTCATCATTTTCAAAATTGCTTCTTTGTGTTTGTGTGATTTTTTTGTTTTGACTTCGATTTAACTCTTGCTTCTGTCTTCAAGAGTGTAATGAAGTGTTTTTGAAAACTTTGTTTGAAAAGGAGTGTAAATGTGAAAAAGTTTGTTTTGATTGAGCAAGTACTTAAGAGTTAATCTACCTACTCGAAAAAAGAATTGTTCTATGTTTGTTTCCTTTAGACAATGATATCCCACTATTAGTGAGTAGGTAGCATCATCGTTGGAGTTTGAGGGTCAATTCGAAAGGGACGTACAATCACTAAAGCAACGTTAGGACGTCTTAGTAGTAACCCTAATGTCTTAGATCAACTATTCGAGGCAACAATTCCAAGGCAACCTTTCTGAGGTAACTTTGATCTTTGAGACAAAAGGGCGACCACTAAAACATCCTATACCTAATGACCGTTTACCGAAGGCAACCGAAATGGGAGTGTACCCTAGGAGTGCGCATATGCGAGTGATTCAATTTTAGATTATTATCTTTGCATATTTTAGGGTTATCTAACTGTTTTAAAGTTAATCATACATTCTTATCATGCATCCCTATATCATACATCTAACAATTAATATTTTGCAGAATTTAAAGTGTGGAAATTAAACTACGCTATTACAAGGCTTCGGGTATTTACATAGCCAAAAACAAACCCTTAAAAAAAATAAAGTGATAAATGAAAATAAAAGACCTAATTAACTATTACAACTTGTGAGCAATTACATAAATAGGTTAAAAATAAATAATAAAGCGCGCGCGAGGAAATTTAGACCGAGAGAGAACTAGGGTTTTGACCCTTTCTAACCTAATGAAAGAGAAAATTGTTTTTGTTGTTTTTAATTATTTTTAAGAAAAAAGAATTAGGTTTTTAAAATTATGTACAAAAATAATTAGTGATTAAATTAATTAATGAAAATAAATAAATGGCCTATTTTTGTGTTTTTGGTTATTTTAAGAAAAAGAAAATATAATTAAGTTAAAATCCTAATTGTTCTAATTAATTTTAATTTATATACAAAATAATTAAAGTTATCTAAAATTAAAATCTAATTAAGTTAATTAATTTATTGATAAAAAATAAACCTAAGTCTAATTGGGTAAAAAATATTATTTGTGATTTTTTGGTAAAAGAAATAATTAATTTTGGTTAGTAAAATAAATAAACTAAATTAATTAAATAAAATATAAAAGAAGAAAAAAACAAAGAAATTGGGCCTGAGAAAGAAGTTTGGAGGTGTGAATAGCAATTTTCTGGCCCAAGACCAAAGGTCCACGTTGACCTTCTCAGATCCCATGCAATTGCTTTGACCATGCCTTTGGTGCTCCTTCATTTATGGCCTTTGGATCTGGCCATCTGGCCACTTGGCAAGCTGGATGATGAGGTCACATGGTGGATCTTGCCCTTGTGTGTGTGCTGGATCCTGAAAAGGAAAATAATATGCAAGAATGGGGGGACCTGGGATTCGAACCCAGGTCCTGAAGCACTTTCCAACCACCTGGCTACCAACTGAGCTATACGCGTTTCTTGTATACAAAACAAATAACAATTATTATATTAAGAACAAATGAAATAAAAGAAATTCACGCGGAAATTCAAATGGACGAGTTAGATGAAGCCACGCCATCATCCCTGTCCTCTCTCCGTGGCTAAAAGGTTTGAAAACCTTTACCTACGGACGACGTCCGTCGCTACAGCCCTGCAATTTCCCAAAATCAAATACAAGTGAGATAAATGACTACCAAAGCCATGAATGGATTTGTTTGGACCTTCTGAGCACAATGGTTCCTCTTTCATGGCCCAATTTTTCCTAGGTTCAAAAACCCCTAAGCGAGCTTGTAAACCCTAATAATGGCAAACTCCAATATAGTTCATGAAAACGAAATTAAATGTTACAGAAAGCTTGCAAATGTGATGGTGAATAAGAATATATGATTATATCATGCTATATGTTCCAGAATTATGCAAACCGAATTCAAGAAATGTTCAGTATCGTGAATGCCTTACAGCGAGTTTCAGGGCCTGGAAATGCTTGTTCTTGATTGGTTTCGCTTGCCTACACTCCCAGGAAGCGATTGGAATGGTCAAAGGATCTTGAAATTTCCTGGAACAATGAATTCGACTCACCACTTTTCTTTGTTTTTTGCAAGTTTGTTCTGACCTTATGCGCCTCCCTCTAGCCTCCTTTTGGGTCTGCAAATACTCCTTATGTACTGAGGAATGAATTAGGGTTGCCAATATGATCACAATCTTCCTCCATCATTGCTCTTGATTTGGATTTGATTCACTTTAAATATCTTTCTAAACTTAGGCCAAATTCAATCTTTTTGTCCACACCAATGCTTCGCACGATTTCAAATACTTGCCAACTGGATTTAAGACCTGAAACAAGCACAAGATCTTTGAATTTCAATGTTTTGGATTTTCTATGGTTTGTTTTGATTTAAATTAATTTAATTCAAATAAAAATCAAAATAAATAATAAAAATAAGATAATGACAAGTGGAAAAGGCTAGGGCTCGTGGACCATGTTTCCAACTCAAAAAAAGTGCAAAAGATTGGGCCCATTTGGCAAAAATTACAATTTGAGGCATAATTGACTTTTGACAATTTTGCAAAAAGGGTCAACTTCACCAATGCATAACTTCCTCAATTTTGACTCTTTGAAGGTGTTCTTTGACTTTTTATAAATCTTGTGATGTTCTCTAAGCAACGCTTTTGGTATCATCTCAATTTGATATTCCATTCTCATGTATGAAGCTTTGACAATAATGGTGTTTTTGTTGACTTTTCAAAATGACCCATAATGTCCAAATTCATAACTTATTGTGAGTGCATATTTTGAACTTGGGATATGAATATGGATTGTATAGAATTGAATCCTATTCAAAATGAGCTTTGGGTGGGTCATTTCTCATAAAGTATGAGAAAGTTATGCTTGGTCAAAGTTGAGTTGACTTTTCCTGCAAAACCCTAATTTAGCAACTTTTGGTTCTTGATGAATTATGAGCAATCCTTGATGAATCATGATCAACCCTTGATAAAATGATGAAATATACTTCAAAATGAGGATGTTGACCAAAAATCTTGAAGTTTGATTGTATGTGGGCCACAGTTGACTTTTTCCCTAACATAGTCGATTTTCAGGTTATTGAGCAATTGGCTGGGCAAACTTTCTCTGCAAGGCTTGAAACTTCACATGGATGATCTTGAGAAAATATTAGGACAATGGTGAGAATTTGGGATCCCTTGGACTCAATTATCTTGATACAATATGAAACCCTAATTTGAGGTAGACTGCCTTAGGAGAGAGCTTGTCTGGTCAACCCTTAGGCTTTCTTGAGCAATTCGAGGATCTTTCTTGAGGTGCATTGAGAAATATGGGAGGGAAAATTTTGGGGTACAACACCAAGTTTCTTGTTGATAAGCTGTGTGACGCACGATAATTCTTGCGAATAACTTCACTTCTAAAATACCCCAAGTTATATGGTTGATGAGAAGAAATCGTCTCAAGAGGATTTTACAAAGGACCTGGCATCCAAAATGCCACAGTATCTTCAAACTCTTGGAGAGATTCGTCAAATCTTGACGTGACTTCCACCATATTTACTATATTTGGCACAACAGAGTCTTCAAATTTCCCCATGAGGGTAAACGAGCTATGGAGGAAACAACTTATTCATGTTGAAGGTCTTCAAGCGACATGTCCCTGGATATGATCATTCTTGAAATGATTCGCCAATTACTCCATAGAGTTTCAGGCCTAAAGATTAACTCATTATTGGTGCTTACATGTAAGCTTCCTGGATATTAAGCAAATGTTTTATAAGCAGGAAAATTTTATTCTAAGAATCAAAATTCTAATACAACAGTTATTTAAGTCTTGAAGATTTTTTTTGAAAAGATGTTGCAAAGTGCGAATGAGTGCATCATTTATTATGTACGAAAGATAACAGAAGCATATAATACCAGCACAGATATTTTAGCAAAACTTATGGGAGTCAGGAACGTTATCTCATTGAAGTATACTTTCAAAATAAACTTTGCTTCAATTAGGACTTTTGATGGTTGTAACGTGGTCCGGTTCACGGTTTTCAGAAAAAAGATTTTTAAGGCTCAAAATTTATTGGTGCCCACCCATTCTTTGTCATGTTCTCCAGTCCTATGTTCATTTAATTCAAAACTAGTATTCATTTCTCATAAAAATATTTTGTGATAGTTAAGGAAGTGATAAGGCTTTCAGAGTCGCAACCACCCTTCTTGTGTTTGTGTTTGTGTTTGTAGTCACACGATTTTTGTTCTTGGCTGGGAACTTTTCTTTGTAGTCCTTTCTTTGCAAAAATTTTATTTTCCCTAAGTTTTTCCTGAACTAATTCTTTTGAATTGATAGTCTAACGGGATGCCCTAATTTATGCCTAAGTCTCTTATTTTCCAGTTTTTGACGTAGCGTGCTTTCCTTTTTTTCTTGATTTTTGAACAAAATGTGTGACATTAGCTTGTCTTGACTTGTTGAGAGGATTGTGACTGCCTCGTTTCTTGATGGATGATGGATAACCATTGTGGTTTCGCATCTTCTGGCTTCATGATATATGAAGGATAGCCATCGCGGTTTCTCTCCATAAATATCTTCCTTATGAATTTTGAACACTCGATCAGATTAACTAAAAACTACCCTGCCCCAGGTTATAATTAAGGGTTTTCTGTATTGAAAAGAAACTCCTACTTCAAGGCTCAAAAGGGGTTAGCAAGGGATTATCTTCCTTATATCTCTGGTGTTTAGGGATTTGAAACAATTCCTATACATCTTGAGCAAGATTTTATTCAAAAGCATATTGTTGTACCCCAAAATTTGCCCTTTCATTTTATCAAGATTTCCCCTCACAAGACTCTTTGGACTCCAGACAAGATTAGGGTTTGCTCTGCTCAAGACATCTCCTTGCACTGATGACCTGAAATTAGGGTTTAAGTTTGCACAAATATTTTTGGATTTCCAATGCCTCATGTGACTTTCATACTTCATTTTGGACTCCTAAGATTGCCCATACCCAGTTTCAAGCTTTGAATCACAATTTTGCCCAATCAAGTGGACAGTTGACCTAAAAATCAGTTGCATTGGGGAAAAAGTCAACTGTGGCCAATTTACAGTCAAACCTCATAATTTTTTATCCACATCAACATTATAGGCTCATATTAACCATTTGATCAAGTTTGGACCACAACTCCTCAAGAAATTTGATCAGATCATCAAAAGGGTAAAATGGTCATTTTTAGGGTTTTGACTGTAGAAGGGCAATTTCTGATTTTTCACCTAGCCAATGGAAAATTTGGTTCAAGCATGGTTTCAAGGACTCAATGGCATCATCTTGACCTAATCACAAGGTTTAAAAGATCTCAAATGCATTGGATTGACAGATGAATTTTCCAGTCAACTGATCAAAAATCAACTGTACACTTAAAAGTCAAACTTTGACTTTTTGGTCAAAATCAAGTGCCAAGGGTCATTTTTCATAAAGATGTGTCAAAACATGAAACTTGTTCACCAAGAAACCTAATTTTGGAAATTAGGGTTTAAAATGGAAAATTTTCATAACTTAGAAATTTTCTAAGTTATGAAAATTTCTTATTTTTTCCCAACTTTTTCACCATAATGAAATTGGATTCAAACAAAACTTCCAACATGAAAGTTATATTCCTCCACAAAATCTACAACTTTTATTCACAAAGTTTTCCCAAAAGATGCTTGGATATCAAATTATGATTTTGTGAATAGGGGTCCAAAAAACTTTCTAACTTAGTGAAATTTTGCCCTAGTTTAGGCAGGATTTTGACCTATCTTCATGACAATTTTTCACATAGTTCCAAGTATAATCTCAAAATGAATTTCAAAGATGGATTTTAGAGCATGTTACAAGATTTCCAAAATGTCCCAGAACTCTCCAAGATCATTTGTGGTTAGGGAGAATCGAAGGAATGAAAATGGCCATTTCTGACTTTTGTCCAAGGCATTTTGCACATTGCTACAACTTGCAAATTTGTCCAAAGCATGCTTGTACTTGTTTTACAGGTATTAAACCTTTCCAAACTCCTTAATTAAATGCAAATACATTGGTTAAAGGCTTTTTCTGAGCTTTAGAACATTACACAAAGATTTAATCCAAAAATGGCAAAAAGATAACATTGCTACTTTGATAAAGTTCACTTTATGTAACTTTGTTTATCTTGAGCCATGGACCAAGCCTTTTGCTGCAAACAAAGTTCACTAATATTAGGCAAAATTCACCAACTATGTGCAGCTAGAATACAGGCCTGTACAGGCCTTGGCATTATCAACTTCAACTTTTGCTTCAAAAGCAAGTAACTTGCAAAAGTCCACACAACTTGAAAATCTGATAAGAGCAAGTCTTATGAATATTTCAAACAGGTTTTACATATTGTCTAAGGCCAGAAACACGAGCTCATAGCATCTAAAATACCCTTAAGCACAAAAAACCCCATTTTCTGCCCAAACAGGGCAACCACTGCAGAACCTTGGCCAAATCCATATTCCCTCGTGCGTTTTTCTTGGAATCATTTCAAACACATTCTAAACAATACACCTGGACTATCCAAGCCTTTATCAAGCCACTGTAACTCTATTTTCACACTTCACCATTTTCACTTTGAAGCTTTGCAGGTTGAGTTCTACAAGCACATTCAGGCAAGTTCAAGGCAAGCCAAGCATTGGGAAAGGTTGAGTGAACTTCAGGCAAGCTAACACGACCTTCAGGCCTCATCCAAAACTCCTACATTGCCATATCCAAACTTGGCTGAAACAGGTAATTTTCAAACTTCTATCTCCTTATTTAGGAATCATTAGGCTTAGGTTTGTGAAGCAAAAATGTAGCCCTTAATGTCCTTGAACTGTACATATGCATAGCTTGTATTTATATTAACTGAGCTAGGGGAATTTGGATGTTGAAATTGCTGAAAAAACTAGGTCATAAATTAGGGGCTCTGAAATTCTCCCTGGTTTCTTAGAGTTAGATCATGTTTTTTATATGGTTGGAATCGTGATTGAAAATGCTATAACTTTTATGTTGTGAGTTTTTGATTTCATGCAAGAACAAGAGAGAACAGGATTTGAACCATGGTGCGCGCGCGTTCTGAGGACAAGGACGAAGTGTATTTGGGCCAGGCGCCTTGGGCCTCTTACTTTTGACACCCCCTGCTTGCTTTCTGCACCCCCTTGGCCCATTTCTTTTATTTTATATATTTTCCATTTCTTTTTATATTTTCTGACTTTTATTATTTTTTCTAAATATTAAAAATCACCAAAAATATTCTCTTAATTTTTATATTTTTATTATTTTTTATGACAAAAAAATAGTTTATTAGATTAAATAAAATTCATTTTCTTGAATAAATTTGTAAATAATACAAAAATATTACATATTTTTATTTTATTATATTATACACTTAAAATATTATTTTCTCACATATTTTATTTTTTAAAACATATTTGTATATATTTTTATTTATTATCTTGTACATAAAAATGAATAAATAAATAATATAATATATTTTCTTTTAAAACCAAAAACTAGGGTTTCCACCCTTTCAAAAATAATCATTTTTATTTTTTCTTATTTTGAGACATAAATAATTTATTTTACATACATGAAATAAATACAAAAAAACATCCTTTGCATATTTATATTTATTTGTACATTTAAATATTTGTCTATTTATTTGTGCAATATTTCAATTTGGTTGTAATAATAGTTTTAGGGTTTTATTTTGAGCAATATCCCCTTATTCAAACTTGTATCCCCCTTCCCATAATCATGTTGTAATAGTCCTAGATTTACTTTATGCATTTTATCGCTTTGATATGCATGATAGTAAAATTAGGGTTTGTATGCAAAGGACCAAAATCAAACAAATAACATGACTAAATACAAGACAAAAATGCATGAAAAAGGACAACAGAATGCACACAAGCACCCCTAGGGTTTCATCCACTTGTTGCCTTAAAAATGGCCATGGTATGCATGCTAGGTATCTTGGCAAAACAAAATCAAAACAAAAGATCATAGTCCCTCGATGACGCTATCTTGGTTGCCTAAACAAAAATGATCTAGACCCTCAAAAAACTTGCTAAGATACTTGGCACAATTGCTATCATGGTCATACGATGACCCGCGCCTATCCCGTTTAACATCCAAAGATAGGGTTGTTTACCAAATGCAATGGTAAAAGAACAATATCAAAGGAATAAAAATGTTTAGGAAAGATCTTTGAGTAGGGTAGACAACTCTTAGTTACTTGATCAAACTTGCAAACCATCCTTGCTATTTTCAAACATCACACAACAATTTCAAAACATTTTTCCAAACAAAACTTTCAAACATTGAAACATTTTTCAAAAGACAAACACCTTTGTATACATTCAAACAAGAATCACTACAAAGGTTGCCTAAACAAAGGCCTCTTTTCAAAATACTTTCAAAACCACACACAAAAGCACCATTTCAAACAATTGAAAAGCAAAAGCAAGTGATCTAAAACAAGTAACTAAGAGCCCATGGAAAACCATGGATGAAAAGGGTGTTAGCACCTTCCCTTTTCATAATCTACCCCCCGAACCCAAAAAAAATCTCAAAGGTCTTTCCTGTGCTTTTTTACCTTTCCTTTTGGATAAAATAAAAGTCGGTTCTCAAGTCAGTTCTCCCACCGCATCACAGAACTGGCGACTCTGCTGGGGACTATTCTAAAAGTGGGGTTACCTTAGGGTTTTAGATCACCTTTACATGCTTATCTTGCTTGACTTGATTGCTTTACATTTGGTTCTATTGTTTGGGTTTGAAATCCTCTACCCGGATTTGGGAAAAATTCATAGGTAAATAGAAATACGTTGTGGAAACTGTGCGGGGTATACCGACATGGTTGAAGCAATAACTATATTAATGCGACATATTTGTGGGTACCGGTAGCCTTTGAGTTAATCAAAGAGAATACGGGGTCGCTGAGTGATGTCATAAAGCACTAATGGACTTTTAGAACCTTTACTTGACCAACTTGGCCTTTTTAGGGGTAGTGAGATGACCGAATTTGGTGCAGTCCGAGGTTGGTAGATACTCAATACTACACTCATTGAGGGTTGTTTTCTTGGAATATTTCGGTCGCCAGTAAAGTGGCTAAACTGAAACAATGAACACAGAAAATAATCCAGTGATATTGATCTCCTTAGGACCCGGTTACTATTTCTAGGACAGGTTGAGCCAACTAAACTTCAAGAGGGTACTTACCTATGAAACCCCATGCAAGCCTGAAACTAGGAACTTGTGTGATTTGTTTGTACATATATACTTGTGCATAACATCATGGACATCATGAAGCATCATATGCATCCACTAACCATTTCAAGGATTTGGATATTCATCTTTGTTCCTGTTTTGTAGGTAATGGAATCACTTCGCAGGAAAACTATCCAAGTCAACCTTGTAAGAATTCCTCCTCAACTCAAGGAGCTAGCTTCAAGGATTCCTTAGAATTCTCCATTCACCGAGAGGCATGGTTGTCTTCTCAACTTAGTCAACACCAACACTGAGGAAGACATGGTGAAAGTTCTCCTCCAGTTCTTTGACCCCCTACACCACTGCTTCACATTTCTTGATTACCAGCTAGTGCCTACTTTGGAGGAATTTTCTCAACTCTTGAGGATTCCCATTCTCCATCAACTACCCTACAACGGTACGGAAAGAGATCCAAAGCATGAAGATGTTACGCAAGCCCTACACTTGCAACCATCTGATATCATAGGCCATTGGGAGACTAGAAGTGGTGTCAAAGGTTTCTTGTCAAAGTTTCTATTTGAGAAAGTCCAAAGCTGCTGGAATTCATTGGACTTACAAGATTTTGAGGAGATTGTAGCTCTTCTCATCTATGGGATGGTCTTGTTCCCAAACCCTGACCAACTCATAGATGTCAGTGCTATCAAAATCTTCATGGCTCGCAACCCTGTGGCTATGTTGCTTGGGCATATCCTCTACTCTTTTCACACTCGAACAATGAGGAAAAGAGGTGTTCTCATGTGTTGTACTCCTCTACTGGCATGATGGTTTATTTCTCATCTTCCCCAATTAGTCTTGAAGAATGAGCAAGGTTTGAGGTGGTCACAACGATTGATGACTCTTACACATTCAGATGTTCATTGGTGTTCTCGATCCAGAGAAAATGTTATCATCATTGATCGTTATGGGGAATTCCATAATGTCCATCTACTTGGCATTAGGGGAGGCATTACCTATAACCCCTGCTTGGCTCTGAGACAGTTTGGGTATGCCCAAAGGGATGGCCCACATGACATGCTGATTCCAGACTTGGTTTTTGACTTCGACAACGACGATCAAGGACTTCAACAAAGGTTCATCCAAGCTTGGAGGATGCCCAACAAGGTGGACAGTAAGACCTTGGGACACAAGAATTCCATCCCCCTTGAGCCTTACCTCAAGTGGGTACGAACCCGTGCCCAAAGTCTTATGATGCCTTACCCCTACATTCTACCTGTGATCAAAGAGCCTGTTATGGAAGGAGAGGTTCCATACACCCTCCTACATCCTGACATGCCAACGTCACTAGAAGATTTGCAAAGGAGTTGGATACAACTCAAGGGAGAACGCGACACTTTCGAAGCCTAATTCTACGCAAGTGAGAAGAAGGTTTTGGAACTTACTCGTGAACTTCACGAAGAGCAGACTCTCAACACCTACATTGCACCAAATAGGATGCGCAACGTATTTTTACATTAGAATTTTGTATTATTTTTCCCATGGGGCATTGATGTACTAACAAATTCTATCTTATTAATATGACGTGTGTTCTTTTTTGTTTAAAACAAATTTGAATTTCTGAATCCTTGAATGCATTACATGAATACATATCATTAATCATATGCATAAACAGGTCTTCACACCAGGTTTCCTTATCTCTCTGCTGTTTATTTCAGCAAGATGGATATTGAGCAGACGGTCAAAGACTTACAAACGCAGAATTCACAGTTCCAACAGCTACTCATGACTTTGGCTAAGGGTCAGGAGGAGCTCAAAACCTTGCTGGAAAAAGAGAAAAAGAAAAAGAAGAGGGTTGGTGTGGCTACCATGGGTAGAAGATTTGAAGGTCAAGCTAGAATGTTCCTGGATTTCCCCTCAACATCTGATGAAGGGGTAGGAAAAGGAAAGGGAGCTGCAGTGCCATCTGAGTCTGAGGAATAGGAGGAAGAAGAGGATGAAGACTATTCTGAACAGCAGTACCCTCCTGCAGACGACAATACAAGAACCTGGATGAGCGTCTGGCAGCCATGGAGATACAAAGAGTTCCTGGGCTAGACTTTGAAGAGTTAGGGTTGGTTTCTGGAATTGTGATTCCCCTTAAGTTTAAGGTGCCTCTTTTTGCTAAATACTATGGGTTGTATTTTCCCAAGATGCACCTACGGTCTTACGTCAGAAAAATTCAACCTCATTCTTCTGACAAAGACTTGTGGGTTTATTTCTTCCAGGACAGTCTTTCAGGGACGCAGTTAGATTGGTTCTACCAGCTAGAGAGGTCTGATATGCACAATTCGGAGGATTTAGCGGCCGCCTTCTACAGACAGTATCAATATAATGCGGACTTAGCACCAACCCGTACTCAATTACAGAGTATGGGCATGGTCTCAAATGAAGGTTTCAAAGAGTATGCCTAGAAATGGAGAGACTTGGTGGGACGAGTACAACCACCTCTATCTGAGAGGGAGCTGGTAGATATGTTTTTGGGTACACTGTCAGGCCCCCTTTTCAATCACCTGATTGGAAGTTCGTCTGCGGGGTTCACCGAGTTGATTCAGACTGGTGAGAGAGTTGAAGCCGGCATAAAGAGCGGGAAAATTCAAAAGGATACATCTGCTTCCGCTGCCATCAAAAAGACTTTTCCAGCAAAGAAGGAAGTCTCAACTGTCTACTCCCAATGAGGTCAAGGAAAAGTTGAGCGTCAGCCAGCGGTGGGGGCCGTAATGATTCAAAAGTCTGCAGCTGATCAGCCCAGAAACAATCAACCCAGAACCAACCAAGCAAGGGTGGAAAGGCCTGCACGACAATTCACCCGGATCAACATGACTCCTGCTCAGGTTCTCCCCCATCTCTTGAAGTTAAACCTTGCAAGCTTGAAGGAAGCCCCAAAGAATCTGAATACAACTTCTCCTTACTACCATTCAAATGCCAAGTGTGCTTATCATTCAGACAGCCTGGGGTACGACACCAATAATTGTTGGGCCCTCAAGAATAAGATTCAGGATTTGATAGATGCTAAAGAAGTTGAATTCGACGCCCCTGAAAAGCCTAATGTGATCTCTGCTCCAATGCCAAAGCATGGCCAAAATGCCCATGTTGTTGAAGAAGATCTTTTTGTTGCTACTGTTGATGATTTGATGACTCCGCTATCGATAATCAAGTTGAATTTGCTAAAGGCTAGGATTTTCCCAAGTTGTGAAGAAGATTGTTGCCTTTGTTCCTCCTTACCAACCGACTGTCCATTGTTGAAGTTAGGCATCCAACGCCTAATGGATAACCAAGAAATCCTTTTTGAAAAGACTCCTGTTACACCGACTCCTGTCAATGATATTTCAATAATTACCATATCTGCCAATCTTTCCAAGGTCTCCAAAACACCTGTTAAGATTACATCCGATCCGAAGATTGCACCTTTGAAGATAACCATGTCGGGGCCTGTCCCGTACAAGTCCAACAAATTAATACTGTGGAACTATGGGGGAGAGATCTTTTACCACGGTATTAAACAAATTGAATCAATTGAAGAGAGTTCTGATGAAGAGACTTCCGACATTGGAAACATTGCCGGAACGAGTAAAATCACCCGAAGTGGAAGAATTTTTTCTCCGGAGATTGCCCCTCCAAAGGCAATCTTCGGACCCTCAGCTGCTCCTAAAGTTCTCTGTACCGGTCAACATATCTGCAAGAACTCCAATTATTAAAGAAGTTGTGATTCCTGTGGTTGTCCCCTCTGCTGCTGCTGATGATCGAGGGAAAGGGATCCAAGAAGAGCCTGTCAGGACGAGGGATCAGCCGTTGATCATCCCTGGAACCTCTCAAAAAGAAATGGAAGAGATTTTGAAAATAATCAAGAGAAGTGATTATAATATTGTTGAGCAACTGGCGAAAACCCCCTCAAAAATCTCTATGTTGGCCTTGCTGCTTTGTTCAGAAGCTCATGCTAAAGCCCTGATCAAATTATTGAAGACGGCCCATGCGCCCCAGGAATCTTCCGCGGATCAGTTCCAGGAATGTGTAGTTAGCCTAACAGCTGATAACGGTCTAGGATTCTCCGATGCTGATCTAACAATCAAAGGGAGAAAACATAATGACGCTTTGCATGTCTCGGTTGAATGCAGAGGGACTACTCTAGCACACGTTCTGGCAGACACTGGTTCATCACTGAACATCTTGCCAAAGAAGGCATTGGATAGGCTAGATTTTGAAGGTTTAACCTTGAAGCCCAACAACATCATTATCAGAGTCTTTGAAGGTTCTAACAGGATGGTCCACGAGGAGGTGGACATCCCGATTAAAGTAGGAACTGAAACGTTCAACTCCATATTCTATGTTATGGACATCTGTCCTTCCTATTCTTGCTTGTTGGGAAGACCCTGGATTCATCATGCTGGAGTCGTCACTTCTACTCTGCAGAAGCTCAAGTACCCTGTCCAGGGGAAAATTGTAACTGTTCACGGCGAAGAGGAATACATGATAAGCCATCTAAATTCTTTCCGCTATGTGGAATTGGATGGTGAATTCATCGAAACCCCCTTTCAGCATTATGAAGATGTAGCTCAGGAGATTGCAGCAACCAAGACAGTGTCTTCTGTACCGATGATTACCAGACCTCCGCCTCGGATGTCGTCTCTCAAAGATGCAAAAGCTGTGATTGAAGAAGGAGGAAGCACAATCTGTGGGAAGCTTCCTGACTTTCCCTTTAAATCTGATAAATTCGGCTTGGGTTTCTCTGCTTCTGCTCAAAAGGTTGTGCGTCGCTCCCGGGCTGGAGGGCCACCAGTGAAGATCACCCATCATGGAGTCAATGCTTTGGAGGATAGTGAAGAGGAAAGCAACTTGGAAGATTGGATTTTCCCTACTGTTGACGGAGGACTGTGCAATTAGGAGGCAAAGGACTTTGTTCCCATTACTTTCATAAATCAGTAATTTATCTTTCAAACATTTCTGTTGGTTTGTAATAATTCTTAAACAATTCGTACACTTTTAACCTTGTGCCTTACCCGAGACACATAGGTCCATTTGTAAGGGTTTGATTTTTCATCTTCATATGCCATTTTAATGAATCATGGACGTTTTCACATATAAACTTTTGTGTTCATTGTCTTTATTTTTACATTTTATTTGTTTAAAGTTGGCTATCCCTTACACACACCCACACTCACAAATGCAGGTACCCTTCCATTCCGGATTCCATGGGTAACAATTCTGCTATGACCTTCAGTGACTCTGAAGATCTGGTCTACCATGCCAAATACGAAGGTGAAGACGACTGTGAAGTGCAGAGAGAGTTGACTAGACTGCTACAACAGGAAGAAAGGGCTATTCTACCTCATGAGGAGTTGTTAGAGACAATCAACTTGGGTACTAAGGAAGACAGAAAAGAAGTTAGAGTGGGTGCCAACCTAGAGCCAAGTGTCAAGGAGCGCTTAATTCAGCTGTTGAATGAATATGTTAAGATCTTCGCCTGGTCATACAAAGACATGTTGGGGCTTGATACAGACATTGTGGTACACCGTCTACCCACAAGAGAATACTTCCCACCAGTTAAACAGAAAGTCCGCCGCATGAGGACCGACATGTCTGAAAAAATCAAAGCAGAAGTTATGAAGAAGTTCAATGCTGGATTTCTCGTTGTTACTTCCTATCCATAATGGGTTGCTAACATTGTGCCCGTGCCTAAGAAGGAAGGCAAAGTCAGAATGTACGTGGATTACTGAGACCTAAATAGGGCCAACCCTAAAGATGACTTTCCACTACAGCACATTGACATCTTGGTTGACAATACAGCTCAACACAAGGTATTTTCTTTCATGGACGGATTCTCGGGCTATAACCAGATCAAAATGGCACCTGAGGACATGGAGAAAACTACTTTTGTTACACAGTGGGGTACGTTCTGCTACAAAGTAATGCCATTCGGACTGAAGAATGTTGGGGCAACCTATCAACGTGCCATGGTAGCTTTGTTTCATGATATGATACATCATTAGATAGAGGTATACGTAGATGACATGATAGCCCGTTCACAAACTAAAGAAGAACACCTCGACCATCTGCAAAAGCTGTTTGTCAGGTTGAAGGAGTACAAGCTCAGACTGAACCCTAACAAGTGCACTTTCGGAGTCAGGTCCGGTAAACTCTTGGGTTTCATAGTCAGCAACAAAGGCATCTAGGTTGATACTGCCAAAGTCAAAGCTATACAAGAAATGCCTTCCCCTCGCACTGAGAAGGAGGTAAGAGGTTTCTTGGGATGCCTAAACTACATTGCAAGGTTCATTTCTCACCTAACATCTACCTGTGAACCAATCTTCAAGCTGTTGAAGAAAGATCACGTGGTTAAATGGAATGAGGGCTATCAAGTTGCTTTCGATAAAATCAAGGAGTATTTTCTGGAACCTTCTATCTTGATGCCTCCTGTGGAAGGAAGACCGCTAATCATGTATCTGACTGTCCTGGAGAATTCAATGGGGTGCGTACTGGGCCAATATGATGAGTCTGGCCGAAAAGAGCATGCCATTTATTACCTTAGCAAAAAGTTTACCGACTGTGAGACCCGATACTCACTGCTCAAGAAAACTTGCCGCGCTTTGGTATGGGCTGCTCGCCGGCTAAGGCAGTATATGTTGACTCATACCACATTGCTGATCTCTAAGATGGATCCGATCAAGTACATCTTTGAGAAGCCTGCTCTATCTGGAAGAATCGCTAGATGGCAGATGATCCTAACAGAATACGATATACAGTACACGACCCAGAAAGCTATAAAGGGGAGTGTGCTAGCCGATCATCTGGCCCCTCAAGCTGTCGAAGATTACCAATCCATGAGGTTCGACTTTCTCGACAAGGATATCATGACATTGGATAACATTAAAGATTTCAAACCATATAACGAACCTGAACAAGGATCCCGATGGACCCTGTACTTTGATGGTGCCTCAAACGCACTTGGAAACGGTATCGGCACGGTACTTATCTCTCCAGAAGGTTTCCATACACCTTTCACTGCCATACTTTGCTTCAACTACACTAACAACATGGCCGAGTATGAAGCTTGCATCTTTGGTCTCAAGGCCGCTATTGACTTGGGAATCAAATCTTTGATTGTATTTGGGGAATCCGCTTTGGTCATCAGTCAAATCAAAGGAGAGTGGGATACTAAACATCCAAACCTCATCCTTTACAAAGAACATGTCTTGACATTGTTACCACATTTCGAGCAAATTACCTTCGAGCACTTTCCGCGAGAAGAAAATCAGCTAGCAGATGCTCTAGCTACGATGTCATACATGTTTAAACTTAACTGGGATAATGAGGCTCCCCAAATCACCATTGAATGGATGGACGAACCTGCACATTGTCACGAGATTAATACCAAAGAAGTAGTGGACCGACCGTGGTTTCATGAAGTCAAAAGGTATCTCAAAGCACAAGAATACCCTGAAGGAGCTTTAGTCAATGACCAAAAGTTCTTGAGGAGATTCTCTACCAAGTTCTTCCTGAGAAATGGTATCCTTTACAAGCATAATCATGATTGCATTTTGCTCTGTTGTGTGGACAAGATTGAAGCTGAACAGATCATGGTTGAACTGCACAATGGTGCCTTTGGCACTCACTCTAGCGGACATACGATGGCTAAGAAGATTCTACGGGCAGGCTATTACTGGTCTACCATGGAAGCTGACTGCCATCAACATTCTAGGACTTGTCACAAATGTCAAATCTATGCGGACAAGGTACATATACCTCCAGTTCTTCTCAATGTCTTAACAGCTCCTTGGCCATTCGCTATGTGGGGAATCGACATGATTGGAGAGATCAAGCCTACAGCATCCAATGGACACCACTTTATTCTAGTGGCCATTGATTACTTCACCAAGTGGGTCGAAGCAACTTCCTTCGCATCTGTTACAAAGAATGTTGTTGCCCGCTTCATCAAGCAGAACCTCATATGTCGGTACGGCATCCCCGAAAGGATCATCACTGAAAACGGTACAAACCTTAACAATACTATGATCACCGCCTTGTGCGAGCAGTTCCAGATTCAACATCACAATTCATCTCCCTATCGGCCAAAGATGAACGGTGTTGTCGAAGCTGCGAACAAAAATATCAAGAAGATCATACAAAAGATGACAGTCACCTACAAGGAATGGCATGAGATGTTACCGTTTGCTCTTCACGGGTACCGTACCATGGCACGTACATCAACTGGGGCAACACCTTATTCCTTGGTATATGGCATGGAAGCTGTTTTACCTATCGAGGTTCAGATTCCCTCCTTGAGAATCATGAAAGATGCTGGTTTGAGTGAAGACGATTGGATTCAGACCCGACTTGATCAAATTAACTTGATTGATGAAAAGCGACTTACTGCTATTTTCCATGGTCAGACGTATCAAAAGTGGATGATCAAGGCTTTAAACAAGAAAGTCAGACCCCAGGTATATCAAGTCAGAGATCTTGTAATCAAGCGGATCATCTTGCCGCAAAGTGATCCCAGGGGCAAATGGATTCCTACTTATGAAGGACCATTTGTGATCAAAAACATCTTTTCTGGTGGGGCAATGATCTTAACCACCATGGACGGTGATGACCTGCTGCACCCTGCGAACGCAGACATAGTCAAAAGATACTACGTATAAATAACCCGATAAGTTAAAAACTCGAAAGGGCGACTTGGGCAAAAATGAGCATCCCGGTGAATCAAAAACCCGAAAGGGAGGTTCAAGAAAAATTAGGGATAAACAAAAAAAATCTGTACACTCGGCAAGTTGAAAACCCGAAAGGGCGACTTGGGCAAAAAAGGGTTTCCCGGTGGACTGAAAACCCGAAAGGGCGGTCCAGGAAAAAGTTAGGGAATTAAAGCGTATGACTATGTCTCGTCGGATCACTTTAAGGACAATATCTTCACAAACGAGCTCCAGGCTTCCGATCAACCCAATCATCTTCAGACGAAGCAACGAAAGGACAAGATATCGGAGTTACGAAGGCTATAGCAGAATGGGAACCCCATGGAATTTTCACACATAGCCATCTTTCTTTGTATAAAATTTTCTCATTTTTTATGACAACATTCTCTTACTAGGATGTCTGTCTCCTTTGTACAAAATACTTATACAAAGTGAATACAAAGATACTTCAAAGTGCAGAAAACTATTTGCCTTTTCTTTTTTACACTTGTGTTTTATTTGAAAACGTCCAATGATTTATTAATGAGCATATGCATTTGAATATAATCATTGTTTACAAATAAACGAAATTTGAAAGAATAATTACTGACAGGTTGAAAGGATAGGAAAATGTATTTAGGCTATTCCAAGAGAAATCCCCTGCAGTACATCATCTAGATCCCTAGCGGAGCTAAAACCCTGAAATACATATCCCCAGCGGAATTAAATTTCAAAATCCCGCCAGAGTCAAAACTTCAAACTCCCAATCCCCGACAGAGTTATATTTCAAACCCTTGATCCACCATCAGAGTTAAACCTCTAAACTCTCAATCCTCAGCGGAGCAAAACTTTGAACTACAGACCCTCAGCAGAGATGAAACCTTCTTCCCCAGTCAAGTCAAACTACCAATCCACAACAGAAACCATCCAGTTTCTCCAGATTCCCCAGCAAGTTGTCTTAAAGTCTGAGTATCAACCAGATAATAGTTAATTTTTGTCTTATCCCCAAACTAGGATAATTCCCCAGTAGATTGGCATACAACCCAAACTCCTAATCTCCCCAACAGTCTAAGCTACTCCCCTAGAGTTTTCACTTACTCTCCAGCAGGAAGCCTTCTTCCCCGCAGAGTTTTAACTCCCCAACAGAATGAA
The DNA here is from genome assembly GCA_948472305.1 of Vicia faba. Taxonomy (NCBI): domain Eukaryota; kingdom Viridiplantae; phylum Streptophyta; class Magnoliopsida; order Fabales; family Fabaceae; genus Vicia; species Vicia faba. The sequence goes on along the minus strand of OX451738.1, from coordinate 447,459,035 downwards.
GATTCTCATTCTTGATTCCCCAGTGAAGTTGCCAGAGTCTTCATTACTCCCCAGCATGAATTTGTCAGAATTTTTTAATCCCCTGCAGATTAAAGATTTTCATTCTTGACTCCTCAGCTTGAAGTCCCCAAGGATTCAAATTCCCCTAGCAGAATGAAGATTCTCATTCTCAGTTCCCCGCAGAAGCCATCCGAGTTTTCCTTATTCTCCAGCAGATCAAGGTTTTTTCTTTTGTCTGATCCCCAGTAGAGATTGTCAGAGTTTTCCATGTTCCCCAGTCGAGTAAGGATTCCCATTATTTAAGCCCCAGTAGAAGTCTTTAAAGTTCTCTGGATTTCCCAAGAAGATTTCTCAAGCAGTTTGACATTACTTCCCCAAGCATATTTTTTGTCAATACTCCAACTCCAAAGACTTGAAGGATCCCTATCCCCAGGAAAGTCATGAAGGATTATCACATCCCCATAGAAGTTGTCAAAGTTTTTGATAATCCCCGCGAGTTTCCAAGGATTTTCTATCTCCAACAGCAGTCAACAAGGATTTCTCATCCTCAGTGGTCAGAGATTTTGAACCTCCAGCAGCGGTCATGGATTTATTTTCCCCGGCAGCAGTCAAGGATTTTTATTATCTCCATCTATCAAGGATTTATTTTCCTCAGCAATACAGCGAATCAGCTTACATGCGCATACATTACACTCATATATCATGAACATTGATAAAAACACATTTTATTGCATCATACATTTCATGCAACATAACTTTGTGTTTCAGCTAACGTTTTACCCTTTTCAGGATAAGATTAACAACTATCTTTAACAGATATTCAAAAGATTTCAGATACACTCCAGACGTAGAAGTCATTCTGTTACTCATTTAGATCTCTTATTCAGATACAATATGGATACACCCCAGACACAGAGGTCATTCTATTACTCATTCCAAATTTCAAAGTCAAGATACAGTACGGATACACTCCAGACACGGATGTCATTCTGTCACTCATTCAGACTTCAACAATCAGATACAGATTAGATACGGTCTAGACACAGAAGCCATTCTATTTCTCATTCAGATTCAACTATCAATTTCAAAGTACGGATACATTCCAGACACGGAAGTCATTATGTCATTTCTTTAGATCCCAGTCACAGTACAGATACACTCCAGACACAGAAGTCATTCTATTACTCATACAGATCTCAACTTCAGATACAGTCCATATATGCTCCAGACACGGTTTCCATTCTATCACTTATTCTGACTTAATCCCCATCCCAGAGATGCTCAAGACACAGATGCCATTCTGTCGCTTATTCAAATTCCAGACTCAGATACAATACAGATACACTCCAGACACGGAAGTCATTCTGTTATTCATTCAAGAATCAAATACAGATATAACTCGGATATGCTCCATACACGGACGCCATTCCATTGCTCATACAAATTCAGTCTCCAGATACAGTTCAGATACGTTCCAGACACGAATACCATTCTGATACTCATTCTTCTGACTTACAACTTATAGTTCAACAAACATTCTTGGATGGAATCTTTAAGCCCATCTCCAACAAGATTCTACCATCTCCAAATGGCATCTTTAAGCCCATTTCCTCAACTACATTTTGACGAGTGCAAATTTACACGCATTCTAGTGTCCAATCATCTTTTACCTTCGACTCACGAAAGACAAACTCGCCAATCTAACTCTTCAGGTTCAAGAAGATTGAACAGGGGAAGTTGTTGTACCCCAAACTTTTCCCTCTCATTTTATCAAGATTTCCCCTCACAAGACTCTTTGGACTCTAGACAGGATTAGGGTTTGCTCTGCTCAAGACATCTCCTTGCACTGATGACCTAAAATTAGGGTTTGAGTTTGCACAAAGATTTTTGGACTTCCAATGCCTCATGTGACTTTCATACTTCATGTTGGACTCCTAAGATTTCCCATACCAAGTTTCAAGCTTTGAATCACAATTTTGCCCAGTCAAGTGGACAATTGACCTAAAAATCAGTTGCATTGGGGAAAAAGTCAACTGTGGCCAATTTACAGTCAAACCTCATAATTTTTTATCCACATCAACATTATAGGCTCATATGAACCATTTGATCAAGTTTGGACCACAACTCCTCAAGAAATTTGATCAGATCATCAAAAGGGTAAAATGGTCATTTTTAGGGTTTTGACTGTAGAACGAAAATTTCTAATTTTTCACCTAGCCAATGGCAAATTGGGTTCAATCATGGTTTCAAGGACTCAATGGCATCATCTTGACCTAATCACAAGGTTCAAAAGATCTCAAATGCATTGGATTGACATATGAATTTTCCAGTCAACTGATCAAAAATCAACTGTACACTGAAAAGTCAAACTTTGACTTTTTGGTCAAAATCAAGTGCCAAGGGTCATTTTTCATCAATATGTGTCAAAACGTGAAACTTGTTCACCAAGAAACCTAATTTTGGAAATTAGGGTTTAAAATGGAAAATTTTCATAACTTAGAAAGTTTCAAAGTTATGAAAATTTCTTATTTTTTCCCAACTTTTCCCAAATTTTCACCATGATGCAATTGGATTCAAACAAAACTTCCAACATGAAAGTTGTAGTCCTCCACAAAATCTACAACTTTGATCACAAAGTTTTCCCAAAATATTCTTGGATCTCAAGTTATGATTTTGTGAATAGGTGTCCAAAAAACTTTCTAACTTAGTGAAATTTTGCCCTAGTTTAGGCAGGATTTTGACCTATCTTCATGGCAATTTTTCACATAGTTCCAAGAGGAATATCAAAATTAATTTCAAATATGGATTATAGAGCATGTTACAAGCTTTCCAAAATGTCCAAGAACTCTCCAAGATCATTTATGGTTAGGGAGAATCGAAGGAATGAAAATGGCCATTTCTCACTTTTGTCCAAGGCATTTTGCACATTGCTACAACTTGCAAATCTGTCCAAAGCATGCTTGTAATTGTTTTACAGGTCTTAAACCTTTCCACACTCCTTAATTAAATGCAAATACATTGGTTAAAGGCTTTGTTCTAAGCTTTAGAACATTACACAAAGATTTAATCCAAAAATGGCAAAAAGATAACATTGTTACTTTGATAAAGTTCACTTTATGTAACTTTGTGTATCTTGAGCCATGGACCATGCCTTTTTCTGCAAACAAAGTTCACTAATATCAGGCAAAGTTCACCAACTATGTGCAGCTAGACTACGGGCCTGTACAGGCCTTGGCATTGTCAACTTTAACTTTTGCTTCAAAAGCAAGTAACTTGCAAAAGTCCACACAACTTGAAAATCTGATAAGAGCAAGTATTATGAACATTTCAAACAGGTTTTACATATTGTCTAAGGCCAGAAACACGAGCTCATAGCATCTAAAACACCCTTAAGCACAAAAAAAACCCCATTTTCTGCCCAAAAAGGGCAACCATTGCAAAACCTTGGCCAAATCCATATTCCCTCGTGCGTTTTACTTGGAATCATTTCAAACACATTCTAAACAATACACCTGAACTATCCAAGCCTTTCTCAAGCCACTGTAACTCCATTTTCACACTTCACCATTTTCACTTTGAAGCTTTCCAGGTTGAGTTCTACAAGCACATTCAAGAAAGTTCAAGGCAAGCCAAGCATTGGGAAAGGTTGAGTGAACTTCAGGCAAGCTAACACGACCTTTAGGCCTCATCCAAAACTCCTACATTGCCATATCCAAACTTGGCTGAAACAGGTAATTTTCAAACTTCTATCTCCTTATTTAGGAATCATTAGGCTTTGGTTTGTGAAGCAAAAATGTAGCCCTTAATGTCCTTGAACTGTACATATGCATAGCTTGTATTTATATTAACTGAGTTAGGGGAATTTGGATGTTGAAATTGCTGAAAAAACTAGGTCATAAATTAGGGGCTCTGAAATTCTCCCTGGTTTCTTAGAGTTAGATCAAGTTTTTTACATGGTTGGAATCGTGATTGAAAATGCTATAACTTTTATGTTGTGAGTTTTTGATTTCATGCAAGAACAAGAGAGAACAGGATTTGAACCATGGCGCCCGCGCGTTCTGAGGACAGGGACAAAGTGTATTTGGGCCAGGCCCCGTGGGCCTCTTACTTTTGACACCCCCTGCTTGCTTTCTGCACCCCCTTGGCCAATTTCTTTTATTTTATATATTTTCCATTTCTTTTTATATTTTCTGACTTTTATTATTTTTTCTAAATATTAAAAATCACCAAAAATATTCTCTTAATTTTTACATTTTTATTTTATTATTCTTATTATTTTTTATGACAAAAAAATAGTTTATTAGATTAAATAAAATTCATTTTCTTGAATAAATTTGCAAATAATACAAAAATATTACATATTTTTATTTTATTATATTATACACTTAAAATATTATTTTCTCACATATTTTATTTTTTTAAACATCTTTGTATATATTTTTATTTATTATCTTTTACATAAAAATGAATAAATAAATAATATAATATATTTTCTTTTAAAACCAAACACTAGGGTTTCCACCCTTTCAAAAATAATCATTTTTATTTTTTCTTATTTTGAGACATAAATAATTTATTTTACATACATGAAATAAATACAAAAAAACATCCTTTGCATATTTATATTTATTTGTACATTTAAATATTTGTCTATTTATTTATTTGTGCAATATTTCAATTTGGTTGTAATAATAGTTTTAGGGTTTTATTTTGAGCAATATCCCCTTATTCAAACTTGTATCCCCCTTCCCATAATTATGTTGTAATAGTCCTAGATTTACTTTACGCATTTTATCGCTTTGATATGCATGATAGTAAAATTAGGGTTTGTATGCAAAGGACCAAAATCAAACAAATAGAATGACTAAATACAATACAAAAATGCATGAAAAAGGACAACACAATGCACACAAGCACCCCTAGGGTTTCATCCACTTGTTGCCTTAAAAATGGCCATGGTATGCATGCTAGGTATCTTGGCAAAAGAAAATCAAAACAAAAGATCATAGTCCCTCGATGACGCTATCTTGGTTGCCTAATCAAAAATGATCTAGACCCTCAAAAAACTTGCTAAGATACTTGGCACAATTGCTATCATGGTCATACGATGACCCACGCCTGTCCTGTTTAACATCCAAAGATAGGGTTGTTTACCAAATGCAATGGTAAAACAACAATATCAAAGGAATAAAAATGTGTAGGAAAGATCTTTGAGTAGGGTAGACAACTCCTAGTTACTTGATCAAACTTGCAAACCATCCTTGTTATTTTCAAACATCACACAACAATTTCAAAACATTTTTCCAAACAAAACTTTCAAACATTAAAACATTTTTCAAAAGACAAACACCTTTGTATACATTCAAACAAGAATCACTACAAAGATTGCCTAAACAAAGGCCTCTTTTCAAAATACTTTCAAAACCACACACAAAAGCACCATTTCAAACAATTGAAAAGTAAAAGCAAGTGATCTAAAACAAGTAACTAAGAGCCCATGGAAAACCATGGATGAAAATGGTGCTAGCACCTTCCCTTTTCATAATCTACCCCCCGAACCAAAAAACAATCTCAAAGGTCTTTCTTGTGCTTTTTTACCTTTCCTTTTGGATAAAATAAAAGTCGGTGGCGACTCTTTCTAAACTGAAACATTTGCAAACACAAACGCAAAACCTCAAGTCAGTTCTCCCACCGCATTACACATACAACCAGAGATTTTGCGTTTTTCAGATCATCATCCTCCCTCCAATCTCTGCCTAAGCGAGAGTTTGGTCAAAAGATTTGGTATCATAATGCATAGAAATAATTCATAATTAAGAACGAATACGAGAAACGAATGGATTTCTTTAAGACAAACATATTCCTTGTATTATCATTATCATTCAAATGCAAACAAATTCTTACATGCAAACAAATCTCTGAATGATATGAATTTTCGGTCCTAATGAAATTATGGGGAATCAAAAATTCAACTATCAATCCATGGATCTTGATAAATGATTTGAGCCATGAAATTTGGTCAAGGTATTGTGTTTGATTCCTTAAGACCGTACTTCAAGCCATTGGGTCATGTACTAGGTCAAAAGTCAATGATCAGTCATTCTCAGCCAAAACCCTAATTTTGACAATTTTCCCTCTTGGATGATTTGAATGTTTTTATTGAGGAATTGTGATCAACACTTAAAAATGTTGATGTTGAACAAAAATCATGAAGTTTGACTGCAGTTTGACCATAATTGACTTTTTACCCAATCAGTTGATTTTCAGTCATCTGAGCAATTGACTGGGCAATTTTGAGATTCAAGACTTGAAACTTGGTATGAACAATCTTAGAGACCTATAATAAACCATGAAAGTCATTTGAGGCATCAAAAGTCCAATTGTCCTTGAGAAAAAACAAAACCCTAATTTGGAGGCTTAATGCTTAAGAGGTGAGCTTATCTGATCAAACTCTTGGAACTTTTTGAGCATTTGAGATCTTTTGTGAGAAATGTCTTGAGAATAGAGAGGGAAAATTTTGGGGTACAATATCTGACCCTGTTCAATCTTCTTAAACCTAAAGAGTTAGATTGGCTTGTTCGTCATTCGTGACTTAAGGGTAGAAGATGATTGAACACTTAAGTGCCCAAAAATTTGCACTCACTTGTGCTGAAGTAAGACTGTTTGTTGATTATGTCAGGAATGGGCTTAAAGATTCCATTCAGAGGTAATTGTTGATAGAAGTATCAGAATTAGTCTACGCTCGACTGTATCTGAAGAAATATCAGAATAAATCTTTGGTTGATTTAATCTAAACTAGAAAAGGTCTACTGAGAGAAGTATCAAATTAAATCTTTAGTCGATTTAATCTAAACCAGTAGATGTCTCTGAAAATCCTTAACTGAGAGAAGTATCAGAATAGATCTTTGGTCGATCTAATCTGAGCCAGAAAAAGGTCTATTGAGATAAGTATCAGAATAAATCTTTGGTCGATTTAATCTGAGCCAGTAGATGTTTGAAAATCTTTAATTGAGAGAAGTATCAGAATAGATCTTTGGTCGATCTAATATGAGCCAGAAAAAGGTCTACTGAGAGAGAAGTATCAGAATAAATCTTTGGTCAATTTAATCTGAGCCAACAGATGTTTGAAAATCTTTAATTGAGAGAAGTATCAGAATAGATCTTTGGTCGATTTAATCTGAGCCAGCAGATGTTTGAAAATATTTAACTGAGAGAAGTATCAGAATAGATATTTGGTCGATCTAATATGAGCCACAAAAAGGTCTACAAGGAGTGTTCATCATGAAGGTACTTGCCTTGTCTTTGCCTACAATCTGTTTTGATGATATATGTCTGTTGATCGATCTTTCCTAAAAAGGTAAATATTTAGTTGTATGCAATGTCATGATGTATGAAATGCATTGCGTAATGATGTTTTCAAAATAAATAATATTGTGCTATATACGTTTCGTATGCATATGTTATGATGTATGAATGTGTAATTTTGTTGAAGTGTATCTTCATCTGGGAAAATAAATCCCTGACTATTGTTGGGGATGAAGAGTATGTGTATCTTCAATCTTGTCTAGAATGTTTCCGATGGGGATTCTTGCTTACTTGTTTGAGGAAAATCTTCAGGGGATGTATTGATTTCTATTTGGGTAGTAGATTTTAGGTACATTGGTTGTCTATTGCTCTATTGGGGAATTTATTTCTTATATACCCTGACTGGGGATAAAAGGGATGGTTAAACTTCTGACTCGTTTGGGGAAGATAATTCTTATATACCATGACTGGGGATAAAAGAGATGGACAATCTTCTGGCTTGTCTGGGGAGAAGACTTTCTTCAGCAAATTATAGTATTCTGAGGGATAGACTTGAGCTGGGAAATTTATAGTTTGTTAGGGAAATAAAACCTGTTGGGGAAATAAACCCTTGTTAATGGAGAAGTGATCTACTGAAGAAACTAATTCTCTTGGGGAGATTGAATTTGCTAAAGATAAGAAACTCTTCAGGGTCTCTTTTCTCAGTTTTTGAGGAACAAACTCAATTGGGGAAGAGAATTTCAATAAATCATACTGATTGGGACTCTGTGGGGAGATCTCAGGGGGAGGAGATTATGTTCTTTTATTTGTTGGAGAGATCTGTCGGGGATATTGCAGGGAATGTACCCTTATTTGTGAAGAATCGATCTGTGGGGATAATCTTATAGAGGTGGCTCTGGCGACTTCACTAGGAATAACCTTATGAGAGGGTTTTTGTGGGGATTTATGGACAACCTGAATGTCATCCCAGCTCCTAGAATTTTGAATAAATGCTTATTCCCGCTCTTATATATTTATTTGTTAACAGTTAATCATGTTCATATGCATATGTTCATTCTATTTTAGTCATTGGACATTTTTGCAAACAAAACAGAAAAAACAAAAATTTTGGACTTCAAAGTATATTTGTATTGATTATTTGCCTATAAGCCGACAATTTTGTACAAAGAGACAAAAATCCTAGTAAGAGGAAGTCGTCGTGAAATGAAAAATTACAAAGTGAAAACAAATATGTATATAGCCATGTGGAAGTGGTCTTATTGGGTTCCAAACTCTGCTATTGCCCTTATGTCTTCGAACGTCTCATCCTTTGCCATTAGAAGAAGTTGATTTGAACCATTTGAACTTTTGACCTTAGTAATAAAGCTGGATTTAAGTAATCCAACGGGATATAGTCGTACGCTTTAATCCCTAATTTTTCCTGGACCGCCCTCTCGGGTTTTCAGTCCACTAGGATACCCTTTTTTGCCCAAGCCGCCCTTTCAGGTTTTCGACTTGCCGAGTGTACAATCTTTTGTATATATCCCTTATTTTGCCCGAACCTTTTTGGTTCGCCGGGATGCCCTTAATTTTGCCTAGGTATGTCAACCAAGCGGGTCATTCTTATGCGTAGTATTTTTTTGACTATGTTTGTGTTCACAGGGTGCAGGAAATCCTCGCCATCCATAGTGGCTAGCATCATAGCACCGCCCGAGAAGACTTTCTTAACAACAAATGGCCCTTCATTAGTGGGATTACATTTTCCCCTGTGATCGCCTTATGGTAGGATGATGCGCATTATCACTAAGTCGCCATCCTGGTATACATGATTCTTGATCTTTTGTTGAAAGCTTTGATCACACGCTTCTGGTACATCTGACCATGATAGACATCAGCCAACCTCTTCTCGTCAATCAAGTTCAACTGATCCAACCTAGTATGAATCCATTTGTCTTCGTCTAAGTTTTCTTCTTTCATAATCCTTAGATAAGGAATCTGAACTTCGACAGGCAAGACAACTTCCATGCCATAGACTAGGGAGAAATGGATTGTCCCAGTTGATGTTCGTGCTGAAGTACGATAGCCATGAAAAGCAAACGGTAACATCTCATGCCAGTCTTTATAGGTTACCACCATCTTTTGTACAATCTTCTTTATATTCTTGTTGGCAGATTCCACTGCGCCATTCATCTTTGGTCTGTATGGAGAAGAGTTGTGATGCTTGATCTTGAACTACATGCAGAGTCCAGTGATCATGGAATTGTTGAAGTTGGTGCCATTATCAGTGATGATCCTCTCAGGGATACCATATCAGAAGATGAGGTTGTGCTTGTCATACCCCAATTTTTGGCCTAAGATCCCATCTCCATTTTGCAATTTTTTTTGTTATATACATCAAGGTCACGAAATATGGTCAGTTTCGAACATTTCACATTTGACCATTGCATGTGCAGAGATTATCGAGTGTTGATTAACATTTTATCTTATGCATGACTAACTTCTAATCAAACATAAATTATATGTTTTTGTTTCTTTGATTTCATGTGCATAAACAGGTCTAAATCAAGAGCATCATACGCCACACCTCAATTAGGTTTTTGAGTCTCTCAAGCCAGAATTATAGATGATCATTGATTCTCAAAGACTGATTCATGAAGGGAACTTTCAGAGAATCGTGTGTTTATTTCCATGCTCTGTTCAACAAGTGGTCTAAAGGGTTTTTGAATTTCTTCATAGAAACATTGAAAGTTCCATGATCACTGGTTTACGTGTGTTTCACCTTACCTCGAAATACAAGAAAGAACAGGCTATGCAAGTCAATTCCAAACATTTCGACCAAAAGTCATTTGCAAGTTTTCTTTAAAAGTTGATGGAAATTGTGTTTAGAAAGCCATGAGAAGACTTTATGGGACGTCTGTCATGATTTAAGAGTTTCTAAATCTCTAAGTTCAATTCACTATGCCAATTTCTCAACACGATAACATTTCTCCTCAAATCCCTCTCCTAGTGATCATTCAAAGCTTTTAAGCATGGTTCGATATCTTATACTTACATGACGCGGGGTGAATTTCATTAAAGTAGGGAGATTAAATTCAAGATCGCATTGGAAGAATTTATTTTTAATACTTGGAATTTTCATCATGTGAATTCAAGTGTTAATTAAATAGAGGTTATCAAAAGAGCTCATTTAAAAATAATCGTTCATCTCATTAATATTTATTCAGGATTATTTTTGTGTGATTATTTTGATGGATTCACACCATGGCTATTTGAATTCACATGAGACATTTATTCAAGAAGATATTGGAAAAGGAAACTTGATTCAAATAATCATTCATCACAAGAATAAATACATGATGGTTATAATTTTATTACTAGATCAATTTATGAATTTATTTGGATCTCTATTACAAAATGCAAGATTGAAGTCTTAAGACTTGCATTTTTATTCGTTCATTATTCAAGAAGTCATTTAAGTATTATTCAATTCATTTCCAAATTCAAATGGAAGATTTTGAATTTCATCAAGACAAATATCAAGATTCAAAGTTCATAAAGATTCAAATTTTTACAATTACAAAAGAATAGAAAGAAATTATATGCAAAACAAGTATCCATTCATGTTATAATTTTATTTGGATTTACCACTACAAAGTTACAAGGAATTACAAGTTGTACAAACAATTATTCCTAATGTCCAAATTCCAGCCCAATATCATGTTGCTGCCCATATTTTCAGCCCTATTGCAATACAATAAGTCCAAATTTTTGTGGTATTTTTGCTGTCCAAAACAGCAGCAATAACAACCTATTTTCCATCCTTGTAAATACAACAAAACAGCCCCAAAAATACAGCAAAACAGTCCCAAAAAAATACAGAAAAACATCCCCAAAAATACAGCAAAACAGTCCCAAAAAAGTGTTGTAAAAATTCTACAAACATTCCAAAAAAATAGCAACCTATAGCAGTCCCAAATGCTGCAAAAACTGCTATAAAACTGTAAACAAATCTGTTGTAAACCTGTTTGCTACAGCCTGCTACCCTGCATCAAAACAGTCCAGAATTTGCATCAATATGACTAAGGAAATTGTATGAACAAAGCGTCAAAACAATTTGTCAAAATAGTTCAAATGTTCTACTATTTTCCCCCCTAAATGCTTTGTTCTTTCACTATAAAAAGCCCCTTCATGGACAGAAAAACACAACAGAAAAATCAAACACACAAGAACTCAGTAGAGGACACAAAAAGAAACTCAAGGAGAGAAACACATAAAATTCAAGGAGAAAAAACTTACTATTTGGAAGCTCCATCGGAGAGACTCTGATAGGTATTTTTTTTCTTCCTCTCTATTTACTTCTGCATAACCTTCTCATCTATCCATGTTTGCATCTTCTTCTGCACCACTTTTTTGCCATATGATCGCTTGATTTGTCATTTTGAGGTATCTTTGAGTTGCTGCATTTTGTTAGCATTTAAACATGTTATAATAATAACAATAAACACGAGAAAAAAACCATAATTGAAATATTAGAAACATACAAATTAGAGAAATTATATAGTTATTCAACCTTACCACAAAACTCCTCTGCTAATTCCCTACACTGGCGTTATTGTATGCCCCTTGAGGTTTAATCAGCAAATGTGCTGGAGACTCATTGCTCATAAAGTTCTGACTGCATTATGGATTAAAGAAAATAGTCAGCCTTCTTTCCACCCACCTGCAAAAAGAAAGTAATAAGAGAAACATTTGATAAATCCAAACCTCAAATGACCAGAAGCTGATAAACAAAACATTTAGCAAAAAGAATGAACCTCAAAGAGAAAATCGCTTCATCTAATTTCGTTACCGTGCTTATTTTTCTTCTTACCCTGTTTCCAATTCTTGGTACTTCCTCTATATTATCTCAAATCGCTTCTCTTGATCCATCACCATCAACTCCCTACCGTATAACAACCCTTCACTTCTACCTACACAAATCCACCGTAAAACACAAAAATAAGAAACCAGTAAAGCCCAAAGTGAATCCACAATCACACCCGACGCTAAAGTTTTCCAACATCCCCATCAACCGTTAAAGCAAGGTCCGTTTCCCGCTTCACCCCAACTACTACAGGCTACACCTCCACAGATTCCCCAACATTCATCACCCCAGATTGATCAACAAAATCACCTCCAAACCCTCATTTTCCCCAACCCAGTATCACTGGTACACCGCTGGATTCACCGAACAACCCATGTCCTTCTTGTTTACGACACTATTTTCTATGGTTTCTCTGTTGTGCTCATAAGACAACAAGCTGCTTCCGTAGGGAACCATCCTTCGATCCTTGTGGTTTATCAGGATCATTATAGACAGTTACATACAACTCGTTCACCCAAGTTTCTAGGTCTTCGTAACCAGTGAGGTTTATTTTGAGAGGAGTTGAAGCTAACAAGAGAGGGAAGGACTGTTTGAAGGAACATAGATGGTGGTAAATCGGTTTAGAGAGAGAGAGTGTTGTTTGATTTTTTTTGTTTTTTACGGTATGAATAATACATGCTATCAATAATAATAATTTAAATATGGGAAAAAAGTTTCTTATTGATATTAATAATAATTTAATCTGTGAATTCCACTTCCCAACGACAACAGCGGCATTTATTTCTCTCTAGGGTTACAAAGTTTTTTCTTGTTTCTTTTCCCAAAATCGGGTCAGCCCTTTGGGTCTTTTGGACCAATCCAATTATCATCATTCCCTTTATATATATATATATATATATATATATATATATATATATATATATATATATATATATATATATATATATATATATATATATATATATATATATATATATATATATATATATATATATATATATATATATATATATATATATATATATATATATATAACTAATAAATAATACAACTCAATTGGCAAGGCACATTTGCAGTAACCTAGAGGACCCAAGTTCAACTCTCAGCTAGGCCATTTTTTTCCCTGTTTTTCTTAGTTCTTTAGCCTTATTTCCAATTTTATTAAATATACTTGATAATAAATATTAGTTAGTTCATTTTTTATATATAATTATCCCTTATCATAAAAATACAAAATAAAATTTATCAAATTAGTCTTTATTAAATTTTGCTATTTATTTAATTATTCCAATACATGCTAATGAATTAATCTTTTATTTAATTTTTGTCAACATGCTATTAATATTATATTTAATTTTTCGTTATTTATCTAATGGATTAAAATAAATTCTATTATAATTTAGTGTCTAATTTTTTTTAGTTATTTAATTATTTAAAAAAATGCTTAAATTAATCTCTTATTGAATTTTTGGTTATTATTTTTGTCACTCTAATTAACTTTATTCTCGATTATTTAATCGTTATATCGTTTGTCCGTCTCAATTCCAAGGGAAATGTTTTAACTTTGTTGACTTCATCTCATCAAATACATCTTATTCGATGGTGCGAAACCCTTCATATGTTTTTTAAGTTTTGTTAATCTTAAGTTAATTTTTCTAAAACTCAATTTTCAAACCCACACCTTTTAAGTCAAAACATCAACACTAGGTCGTTTTATCTTCAAAATTTCGTCCATACCCATTTTAACCAAACAAATCATTTTAATCAAACAAACGATTTTAACCACACAAAAAAATAGATATTTCAAAAGGTTCATGCGGAGTACCGCAGATACATTGGGTGCTAATACCTTCCCATTGCATAACCAACCCCCGAACTCTAGATCTCTTTTCAAAAAAGCATTGTCTTTTCATTACTTTTAAGTATTATTTTACATTGCATATTTAAGGGTTTTATTTCGCTCTTTTCCCTTTTCTCTGGGAAATAATAAAGCGTGATGGCGACTCTTGCTTTTGTGAGTCGAGTTAATTAATAGCCCAATCTCCGATTTACCCCGCTACATTTTTTATCTCTATAGAATTGGAGACTCTACTGGGGACATATTGACCTCTTGCTGGTTCATCCCTAAGTGGGTTAAGCCTAATTTGTCGTATTTGTTTAATTTGTTTGTTTGTTTGATTATATGTTATATATTGTGGTTATTTGGGTGTTAATATTATTTATGAAGGACAAGTCCTATACCCGGACTAAGTTACACTTAGGAATAGGACGAGCGGTATAATCATGTTAATTTTAAGGGAGTAATCCCAAAGAAGGAGGCATGAAATCCCCCACTCAATGGAAGCCCCTTTGACTATAGTATTCGTTTACCGAGTAATCGAGAAGACGTTATTGCTTTCAATCTGGGAGCCAGAGAAGCTGAGAACCTTAGAACCCTTAACTCATCTTGGCCTCATACGTGTAGTGCGGAGACTATAATGGAGTAATCCGGAAGTAGTTGTCACGCGATGCTACGCTCAGACGAGTTCCTCTTGAGAATATTGCTAATTACCGAGTAATCGAGATGTTGGTAATATCTGAAGGAGGATCGTAGACTCTGGGAACTTTTAGAACCTTGTTTTACAGGCGTGATTAAACCTTTAGTACATACCTTAGGGGTGGGATTCACCTTTAACTACATGCTCGTAGCGTTGAACCTTTGAACCCCATGTTTGTGAACTTATGTGTAATTGTTGCATTATCATTCATTCATGCATCCATAAGCATTCTTTAAACATGTTTTTCAAGGAACTTAAGAATGATTTTTGCAGACATATTAGGTACTTTTACTATGGACTTTGGAAAAAGATATACTCAGAGTTATAGTTTCAAAGATCCTGATATTGAAGAGTTGAAGAGTTTGATTCCCAAGATTCAGAACCTTACGGACTTCCGAATGAAATATGTATCTATTATTCCTCTTATGAAGCGCAAGATGAAAGAAGGTATCCTTACTATGCTGGTTCAGTTCTATGATTCGTTGTATCGATGCTTCACTTTTCCTGATTACCAGTTGATTCCCACTTTGGAAGAGTATTCTTATATACTTGGTTTACCAATCACCGACTGTGTTCCTTTCTCCGGTTTAGAAGGGGAACCTGAATCTCATGAGATAACAATAGTTACCCGCTCAAGGAAGTCTAAGATAGAAGAAAACATGACTACTAAGGGAGGAATATGAGGTTTACCTGCACAATTTTTGCTGAGGAAAACCCGCTACTTCACCGAGATAAAGGATATTGTCACCTTTGAAGTTGTCTTTTCTTTGCTTACTTATGGGTTGTTATTGTTCCCTAACATCAATAATTTCGTGGATATCAATGCCATTAGAATCTTCTTGATTGGAAATCCGGTCCCTATGCTGCTAGGAGATACCTTCTATTCCATCCATCTTTGGAATTCCTATCAAGGTGGCATGATTATTCGTTGTCCACCATTGTTATACCAGTGGTATGTTTCCCATTTACCTGGGTCTAATTTTTTCTGGGATCTCAAGAAGGAGCCACGATGGGCGTAAAAAATTATGGCTCTTACTCATTCTGACATAGATTGGTACAATTAAGCTTATTCTGATGTGAAGATCATTGATAGTTGTGGTGTTTTTCCCAACGTACCTCTTCTTGGTACGAGGGGAGGAAATAACTATAATCTTTTTCTTGCGTGCCTCCAGTTTGGATACCCAGTGAAGGGCAAGCCAAACAACATTCATCTTAGTGGTTTCTTTATCCAAGAAGGAAAAGATCACAAAGTAGCTAAGGAGGAGATTGAAAGGACTTGGCGCCACGTCCATAGAAAGGGAAGAGACATGTTAGGACAGAGAGGTGTTGTTTCTTTGGAGCATTACCTTCAATGTGTTTGTGCTAGAGCTTGTGTTCTCAAGATGCCTTATTATCTTGAGAAACCTTTATTCCTTATTGCTACATTGTCATCTACTACCATTCCTATAGAGAACATTAAAGAGTATCAGGAAAATCTGGCTAGAATGGAGTCTAAAAGAGATGCTTAGAAGGAGAAATATAGTATGTCCGAATATGAAAACAGGGTCCTAACTCGACATCTGAAGGAGAAGAAGGATATGCTATTTATTTAAGATGGTTGGTTTATTGATCGTGACGAGAAGCTTCGTTAGAAATATGCATTGCTCAAGAAGTATGCTAAGGAAAAGAAGAGAAAGAAGGAAGATTTGATAGGCGTTACTCATGTTCCTAATCCATGGAAGAAAGTTGTTTATCAGCTGGTAGCCGAGAACACAGAGATGGACAACTTCTATGAAGAGAAGATTATGAAGCTCAAGTTACAAGTCACATTTGGTCCTTCGTACGATGAAGATTCTGAATGATCGTAGTTCCTAGTTTTTATTACTTATGTCATTTTGTAAAACTCTTTAAAAGGGCTTTATGTTCCAAAGTTGTAATTTACTGCTTTTATTAATGAAATTAGATTTGTTGTGCCAAAGTTATTTACCATTGATGTTTACAAAGTTATCAAAGATTTAATGTTTCTTGAAAAACTATCGAAAATAAATAATCATTTGGATCGCATATCATGCATCACTCAACATTTAATATTACATGTTTTCTAGAGTCTTATTATTGCTTCTTTTTCCACTCCAATAGATTATCAAGCTATTTCACCAGTATAACACTCAAGCCAATCATAGAAATAGAATGGAAGATCTAGAGCAAGAAAATCATGAGCTTCGCGAGGAGGTTATTAATCTTCGTACTAGAATGGAAAATTTAACTGCTTTAGTGGAAAGCTTGATGGTTGCTCAGAATCAACCATCGACTTTTGACACTGAAACTCAAGCTCAAACTATTGTTGTTTCCGAGATCGTTACTGTCCAGCCTCTGTGGCTCAAGTCAACCCTCTGCAAAATCAAATGCTGAAAGGTTTTCCATGGGGTATGCCTTACGATTTCATGCCAGAAGGGTACCAGTCTACTGTGCAATGCATGAATCAACCTGTTGTATCTTTTCCTCAACCTGATATGACTACTGTGCAACCTGTGATCAAACCTAAGGTATCTTTCCCTCAGCCTGTAATGACTACTACCGCTCCGGTGGTTCACACTATTCCATATACAAATGAACCCATTTATCCTGCTGAACCTGCTGAAAGTTTAGGCATCTTCGATAGGATGGAAGAGTTCCAAGACCAATTTCAAGAAATGCAGAGGGAAATTAGAGCACTTAAAGGGAAAGACTTGTTCGGGGAAAATGATCATGACTTTTGTTTGGTCCCAAACGTGAAAATTCCAGCTAAGTTCAAAGTTCCAAACTTTGAAAAGTACAAAGGTGACTCATGTCCGCAAAGTCACTTAACCATGTATGTGAGGAAGATGTACACTTACTCTGATGATCATAAGCTGTTAATTCATTACATCCAGGACAACTTAACTGGCCCTGCCATGAAATGGTACATGGGTTTGGATAGCACCTGAATCCCCAAATTCAATGACCTCAGTGAGGCTTTTGTTCGTCAATGCAAGTAAAATGTTGACATGGCCCCTGACCGAGATTAACTCCGAGCTATGTCCCATAAGGATAGAGAATATTTTAAAGAGTATGCCCAAAGGTGGCGTGAGATTTCCGCTGAAATATATCCTCCCCTCAAAGAAAAAGAGATGACGAAGATTTTTCTAAAAACATTAGGTTCCTTCTACTATGAGAGAATGGTCACAAGTGCGCCTAGCGACTTCACTGAGATGGTGAACATGGGCATGCGACTTGAAGAAGGAATTCGTGAAGGGCGTCTAGTCAAGGAAGGTGGTACATCTAGTGGTGTTAAGAAATTTGGGAGTGTTTTCCCAAAGAGGAGGGAAGAGGATGTTAGTGCAATTTTTCCTGGAAGGCTGAGAAGAGGATATTCACATGTTGCGGCAATCACTCCTTCTATCCTCCCAACAATGGTAACTCTTACCTATCAAGTCTCTCCAATCCAACAACGACAGTTTCAGCAACAACCTCGACAACAGGCTCCTCAATTCAACAATCAGAACCGTTTGCCGAGAAAACCATAATTTGATGCAATACCAATGACTTACACTGAGTTGTTCCATGCTTTGATCCGGAAGAATCTCATAACAAAGAAACCTCTTCCTATTGCACCAAATAATACTTCCCCTTGGTATAAGGCTGATCAATTCTATGCATATCACCAAGGTTCGCCAGGACATAGTATCGAAAATTGTTTTGCTTTAAAAGAAGACGTCCAGAGGTTAATCAAGAGTGGTATTTTGTCTTTCAAAGATGTTAATACAAATGTTCAAGCTAATCCATTGCCTCAACATGGGGAAGCATCGGTAAATATGGTGCACGGATGTCCTGGAAAGTTACGAGTGTACCAAGTTGAGCACATAAGGGACTCACTGATCAGAATGCATCAAATTTTAAGTAGAGTTGCCTTCTTTAAACATCGACATGATTATGATGTTTATGAATTTTTCTCAGTAGAAGATGATTGTCCTATTGTGAAAGAATGTATTCAGAAGTTGTTAGATCAAAGGGTCATTACCATCACATATGACAGAGATCCAGAAGATGAGGTGATTGTTATAATGCCACAGTTCAACATGCCTGAACCAGTGGAGATTTCTTATGATAGTCATAGTTCATCTGCTGCTCCTTTGATTATTTGTCCACCTGGCCTCGTGACTTATAACTCAGATAAAGCCATACCCTACAAATATAATGCAACAATGATTGAGAATGGAGTAGAAGTTCCTATACCACCGGTGCCATTTTTTGTCAATATTGCTGATGTGAGTAGAGTCACGAGGAGTGGACGTATCTTTGCATTTGTACCATCGAAAAAGCCTGAAGTTCAAGTTAGAAGACTTATACCAGCGGAAGTTCCAATGATGAATGTTGAGCCAAGGGTCGAGGCAGGCTGATCCAGTGGACCTAACCCATATCCTGATGATGATGAGATTTTGAAACTCATTAAGAGAAGTGAATACAAGATCGTGGACCAGCAATTGCAAACTCCTTCCAATATTTTTGTGCTCTCTTTACTAAGAGATTCTGGTGCCCATATAGAAGCTTTAATGAAGGTCTTGGACTAGGCGCTCGTAGATCATGATGTGACGGTAGACCAATTTGATGGAATTGTGGGAAATATTACCTCATGTAACAATCTTGGTTTCAGCAATAAAGAACTTTCGAAAGAGGGAAGGAACCATAATATGGATTTTCATATCTCAATAAGTTGTGGAAATGATACTTTGTTAAGTGTGCTTGTAGATACAGGTTCCTCATTGAATGTACTGCCCAAAACTACATTATCTTGACATTCACATAAAGTTGCTCCTATGAGACCTAGTGGAGTAATTATCAAAGCGTTTGATGGTTCTAGGAAAACTGTCATTGGTGAAGTGGATCTCAAAATAATAATTGGTCCCCATACCTTTCAAATTACCTTCAAAGTAATGGATATTCATGCTTCCTACTGTTGCCTATTGGGTCGCCCATGGATCCATGATGTAGGGGCAGTCACTTTCATACTCCATCAAAGATTGAAGTTTGTGAGGAATTGAAAGCTGGTAACAATTGGTGGAAAATAGGCTATGGTGGTAAGCCACTTGTCATCTTTTTCCTATATTAATGCTGATGAGGCCATTGGAACCCAGTTCCAAGCTCTATTTGTCACTAATAATGAAGTAAATAAGCAAGGGGCATATATTTCTTCTCCTGAAGATACGCGGTGAGTGGTTGAGAGTGGTTCGACTGAAGGTTGGATCCAGGTGTTGACTTTTCCTAAGAACAAGTTTGGAGAAGGTCTTGGTTTTTATCCCGTGTCTACAAGAGCTAAGGAAGATGCAGTTACGCGTTCGATACAAGAAGTTCTTTGAAGTTCAGGTTTTATCCATCCGACTCCGCCTGAAGTTGATGCTATAATGGAAAATGATTCTGAAGAGGACTTACCTGACTTTGTAGCACATGGAGTGGTTTTCCAGAACTGGAATGATATTGATATTCCTTTTGTGATGCACATTTTTGAGTAATGCTTTATTCTATTTTGAAAAACCTTTCGCTCTGCCAAAGGCGAGAGAGTATTTGTGTCGGGCTATGTTAAAAATAAATCCTTTTGCTCTGCCCAAGGAAAAAGAGAAGATGTTTGGGCTTTTGTTTCAAGTATTGCCAATCATGAATAAAAATGTTATTATGTTCCCCATTTTGTTTTTACTTTTCACTTTTTATGAAAAAAATGGTAACAAATAAATTAGTCATAACAAAGAAATATAATAATCTTTTTATATATATATTTGTACAACATTCGCATTAATCGATTTATAAAATAAAGCATAAATCATATGTGCAGATTAATCCATGACATAACCATTGAAAACAATGACCCTATGCCCCCTCCCAAATTTGAATTCCATGTGTTTGGAGCCGAGGAAGAGGATAGTGAAGAGATCCCTGATGAAATTTCCCGTTTACTTGAGCATGATGAAAATATTATTCAACCATTCGAAGAGCCCGTGGAGATAATCAATTTGGGTAATAAAGAAGACAAAAAGGAAGTCAATATTGAAGCGTTGCTTATCCCAGAGGTCAAAGAAATAATGTTGGTGCTTCTCAGAGAGTATGTAGATGTGTTTGCTTGGTCCTACTAAGACATGTCAGGTTTGGACAAAAATATTGTGGAGCATCGGTTGCTGTTGAGACCTGAATGTCCGCCGATTAAGAAGAAGTTGAGAAGGACTCGTCCCGATATGGCTAACAAGATCAAAGAAGAGCTCCAGAAACAAATCAATGCATGCTTCCTTGTTACATCAGTTTATCCTCAATGGTTAGCAAATATAGTGCCTATTACTAAGAAAGATGGCAAGGTTCGAATGTGTGTAGACTACAGAGATCTGAATAAAGCTAGCCCAAAGGATGATTTCCCATTACCACATATTGACGTATTGGTCGACAACACCGCAAAGTTCAAAGTATTTTCTTTTATGGATGGTTTCTCTGGTTACAATCAAATTAAGATGGCACCTGAAGATATGGATAAGACATCATTCATTACACCTTGGGGAACATTTTGTTATCGAGTAATGCCGTTTGGTTTAAAGAATGATGGTGCAACATACCAAAGAGCCATGAATGCTTTGTTCCATGATGCATAAAGAGATATAAGTTTATGTATATGATATGATTTCTAAATCACAGACTGAAGAAGATCATGTGGAGCATCTATTGAAATTATTCCAATGTTTGAGAAAGTATAAACTTCGTCTGAATCCTAACAAGTGCACTTTTGGTGTTTGTTCTAGAAGACTTCTAGGTTTTATTGTCAGTCAACGAGGTATTGAAGTAGATCCTAATAAAGTCAAAGCTATTAGAGAGATGCCCACACCCAAGACAGAAAATAAATTAAGAGGATTCCTTGGAAGGTTGAACTATATTTCCAGATTTATATCTCATATGACTGTTACCTGTGGGCCTATTTTTAAGCTTCTTCGAAAGAACCAAGGATGTGTGTGGACAGAAGATTGTCAGAGAGCTTTTGATAGCATCAAAGAATATTTACTTGAGCCTCCCATCTTGATTCCTCCAGTGGAAGGAAGACCTCTGATTATGTATCTGACCATATTGGAAGATTCCATGGGATGTGTGCTTGGTCAGCAAGATGAGACTGGAAGAAGGGAACATGCCATATATTATCTGAGTAAGAAATTCACAGACTATGAGTCTCGATATTTAATGCTTGAGAAAACCTGTTGTGCTTTATCTTGGGCTGCTCACCGTTTGCGCCAATATATGATTAACCATACTACTTGGTTGATTTCCAAAATGGATTCGATCAAGTATATCTTCGAGAAGCCCGCCTTGTCTAGAAGAATAACTCGTTGGCAAATGTTATTATCTGAATATGACATTGAGCATCACACTCGGAAAGAAATCAAAGGAACTGTTCTAGCTGATCATTTGGCTCACCAACCAATTGAAAATTATCAATCCATCAAGTTTGACTTCCCAGATGAAGATGTTATGTACTTGAAAGCCAAAGATTGTGAAGAGCCATTACCTGGAGAAGGAACTGATCTCGAATCCCGTTGGGGTTTGATATTTGACGGGGCTGTAAATGCTTATGGCAATGGAATTGGGGAAATCATCATCACTCCCCGAGGTACTCATATCCTGTTCACAGCAAGGTTGAAGTTTGACTGTACGAACAACATGGCTGAATACAGAGCATGTATTATGGGTCTCGAAGAAGCTGTGGACCTAAGGATCAAGATTCCTGACATATACGGAGACTCAGCTTTAGTAATTAATCAAATCAAAGGAGAATGGGAGACTCGTCATCCTGGTTTGATCCCTTACAAAGATTATGCTAGAAAACTATTAACTTTCTTCAACAAGGTAGAATTATATCATATCCCTAGAGATGAGAACCAAATGGATGATGCTTTAGCTACTTTTTCTTATATGTTCCAAGTGAATGATTGGAATGACATGCCTTCAATCAGAATTATACACCTCGACAGACCCGCTCATGTGTTCTCAGTAGAAGAGGTCACTGACGACAAACCATGGTTCTATGACATTAAACGTGTTCTTCAAACTCAGGAGTACCCGCCTGGGGCATCTAATAAAGATAGAAAGATGTTGAGGAGGTTGGAAAGTAGTTTCTTCCTTAATGAAGAAGTATTATATAAGAGGAATTATGACATTGTTTTGCTCAGATGCATGGATAGACACGAAGCAGACCTGTTGATGCAAGAAGTACACGAAGGATCCTTTGGCACTCATGCCAATGAATATGCAATGGATAAAAAGATGTTGAGAACGGGTTACTACTGGATGATGATGGGATCCGATTGCTGCAAATATGTGAAGAAATACCGTAAATGCCAAATTTATATGGACACAATACATGTGCCACCGACCCTCCTAAATGTTATCTCTTCACCTTGGCCTTTCTATATATGGGGAATTGATATGATTAGAATGATTGAACCCAAATATTCAAATGGTCATCGTTTCATCTTAGTGGCCATTGACTATTTCACTAAATGGGTGGAAGCAGCTTCATATGCTAATGTAACCAGACAGGTGGTAGTCAGATTTATCAAGAATCAGATCATTTGTCGATACGGCATCCCAAGCAAGATCATCACTATTAATGGTTCAAATTTGAATAATAAAATGATGAGAGAGCTTTGTGAAGAGTTCAAGATCGAACATCATAATTCTTCTCCCTACAGACCAAAGATGAATGGGGATGTCGAAGCTGTTAATAAAACATCAAAAATATTATCCAGAAGATGGTGGTAACTTATAAAGATTGGCATGAGATGCTCCCGTTTGCTCTACATGGTTACCTTGCTTCAGTTCAAACTTCAATAGGTGCAACTCCATTTTCTCTAGTATATGGCATGGAAGCAGTACTCCCCGTGGAGGTTGAGATCTCGTCTATGAGAGTTTTGATGGAGGCTAAGCTTTTTGAGGCTGAATGATGTCAAAGTAGATATGATTAGTTGAATTTTATTGAAGAAAAGAGAATGACAGCGTTGTGTCATGGCCAACTATATCAACAGAGAATGAAGAAGGCACTTGATAAGAAGGTTCGGCCGTGCAAATTCAAAGAAGGTGACCTCGTGCTCAAGAAGATATTATCTTTCCAACCTGATTCTAGGGGCAAATGGGCTCTAAATTATGAAGGACCGTATGTTACTAAAAAGGTTTTCTCTGGAGGTGCTATGATTCTTACAAATATGGACGGTGAGGAACTCCCGTGCTCTGTGAACACTGATGCAGTCAAGATGTACTTCACCTAAATTTGAGATGACAGCTTGCTAAGTTGAAAACTCAAAGGGGCGGCTTAAGTAGGCTTTTGATCAGACCAGTCACGACAAATTTGAACACATCTTGGAATTCAAAGTTGTTTGGGAGAGTAGTGGTCATTATTTTTGTAACCTTTTCTTTCATGTACTATTTTCCAAATTTTTGTAAACCTTTGGAATCGTGCCATTAGCGGACTACCATCCTATTAATGAAATTTGAACTTTTTTTTGTTTCTTTTATCGGGCAAAATTTTAGTTTTTTTATGGAAATATTTGAAACAAAGTTAATTAGAGTATTTCTATCTTGAAATGTGTCATGAATACTGGAAGGAATATTAACAGTTGCTCCGAGAATGGTTAAGCCTTGAAAGTAAAAACAGTATAGTAGTTCATCCTTGTATGATGAATAATGGTTCTTCTTTCAAAATCATCATGAGGTTTTAGTTGTGTGACCTTGTGTTTCCAGTAGAGTACTAAACTTGGTAACTCCCCAACAATCCTGGTTAAGCCTTGATTCAATTATCTCTAGTTGAGCAAGATTTTGAAGTAAAGTGTATTTTGTTATTATGTCAGTGGTCTATTGATGTTAGAAGATTGAAATTTAAATATCTTCCTCCCCAGAGAGAATTAAGCCTTGTAGTAGGATACGCTCTGACCGTGCTTTTTGTTCTATCTCCAGTTATTTTCCCATCTCTTTGAGATTGGCTAAGTATCTAGTTGTTTTGTGATGTTTTATTATCTTCAATTTATTTCCTCTATCTATTTTGTCAGCATATACATGACATTCATTTATTAATTTACACTTGCATCATGCATGCACATTCGTATTTTTCAATGTTATCGGGTTCGTATACCTTGGTTATGTTTAGTCAAATAGTGTATTTGCTCTTTCCAAATAGTGTCAACTTAAGCAGAAATCGCGCCTTCTTTCTAATTCCCCAACTGAGCTAATCCTCGTGGAAGAATCTTTCATTATCCTTCCTTTTACATCTCTAGATAGGATGAATCCCCAATTGAGTTTGTTTCCTCATTGGGTGGAGTCTTGTTTGATTTTTTTCTCTCTGGTTTATTCCTAGATTGAGCTTTATCTCTTGCATAGGTACCCATTGGTTTTCTATAGGCTGTGAAACCTAGATGAAGAGCACATTTATTTTGTGCATTTAAATACTTGGTCTCCTCAGGAAGGACCTATTCATGGTTCCCTTTGAATAAGAACTTTATTCCCTAGTAGTGTTATCATAACATTCTTCTGGAATATCGATGTAACAGCAAGCGGCGATCTCTTCGTGAGCAACTTGTATGTTATTGACATCTTTGGAAAACAACAAGTGGTGGTCTCTTCACGAGCAGCTTGTGTGTTATTGACATCTTTGGAAAATAACAAGCGACAGTCTCTTCATGAGCAGCTTGTGTGTTAGATATCTTTGGAGAACAACAAGTGGCGGTCTCTTCATGAGAAGCTTGTGTGTTATAGACATCTTTGGAAAATAATAAGCGGTGGTCTCTTCATGAGCAGTTTGTGTGTTATTGACATCTTTAGAAAACAACAAGCGGCAGTCTCTTCATGAGCAGATTATATGTTATAGATATCTTTGGAGAACAACAAGCGGCGGTCTCTTCATGAGTAGCTTGCATGGTATAGATATCTGTGGAAGAAAGCAAGTGGCGGTCTCTTCACGAGAAGCTTGTGTGTTATTAATATCCTTTGAAGAGAGCAAGTGGCGATCTCTTCATGAGCAGCTTGTGTGTTTATTAATATCCTATGAAGACAGTGAGTGGCGGCCTCTTTATTAGAGTAGCTTGTGTGTTTATTAATATTTTCGGAAGATAGCAGGTGGAGGCCTCTTTAATTGAGCAGCTTATGTATCCATAATAATATATTATTTCAGCAGCAAATGGTATCTCTCTGGAAAAGTCTCGCATATAAGTTTTTTATAAAATCTCTACCTTCAGTAAAAATCGGTAGTTTACTATCATTAAAAGTTAGTGCATCTTTTTGTCTACCTTTGACCCTGAGTTGTAAACGCTCATCATCTTGGGTCAGTAACCATCCATATTTTGCAGCCTATGCAAGGAGTCTTCTTTGATATAGTCAAAAGATTGTTTTCTCTCAAAGTTATTCCCCAATAAGAGTCTCATTCGAAGTCTGTGGCTCTGTTTCTCCAGTAGAGTATAATATTTGTCCCCTGTGGATTATTTTATCATGTGCTTGGATTCTCCAGCATTAGTTTGTCTCATACGACATCATTCTCCATAAGATTCAAATATTACATTCATATCATAAACACAATGGTGGTATCTTAGGGCCAAAAATTGTGTATTGTGTATTTAAGTACCTTCAATCTCGTCGAGATGAAGGTTTCAATATTCATATCTCCGGATAGAAAAAACTTAAATAGGGGCAGCTGTCATACATCAATTTTTGACCTAAGATCACATCTCCATTTTGCATTTTTTTTGTTATATACATCAAGGTCACGAAATATGGTCGGTTTCGAACGTTTCACCTTCGAGCATTGCCTGTGTAGATATTATCGAGTGTTGATTAACATTTTATCTTATGCATGACTAACTTCTAATCAAGCACGAAGTGTGTGTTTTTGTTTCTTTGACTTCATGTGCATAAACAGGTCTAAATCAAGAGCGTCATACGCCACGCCTCAATTAGGGTTTTGAGCCTCTCAAGCCAGAAGTACAGTTGATTGTTGATTCTCGAAGACTGATTCATCAAGGGAACTTTCAGAGAATTGCGTGTTTATTTCGATGCTCTATTCAACAAGTGGTCTCAAGTTTTTTCGAATTTCTTCATAGAAACAGTCAAAGTTCCATGATCACTGGTTTACGTGTGTTTCACCTTACCTCGAAATACAAGAAAGAACAGGTTATGCAAGTCAATTCCAAACATTTCGACAAAAAGTCATATGCAAGTTTTCTTTAAAAGTTGAGCACAATCGTGCTTAGAAATCCATGAGAATACTTTATGGTACGTCTGTCATGATTTAAGAGTTTCTGGATCTCTAAGCTCAGCTCATTGTGCCAATTTCTCAACGCGATAACATTTCGCGTCAATCCGTCTCCTAGTGACCATTCAAAGCTTTTAAGCATGGTTCGATTTCTTATACTTACATGACACGGGTGAATTTCGTTAAAGTGGGGAGATTAAATTCAAGATTGCTTTGGAAGAATTTATTTTTAATACTTGGAATTTTCATCACGTGAATTCAAGTGTTAATTAAATAGAGGTTATCAAAAGAGCTCATTTAAAAATAATCGTTCATCTCATTAATATTTATTCAAGATTATTTTTGTGTGATTATTTTGATGGATTCACACCATGGCTATTTGAATTCACTTGAGGCATTTATTCAAGAAGATATTGGAAAAGGAAACTTGATTCAAATGATCATTCATCACAAGAATAAATACATGATGGTTATAATTTTATTACAAGATCAATTCACGAATTTATTTGGATCTCTATTACAAAATGCAATATTGAAGTCTTAAGGATTGCATTTTTGTTCATTCATTATTCAAGAATTCATTCAAGTATTATTCAATTCTTTTCCAAATTCAAATGGAAGATTTTGAATTTCATCAAGACAAATATCAAGATTCAAAGTTTATAAAGATTCAAATGTTTACAATTACAAAAGAATTGAAAGAAATTATATGCTAAACAAGTATTCATTCATGTTACAATTTTATTTAGATTTACCACTACAAAGATACAAGGAATTATAATTGTACAAACTATTATTCCTAATGTCTAAATTCAAGCCTAATATCATGTTGCTGCCCATATTTTCCAGCCCTGTTGCAATACAATAAGTCCAATTTTTTGTGGTATTTTTGCTGTCCAAAACAGCAACAATGACAGACTATTTTCCAGCCTTGTAAATACAGCAAAACAGCCCCCAAAATACAGCAAAACTGTCCCAATAAAATACAGTAAAACAGCCCCAAAATACAACAAAACAGTCCCAAAAAAGTGTTGTAAAAATGCTATAAACATTCCAAAAAAAAAACAGCAACCTATAGCAGTCCCAAATGCTGCCAAAACTGCTATGAAACTGCAAATAAATCTGCTATAAACCAATCTGCTACAGCCTCTTGCCCTGCATCAAAATAGTCCAGAATTTGCATCAATATGGCTAAAGAAAATTGTATTAACAAAGCATCAAAACAGTTTGTCAAAATAGTTCAAATTTTCTACTGATTTCCCCCTAAATGCTTTGTTCTTTCACTATAAAAAAACCCGTTCATGGACAAAAAAACACAACAGGAAAATTCAAACACACAAAAACTCACTAGAGGACACAAAAAGAAACTCAAGGAGAGAAACACAGAAAATTCAAGGAGAGAAAACTTATTTTTTGGAAGCTCCATCAGAGAGACTCCGATAGGTATTTTTTCTTCCTCTCCATTTAGTTCTGCATAACTTTCTCATATATCCATGTTTGAATCTTTTTCTACACCATTTTTTTGCCATATGATCGCTTGATTTGTCATTCTGCAGTATCTTTGAGTTGCTGCATTTTGTTAGCATTTAAACATGTTATAATAATAACAATAAACACAAGAAAAAAACCATGATTTATATATTATAAACATACAAATTAGAGAAATTATATAGTTATTCAACCTCATTGTGATATGGTGGCAGAGCTGACTTTTATGGAGGTTTTGCGTTTGTGTTTGCAAATGTTGCGGTAAGCAAGAGTCGCCACCGACTTTTCTTTATACAACAAAGGAAAGGGTGAAAATAACAGAAAAAGAAATTTTAAGATTATTTATGTGTAAGGGGGTAGATTATGGAAAGGGAAGGTTTTAGCACCCTTTCCATTTGTAGTTATCTACGGGCTCTTAGATGCTTAGCTCATTTGGATAAAACCTTGTGCTTTTATGGGTTTTTGAAAAGTATTTTTGAAAGTGCCTTAGTGCAGCGATCCGCTTTATGATAACTCTTGTATCAGTCCTCAAGAGTGTTGATAAAGCATGTTTTTGTAAATGTTTTTGAAATGTTTTTGTGTAGGTGTAAAAAGTTTTTTTTTTTAGCATAGCATCTAGGAACTATCTACTATACTCGAAAGGGTTGTTCCTTTCCTCCTTTCCTTTAGACAGTGCTATCCTACTATTAGTGAGTAGGTAGCCCTAGTCGTTTGGATGTTTGAGGGACATTCAAAGGGACGTTTTATAGTCACAAAGGCAACTGGGCAAGAAACCTTAGTAACTACCCTAGGGTTTTAAGATCATTTTTACCGAGGCAACGTCAAGAGGGTCATCAAGGGACTTATGATCTTTTTTAAACCAGAGGGTAGCCACTAAAATCTCTCACGTTTCGAGAGTTGTGACTATTTTTCTGAAAGGCAACCAAAGTGGTAGTACCCTAGAGGTGCGCATGTGCAAGAGTGTTTATTTTCAATTATTTTTCTCTTGGATGTTAGGTTTGCTAACATTTCTTTTAATTTCTTGCCATACAATCCTATTACCATACATCTAACAATTAATATGTTCAGGAAATTTAAAATGCGGAATTTAAATCTACGCTATTACAAAGCTTCGGGGAGCGGGATTAGTTACATAATCCAAAAATGGGGGAAATAATAGCAGCAAATGTAAAGTCCTAGTTTATTCTATTACATTCAGTAGACAAACACAATAATATGAATGTAAATGTGCGCGAAATGGAAAAGAACGTATAAAAATTCTAAGGTATAAGAAAAATATTTTTTGTTTCTTTTCTTTTAAAATATGAAGATAATTAAACTAAAAAAACTAAACCTATTTAGTTTTAATTTAAATAAAAATGGTTAAAATAATTAATTAATTAATTTTCAAAACTAACTTGATTAAGAAAAATAGTAGCCTAATTTTTTTGTGATGTTTTTACTTTAATGTTAATTAAATAAATAAATAAAGCAATTAAAATAAATAAACCAAAAAATAAAAGTACAAATGGGCCAGGAAATGAATGGAAACAAAAAGGGTGTCTGTTTTGTAAAACGCAAGGCCCATATTGCCTCTTAGATCCAGTGAGAACATCTTCTGAAGGTGTATAATGCTCTGCACGTTTGGAATCTTCTGGATCTGAGTTGATGTGATCCCTTGATTAGGATTAGGGGATGTATGGTGAGCGTATGGATGTGAAACACACAAGATCTGCAGAATAATAGTTAGAAAAACAAAATTGTGAGGCCTGGGTATCAAACCCAGGCCCTTTCGATTGCAAACATTTCTCCCTCCATTTGAGCTGTCTATCAATTGTTAGTACAAAGAAAATCATAACATTCCACTTACCAAACGAATCAGATATATATATATATATATATATATATATATATATATATATATATATATATATATATATATATATATATATATATATATATATATATATATATATATATATATATATATATATATATATATATATATATATATATATATATATATATATATATATATATATATATATATATATATATATATATATATATATATATATATATATAATTCGAAATCCCTACATGCATGCTACACAAGCCAAAACGTAATGGATGCCTGGATTGAGATTCGAAGGAATCTGTTTCAAATGCCTTAATAAATGTATCATGTTACTTAACAATCATAAACGTCATGAAACAGTCAAAATTAAATTATGCATGAGATGAATTTAAGATCGAAGGTTTGTTACCAATGTGATGCTTAGTTTTGGATGGAGATGGCTTGCAAATTGTGCTTCGATTTTGGCAGCTTTGGTGTATTTCTTGCAGTCTTCGTGTGGCTCGTATGGGGCAATGTGTGTGTACCTGGAGGCAAGTTTTTCGTCTGGCTGATGCGTGTATAAGCCAAAATGCTTTCGTTTGGCAATGTGTTACTTACCTCCTCTATTTTTCCGTCCCCCTGGCAATGTGCCCTTATCCTTGTATTTATAGGGGTGTGAGGAGAGCAAGCATGGTGTGATACGGTAGGAGAATTGACTTGAAGGTTTTGCGTTTTATCTCAAATGTCACGGTTAGCAAGAGTCGCCACCGACTTTTCTTTTATCCAAAAGGAAAGGTAAAAAAGCACAGGAAAGACCTTTGAGATGTTTTCTTGAGTTCGGGAGGTAGATTATGAAAAAGGAAGGTGCTAGCACCCTTTTCATCCATGGTTTTCCATGGGCTCTTAGTTACTTGCTTAGAATACTTGCTTTGTTTTGATTGAAATGGTGTTTGGTGTGATTTTGAAAGTATTTTGTAAAAGAGGCCATTTGTTTAGGAAATCTTTGTAATGATTCTCGTTCGTAAGAATGTATACAAAGATGTTTGTCTTTTGAAAATGTTTTCAATTGTTTGTAATATGCTTTGAAATATGTGTGTTTGTTTTGAAAATAGCAAGGATTCTTGTTTGAAATGGAGCAAGTAACTTAGAAGCTATCTACCTACTCAAATGTCTTTCTTGTGTATTTTCTATTCCTTTGACATTGTTGACTTACCATTGATTTGGTAAGCAACCCTATCTTTGGATGTAAACGGGACGGGCGTGGGTCATCGTATAACCATGATAGCAATGTTACCAAGTATCTTAGCATTTTTGAGGGACCAAGATAATTTTATTTAGGCAACTTTTTGAATAGCGTCATCGAGGGACTATGATCTTATATTTGTTTTGTTTTGCCAAGATACTTCGCGTGCGTAACATGACCATTTTATTGTAGGCAACCAAATAGGAGAAACCCTAAGGGTGCTTGTGTGAAAAGTGTATCATTTTCATGCTTTTGATTTTGTCTTGTACTTAGGGTTTTCTATTTTGCTTTGTTTTGTTCTTGTCATGCAAACCCTAATTACTAATCATGGTATATAAAGCGATAAATTGCGTAATGTAAATATACTAAGCTATTACAATAATTTTTATGGGAGGGGAGAATACAAGTTTGAATGGGGATTTGCACAAATATAAAGCTAAATATATTATTACAATCAAATCGAATTTGCGCGAATTAAATAAATATAATACAAATATTTACTATATAATGCAATATGTATGTAAAGAAAAGATTTTTTTATGACTTGTTTTTTAATTAAATAATATTTAACTTAAACCTAAAAATAAGAAAAAATAAATAATTCTTTTTGAAAGGGATGAAACCCTAATTTTCAATTAAAAGAAAATAAATGTTTCATATTATTATTTTGTTTATTTTTTGTATAAAAATAATAAATAATATTGTATATGAATATAAAAAAAATTAAATATGTGCAAATATTGGTATTTGTAAGTATAAAAATATAAAATAAAAATATATAGTATATTTAATTAATTATGAGTTTATTAAGAAAATAAATTATATTTATCAAAATTAATTAATTTTTTATGTGAGAAATAATAAAAAATAAAATAAAAGTGTGAAAATAAATAAATCCTTTTTTAGTATTTTTTATCATTTAAGAAAAATAACAAAATTTATTAAAATATGATAATATAAAAAAAACATAAAAAATAAAATAAAATAGTTAGCCAGGGGGGTTGCAATAGCAAGTTAGGGGTGGTGTTTAGCAAAAACAAAAAAAAAAAGCCCAAGCAACAAAAAGCCCAGAACTTCATCCCTGTCCTTCATTCATCATCTTCACGCTATTTTCAGTACAACCTGTATCTTCCTCATGCTTGCATAAAAATGAAAACTCATAACATAAAAAATGTGGCATTTAAGCTCACGATTCCAACCATATAAATTATGTAACCTAACTATCAAAGATCAAAGAGAATTTTGGAATCCATAAATCGTGACCTAAAAAATTCAGAGATTTCAAGCTTCAAATTCTCTTAGCACAACTAATATAAATGCAAAGTAATGATATGTACAGCTTCGTTATGATGAGAATTACATTTTTTCTTCACAAATCGTGGCTTGAGGTTACCTGTATAAAGAGATAGAGTTTAAGAAAATACCTCCTTCAGCTGGAATCATGTATGTCAATGTAGGTACTTTAATGGAGGCTTGATGATTGTTTGAGCTTCCTTGAGCTTCCCTGAACCTATTCCAATCCTTATCTTGCTCTGAGGATGGCTGGAACTCCCTAACCAAGTCCAACTACAAGCTTCCAAGTTGAAAATGGCAGATGGTGAAATAGAGGTTACAGAACCAGGGTGATGGCTTGGATTGACTAGGTATCAAGTGTATAAGATGTTTGAATCAGTTAAACACAAAATGCACGAGCCAAATGAGAGTTGGCTGAGCTTTTGCAGAAACTGTATGCTTAGGCAGATTTTTGGGTTTTTTCAGTTTGAGAGAGTTCTAGGTTCAAGCCAAGCGTGTAATGCCTTGTACAATGTTTGCATATTAGTATAGAAGTGATCCAAAGTCAGCTTCCTACTAGTTGTGCAAGCTTTAGCCCTTTTGTAACTTTTCTTGTACTTGAAGTAAAGTTGACAAGACCAATCTCACGTGCTTGTACCAGCTTGCGTTAGGGCTGAAATGAGTTTGTACAAATTTCTTGAGAGCTGTGTAGTTTTCTTGTATCAAGGGGACAACTCCAATGCTCCAAGTTGACAAAGTTGCAAAAGTGCATCTTTATGAAAATGGCAATGAAGCCTTTTTGCCCAAAATGGAATTACAACTTGTGTACAGTTTCAAAAGCAAGGATAAAGGCTTTGTCAACTGAGTATGCATTTAATTAAGGAGTGTATAGAAATCTTAGGACCTGTAAATCAAGAAACAATCAACATAGGTTTGGTTTGCAACTTGATTCTATGTGAAAATGGCTTAAACAAAAAGTGAGAAAATGCCAACTTCCTCTCTTCGATTCTCCCTACTCAAAAATGATCTTGGAGAGTTCTTGGACATTTTGTAAAGCTTGCAATGTGCTCTATAATCCATATTTGAAATGAAATTTGAGATACCTCTTGGAACTAGGTGAAAAGTTGCCATGAAGTTGGGTCTAAAACCTGCCTAAATTGGGGCAAAATTTCACTAAGTTATTTAGTTCATGAGCATGTATTCACAAATTTATAACTTGAGATCCAAGCATATTTAGGGAAAAGTTTGTGAAGCAAAGTTGAATATTTCATGGAGGACTACAACTTTCATGTTGGGAACTTTTCTTGAATCAAAATGCACCATGGTGAAAAAGTTGTGGAAAGTTGAGAAAAAATAAGAAAATTTTTATACTTTGAAAAATTGTAAGTTATGAAAATTTTCAAATTAAAACCCTAATTTTCAAATTTGGTTTTATTGGTGAACAAGTTTCATATTTTGACATATCTTGATGAATTATGACTCTTGGTACTTGGTTTTGACCAAAAAGTCAAAGTTTGACTTTTCAGTATACAGTTGACTTTTGATCAGTTGACTGCAAATTTCATCTGTCAATCCAATGAGCTTGAGATCTTTTGAACCATGTAATTAAGTCAAGATGATTCCATTGAACCCTTTAAGTCATGCTTGAACTCAATTGGCCATTGGCTAGGTTAAAAATCAGAAATTGCCCGTTCTCAATCAAAACCCTAATTTTGACCATTTTGCCCTTTTGGTGATTTGATCAAATTTCTTGAGGAGTTGTGATCCAAACTTGATCAAATGGTACATATGAGTCAAGAATGTTGACATGGATAAAAAATTATGAAGTTTGACTGTAAATTGGCCATGGTTGCTTTTTCCCCAATACAGCTGATTTTTAGGTCAACTGTCCAATTGACTGATCAAAAATGTGGTTCCAGGCTTGAAACTTAACATGAGCAATCTTAGGGGTATGAAATGATGTATGAAAGTCATATGAAGCATTGATGGTCCAAAAATACTTTTGCAAACTTAAACCCTAATTTTGGGTTATCAGTGCAAGATGAGATGTCTTGAGCTAACCAAACCCTAATCTTGTCTTGAGTCAAAGAAGTCTTGTGAGAAAAATTCTTGATAAATGAGAGGGAAAATTTTGGGGTAAAACAGCTTCCCTGTTCAATCTTCTTGAACCTGAAGAGTTAGATTGGTGAGCTTTTTCGTTCATGACTCGAAGGTAAAAGATGATTGGACACTAAAGTGCCCATAAATTTGCACTCGATAAAGTGTAGTTGAGGGTATGGGCTTAAAGATGCAATTTGGAGAGTGTAATACCCCAAATTTGTTCTACCCTTCTACTTTTATCTGGTTTATGCATTATCGCACTTTTTTTCATGTACATATCTCCATTAGGTCATTTAACATTGCATACATTCGCTAGCAACATAATTTGGCATGGAATCAGTGATATGATGGAATTAGGGTTTCTCTATACTTTTAAGCCCTCGTCTTCATTTAGGGGGATTCAACTGATTTCTTCGGCAATCAATGGTTTGCGAGTTTTTTGCAAAGATCAATGGTGTGAAGATAGGGTTGTGTATTCATGGTCATTACGGACTTCTGTCTTCATCAAATTTCCATCCTGAGACAAGTGTATTAAGGTTTCATTTGTGGCGCTAAATGACTGAATCAATATTCCAATTGAACCTCTTTCCTTTGATGTTTCTAAAGCTTAGTTTTAATCTGAGGATTTCATAGGGAAGAGAGTCATGTTGAACCTTCTTATGATTGATCAAGATTAATGTCAAGAGGTTTTCTATTAAATGGATATAATTCATTTATTCACCAAGCCAAGGTCATCAGCACATTCTCTAATCAATTAAGGCTCGAATTGTAAGGGATGGTGGCATCGCATTTTATGATTCTATCTTACTAATTCAATCCAAGATTTTTGGGTTGGAAGGAAATAATTATGGTTTGTGCGAAGAATGGATCAAACTAGGAGGAATGTTTACATGGTTTTCATACATGAGAAGATATGGATTCATTTATGCATCACTTAATCAATTAAGTTTTGTGCATGGTTCCGAGATATGTTTGACTTGGAACGACAAATCAAAACATGAAATTTGTTGGTAAGAATAACCAGGTTATTCATTTATTCATTGCTTGCATTCATCAGAGTTCTATCCAACTTCAGATATTCATGATTGTTCAAAGTCATAATTGTGCAAATTTACAAGCCATGTTGTTGATTATACAAAAAAAAACAAGTTACAATTCACAAAGCTAAATTACAAATACATATAGCATCTGAGTTTCATCCAATCACATTCATAACCATACAAACTTTTGTTCTACGCCTAAGTCTTAGTGCCCATACATCTTCATGCTTGCTTCCCATGACCAAGACACCATATCTTCAAGTTATGCCCAAAGCTTCATGTATCATTTGAATCCATCTCAGGTATTCTCAATCCTGCAATTTCGCAAAACAATAGAAGTTGGTTCAGATTTCAAAAACAATTGCCCTGCATCAGTTGAAATATAAGATCAGCCCTGTACCAAGCTAATAAAACTAGCTTTGAAAAATTCAAAACAATTAGCAATCCTTTAAATTCCAAAACAACCCTGATATAACTGTTAACAGAATAACAATTCTAATTGCCATATAACCAAACCTTTAACAGAATTACAAATAGAACCTACAGCCTAACCAATTCCAACTACCATTTTCTAACTACCTAACAAACCTCTCCTTAACCATAACAAACTTCCTAACCGCTTCTAACAGAATTATATACACATTCCCTAACATATAACCAATCCATAGCATATTTGAAACAAAAAAACCTACACATAACAAATTCTAACAACCCTTAACTGTCAAAACCATATCATAAGCAATTACCAAACAACCATTTAACAATTTCTGAACCTCCTAACTGTTTTCAAAAACTGAATCCCAATTCCAAAACAGCCCTGCTGTAACTATAACACATACACTACACTTCCAATTGTCAAAACCATTTTTCCTAACAAATTACCAATAACAAACAACTAACAGCCCTGTCAAACTTCTAACCAATTCATAACAAACTCTAACTGCAATAGCCCAACTAACAGAATTTCCAACAAACCAAAAACAGAATTTCAGAACCCTAACCAACCTTCAAACAGATCCAAAACTAACTCCAACTTCCCAACAGAATATAACAGAGATAACAGAGAATCAGAAAGATCACAAAAAGATACTGAGAAGAAAACTCACCATCTCTCTGAACGATTCTCTCTCTGAACCGAGTACATCTTCTTCGAACTTCAACAACTTGCTTCGATCATCATCTTCTACTGCATTATCAATATCGCGCATCCACGATTCCTCAAAAATCTTCATCGATCCTTCATCATTATCAATGTTCTTCAATCAACCGTATCATTTATCCTCTACTCCATGTAAACGCAACAACACAATGCTCATATCAACAACAAAATCGCATCATAGAACGTACAACGTTAACGGAACACAAGCAGAGTTTTCAGAATCGCGAACATAAAAAGAAGAATAAAGATTGAACACAAAGTCAGAAGGCTTACCGGATTTGTGTCGGAACTCGTCAGAAGAATATGAAACAACGAAAGCAGACGAAATCAGAATAAAGAAGAAGAAAGGTTTGAAGAGAATTTTCATGGGGGACGAACGATGGTCCATGGCGGCTCTTGGTTCAGTTACGACGCCTTAATGGTGAGATAACGGAGAGATGGGGAGATCGAATTGAGACGACGATGGTGTTGATGATGTTGATCAAAGAAGAAGCAGTTGTGGCGCTTTCGATGAAAGAAGAAGAGATCATCGTCGCCGCTAAGCCGCAAGAGAAGAAGAAGGACGAAGCACAACCCAACCCTAGATCCTCTTTCATTGTTTTACGTTTTCATCCTTTTGATTTTAATTGTTTTTATTTTTTCTCTGTCTTCTCATCAATCTTCTTTTTTTATTTTATCTTCTCTAGTAATTTTCATGTTTTATGTTAATAGTTAATTATTTTCATGTTTTTATTCTGTTAGTTTTTAATCATCAATCTTTAACGCAATAAAACAAAACAAAAAAAATGAATTAGATGAGTAATAAAAAACGGGCTGAACCTAATTTCCCTCTCTTCAAGCCCATTATCTTCTTTTTGGAAGCCTATTGATGTTTGCTGAAAAAACTAGTCATGGACTCAACCAGTTGGGCTTTTGCACCTAGCATTTACCTTCCAACACTCCCTAAATCAACTTGCACCCTCTGACCTCATCTGTCATTTGAATATTTGATTTAAATTTTTTTCTCCTATTAATTTTTTATTAATTGGCGATAGAATAATACAAAATAATAGAATATTTTAGAACTCTTTAGAATTTCTTTTTAGAATTTCGATTAGAGTTTCTTTTTACTATTTTATTTTTCATATTTTGTAATCATTTTTATTTGCCATTTTTAGTCAATGTTTTTGTGATATCATCGATGTAATTCTTGCAATATGGAATGCTCGGGGTTAATTCTTCAATCACTCGTTCAAGGAAACTTTGGTAGAATTTTCTTACCGCTTGCACAATTTCGAAAAGGCAACGGACCTCCTCCATTCGGTATCGTCACAACTCTATTTTATTCTTTGTTTCTGTATTTTATCGCAATCCATATGCATGTTAACATTAGGAAGAATTTCCTCAAAATTCTAACTTTAGGTCCAACAATGCACAATAACATTAGGTTTAGAAGTAAGCTAGTCTCCTTTTGACTTTTCTTTCCCTTTTTGCATACGCATCTAAAACAAAAACTTCTTTTTCTTTTCAAAATTCAAAACACTTTAAAACTACTTATGAGAATCATGCTTTTGCTTAGTACGGGAAATGATAAGCGAGTCTCTTCTCGATCTTATTGTTCTTCATCTCAAGCATAGGTGTGGTTCAATTCTCAAAGACTCCTTTCATGACTAAGTAGAAAAATGGCTAATATCTCTCTCTAGAGGTCGACTAGTCATTATCTGCAACAAAAATACAAAACAAATTCAAACCATTTTGTGCGCTCGAGCACCATTTCTCTAAAACCCTTTTCAGGTAAGGACACAATTAATTTACTTATGTGCCAACGCATAAGTCTCCAAAGGTCGAGCTGCGGCAGAAGGCGGGATTAACTTTGTCCATAAAAAACACAAACAAACAAAAACATATGAGCCGAACTACGGTAGCTCTGATTCCCCAAAAAGGATACGTAGGAATTGGGGTAGGGCCCAAGCGAGCACAATTTTATTTTCCCTACATTTTTCCCTTTTCTTTTGCATGCATTCTCTCTTAGCAGTAATAAACAGTAAGCATAGATCAAACACACCCATAAGATAGATAACAAGAGTGGATACCATAGAGTACTACGGGCGTGTGGGGTGCTAATACCTTCCCCTCGCGTAACAGACTCCCTTACCCAATCTCTCGGTCGCAAGACCGTGACTTCTCCCTTCTCAGGTTTTCTCGATGTTTACCTTTCCTTACATGTGGGATAAAAGACGTTCGATGGCGACTTCATTGTTTCGATGATTTTCAGCCGGTTGTTTCAGTTGGCGACTTCACTGGGGAATAGGTCGACCAAATGTTGGTCCATCCTGGAGTCGCTCCTAGATCTTGCTTTCTTTTCTTTGGGTGTGTATCTTTACGCTTTCAGTTTATTCACTCATTCTTAAGCATACGTATGCATTGCATTTTACTGTTTTCCATATACTACTGCTGTACAAGATCTACTTCTTATTGGGTTGGGATGTTACTATTGAGGTAAAAGGCCCAGTACCCAGGCCAGAGTGCACTAGGACACCTAGGAATAGAGTGGGGGCATGGCGGCTATAGGACGTGGTCCGATTAGTACAGTCATGTCATATACCACGCTCAGATGAGGTTCAAATGAATTACTATCGGCACCCACGTCTGTGGGTAAGCCCATAGCACTTTCAGGCGGACCCGTGATTTTCAAGTTATCATTGTCTTACCCTGACCTAGTCTTCACTCGTGAGTGGGGAGGGAATCATTATTACAGGTACAGATGGTGACTGTATTCAGATGGTTACTCATATTCAAATGGTGACTATGCTCAGACTGTGGCTATTGGTTCTAATGGCTATGTTCTAGATTTATGTTATGACTTGATGCATATGCTATATCCTGTTGGTGACCGTATGGTTCTCAGATTTATTTTCTGAGTTTCTGACTTGTTTACCTGGAGATTCATTCGGGCCTTCGATTTTGGTATTCCCAGCATATTCAGAAAATTCTCAACAGTATCCGATGTTCCAGAAGCCTTGGTCCCGTACAATGGGAGATCTACAGGGTACTTGGTTCTTATATATGCAAAAGCTATGTCGGACCTTTGATCTGATGATACTCATATGGTTCAGAATAGTGCAGCAATCATATTAAGGAATGATGGAACCTTGATCTTCTTTGATCTCATGCCTTTGCATACATAACATGGCTAACCACATGCTTAACATACATGTTCTATTATTTCCAAGGAATCAAATTCACAAGACTTGTGCTAAACTCTTCCATTTCTTACTTGCGTAAAATCAAAATCAAAGCACGCAAATTCCTTGGAAATGACAGAACATGACATGGCATTCATTCATGCACCCCATGCGTATTCATGCATTCATAGCAGGTACCTGAAGATTGGGGATTCTTATTCAGACCTGGGGTTTCTCTTCAAAGGTTCAACCTGATTTATCATCGCACATGCTCAGAGATCAGTTATGGAATAACTCCGAGTGGTACATGTAAGCTTTGGCTCGTAGTCAGAAATTTCTTCAAGCAGGAAGATGATTGATTGAAGACTCAGATAAGCCAGTTCATGGAAACTCTGATGATGATGTCTATTATTTCTTTAAGACATGATGTGCTTGATGATGCATATTATACTGGGGCACCTGGCCAATCGATTGAAGAAGGTATGTCATCCGGAGACCAAGTCTAAGACTGGATCAATTCAGAGATTGTCATGCTCACATCAAATTTGAAAGGTAATTTTATCACCCACTCAAGCATCAAGGCTACAGAAAGTCTTCAGAATCAGCAAGTGCATACGGAGTCAAGTCTCCTCAACAATGGCAATCAATGGCAATCATTGGTTTCTTTTACTGCATTTTCATTTGCATTCTTGCTTGTTTGTTTAAACATTGCTTGTATATATAAACTTGTCTATTTTTGAACGAAAATCTTAATGCAATAAGTATGCTTGTCTTGAAGTATTCCTTTCATTTTTACTCATCCATTCGTTATCACTCTTTAAATATTTTACTTACAT
This sequence comes from Vicia faba, assembly GCA_948472305.1. NCBI lineage: Eukaryota > Viridiplantae > Streptophyta > Magnoliopsida > Fabales > Fabaceae > Vicia > Vicia faba. Next base: position 447,417,979 of record OX451738.1, on the reverse strand, counting down.
ATTGATGCCAGATTTCCTAGTCTTATGCTTAGGTAAAGATTCAAAGGAGGATGACGACGATCTGAAAACGCAAAAATCTCTGGTTGGTACGCTTTTGAGTAAGACCCTGCTGACGATGTACAAGCCTTGTTTCAATCCCTAAACACTGGAGATATAAGGGAGATAGACCCTCGTTAACCCCTTTGAGCCTTCGAAGTAGGAGTTTCTTTTCTGTTTAGAAAAAATCCTCATTTTAACCTTGGGACGGGTAGTGTTCAGCTAATCTGACCAAGCATTCAGAACTCATCAAGAGTGTGCATCCAAGGATACAACAATGGTTATCCATCAAAAGTCGAGGAAAGTCAAAACCACAAAGGTTAACCTTCGTTTATCAGCAACGTGCATCAACTAACGATACCCAATGAGTATCCCTCGCACGTCAAAAGGTCAACAAATGACAATACAATAATGGCTATCCATCATCTACCAGAGACTCAGGCAGTCACGATCACTTCTGACAAATCAAAGACAACGCAAAGATCAACGACTTGTTCAGAATGAAAAAAAATACGAATAAGAAAGAAACAAAAATCCCCGCTAAGTCAAAACTTGAAAATAAGTCGCTTAGGCAAAAATTGGGGCATCCCGCTGGACTTTCAAATCGAAATTCAAAAGAATTTGTCCAGGAAAAAATTAGGGAAAGCAAGAAAGAAATTGAATAAATCCTAAAAGGCGAGAAAAGGATTACCAACAAAAATCCTCATCAAAGAACAAAGTCATATGATCAGACACCAAAGGCAAAAAAGTTAGTGACTGTCGTGTCCAAGAAACCAGTGGTTCCTCAACCATCACAAACTCTTCTAGAGAGATGAATGCTTATATCGGGTCAACTGAATGTAGGAATGGAGAACATCATGGAGAATGGGTGGGCACCAAATAATTTTAAGCCTTAAATTCTTTTTCTAAAACCGTGAACCAGGCCACGTTACAACCCTTCCAAAGTCATAACTGAAGCATGGGTCAATTTGAAAGCATGCTACAGCGAGATAGCGTTTAACTGACTCCTAAGAGGTATGTTTGAATATCTGTGTTGAAATCATATGCTTGCATTATCTTTCATAAAAAAGGAATTTGCAAATGTTTCTCTCTAGCTAGTGACTCATTCACAATAGAGTTGTGACGTCATTTCATTCAAAGTTTTTTCAAACTTCAAGACTTACATATGTGTTGCATTAGAATTATCATTCTCATAATAAACATTCTTCTGCATACAAAACAACTGATCGAAATCGAGTAAGTTTACACAATGAACAATCAATAAAGAGCTCAATCTTGTCAGAGAAGAGAGGCTTGAATACCCTGTTGAAGCAAGAGTCAACTTCCACAAGAGGAATGACTTATCCAGCAGCATGCGTAACCAGAGATTATGTCAAGAGAAATCATCTTGGTACTTCACAATCTGAGTACAATTCAGGGATGAAGTTAGCAGAGCTCAGCCAATCTGGGGCAATCAAGTCGAGAGTCGATCTCCCCAAGCTCAGCCAATTTGGGGAAATCAAGTTGAGAGTCGATCTCTCCAAGTTCAACCAATCTGGGGCAATCAAGTCGAGAGTCGATCTCTCCAAGTTCATCCAAATCTGGGGCATTCCCTTAAAGCTGTCAATCAAAGGCTATCACATCGATAAATCTCTTCAAGTTCGATCAATCAGAGGCTATTACATCGAGAAATCTACTCAGAATCCATTCAACATGGGGCAGTTACGTCGAGATTCGACAAATCTCTCCAAGAAAGCTGTAATCAAGAGCATTTTATTTCGTAGCTCAAGACATTGGGGCAGGCCACCTTATATCGTATTGTGGCACGAATATTCTGGTATCCTATTTAACATAGATCTTCCCAGAGATCCTCCAGACAGGGGCATTCCTCATCCTACTTAGTTTCTCAAGCCAGTTATGTTGTATGAAACGAATCAAGCTAGAAGGATCATAACAGTCACCCTGACCTAGCCAGCACGCGAAGCTGCCTTCATCTGCTACAAACAATATCGGGCCTGATTCCCCAAGTGAATTTAGAAAATCTGGAATCGTCTTTTAACTCAGCACGCGCAAGTGCATCCTCAGTGGAGTTAATCAAGAGCATCCCCAGTAAAGCTAAACCGGGGCATTCGCAGAGCTCAGCCGGGGCACTTGTAAGTGTCCATGCCCGTCTCTTATCCACAAGTGATTCAAGAAATAATTCCCCAGTGTGCGTAAACTTGGGGCATGTATTCAAGGAGATCCACATGGTGTTCAGTGTCCATTCTTTGGCGTATTCAATTCCATCATCCCCTTGACAGTTCAGGATGTATGGGAGTCTGGCCAGATTATCTCTCCCCAATGGTACGATTCAGAATTCAGCAGCGTACCTGAAGACTCGCTTCGTCAACAATTCAATCTTTAGCAAAGTCATCAACGGTCTTTGGTATCAGGGGCTCCCCAGGGAAAATTTTTATCAGTATCCCCAACAACCTTTGATACTACAGGCTTCCGACGTCAATTTATATTGACATCCCCAGTGATGAGCAATGGTTCCCAGCAAGCCTTCTCTTATTCCCATGAAGTTTATTTCTTCTCATTGCATATAGTTATCATTACATAACATTGCATCCTCAAAAGCGCGTAGCTGATCCATCAGAGTGGATCTTTGCGTCAAAAGAAATTCAAACATGCATACAAAGCATAAGCCAGATCAGGTACCTTACATAAAAGACCTGAATTATTCAAGGACAATAATACATCCCTATAAAAGGTATCATGCCCAAAGTCCCCAGTCGGTGACCTTCACCTTTTCATACCAAACAAAATCAATACACTTTGTCGTTCTAAACCCAGTTCTTGTCTGGTAGTCAGTTTCCTAAACACCCACCCGGGTCAGTTATTCAAACACTCACCCGTGTTTAAACCTTTTGATACTCACTTGTATCTTCTTTCAATACTCGTCCATATTGATTCAAACACTCGTCCGTGTTTAAACTTTTGATACTCGCCTGTATCTTCTTTCAATACTCGTCCGTATTGAATCAAACACTCGTCCGTGTTTATCTTTTGATACTCGTCCGTATCTTCTTTCAGTACTCGTCTGTATTGATTCCAACACCCGTCCGGGTTTAACCTTTGATACTCGTCCGTATCTCCTTTCAATACCCGTCCGTATTGATTCAAACACTCGTCCGTGTTTAACCTTTGATACTCGTCCGTATCTCCTTTCAATACTCGTCCGTATTGATTCAAACACTCGTCCGTGTTTAACCTTTGATACTCGTCTGTATCTTCTTTCAATACTCGTCCGTATTGATTCAAACACTCGTATGTGTTTAACCTTTGATACTCGTCCATATCTTCTTTCAATACTCGTCTGTATTGATTCAAACACTCGTCCGTGTTTAACCTTTGATACTCGTCCGTATCTTCTTTCAATACTCGTCCGTATTGATTCAAACACTCGTCCGTGTTTAACCCTTTGATACTCGTCCGTATCTTCTTTCAATACTCGTCTGTATTGATTCAAACTCTCGGCCGTGTTTAACCTTTCTTGACGCTCTTCTGTGTCACTTATCTAAACAATCATCATGTCATAACCCATGTTTCCTTCTTAGAAACTGAGATCGCCCGTAGGCTAGGTTCTTCCTTAGATCATCGTCGAACCTGAGATCGCCCGTAGGCTAGGTTCTTCCTTAGATCATCTTAGAACCTGAGATCGCCCGTAGGCTAGGTTCTTCCCATAGATCGTCGTCAAACCTGAGATCGCCCGTAGGCTAGGTTCTTCCCATAAATCACCTTCTTGGAACCTGAGATCGCCCGTAGGCTAGGTTCTTCCTTAGATCATCGTCGAACCTGAGATCGCCCGTAGGCTAGGTTCTTCCTTAGATCATATTAGAACTGAGATCGCCCGTAGGCTAGTTTCTTCCCATAGATCATCGTCGAACCTGAGATTTCCCGTAGGCTAGGTTCTTACCATAGATCACCTTCTTGGAACCTGAGATCGCCCGTAGGCTAGGTTCTTCCTTGGATCATCGTCGAACCTGAGATCGCCCGTAGGCTAGGTTCTTCCTTAGATCATCGTCGAACCTGATATCGCCCATAGGCTAGGTTCTTCCCATATATCACCTTCTTGGAACCTAAGATCGCCCGTAGGCTAGGTTCTTCCCTGGATCATCGTCGAACCTGAGATCGCCCGTAGGCTAGGTTCTTCCTTAGATCATCTTAGAACCTGAGATCGCCCGTAGGCTAGGTTCTTCCCATAGATCGTCGTCGAACCTGAGATCGCCCGTAGGCTAGGTTCTTCCCATAGATCGTCGTTGATACTGAGATCGCCCGTAGGCTAGGTTCTTCCCATAGATCATCATCGAACCTGAGATCGCTCGTAGGCTAGGTTCTTTCTTAGATCATCGTCGAACCTGAGATCGCCTCTTGGCTAGGTTCCTCCTTAGATCACCTTCGTCGAACCTGAGATCGCCCATAGGCTAGGTTCTTCCCATAGATCATCGTCGAACCTGAGATCTCCTCTTGGATAGGTTCTTCCTTAGATCATCTTAGAACCTGAGATCGCCCGTAGGCTAGGTTCTTCCCATACCATCACCGTCGAACCTGAGATCGCCTCTTGGCTAGGTTCTTCCTTCAAATCATCGTCGAACCTAAGATCGCCTCTTAGCTAGGTTCTTTCCATATACCTTGTCTTAGAACCTGAGATCGCCCTTTGGCTAGGTTCTCTGTCAAATCACTCTCATGTGTCACCTTTGGATCGTAGGTCTCCCGTAGACCTCGTCCGCTGTCTTTTTATACCAACCATTTGTCTTGTATTTGCATCAAGCCACGTTACAAGTCCAATCTATGTCTCTTCATTGGAAAAACAAATTTCTTTCCCCCAGTAAGTAATACAAAAATAAATAAAGAAAACACTTACTCTCTCTCTCTCAGGACAAATTTTTGGCATTGGTATTTAATCATCTTTCACCTTGAACTTCCGAAAGGGACGCGCCAATCGTACTTTCAGGTTTAAGACGATTAAATAGGGGCAGCTGTAATACCCCAAATTTGTCCTACCCTTCTACTTTTATCTGGTTTATGCATTATCGCGCTTTTTTTCATGTACATATCTCCATTAGGTCATTTAACATTGCATACATTCGCTAGCAACATAATTTGGCATGGAATCAGTGATATGATTGAATTAGGGTTTCTTTATACTTTTAAGCCCTCGTCTTCATTTAGGGGGATTCAACTGATTTCTTCGGCAATCAATGGTTTGTGAGTTTTTTTGCAAAGATCAATGGTTTGAAGCTAGGGTTGTGTATTCATGGTCATTACGGACTTCTGTCTTCATCAAATTTCCATCCTGAGACAAGTGTATTAAGGTTTCATTTGTGGCGCTTAATGACTGAATCAATATTCCAATTGAACCTCTTTCCTTTGATGTTTCTAAAGCTTAGTTTTAATCTGAGGATTTCATAGGGAAGAGAGTCATGTTGAACCTTCTTATGATTGATCGAGATTAATGTCAAGAGGTTTTCTATTAAATGGATATAATTCATTTATTCACCAAGCCAAGGTCATCAGCACATTCTCTAATCAATTAAGGCTCGAATTGTAAGGGATGGTGGCATCGCATTTTACGATTCTATCTTAATAATTAAATCCAAGATTTTTGGGTTGGAAGGCAATAATTATGGTTTGTGCGAAGAATGGATCAAAGTAGGAGGAATGTTTACATGGTTTTCATACAGGAGAAGATATGGATTCATTTATGCATCACTTAATCAATTAAGTTTTATGCATGGTTCCGAGATATGTTTGACTTGGAACGACAAATCAAAACATGAAATTTGTTGGTAAGAATAACCAGGTTATTCATTTATTCATTGCTTGCATTCATCAGAGTTCTATCCAACTTCAGATATTCATGATTGTTCAAAGTCATAATTGTGCAAATTTACAAGCCATGTTGTTGATTATACAAAAAAAAACAAGTTACAATTCACAAAGCTAAATTATAAATACATATAGCATCTGAGTTTCATCCAATCACATTCATAACCACACAAAATTTTGTTCTAAGCCTAAGTCTTAGTGCCCATACATCTTCATGCTTGCTTCCCATGACCAAGACACCATATCTTCAAGCTATTCCCAAAGCTTCATGTATCATTTGAATCCATCTCAAGTATTCTCAATCCTGCAATTTCGCAAAACAATTGAAGTTGGTTCAGAGTTCAAAAACAATTGCCCTGCATCAGTTGAAATATAAGATCAGCCCTGTACCAAGCTAATAAAACTAGCTTAGAAAAATTCAAAACAATTAGCAATCCTTTAAATTCCAAAACAACCCTGATATAACTGTTAACAGAATAACAATTCTAATTGCCATATAACCAAACCTTTAACAGAATTACAAATAGAACCTACAGCCTAACCAATTCCAACTACCATTTTCTAACTACCTAACAAACCTCTCCTTAACCATAACAAACTTCCTAACGGCTTCTAACAGAATTATATACACATTCCCTAACATATAACCAATCCATAGCATATTTGCAACAAAAAAACCTACACATAACAAATTCTAACAACCCTTAACTGTCAAAACCATATCATAAGCAATTACCAAACAACCATTTAACAATTTCTGAACCTCCTAACTGTTTTCAAAAACTGAATCCCAATTCCAAAACAGCCCTGCTGTAACTATAACACATACACTACACTTCCAATTGTCAAAACCATTTTTCCTAACAAATAACCAATAACAAACAACTAACAACCCTGTCAAACTTCTAACCAATTCATAACAAACTCTAACTGCAATAGCCCAACTAACAGAATTTCCAACAAACCAAAAACAGAATTTCAGAACCCTAACCAACCTTCAAACATATCCAAAACTAACTCCAACTTCCTAACAGAATATAACAGAGATAACAGAGAATCAGAAAGATCACAAAAAGAGACTGAGAAGAAAACTCACCATCTCTCTGAACGATTCTCTCTCTGAACCGAGTACATCTTCTTCGAACTTCAACAACTTGCTTCGATCATCATCTTCTACTGCATTATCAATATCGCGCATCCACGATTCCTCAAAAATCTTCATCGATCCTTCATCATTATCAATGTTCTTCAATCAACCATATCATTTATCCTCTACTCCATGTAAATGCAACAACACAATGCTCATATCAACAACAAAATTGCATCACAGAATGTACAACGTTAACGGAACACAAGCAGAGTTTTCAGAATCGCGAACAGAAAAAGAAGAATAAAGATTGAACACAAAGTCAGAAGGCTTACCGTATTTGTGTCGGAACTTGTCATAAGAATATGAAACAAGGAAAGCAGACGAAATCAGAATAAAGAAGAAGAAAGGTTTGAAGAGCATTTTCATGGTGGACGAACGATGGTCCATGGTGGAGCTTGGTTTAGTTACGAAGCCTTAATGGTTAGATAACGGAGAGATGGGGAGATCAAATTGAGACGGTGATGGTGTTTATGATGTTGATCGAAGAGGAAGCAGTTGCGGCGCTGTCGATGAAAGAAGAAGAGATCACCGCCACCGCTGAGCCGCAAGAGAAGAAGAAGGACGGAGCACAACCCAACCCTAGATCCTCTTTCATTGTTTCACGTTTTCATCCTTTTGATTTTAATTGTTTTTATTTTTTCTCTGTCTTCTCATCAATCTTCTTTTTTTATTTTATCTTCTCTAGTAATTTTCATGTTTTATGTTAATAGTTAATTATTTTCATGTTTTTATTCTGTTAGTTTTTAATCATCAATCTTTAATGCAATAAAACAAAACAAAAAAAAAACGAATTAGATGAGTAATAAAAAACGGGCTGGACCTAATTTCCCTCTCTTCAAACCCATTATCTTCTTTTTGGAAGCCTATTGATGTTTGCTGAAAAAACTGGTCATGGACTCAACCAGTTGGACCTTTGCACCTAGCATTTACCTTCCAACACTCCCTAAATCAGCTTGCACCCTCTGACCTCATCTCTCCTTTGAATATTTGATTTAAATTTTTTTCTCCTATTAATTGTTGATTAATTGGCGATAGAATGATACAAAATAATAGAATATTTTAGAACTCTTTAGAATTTCTTTTTAGAATTTCGATTAGAGTTTATTTTTACTATTTTATTTTTCATATTTTGTAATCATTTTTATTTGCCATTTTTAGTCAATGTTTTTGTGATAGCATCGATGTAATTCTTGCAATATTGAATGCTCGGGGTTAATTCTTCAATCACTCGTTCAAGGAAACTTTGGTAGAATTTTCTTACCGCTTGCACAATTTCGAAGAGGCAACGGACCTCCTCCGTTCGGTATCGTCACAACTCTATTTTATTCTTTGTTTCCGTATTTTATCGCAATCCATATGCATGCTAACATTAGGAAGAATTCCCTCAAAATTCTAACTTTAGGTCTAACAATGCATAATAACATTAGGTTTAGAAGTAAGCTAGTCTCCTTTTGACTTTTCTTTCCCTTTTTGCATACGCATCTAAAACAAAAACTTCTTTTTCTTTTCAAAATTCAAAACACTTTAAAACTACTGATGAGAATCATGCTTTTGCTTAGTACGGGAAATGATAAGCGAGTCTCTTCTCGATCTTATTGTTCTTCATCTCAAGCATAGGTGTGGTTCAATTCTCAAAGACTCCTTTCATGACTAAGTAGAAAAATGGATAATATCTCTCTCTTGAGGTCGACTAGTCATTATCTGCAACGAAAATACAAAACAAATTCAAACCATTTTGTGCACTCGAGCACCATTTCTCTAAAACCTTTTCAGGTAAGGACACGATTAATTTACTTCTGTGCCAACGCTTAAGTCTCCAAAGGTCAAGCTGCGGCAGAAGGCGGGATTAACTTCGTCCACAAAAAACACAAACAAACAAAAACATATGAGCCGAACTACGGTAGCTCTGATTCCCCAAAAAGGATACGTAGGCATTGGGGTAGGGCCCAAGCGAGCACAATTTTATTTTCCCTACATTTTTTCCATTTTCTTTTGCATGCATTCTCCCTTAGCAGTAATAAATAGTAAGCATAGATCAAACACACCCATAAGATAGATAACAAGAGTGGATACCGTAGAGTACTACGGGCGTGTGGGGTGCTAATACCTTCCCCTCGCGTAATCGACTCCCTTACCCGATCTCTCGGTCGCAAGACCGTGACTTCTCCCTTCTCAAGTTTTCTCGATGTTTACCTTTCCTTACATGTGGGATAAAAGACGTTCGATGGCGACTTCATTGTTTCGATGATTTTCAGCCGGTTGTTTCAGAGAGGTGATAGAATCTTGTTGGAGATGGGCTTGTAGATGCCATCCAAGAATGTTTGTTGAATTATAAATTGCAAGTCAAAAAAATAAGTATCAGAATAGTGTCTGTATCTGGAACTTATCTGAGCTGTATCTGGAGACTGAATTTGTATGAGCGACAGAATAGCATCCGTGTCTGGAGCGTATCCGAGCTGTATTTGTACTTTGAATCTGAATAAGTGTCAGAATAGCATCCGTGTCTGGAGCGTATCTGAATTATATCTGAAAGGTGAATCTAAATAAGTGACAGAATGGCCACCATGTCTGGAGCGTATCTGAATTGTATCTTGAAGTTGAGGTATGAATGAGTATCAGAATGGCATCCTTGTCTGGAGCGTATCTGAACTGTATCTGAAATTGAGATCTGAATAAGTATCAGGATGGCATCCGTATCTGGAGTGTATCTGAAATTGAATATGAATGATTAACAGAATGACTTCTGTGTCTGGAGTGTATATGTATTGTCTCTAGAAAGATTAATCTGAATAAGCATCAGGATGGCATCCGTATCTGGAGTGTATCTGAACTTGAATTTGAATGAGTAACAGAATGACTTCCATGTCTGGAGTGTATCTGTATTGTATCTAGAATTTTTGAACATTGTTAATGGTAGTTGTTCTTATCCTGAAAAGGGTAAAATGTTAGCTGAAGCACAAAGTTATGTTGCATGAAATGTATGATGCAAAATATGTACTTTATCAATGTTTATGATATATGGATGTAATGTATGCGCATGTAAGTTGATTTGCTGTATTGCTGAGGAAGATAAATCTTTGACTGCTGCTGATATGTGGATTCTTCAGGTCTTGAAGTTTGAGTATTGACAAAAATTCCATTGTGAGAGTAATGACATGTACTGCTTGAGGAATCTGTTTGGAGAATCCAGGGATTTTTGATGAATTCTACTGGGGATCTAACAATGGGAATCCTCGTTCTGTTGGGGAACAATGAAAACTCTGTGGGAAGAAGCTTATTCCTGTTTGGAAAAAGTTCAAGAGTTTCGGTCACCTGCCACTCTACTGGGGAATTATCCTAGGTTAGGGAGAAACAGAAGTTAGCCGTTATTCGGTTGATTTTCAGGCTTCAAGACAACTTGCTGGGGAACTTGGAGAAACGGATGGTTTCCACCGGGGATTAATAGTTTGAAGTTTCAGCTCCTCTAGGGATCTTAATGACGTACTGTAGGGATTGCTCATGGAATAGCCTAAAGACGTTTTCATATTCTTTCAACCTGTCAGTAATTGTTCTTTTCCATTTTGTTTATTTGTAAACATTAATTATGTTCAAATGTATATGTTCATTAATAAACCATTGGACGTTTTTTCAAATAAAACACAAGTGTAAAAAAGAAAAGGACAAATAGTTTTTTGTACTTTAAAGAGATATCTTTGTATTTACTTTGAATAAGTATTTTGTACAAAAGAGATCGACGTCCTAGTAAGAGGATGGTGTCATAAGAAAAATTTATACAAAGAAAGACAGATATGTGTGATAATCCCATGGGGTTCCCATTCTGCTATAGCCTTCGTATCTCTGAATATCTTGTCCATTTGTTGCTTCGTCCGTAGATGATTGAATTGATCAGAAGCTCCGGGTTTGTTAGTGAAGAGATTGTCCTCAAAGTGATCCAACAAGACACACTCATACGCTTTAATTCACTAACTTTTGCCTGGAGCGCCCTTTCGGGTTTTCGATCCACCGGGAAACCCTTTTTGCCCAAGTCGCCCTTTCGGGTTTTCAACTTGCCGGGTGTACAGATTTTTTTATTTTATCCCTAATTTTTGCCCGAACCTTTTGGTTCGCCGGGATTCCCTTGTTTTGCCTAGGTGTGTCAACCTAGCGGGTCTCTTATGCGTAGTATCTTTTGACTATGTCTGCATTCGCAGGGTGTGGCAGGTCGTCACCGTCCATGGTGGTTAAGATCATTGCCCCACCGGAAAAGATGTTCTTGATTACAAATGGTCCTTCATAGGTAGGAGTCCATTTTCCCCTGGGATCACTTTGTGGCAAGATGATGCACTTGATCACCAAATCTCCAACTTGATATACCTGGCGTCTGACTTTCTTGTTGAAGGCCTTGATCATCCGCTTTTGATACATCTGACCATGGCAAACAGCAGTAAGCCTCATTTCATCAATTAAGTTCAGTTGATCAAGTCGGGTCTGGATCCAATCGTCTTCACTCAAACCTGCATCTTTCATAATTCTCAAAGAGGGGATTTGGACCTCGATAGGCAAGACATCCTCCATGCCATAAACCAGAGAATAGGGTGTTGCCCCAGTTGACGTGCGAGCCGTGGTACAGTACTCGTGGAGAGTAAACGGTAACATTTCATGCCAGTCCTTGTAGGTGACTGTCATTTTTTGTATGATCTTTTTAATGTTTTTATTCGCAGCTTCGATGACACCATTCATCTTTGGCCGATAGGGAGATAAATTGTGATGTTGAATCTTGAACTGCTCGAACAAGGAGGTGATCATAGTATTGTTAAGGTTCGTACTGTTATCAGTGATGATCTGTTCTGGGATACCGTACCGGTAAATAAGATTCTGCTTGATGAAGCGGGCAACAACATTCTTAGTAACGGATGCGAAGGAAGTTGCTTCGACCCACTTGGTGAAATAGTCAATGGCCACTAGAATGAAACGGTGTCCATTGGAGGCTGTAGGCTTGATCTTCCCAATCATATCGATTCCCCACATAGCAAAGGGCCAAGGAGTTGTTAAGACATTTAGAGGAACCGGAGGCACATGCACCTTGTCTTCATAGATTTGACACTTATGACAGGTCCGGGAGTGTTGATAGCAATCTGCTTCCATGGTAGACCAATAATAGCCTGCCCGTAGGATTTTCTTCGCCATCGTATGCCCACTAGAGTGAATGCCAAAGGTACCTTCATGCAATTCATCCATAATCTTTTCAGCTTCAATCTTATCCATACAACGGAGTAGAATAGAATCATGATTACGTTTGTACAAGATGCCATTACTTAGGAAGAACTTAGCGGATAATCTCCTTAGGAACTTTTTATCATTGATTAAATCTCCTTCTGGATATTCTTGAGCCTCGAGATACCTTTTGACTTCATGAAACCAAGGATGGTCTACTACTTATTTAGTATTAATCTCGTGACAGTGCATTGGTTCGTCCATTCGTTCAATGGTGATCTGGGGAGCCTCGTTATCCCAATTAAGTTTAAACATGGATGGCATTATGGCTAGAGCATCTGCTAGCTGATTTTCTTCTCGCGGGAAATGCTCGAAGGTAATCTGCTCGAAATGTGGTAACAATGTCAAAACATGTTCTTTGTAAGGGATAAGGTTTGGATGCTTAGTGTCCCATTCTCCTTTGATATGACTGATGACCAAAGCTGAAACCCCAAATACATCTAAAGATTTGATTCCCAAGTCTATGGCAGCCTTGAGACCAAAGATGCATGCTTCGTATTCTGCCATGTTGTTCGTACAGTTGAAGTAAAGTCTGGAGGTAAAAGGAGTATGGCATCCTCCCGGAGATATGAGTACAGCGCCGATACCATTACCAAGTGCATTATATGCCCCATCAAAGAACAGGGTCCATTGGGATCCTTGTCTAGGTCCGTCACAGTTGTCTAATGTCATGATGTCTTCGTCATGGAATTCAAACTTCATGGACTGATAATCCTCTACAGCTTGATGGGCCAGATGATCAGCTATCACACTGCCCTTTATAGCTTTTTTGGTCATATACTGTATGTCATATTCTGTTAGGATCATCTGCCATCTAGCTATCCTCCCAGACAGAGCAGGCTTTTCAAAGATGTACTTTAACAGATCCATCTTAGATATCAGCAAAGTGGTATGAGTCAACATATACTGTCTTAGCCGGCGAGCAACCCATACCAGAGCGCACCAAGTTTTCTCGAGCAGTGAATATCTGGTTTCACAGTCGGTAAACTTTTTGCTCAGGTAGTAAATAGTGTGCTCTTTTCGGCCAGACTCGTCATGCTGCCCCAATACGCACCCCATTGAGTTCTCTAAAATTGTCAGATACATGATTAGTGATCTTCCCTCAACTGGAGGCATCAAGACAGGAGGTTCTTATAAATACTCTTTGATTTTGTCAAAAGCAATCTGACATTCATCATTCCATCTGACTACTTGATCTTTCTTCAACAGTTTAAAGATTGGTTCACAAGTAGACGTTAGGTGAGAAATGAATCTGGCAATATAGTTCAGGCGTCCCAAGAATCCTCTGACTTCCTTCTCAGTACGAGGACCAGGCATTTCTTGTATCGCTTTGACCGGGTACTTCAGCATCTGATGCAATATGGAGGTGACAGCACCGGCATTATGGATCCAGGGGCGTCTTAACAGACAGGAATAAGAAGGACGGATGTCCATCACATAGAAGGTTGAGTTGAAAATCTGAGTTCCCACCTTTATTGGGATGTCCACCTCCCCGTGGACCATCCTCTTCGAACCATCAAATGCTCTCACCACTATGTTATTGGGTTTTAAAGTCAGCCTCTCGCAATTCAATCTGTCAAGGGCTTTTTTTGGTAAGACATTCAAAGATGATCCTGTGTCCATCAAGATATGGGCTAGGATTATTCCTTTACACTCCACTGAGACATGTAATGCCTCGTTGTGTTTTCTCCCTCTGGGCGTCAAATCAGCATCGGAGAAGCCCAAGCCATTATCAGCTGTCAAACTGGCCACACAATCCTGGAATTGGTCAGCAGACGTCTCTTGCGGCACATGAGTTGTCTTCAGAAATTTTACCAGAGCTTTTGCATGTGCTTCAGAGCACAGCAGCAGAGCAGGCATAGAGATCTTGGAAGGGGTTTGCCCCAACTGTTCAACCACATCATAATCACTCTTTTTTATTATCCTCAGGATTTCTTCCATTTCCTTCTTGGATGTTTCGGGGATAGCTAGTGATTGAGCCTTCGGCTGGACAAGCTCCTCTTGAACGTTTTTTCCTTTATTCTCAGTAGTGGAAGTAGGGATAGGAATTGTGTTGTCTTTGTCGGTAAGTACACTTGGAGGTATAATCACTAGTGCAGAGGTAATCTTCGGAACGGCCACGGGTCTAAAGACTGCCTTTGGAGGGGAAATCTCTGGAGACAAGATTCTACCACTACGGGTAATCTTGCTAGTTCCGGAAATATTGCTAATGTTGGAATTGTCCTCTTCGGAGCTCTCTTCTTCGGCAGTCAGTTCATCCTGTTTAATAACATGGTAGTAGATTTCTCCACCGTAATTCCATGGTATTGTTTTATCGGACTGGTACGGGACCGGCCCGGGCATTGTAATCTTAAGTGGAGTAGTCTTTGGAGTAGATGTAATCCTAACGGGTCTTTTAGGGACCCTGGAAGGATTGGCGTAGATGGTTATAATTGAAATGTCTTTAATTGGAACGGGTAAAACAGGAGCATTCTCGAACAGAATCTCTTGGTTATCAATCAGTCTTTGGATACCTTTTTTCAACAGAGGGCAGTCAAATGATGAGGATAGGAAAATATGGAAGTCTTTGTCACAACCTGGGAATATACCAGCTTTCAACAAATTCAACTTGATGATTAGGAGCAGAGTTAATAGTTCACCCACGGTGGCAACAAATAAATCTTCTTCGGTAGCGTTGGCATTGTGACCATGCCTAGGCATCGGAGTGGAAATAACATTCGGTTTCTCAGGCGCTTCAAACTCAACTTCCTTTGCGTCTATCAGGTCTTGAATTTTTTTCTTCAGAGCCCAACAATTGTTGGTGTCGTGCCCTAGACTTTCAGAATGGTATGCGCATCTGGCATTCAGATGGTAATGAGGAGACACAGTATTGGGATTCTTTGGGGCCTCTTTTAAAGTCGCCAGATTCAATTTCAGAAGATGTGGTAGAACCTGGGCTGGAGTCATGTTAATCTTGGTGAATTGCCGGACTGGCTTTTCCACCCTTGGCTGATTATTTCTTGGCTGGTCAGATGCGGGCTTCGGGATCATAACGGCCCCCACCGTTGGTCGGTGTTCAATTCTTCCTTGATTTCTGTGTGAATAAACAGCAGATACTTCCTTCTTCATAATGAAGGGCTTTTTCACAGCTATAGAGGCAGACGCGTCCTTCTGAATCTTCCCACTTCTTATACCAGCTTCCACCCTCTCGCCGGTTAAAATCAATTCGATAAACCCTGCAGAGGAACTCCCAAT
The DNA here is from genome assembly GCA_948472305.1 of Vicia faba. Taxonomy (NCBI): domain Eukaryota; kingdom Viridiplantae; phylum Streptophyta; class Magnoliopsida; order Fabales; family Fabaceae; genus Vicia; species Vicia faba. The sequence goes on along the minus strand of OX451738.1, from coordinate 447,402,456 downwards.
CAGATGATTGAAGAAAGGGCCTGAAAGAGTTCCCAAGAACATGTCCACCAACTCCCTTTCGGACAGAGGGGGTTGCACTCTTCCGACTAGATCTCTCCACTTTTGCGCGTAATCTTTGAAGCCCTCATTGGAAACCATAGCCATATTCTGAAGTTGAGTACAGGTAGGTGCCAAATCGGTGTTGTACTGATATTGTTTATAGAAAGCCATGGCCAGGTCTTCCCAATTATGGACGTCAGCCCTTTCCAAATGGTAGAACCAATCAAGTTGCATTCCTGATAAACTGTCTTGGAAAAAGTGGACCCACAAGTCTTTGTCAGCAGAATGCGGCTGAATATTCCTGACATATGATCGGAGGTGCATTTTAGGACAAGACACCCCATCATATTTGGAAAATAATGGCACTTTAAACTTTGGCGGGATCACAATTCCTGACACCAGTCCCAACTCTTCAAAATCTAGCCCTGGTACTCTCTGTATTTCCATAGCGCTTAAACGCTCTTCAAGGTGTTTGTACTTGTCATCATCCGGAGGGTATTGTTGTTCAGAGTAGTCCTCCTCTTCCTCTTCTTCTTCAGAATCTGATGGTACTGCCGTTTCTTTTCCTTTTCTTTCCCCTTCATCAGATGTGGTTGGAAAATCTAAGGTCCTTCTAGCTTGTCCCTGAAACCTTCTGCCCATGATTACCACACCAGCTGGCTTCTTCTTCTTTTTCTCTTTCTCTTTTTCTAGCAGAGTCTTCAGCTCCTCTTTCCTCTTGGCTAAGGTCATGAGTAACTGTTTAAATTGCGTGTTCTGATCTTGAAGATCTTTGACCGTTTGTTTGAGATCCATCTTACTGAAATAAACAGTAGTGAGATGAGGAAACTTGTTGCAAAGACCTGTTTATGTTTATGATGAATGGTTTGTATTCACGCAATTCTTTTAAGGATTTAGAAATTCAAATTTGTTTTAAACAAAAAAGAAACACACGCCATATTAATAAGATAGAATTTGAGTACATCAATTCCCCTTGGGAAAAATAATACAAAATTCTAAGGTAAAAAGACATTGCGCATCCTCTTTGGTGCAATGTAGGTATTTAGAGTCTTCTCTTCATGAATTAGCCGAGTGAGTTCCAAAACCTTCTTCTCGCTTGCGTAAAATTGGGCTTCGAAAGTATCGCGCTCTCCTTTGAGCTGTATCCAATCCCTTTGTAGGTCTTCGAGTGATGTAGGCATGTCAGGATGTAGGATAGTGTATGGAACTTCTCCCTCCTTAACAGGCTCAATAATCACTAGGAGAATGGAAGGATAAGGCATCATAAGACTTTTAGCGCGGGTTCGTACCCACTTGAGGTAAGGCTCAAGAGGGATGGAATCCTTGTGTCCCAAAGTCTTGCTATCCACCTTATTTAGCATCCTCCAAGCTCGGATGAATCTTTGGCGAAGTCCTTGATCGTCGTTGTCGTAGTCGAATACCAGGCCTTGAATCAACATATCATGTGGGCCACCCCTTCGGGCATAACCAAACTGCCTTAGAGCTAAGCACGGGTTGTAGGTGATGCCTCCCCTAATTCCAAGTAGAGGGACATTAGGGAATTCCCCACAATGGTCAACGATGTAACATTCTCCTTGGATCGAGAGCACCAATGAATATCTGAATGTTTAAGTGTCATTAACCTTTGTGACCACCTCAAACCTTGCTCATTCTTCAAGACTGGTTGGGGAAGATGAGAAATAAACCATTTTTCCAGGAGAGGAGTAAAACACATAAGAACACCTCTTTTCCTCATTGTATGACTGTGAAAAGAGTGTAGGATATCCCCAAGCAATGTAGGCATCGGGTTGCGAGACATAAAGATTTTGACAGCGCTTACATCTATGAGTTGGTCAGGATTAGGGAACAAGACCATTCCATAGATGAGAAGAGCTACAATCTCCTCAAAAGCTTGCAAGTCTAGGGAATTCCAATAGCTTTGGGCCTTCTCAAACAAAAACTTTGCCAAGAAGCCTTTGACACCACTTCTAATTTCCCAATGAGTTATGACATCAGATGAGTGTAAGTGCAGGGCTTGAGCAATCTCTTCTGGATTTGGATCTCTTTCTGTACCGTTAAAGGGTAGTTGATTGAGAATAGGAATCCTCAGAAGTTGAGAGAATTCTTCCAAAGTGGGCACAAGTTGATAGTCAGGAAATGTGAAGCAATGGTGCAAAGGGTCAAAGAACTGGAAGAGAACCTTCATCATATCTTTCTCTGTGTTTGAAGTGACCAAGTTGAGTAGACGACCATGTCTCTCAGTGAATGGAGAGTTCTCAGGGATCCTTGAATCTAGCTCCTTGAGTTGTGGAGGAATTCTTACAAGGTTGATTTGGATAGTTTTCCTGCAAAGTGAATCCATAACCTACAAAACAAGAACAAAGATGAATCTCCAAAATCCTTGAAATGGTTAGTGAATGCATATGATGTTCATGATTTCCATGATGTGTATGTACAAGCATGCATATACAAACAAATTAAGCAAGTTCTTAGTTTAGGCTTGCATGGGGTTTCATAGGTAAGTACCCTCTTGAAGTTTAGTTGGCTCAACCTGTCCTAACAATTGTAACCGGGTTCTAAGGAGCTCAATATCACTGGATTGTTTCCTTGGTCATTGTTTTAGCTCAAGCCTCTTTAATGGCGACCAAAATATCCCAAGAAATCAACCCTCAATGAGTGTAGTATCGAGTATCTACCAACTTCAGACTACACCAAAGCCGGTCATCTCACTACATCCTAAAAAGGCCAAGTTGGTCAAGTAAAGGGTTCTAGAAGTTCATTAGTGCTTCATGACATCACTCAGCGGCCCCGTATTCTCTTTGATTGACTCAAAGGCTACCGGTACCCACAAATATGTCACACTAATATAGCTATTACTTAGACCATGTTGGTATACCCCGCACATTTTCCACAATGTATTGCTATTTACCTATAATGTTTCCCAAATCCGATAGGAGGATTTAAACCCAAACAAAGAACCATAATTGTAAAGCAAACAAGTCAAACAATGTAAGCAAATAAATGTGATCTAAACCCTAAGGTAACCCCACTATTAAATTTCTCCCCAGCAGAGTCGCCAGTTTTGTGATACGGTGGGAGAACTGACTTGAAGGTTTTGCGTTTTATCGCAAATGTCGCGATTAGCAAGAGACGCCACCAACTTTTCTTTTATCCAAAAGGAAAGGTAAAAAAGCACAGGAAAGACCTTTGAGATGTTTTCTTGAGTTCAGGGGGTAGATTATGAAAAGGGAAGGTGCTAGCACCCTTTTCATCCATGGTTTTCCATGGGATCTTAGTTACTTGCTTAGATCACTTGCTTTGTTTTGTTTGAAATGGTGTTTGGTGTGATTTTGAAAGTATTTTGTAAAAGAGGCCATTTGTTTAGGCAATCTTTGTAATGATTCTCGTTCGTAAGAATGTATACAAAGATGTTTGTCTTTTGAAAATGTTTTCAATTATTTGTAAGATGTTTTGAAATGTGTGTGTTTGTTTTGAAAATAGCAAGGATTCTTGTTTGAAATGGAGCAAGTAACTTAGAAGCTATCTACCTACTAAAATGTCTTTCTTGTGTATTTTCTATTCCTTTGACATTGTTGAATTACCATTGATTTGGTAAGCAACCCTATCTTTGGATGTAAATGGGACGAGCGTGGGTCATCGTATAACCATGATAGCAATGTTGCCAAGTATCTTAGCATTTTTTAGGGACCAAGATCATTTTATTTAGGCAACTTTTTGAATAGCGTCATCGAGGGACTATGATCTTATATTTGTTTTGTTTTGCGAATATACTTCGCGTGCGTAACATGGCCATTTTATTTTAGGCAACCAAATGGGAGAAACCCTAAGGGTGCTTGTGTGCAAAGTGTATCATTTTCATGCTTTTGATTTTGTCTTGTACTTAGGGTTTTCTATTTTGCTTTCTTTTGTTCTTGTCATGCAAACCCTAATTACTAATCATGGTATATAAAGCGATAAATTGCGTAATGTAAATATACTAAGCTATTACAACAATTTTTATGGGATGTGGGCATACAAGTTTGAATGGGGATTTGCACAAATATAAAGCTAAATATATTATTACAATCAAATCGAATTTGCGCGAATTAAATAAATATAATACAAATATTTACTATATAATGCAATATGTATGTAAAGAAAAGATTTTTTTATGTCTTGTTTTTGAATAAAATAATATTTAACTTAAACCTAAAAATAAGAAATAATAAATAATTCTTTTTGAAAGGGATGAAACCCTAATTTTCAATTAAAAGAAAATAAATGTTTCATATTATTATTTTGTTTATTTTTTGTAAAAAAATAATAATTAATATTTTATATGAATATTAAAAAAAATTAAATATGTGAAAATATTGGCATTTGTAAGTATAAAAATATAAAATAAAAATATATAGTATATTTAATTAATTATGAGTTTATTAAGAAAATAAATTATATTTATCAAAATAAATTAATTTTTTATGTGAGAAATAATAAAAAATAAAATAAAAGTTTGAAAATAAATAAATCATTTTTTAGTATTTTTTATCATTTAAGAAAAATAACTAAATTTATTAAAATATGAAAATATAAAAAAAACATTAAAAAAATAAAATAGTTAGCCAGGGGGGTGCAATAGCAAGTCAAGGGTGGTGTTTAGCAAAAACAAAAAAAAAAGTCCAAGCAACAAAAATCCCAGAACTTCATCCATGTCCTTCGTTCATCATTTTCACGCCATTTTCAGTACAACCTGTATCTTCCTCATGCTTGCTTGAAAATGAAAACTCATAACATGAAAAATATGGCATTTAAGCTCACGATTCCAACCATATAAATTATGTAACCTAACTATCAAAGATCAAAGAGAATTTTGGAATCCCTAAATCGTGACCTAAAAATTTCGAGATTTCAAGCTTCAAATTCTCTTAGCACAAGTAATATAAATGCAAAGTAATGATATTTACAACTTTGTTATGATGAGAACTATATTTTTTCTTCATAAATCGTGCCTTGAGGTTGCCTGTATAAAGAGATAGAGTTTAAGAAAATACCTCATTCAGCTAGAATCGTGTATGGCAATGTAGGGACTTTAATGGAGGCTTGATGATTGTTTGAGCTTCCTTGAGCTTCCCTGAACCTATTCCAATCCTTATCTTGCTCTGAGGATGGCTGGAACTCCCTGACCAAGTCCAACTGCAAGCTTCCAAGTTGAAAATGGCAGATGGTGAAACAGAGGTTACAGAACCAGGGTGATGGCTTGGATTGACTAGGTATCAAGTGTATAAGATGTTTGAATCAGTTAAACACAAAACGCACGAGCCAAATGAGAGTTGGCTGAGCTTTTGCAGAAAATGTATGCTTAGGCAGATTTTTGGGTTTTTCAGTTTGAGAGAGTTCTAGGTTTAAGCCAAGCGTGTAATGCCTTGTACAATGTTTGCATATTAGTATAGAAGTGATCCAAATTCATCTTCCTACTAGTTGTGCAAGTTTAGCCATTTTGCAACTTTTCTTGTACTTGGAGTAAAGTTGACAAGACCAATCTCACATGCTTGTACCAGCTTGCTTTAGGGCTGATATGAGTTTGTACAAATTGCTTGAGAGCTGTGTAGTTTGCTTGTATCAAGGGGACAGGTCGAATGCTCCAAGTTGACAAAGTTGCAAAAGTGCATCTTTATGAAAATGGCAATGAAGCCTTTTTGCCCAAAATGGAATTACAACTTGTGTAAAGTTTCAAAAGCAAGGATAAAGGCTTTTTCAACTGAGTATGCATTTAATTAAGGATTGTATAGCAAGATTAGGACCTGTAAAGCAAGAAACAATCAGCATAGTTTTGGTTTGCAACTTGATTCTATATGAAAATGGCTTGAACAAAAAGTGAGAAAATGCCAACTTTCTCTCTTCGATTCTCCCCACTCAAAAATGATCTTGGAGAGTTCTTGGACATTTTGGAAACTTGCAATGTTATCTATAATCCATATTTGAAATGAAAATTTAGATACCTCTTGGAACTAGGTGAAAAGTTGTCATGAAGTTGGGTCAAAAACCTGCCTAAATTAGGGCAAAATTTCACTAAGTTATTTAGTTCATGAGCATGTATTCACAAATTTATAACTTGAGATCCAAGCATCTTTAGGGAAACATTTGTGAATAAAAGTTGTATATTTCATATAGGACTACAACTTTCATGTTGGGAACTTTTCTTGAATCAAAATGCATCATGGTGAAAAAGTGGTGGAAAGTTGAGAAAAAATAAGAAAATTTGTATACTTAGAAAAATTCTAAGTTATGAAAAATTTCAAATTAAAACCCTAATTTTCAAATTTGGTTTTCTTGGTGAACAAGTTTCATATTTTGACATATCTTGATGAATCATGACTCATGGTACTTGATTTTGACCAAAAAGTCAAAGTTTGACTTTTCAGTATACAGTTGACTTTTGATTAGTTGACTGCAAATTTCATCTGTCAATCCAATGAACTTGAGATCTTTTGAACCATGTAATTAAGTCAAGATGATGCCATTGAAACCTTGAAGTCATTCTTGAACTCAATTGGCCATTGGCTAGGTTAAAACTCAGAAATTTTCCTTTCTTAGTCAAAACCCTAATTTTGACCATTTTGCCCTTTTGGTGATTTGATTAAATTTCTTGAGGAGTTGTGATCCAAACTTGATAAAATGGTACATATGAGTCTAAAATGTTTATGTGGATAAAAAATTATGAAGTTTGACTGTAAATTGGCCATGGTTGACTTTTTCCCCAATACAACTAATTTTTAGGTCAACTGTCCAATTGACTGATCAAAAATGCGGTTCCAGGCTTGAAACTTAACATGAGCAATCTTAGGGGTCCAAAATGATGTATGAAAGTTATATGAAGAATTGATGGTCCAAAAATATTTGTGCAAACTTAAACCCTAATTTTGGGTTATCAGTGCAAGATGAGATGTCTTGAGCTAACCAAACCCTAATCTTGTCTTGAGTCAAAGAAGTCTTGTGAGAAAAGTCTTGATAAATGATAGGGAAAATTTTGGAGTACAACACATGGCAAGAGACAAAGGCTTTGAAGGCCATGAGACAAAAATCCAACACATTGAAAGTTGTCCATATTTGGATAATTCTTGCCATTTTGAAATCTTGAGTGAACATGGACATGTTTCGCCCCTTGGCTCTTTCGAATGCCCCACATGTATGTCCTTCAAAGGCACCATTTGTGTGTCCTTCGAATGGACCAAATGTATGTCCTTCAAAGGCACCGTTTGTATGTCCTTAGAATGGACCAAATGTATGTCCTTCAGAGGCACCATTTGTGTGTCCTTCGAATGGACCAAATATATGTCCTTCGAAGGCACCACTTGTATGTCCTTCGAATGAGCCTTTGGATACCTCTTCAAATGGACCATATGAATGCTTCTTTGGAAGGGACCATCTTGTGTGTCAAAATATGGAAAACTGTGTGTTGAAGGTTTTTAGAGGTGGAGTCAGAGTAGGCCTGAAGATAGACATTGCCTTGTCGAATCTTGCATGTAGATAGCCATTTCTTTGTGAATCGAAGGTCAGTTGAAAGGGGCCTTTTGCCTTGTGGATCAAAGGCAAGTATGAGGAAGCCTTTTGCCTTGTGGATTAAAGGCAAGTCTAAAGAAGCCTTTTGCCTTGTGGATCGAAGGAAAATCTGAGGAAGCCTTTGCCTTGTGAATCCAAGGCAAGCATGAGGAAGCTTTCGCCTAGTGGATCAAAGGCAAGCATGAAGAGGCTTTTTCCTTGTGGATCGAAGGCAAGTATGAAGAGGCCTTTGCCTTGTGGATCAAAGGCAAGCATGAAGAGGCCTTTGCCTTGTGGATTAAAGGCAAGTCTGAAGAAGCCTTTTCGTAAACAAAGCTTGCATGTAGGAGGCCACTACCTTGTGAATCAAAATAAACATGCAGGAGGCCACTGCTAGTGAATCGAAGCAAACTTGTAGGGGTTCTTGCCTTGTGAATCGAAGGCAAGCCTGAAGTAGCCAGTGCACAGTTGAAGCCTTGTGAATTGAACTTGATCGAAGAGGGCCTAACACTCAATCGCAGTTTGTGAATTAGGCCTGCATCGAAGGATTTTAGATGCCCCATCGAAGTACCTTGTTAAGGTGCCAATTGAAAGACACTTGACCATCTTCAAAAAAAATTATTTTCTTTAAGAAAGTGTTTGTAACCACCCATGAAGGGAAGATCTTGGAAAACATGATAGGGCAAATTTTGGGGTACAACAGCTGCCCCTATTCAATCTTCTTAAACCTGAATATTTAGATTGGCTTGTTTTCCTTTTATGATCTGAAGGCGGAAGATGATTGAACACTAGAGTGCCCTGAAATTTGCACTCGCATGATGTGATGATTGACTTTGTATGGAATGGGCTTAAAGATGCCATTTGGAGAAGATGACTGAGAGTTGTTGGAGATGGGCTTAAAGATGCCATCCAAAGTAGATGCTGACTTCATAAGAGGTCTCTTTATGGGGGATTCATGTTCCTGTTGTTTGAGCAGGAGTCCGCTGGGGAATGTTGATTTTCGTTGTTCTCTTGCTTGAGGAAAACTCTGTGGGGAATAGAGTCTAGGAACTTCAGTTGTCCAAGGCTCTATTGAAGAATTATCTCTGGAAAATTTTATTGTTTTCTGGTTGAACTCCAGGCTTCACAGAAACTTGCTAGGGAGGATGAAATTAACTATTATCTGGAAATGTATTAGAAGGAGCCTGTGTAGGGCTGCTTTAGGATGAGTCCGTGTTAGACTGCATCTGGAAATTGCAAGAAGGAACCTGTGTAAGATTGCTTCAGGATGAGACCGTGTTAGACTGCATATGGAGATTAGGAGAATAAAACAGTGTAAGATTGCTTCAGGATGAGTCCGTCCTGGTTTTGAGAATTGATCTACAATCATCTATTCATAGATATTTGTCCTTTCTTATTTCAGGTATTAATCTTGAACTTGCTTTTGTTGGTCGTTGAGATAGTTGTCCTGGCTAGTTTCAGGTATTAATCTTTGACCTTAGAAAGAAAGATAGTTTTCCCGTCTGGCTTCAGGTATTAATCTTAAATCCTCTCATGTAGATAGTTTTCCTATCTGGTTTTAGGTATTAATCTACAATCGGTCGTCCACAAATAGTTGTTCTGGCTTGTTACAGGTATTAATCTGGAACTTGTTTTTGTCAGTCGTTGAGATAGTTGTCCTGGCTGGTTTCAATATTAATCTCTGACCTTAGAGAAAGAAAGATAGTTTCCCCGGCTTGTTTCGGGAGTTAATCTTCAATCTACTCATGTAGATAGTTATCTTGTCTGGTTTCAGGTATTAATCTACAATCGGTCGTCCACAGATAGTTGTCCTGGCTTGTTACAGGTATTAATCTGGACCTTGTTTTTGTCGGTCGTTGAGATAGTTGTCCCGGCTAGTTTCAGGTATTAATCTTTGACCTTAGAAAGAAAGATAGTTTTCCCATTTGGTTTCGGGTATTAATCTCCAATCTGCTCATGTAGATAGTTTTCTTGTCTGGTTTCAGATATTAATCTATAATCAGTCGTCCACAGATAGTTGTCCTGGCTTGTTACAAGTATGAATCTGGAACTTATTTTTTTTGGTCGTCGAGATAGTTGTCCTGGATGGTTTCAGGTATTAATCTCTTACCTTAGAAAGAAAGATAGTTTTCTCGTTTGGTTTGGGGTATTAATCTTGAATCTGCTCACGTAGATAGTTTTCCTGTCTGGTTTCAGGTATTAATCTACAATCAGTCGTCCATATATAGTTGTCCTGGCTTGTTACAGGTATTAATCTGGAACTTTTGAAAATTGTTGATGATATTCATCTATCGATCTTTCCTGAAAAGGTAAAGAATTAGTTGCATGCAATATTATGATGCATGAAGTGCAGATGATACTCTCAAAAATAAATGAGATTGTGATATATTCATTTTTGCTGCATATGCTATGACGCTTGTAAAATGGTGTATGAATGTGTCTGTTGCTCTATTGTTGTATTGTTGAACTAGGGAAAATAAATCCCTGATTTTTGCTGGGGATGAAGAATGTAGGTCTTTAAATTTCGTTGAAGTTGAATTGCTAGGGGGTGATCTTCCGTTGTTAGAGAAATAAACTTTGTTGAGGAAGGGAAACTCCATGAATTGCTTGGGGATTTTTTCTGAAATTCTGGTGGGGAATCTTAAAAAGCTTATGACGCAGGTTAGGGAATTCTTTAATATGTCGAGGCAAGAATTGGAGACTTTTGCTCCGTCGGGGATATAAGAACACTTGACATCATTAGGATGTATGAACAGATATGGCAGTGACTTTATAGTAGGATGCCCCTGCTTTTGCCCCTGTTGGAGAAAGTATCTGTGGAGATTTTGTGGATGGCCTTTAGACATTGTCCCATTTCTTAACGCCATTAGTAACTGTCTTTCTGTTTTTTATGCATGTATTTGTAAATAGTAATCACATTCAAATGCATATGTTCAAAAATAATCACTGGACGTTTTCTCAAACAAAACAGAAAGATAAAAATAAAACAAATAGTTTTTCACTTTCAAGGAGATAATTTTGTATTAATTTGAATAAATTGTGCCTATAATAGGCGTTTTTGTAAAATGAGACGATCATCCTAGTAATAGAATTCTTCCGTAAGAATGAAAACTATACAAAATAGTATACAAAGAAAAACAGCTATGTGAAATAATCCCATTGATTTCTCATCCTGCTATTTCCTTTATGTCTTTGAGCAACTCATCTTTTTGCTGCTTGTCCAAAGCTGACTAGATTGATTAGTACCACTTGAGCTTGATAGTTGATAATGAAGATTGCCTGTAAGGTGATCCAACGGGACATAGTCATACTGTTGTACCCCAAAATTTGCCCTCCCATAGTCTTCAAGATTTGCAAGGAGCATGCTTCAAAATCTCCCCAAGGGTTGCACAGTTCAAAGGCCTCCTAACAGTCAAAAATTAGGGTTTTGGGTCTGGCAAAGAAATTGAAGTTTTCAAGGGTCCAATCAAGTCCCACATGCCTATAAACATGGTCAAGCATCCATATGTCAAGTTTCAAGACTCACAACACAAAATTGCACAGTCAAAAACCCTAATTGCTCAACAGTCAACTACAGGGGCAAAATGGTCATTTGATAGTCAAAAGTTCAAATTTTTGGTCAACATCTTATTTTGAAGCCACAAACATCATTTGATCAATTCTTGATCATGATTTTCAAGGCATGGCTCAAAAAGTCTCAAGATGCAAAAGTTTCCATATTTGGACAGTTGAAAAAGTCAACTGTAACTTGACCAAGGCATAACTTCCACATGGTTTATCATAAAAATTCCATCCAAAGCTCATTTTGAATAGAAAGACATTTCTTACAACTCCTCTTCACACTTCAAGTCCAAGAAATGCTCTCACAAAAAGTTATCAATCTCAACATTATAGGTCATTTTCAAAAGTCAACAAAAAGACACTTTAAGTCAAAGACCATAACTTGATATTGGTAAATCAAAATGACATGGAACCAAAGGCATTGGTTAGATGACTTCAAGACCTTTCCAAAATTTCCAAGAACATGATCAAAGCTTAAAAATTGAGCAAGATATGCCTTGTGGAAGTTGGGAAATTTTTGGGAATTTTAAAAAGTCAACTTTGCTTCAAATGCCTCAAAATTGCTAATGGGCCACATTTTCTTCCAAGAATCATTATCCAAAAGCTATGCACGACCCATTGACCCAAAGGGGAGTTATTTTCCTATTTTTAATTAATTAATTGAATATTTAATCTATTTAATTCATTTAATTATGATTAATTATAAGAAAAATACTCATCCATGCTTTTCAAATCTTTTTGTGCATATAATACCTTCAAGATTTCGTGCACTATTCAATAAGGAAAGAATCAAGGTGATTGGCAATGATTGGCATGTTCTTCACATGAAAAAGATTGGAAAAAGATACCTTGAAAATCAAATCTCAAAAGCATTGATTACAAAGGTTTTGGACATGTTTTGCAAACCTAAATCACTCACATACATATACAGATCACAACCCTAAGGCTAAAGACCTTGAAGCTGCGCCTCATATCAAAATACCAACTTTGCATTTTTTGTCCAAAAATTCAAAACTGAAAACTACATTCTAGCGCAATTCAAAGAAAAGTAACAATTCCAATAGCTTGCCAAGGCATCAAGGAAGCTTTCTGAATCCTTTTCCAGTCCCCACGCATCAAGAATTGGTATATAGAAGTCAAAATTCCTCAAACTTTATGCATAATCGTGTTTCATAATTCATGCTATATTTTTGATTTCTAACGCTTGATTTGTACTAGTCTAATCATTCTGAAGCTAACCATGCTGTCCAATTGAGTTTTCGTGCCCTATACATGAATCCACCATTGGAACTTGTTAGGGTTGCAGAGCTGTAAAATTAGGGCTTTCCTCTTCAGGAAAAATTAGGCTACAAGACCAGGACCATTGAACTCAGCGCACTTGGATGATCCATAACCACTAGTCGCGCCTTTTTTATATTTGAGTATGGCTTAATCGCTATTTTCCTGTACTGTGGTTAGTGGGGGTTCAAAACCCCCGCTATTTGATATATATATTTTCAGGCAAAAAGCAAAGGCGTGGTGGAGAAGATGCTGAGGTGTCTCAACCATACAGGGTCATTCAAATATTCGCGCATTTTTTTATGTTTGCCCATAACACTTGTTCTCTCTCATATGAATCAGGTTCCATTAATATTACAAACAAACGCGCTTGGCTGGTTGGTAAGTGAGGTGTCATGCAATCAATGGGATCTAGGTTCGATTCCCAGATCCCCTTCATTCTCAATATTATTTTGCTTCCTATGTTTCCATGCAGCGTACCTTTCAGGGACCACCATACAACTCTATTTCTGGGCACGCCACATGTCCCCTGAGATCAATCCAAAAGCCAAGATGTGATCTCCACCATGCACCTTGGTCAGCAGATCCACACGCGCTGGAAAAAGTCAAACAAGGCCAGGAATCAATGGGCCTAATTGCTGTCCAAAAACCTCCATAATTGGGTCTACCACCCCCTTTTGTTTGTACTTCTTCCCTTCATTCTTTGTTTTATTTTTTTTTATTATTTGCTTTAATTTAATTACTCTCTTTTTAAATTCCACAAATTAATTTCTTATGACATAAAAATACCAAAAAAATCAGAAAAGACAAAAATAAAAATATATTTTATTTAATGTTATTTTGTAAATAAATTTTATTAACTAATTTAGTTTTTAATTCTAGGTTTAATTTTAAGGTTTTCTTTAATAAATTAAAAAATGTAGAATTAGGGTTTTAATCACTTTTATTCCTTTTTTTCTTTTTCACCATATTTAATTATTAATTATTTTTTGTAAATAAATTTGCCATTAAATAATTAGGTTAAAACTAGGTCAAACTTAAACATTTTTTTTAATAAATTAAAAATAATTTAGAATTAGGGTTTTTTTAATTTTAATTTAATTTTCTCATTAAAATTCTATAAATACAAAAACTCAAAAATAATTTCCTTTTCTCATTTAACTTAATTAATTTATTAATTGTAATTTAATTTCCTTAAAAGGGTCCAACGCCCTCGCATTCCCGACTTTACTTCTTCTCGCATTTTACTTTTATTTCTTTTTGTGAATATAATGTATTTATCCCAAAGCCGTGTAATAGATTAATTAGACATTTATCTTTCCGCATTTTATTTTATTTCAAATCGGGTCTTGGATTAATTTGGCGATGTAGACCCGCGCCTTTGTAATAGCGTAGGACTTTTTAATTCCGCACCTTTTAACTGTTAATAACTTGCATGAAAGAATGAATGCCAAAAATAAAAACAAAGCGTAGATCACCAATGCATGACAAGAAAAAAATATCTGAAAACGACACACAAATCACACACCACCCCTAGGGTACGCCTCACTGTTGCCTTGCCCCTCGAAAGGTGGTCGTCGAGTAGAGGATGTTTTAGTAAGTCCTCATGTCCATGAACATGGCATGAGGGTAGCTTCTAAGGTGTCTTCCTATTGCTCCGGTGATCACCACGTCCCGAACCCTCGAATTGACCCGAACACCTCCAACGGTGGTGCTACCTACCTCTCAATGGTGGGATGGCACTACTTTAAGGACATTTACACAGACGAATTCCCTAGGGTAGGTAGACGACTCGTAGATACTTGCTCTAATTTCAAAACCAATCAAAAACTTCTTTTCGCACCGACACCTTTCAAAAAGCTTTCAAAAGCAATTTTTCAAACACTCTTGAGGACTGATACAAGAGTCGAACTGAAATTTTCAAAGAAACTTTTTAAACCCACAGTTGAAAAGCAAACAAACAATTTTGAAAACACAAATGAGCAAGTATCTAAGAGCCCATGGATAACCATGGATAGAAAGGGTGCTAACACCTTCCCTTTCTATAAATCTACCTCCCGAACCGAGAGCAATCTCTATAAGGAATTTTTCTGTGCTTTTGTCCTTTCCATTTGGAGAAAATAAAAGACGGTGGCGACTCTTGCTTCAGCGACATTTCGCGAAACCAGCTTTAAACAGGCAGTTCCAGATCCACCGATCACAGAACTGGCGACTCTGCTGGGGATATCTTTTTAAAGTGAGGTGTACCTTAGGACTAAGATCACTGTGTTTTCAATTGTATTGACTTGTTTGCTTTAAAATTGTGGGTTGCATGGGAGTTACATAAATCCTAACCCGGATCCGGGGATACCCTGTTTAGGTAGCATAAGCTGTGAGGACCTGTCCGGCGTAGACCGACACGGGTGAAGCAGTGGCTACGTTGGTGTGGCACCTTGGTCTGTACCGATATCCCTTGTGTCGCAACGAGGAGAATATGGGTCTTCTGAGGAGTCATTAAGCACCAACAGACCTTAGAACCTTAAATGACACAACTTGGCCATTAGAACAGTAGCAGCATGCTACGCCCATTGAGGCTAAACTCTCGTGATGGTTCTGGCCGCAAGAAAAGATTGCGATGCTGGAGTTATGACCGATTGAGGGTAGTCAATGATATTGGGATCCTCTAAGAACCCGGTTACTTTTGATAGGACAGGTATGAACCAACAAACTGAAAGAGGGTAATACCTAGACCTCATGCTGGCCTAAACTTTAAGGGCTTGCCTTGTGTGACTTGTGTGCCTTACATGTGTGCCTTTGTAAATATTTGTGGTGTGCTTTATCATAACATCATAACATCATGAGCATTGCATGCATCCTGCATAAGGACTGACCATTTCAAAGACAAGAGGGCTTCACCTTTGCTCTGTTTTGTAGGACATCATGATGCCTATGCGAAGGAATACTATTCGGTTCAACTTTGTTCACCCACCTGAGTTGCTTGAAGAGTTGGTTAGCAGGATTCCAAATACCACTTCCTTCATCCAGAGGCATGGTTCTCTTCTCAGTTTAGTCACTGCAAAGCGGGATCAACAGTTGATGAGTGTCTTAACCCAGTTCTATGACCCTCTGTACCAGTGTTTCACCTTTCAAGACTTCCAGCTGGTCCCTACCCTGGAAGAGTTCTCTGATTTGCTTGGCATCCCTATCTTGGATCAGACTCCCTTCACTGGTTGGGAAAAGACCCTCAGGCTTGAGGAGGTTGATGCAGCTCTTCCTTTGACTCATCAAGAAGTAATGGATAACTGGGTGACTAGAAGCGGGGTTAAGGGTTTCTTGGCCAGGTTTCTAGTTGGTAAAGCTAACAGTTTCTGGAATGACTTGGACTTTAGGGCATATGAAGACATCTTGGCTCTCTTAATCTATGGGCTAGTCTTGTTTCCTAATCCTGACAACTTCATCAATGTCACTGCCATAAGGATCTTTATGTCTCAGAATCCTGTGCCCACTCTCTTGGGTGACATCCTGCAACAACTTTATGCTCGTACGGCCCGAAGACGAGGAACTCTGTGGTGTTGTATCCCTTTGTTGGTGAGGTGGTTTATTTCTCACCTCCCTAAGTTCGTACTGAAGAACCAAGAAGGAAGAGGTTGGGCTCATAGGTTAATGTCTCTCACCGATAAGGAGATCATTTGGACTTTCAGAGGTTTGGATGGGATAGCTGTCATTGATCGTTGCGGAGAATACCCTAATGTTCCTTTGATTGGTACTCAAGGAGGAATCTCTTACAATCCATGTCTAGCGCTCCGTCAGTTTGGAAGAGCCAGAAGAGCATGGCCTCACGAGATGTTGGTGCCTCACATCAGTTTTGAGTTTCAGGTGGATAGTGACGAGTTGCGTCGTAGGTTCATCAAGGCTTGGGACAGAGTTCATAAAGCTGACCCACAAGAGTTGGGGCCAAAGACTTCTCTACCTATGGAAGCATACTACAAATGGGTTCGCATCCGTGCTCAGAAGTTAGGTATGCCGTACGAAGCTGTCAGACCCGTCATTCTTGAGTATCCCGACAAAGATGGGGCTCCTCCAACTGTCCTCCCTCCTCAGATACCTACTGATTATGAGACATTAAAGAGGTCTTGGTCGCAACTGCGAGAAGAATGAGATTCGTATCGGGAAAAGTTCAATGAGCAGGAGTTGAAGATCCAGAAGCTGACAAAGAAGTTGGAAAATGAGCGAGCTCTGAATGACTACATCCGTACTGAGAAGAGGAGACCATGGGATCAATAAGGAGCTCTGGATGTTCTTTTACAGTTTTATTTCCCTTTTCAGTATTTCCCTTTTATGTAACGCCTAAGGGAAACCTGTTGAACAATTTAAGTTTCAAAGTTGAATCTAATGAAGTGTGTTCCTTTTTGTTTACAAAGTTGATTCCCGATTGTCTTTGAAAACATAAATCATACGCATTCCATTCATCATGTGCATAGCAGATATTCTTCTTTTCAGGTTGCTTACTGTTCTTCGCTGTTTATTTCAGCATCATGAACCCTGACTCATCATCAATCGAGATGTCTATCAAGGCCCTTCAGGCGCAGAATGCGCAATTTCAGGAGCTGATCATGGGTTTGGCTCAAGGCCAAGAAGAGCTGAAGGCTTTACTCCTGAAGAAGGAGAAGAAGAAGAAGAAGAGAACTGTTCTTTTCAACTCGGGCCGAAGGTTTGGCAACACTCTGCAGAATGAAGAGGCTGGTTCTTCTATAGGCAAGAGCAGTCCCCAAGGGGGAAAAGGTCTTAGTCCAGTAGTCT
Organism: Vicia faba; assembly: GCA_948472305.1. NCBI lineage: Eukaryota > Viridiplantae > Streptophyta > Magnoliopsida > Fabales > Fabaceae > Vicia > Vicia faba. The sequence goes on along the minus strand of OX451738.1, from coordinate 447,385,281 downwards.
CTGACAACGAGACTGACTTTATTGAGGAACAGTATCCTCCGGCTGAAGACAGATACAAGTAGTTGGAAGACAGACTGAATTCAATGGAGATCCAACAAGTGCCTGGGCTGGATTTCGGAGACTTGGGCTTATCTACTGGTGTGATTATTCCTCACAAGTTTAAGGCACCATCTTTCACCAAGTATGACGGGGCGTCTTATCCCAAGCTACACCTCAGATCTTATGTGCGGAAGATTCAACCGTACTCAGTGGACAAGAACTTGTGGATCCACTTCTTCCAGGAGAGTCTTTCAGGGACTCATCTCGAATGGTTCTATCAGCTGGATGGGACCAAAGTTCGTAACTGGAAGGAGTTGGCTACTGCTTTTTATAAGCAGTATCAATATAATGCCGACCTTGCTCCTACACGTACCCAACTCCAGGGTATGTCGCTAGGGTCAAGCGAAGGTTTTAAAGAGTATGCACAGAAGTGGAGGGATCTGGCTGGCAGGGTACAGCCTCCGTTAACTGACCGTGAGCTGGTAGATATGTTCTTGGGGACCCTCTCCGGGCCATTCTTCAATCATCTTATCGGTAACTCATCTGCAGGGTTTACTGATCTTATTCTGACTGGAGAGAGAATAGAGGCTGGAATGAAGTCCGGTAAGATTCAGAAGGGTGCATCTGCAAGTTCTGAGAAGAAGCCCTTTAAGAAGGAGGCTAGTGCTGTATTTGGGCCTAGGAGGCAAGAGAAACCTGAACGCCGCCAATCTGTCAACGCGGTGATGATTGCTAAACCTGTTGCCGCTCCTCGGCAAACCAATCCACAAAGGGCTGAAAGACCCAGAAGAGAGTTTACCCGGCTGAGTATGACCCTATCGCAAATCTTGCCGCAGTTGCTATCCACCAATTTGGTAACTGTTAGAGAGGCCCCAAAGGTTGTGAATACTGCATCTCCCAAGTACAATCCAAATGCCCGCTGTGCTTATCACTCCGATAGCCCGGGGCATTCCACTGATGACTGTTGGGCCTTAAGGAATAAGGTGCAAGACCTTATTGACGCAAAAGAGATACAATTTGAAGCGCCTGAGAGGCCAAATGTGGTGACTGCTCCTATGCCCCAGCATAGAGTGAATGTCGTTGATGAAGATGTGTATGCCGTTTCTGTGAATGATGTAGCTACTCCTTTGATGACTGTTAAGAGGAACCTACTGCTGGCCGGTTTATTTCCGGGTTGTAGTGAAGGTTGCCTTTTCTGTGCTGTCTCCCTTTTTGGTTGTCCTTTGCTGAAGTTGGGCATCCAAAGCCTGATGGACAGCAAAGAGATTTTGTTCAAGAAGATTGCTGTTCAGTTTGTTCTGGTGGAAGAAGTATCTGTTGTTACCATCTTTAATAATCCAATCAAGGCTCTCCCAAGGAAGCCGGTTAAAATCATGACTGTCGCACCCATTGTGATTACTGTTATGGGGCCCCTCCCCTATGAATCTGATAAGGCTGTCCCATGGCACTATGGGGCAGATGTGTATGTACATGGAATAAAACAAGAGTTCAACACTGGTACCAGCATCAGCAATATCACTGGTCCAGCCAAAGTTACCCGCAGTGGCAGGCTCTTCTCGCCTGACATTGCGCCACCAGCTATTCGAAGACCCCTCACTATAACACCTACAAGTGTACCTGTTCCCGTTTCTGATCAAGTTGTTTCCCCTGTTGCCGAGTCATCTAATGCTCGGGGCAAAGGGATTGAAGATGAGCCTGCCCGGATGGAGGCACCAAAATCTGTGAATGCTGAGGCCTCCCAACAAGAGATGGAGGAAATTATGAAGATAATCAAGAAGAGTGACTTTAATGTTGTTGAGCAGCTGGGGCATACACCCTCCAAAATCTCTATGCTCTCCTTACTACTGTGCTCAGAGGCCCATGCTAAGGCCTTGATTTCATTTCTCAAGACGGCCCATGTGCCACAGGAGACATCTGCAGTCCAGTTTACTGATTGCGTAGCCAATTTGACAGCCGACAATGGTTTGGGTTTCTCGGATGCTGACCTTACTGCTAAGGGAAAAGACCACAATGATGCCCTGCATGTCTCTATAGAATGCAGGGGCACTACTCTTGCGCACGTGTTGGTGGACACTGGTTCTTCCCTGAATGTGCTACCCAAAAAGGCCTTAGACCGTTTGGATTGTGAAGGCCTGGAGCTGAAACCTAGCAATATCATCGTCAGAGCCTTTGACGGTTCTAAGAGGATGGTTCATGGAGAGGTAGACATTCTTATTCGTGTGGGTTCTCAAGTATTCGACTCTACTTTCTATGTGATGGATATCCGTCCATTGTATTCTTGTCTACTGGGTCGACCTTGGATCCACAAAGTTGGGGCAGTGACCTCTACCCTACACCAGAAGCTCAAGTACCCCGTCAGAGGGAAGATTGTCACTGTGCAGGGAGAGGAGGAGTATATGGTGAGCCATTTGAATTCCTTCAGGTATATTGAGATGGACGGGGAGTTTATTGAAACCCCCTTTCAGTATTTTGAAGAGGTACCTCCAACTTTGGCAGCAGCGGAAACAGTGGTTGAAGAGGATGTTCCCTTGAAGATGGCTTCCTTGAAGGATGCCCGGGCTGTGATCAAGAAAGGTGAATGTGCTAACTGGGGCAGGCTCCCTGATTTTACACCTAAAACTGACAAGTTTGGACTGGGTTTTACTGCAGAGGGTCAGAAGGCTGTGCGCAAGGCAAAGACCAGAAGACCTCATGTGCTCATTACCAATCCAGGAGTGAATGCTGTTGGGGATGAAGATGAAGTGGGAGAGTCAGAGTTCAATAGCTGGATCTACCCGACGACTGATGGCGGATTGACCAATTGGATTGCTAAAGATCATACTCCTGTTACTTTTGTTACGCAGTAATAAACTCCCTTGTTTTGTTATCTGTAATAAACAATGAATTAAAACTCTATGGCCCGGTGTCTTACCCGGGGCACCGTGGCTTCATTTGTGAGGGCATATTAATTGTCATTTCATATATCATGAATAAAGATCTTGGAAGTTTTCTCGCATTTCTAATCTTATGCTCCTTTTCTTTCTTTCCTTCCTTTATATATTGCAAAACAGCTGTATTTACACACACTCACTCATACAGGTTTCAATCCACTCTAGATCTCACTGGTAACGACTCTGCTACTGCCAGTTATGACTTCGAAAATCCGATCAACTTAGCCAAAGACGAAGGTGAAGATGATTGCGAAGTGCCTGGAGAGCTTGCAAGACTGTTACTGCAGGAAGAGAGGGCAATTCAACCACACGAAGAGCCGGTGGAAACAATAAATCTGGGTACTGAGACAGACAAGAAGGAGGTTAAGATTGGTGCCAACCTAGAGCTCAGCGTGAAGCAACGGTTGACTCAGATGTTACATGATTATATGGAGATCTTTGACTGGTCCTACGAAGACATGCCTGGGTTGGATACTGACATTGTGGTCCATCATTTGCCTACTAAGGAAGACTGCCCTCCGGTTAAGCAAAAGGTCCGCCGTATGCGTCCAGAGATGTTTGAGAAGATCAAAGCCGAGGTTATGAAACAGTTTGATGCCGGGTTCCTTGCAGTGACTTCTTACCCTCAGTGGGTTGCTAATGTGGTGCCGGTACTAAAGAAAGATGGAAAGGTCAGAATGTGTGTCGATTACAGGGATCTGAATAGGGCCAGCCCCAAGGATGACTTCCCCTACCTCACATTGATGTCCTTGTTGACAATACTGCTCAGCACAAAGTGTTCTCTTTCATGGATGGTTTCTCAGGTTATAATCAGATCAAGATGGCTCCTGAAGACATGGAAAAGACTACTTTTGTTACTCAGTGGGGCACCTTCTGTTACAAAGTCATGCCATTCGGGTTGAAAAATGCTGGGGCAACCTACCAACGTGCCATGGTTGCTTTATTTCATGACATGATCCATCATGGGATAGAAGTGTATGTTGACGACATGATTGTAAGGTCCCAAACTGAGGAAGAGCACCTTGATCATCTGCAGAAATTGTTTGACCGTCTGAAGTTGTACAAGCTGAGGTTGAACCCGAACAAGTGCACCTTCGGGGTTAGATCTGGAAAGTTGCTAGGCTTCGTTGTAAGTGATAAAGGTATTCAAGTGGACCCTGCCAAGGTTAAGGCCATTCAAGAGATGCCAGTTCCTAAGACAGAGAAGGAAGTCAGAGGCTTTTTAGGACGCCTAAATTACATTGCCCGATTCATCTCGCACCTAACTGCTACCTCTGAGCCAATCTTCAAGCTGCTGAAGAAAGATCAGGTAGTACGTTGGAATGATGAATGTCAGGCTGCTTTTGACAGAATCAAAGAGTATCTCCAAGAACCACCCATCCTTATGCCATCGATTGAAGGGAGACCTCTGATACTATACCTGACAGTTCTTGACAACTCAATGGGGTGTGTGTTGGGGCAGCATGACGAGTCTGGCCAAAAAGAGCATGCCATTTATTACCTTAGCAAAAAGTTTACCGACTGTGAGACCCGATACTCACTGCTTGCGAAAACTTGCTGCGCTTTGGTATGGGCTGCTCGCCGGCTGAGACAGTATATGCTGACTCACACTACCTTGTTGATCTCAAAGATGGATCCTATAAAGTACATATTTGAAAAGCCTGCTCTGTCTGGGAGAATAGCAAGATGGCAAATGATCTTGACAGAATACGACATCCAGTACACGACTCAGAAGGCCATCAAGGGAAGTGTATTGGCAGACCACTTGGCACATCAGGCAGTAGACGACTATCAGTCAATGAACTTCGAGTTTCCAGACGAGAGCATCATGATAGTGACTGATTGTGAAGTACCTGGACCGGATGAAGGACCTGAGGAAGGATCCCGATGGTCTATGCACTTTGACGGAGCCTCCAATGCTTTGGGCAACGGTATCGGCGCTGTGATAATATCCCCCCAAGGCACTCATACTCCACTCACTGCCCGGCTATGTTTCAACTGCACCAACAACATGGCGGAGTATGAGGCATGCATCATGGGTCTCCAAGCTGCGATCGACTTAAGGATCAAGTTTCTGAGTGTCTTCGGAGATTCCGCTCTCGTGATCAATCAGATCAAAGGAGAGTGGGATACGAAACATCCGAATCTTATTCCTTACAGAGAATGTGTGTTGACATTGATCCCCCACTTCACAGAGATAACCTTTGAACATTTCCCAAGAGAGGAGAATCAGTTAGCGGACGCGTTAGCTACAATGTCTTCTATGTTCAAAGTCAAATGGGACAATGAGGCTCCCCGGATCATCATCTGGAAACTGGACGAACCGGCATACTGTTGTGATCTCGAGACTGAGTTGGTGACTGAGAAGCCTTGGTACCATGAGGTGAAGAGATACTTGGAAGCTCAGGAATACCCTGAAGGTGCGTCTGTCAACGATAAGAAGTTTCTGAGAAGGTTCGCAGCGAAGTTCTTCCTTAGCAACGACATCCTGTACAAGCGAAATCATGATTCGACCTTACTGCATTGTGTGGACAAGACAGAAGCAGAAAGGATCATGGAAGAGCTACATGAAGGGACCTTCGGAACACATTCCAGTGGACACACTATGGCAAAGAAGATCCTTCGGGCAGGGTATTTCTGGTCCACAATGGAAGCTGATTGTTACCAACATTCTCGGACGTGTCACAAGTGCCAGATATACGCAGACAAGGTGCATGTTCCTCCAGTTCCTCTAAATGTTCTGACTGCGCCTTGGCCGTTTGCAATGTGGGGCATAGATGATAGGTGAGATTAAACCTACAGCATCCAACGGGCATCGCTTCATCCTGGTAGCGATTGATTACTTCACGAAGTGGGTTGAAGCAGCATCCTACGCTACGGTAACCAAGAATGTTGTGGCACGGTTCATTAGGCATAACCTGATCTGTCGCTACAGGGTCCCTGAAAGAATCATTACAGACAACGGTACCAATCTCAATAACAAGATGATCACTGAGCTCTGCGAGCAGTTTAAGATACAGCACCACAACTCTTCTCCTTACCGGCCGAAGATGAATGGGGCTGTAGAAGCAGCAAATAAAAACATTAAGAAAATTGTGCAGAAGATGACAGTGACTTATAAAGATTGGCACGAGATGTTACCGTTCGCTCTACATGGGTACCGTACCTCAGCAAGGACGTCAACCGGGGCAACTCCCTTCTCCTTGGTCTACGGTATGGAGGCAGTCTTACCGATCGAAGTGCAGATACCCTCTCTCCGGATAATGAAGGATGCAGATCTGAGTGAAGATGATTGGATCCAGACACGACTTGATCAACCAAAGTTAATTGATGAAAAGAGACTTGCTACTATTTGTCATGGTCAGACATACCAGAAACGGATGATCGGGGCATTTAACAAAAAGGTCAGACCACAAGAGTATCAAGTCGGGGATCTGGTAATCAAACGCATCATCCTTCCTCAGAGTGATCCAAGGGGCAAATGGACCCCTACGTATGAAGGGCCGTTTGTGGTTAAATATGTGTTCTCAGGAGGAGCCATGATTCTAACCAACATGGATGGTGACGACCTTCCTCACCCCGCCAATGCAGACATAGTAAAAAGATACTACGCATGAAAAAAGACCCGCTAGGTTGACATACCTAGGCAAAAATTAGGGCTTCCCGGCGAACCAAAAGGGTTCGGGCAAAATGAAGGGATGAAATAAAAAAAATCTGTACACCCGGCAAGTCGAAAACCTAAAAAGGCGACTTGGGCAAAAATGGGTATCCCGGTGGACTGAAAACCCGAAAGGGCGGTCCAGGAAAAAGTTAGGGATAAAGCGTAATACTATGTCTCATTGGATCACTTTGCATCCAGAATCCGGTATCTACATCAAGTTCAGACGGCACTGATCAATCAGCTTCATCTTCAACTAAGGTCATCAAGTGATGAGACGCTCGAAAATATAAAGGCGATAGCAGAGTTGGAACCCAGTGGGATCATTCATTTCACACAGCTGTTTTATTTTCTTTTGTACAAATTTGTATAAACTCTTTTGTTCGGCGGCGTTCTCTTACTAGGACGTCAGCCTCTTGTACATAAACGCCTATTTTACAGGCAAATTCAAAAATCAATACAAAAAATCACTTTTCAGTTAAAATTGCCAATTGTTGTTTTTCCTTTTTCTGTTTTGTTTTGCGAAGAACGTCCGAGGTTCAATTTGTGATATATGCGTTGACACTAATTGCTAACTCATAAACATTTGCATACGAAACAAAGGATTAATTACAGGTAACATTAGAAACAGGGGCAATAAAGAGTTGTCTAAACGATCTAACTGTTCCGTCCACCAAGGTACCAAGGTAAGTTCGGCTGAAGAACATAACCAGATATCTTAATTCCCCAGAGAGTAAGCCAGCAAGTCAATACACTCTCCCCAAGCAAAGCTATAATATCATGCCTTGCATATGACTGACCTTTACCTTTCAGGACAGATCCAGTTAAGTTCTCAGCTATATTTCAAGACTTTAGTCTGGTTCAGTTAAATCGACCCTAAGATTTTCCTGATTCTTATCCAGTCAAAGGCCTTCTCTGGTTCAGTCAGATCGACCCTAAGATCTCCCTGATTCTTATCCAGTTAAAGATATTCCAAGACCTTGTCCGGTTCAGTTAAATCGACCCTAAGATTTTCCTGATTCTTATCCAGTCAAAGGCCTTCTCTGGTTCAGTCAGATCGACCCTAAGATCTCCCTGATTCTTATCCAGTTGAAGATTCCAAGACCTTGTTCGGTTCAGTTAAATCGACCCTAAGATTTTCCTGATTCTTATCCAGTCAAAGGCCTTCTCTGGTTCAGTCATATCGACCCTAAGATCTCCCTGATTCTTATCCAGTTGAAGATTCCAAGACCTTGTCCGGTTCAGTTAAATCGACCCTAAGATTTTCCTGATTCTTATCCAGACAAAGGCCTTCTCTGGTTCAGTCAGATCGACCATAAGATCTCCCTGATTCTTATCCCAGTAGAAGACATCCAAGATTCTCTCAGCGTTACTGTTGAGGTTGAAGTCACCCCAGATTCTCTCAGCGTTACTGTTGAGGTTGAAGTCGCCTATGATTCTCTCAGCGTTCCTGTTGAGGTAGTAATCATCCATGATTCTCTCAGCGTTCCTGTTGAGGTAGTAATCATCCAGGATTCTCTCAGCGTTCCTGTTGAGGTAGTAATCATCCAGGATTCTCTCAGTGTTCCTGTTGAGGTAGTAATCATCCAAGGTTCTCTCAGCGTTCCTGTTGAGGTAGTAATCGTCCAAGGTTCTCTCACCGTCCCGTTGAGGTAGTAACCATCCCTGGTTCATTCATCACCTTGTGAAGCTCCATATTCAATTCTTGTAACCAGTCAGGGTCCATCTATACGAAGAGTTTGAAGACCAGCTCCTGTAACAGGTCAGGTAATCATCTTTCTTTTTCAGGTACGCAAATTCTCGCTAAGGAAACTCTTACGCGATCGACACCCAGATGGCATCTATAAGCCCATCCACTCATCCATCATCTCTTAGCATGGCATCTGTAAGCCCATCATCCTATCCATCAATCTCCAAAATGGCATCCATAAGCCCATTCCCGCCATCACACAACTATGTGAGCACAAATTTCTGGGCACTCTAGTGTTCAATCATCTTCCACCTTCGGATTACGAAAGGCACGTCAGCCAATCTGCATCCTCAGGTTTAAGAAGATTGAACAGGGGCAACTGTTGTACCCCAAAATTTGCCCTCCCATAGTCTTCAAGATTTGCAAGGAGCATGCTTCAAAATCTCCCCAAGGGTTGCACAGTTCAAAGGCCTCATAACAGTCAAAAACTAGGGTTTTGGGTCTGGCAAAGAAATTGAAGTTTTCAAGGGTCCAATCAAGTCCCACATGCCTATAAACATGGTCAAGCATCCATATGTCAACTTTCAAGACTCACAGCATAAAATTGCACAGTCAAAAACCTTAATTGCTCAGCAGTCAACTGCAGGGGCAAAATGGTCATTTGACAGTCAAAAGTTCAAATTTTTGGTAAACATCTTATTTCGAAGCCACAAACATCATTTGATCAATTCTTGATCATGATTTTCAAGGCATGGCTCAAAAAGTCTCAAGATGCAAAAGTTTCCATATTTGGACAGTTGAAAAAGTCAACTGTAACTTGACCAAGGCATAACTTCCACATGGTTTATCAGAAGAATTCCATCCAAAGCTTATTTTGAAGAGAAATACATTTCCTACAACTCCTCTTCACACTTCAAGTCCAAGAAATGCTCTCACAAAAAGTTACCAATCTCAACATTATAGGTCATTTTCAAAAGTCAACAAAAAGACACTTTAAGTCAAAGACCATAACTTGAGATTGGTAAATCAAAATGACATGGGACCAAAGGCATTGGTTAGAGGACTTCAAGACATTTCCAAAATGTCCAAGAACATGATCAAAGCTTAAAAATTGAGCAAGATATGCCTTGTGGAAGTTGGGAAATTTTTGGGAATTTTGAAAAGTCAACTTTGCTTCAAATGCCTCAAAATTGCTAATGGGCCACATTTTCTTCCAAGAATCATTATCCAAAAGCTATGCACCACCCATTGACCCAAAGGGGAGTTATTTTCCTATTTTTAATTAATTAATTGAATATTTAATCTATTTAATTCATTTAATTATGATTAATTATAAGAAAAATATTCATCCATGCTTTTCAAATCTTTTTGTGCATAGAATACCTTCAATATTTTGTGCACTATTCAATAAGGAAAGAATCAAGGTGATTGGCAATGATTGGCATGTTCTTCACATTAAAAAGATTGGAAAAAGATACCATGAAAATCAAATCTCAAAAGCATTGATTACAAAGGTTTTGGACATGTTTTGCAAACCTAAATCACTCACATACATATACAGATCACAACCCTAAGGCTAAAGACCTTGAAGCTGCGCCTCATATCAAAATACCAACTTTGCATTTTTTGTCCAAAAATTCAAAACTGAAAACTACATTCTAGCGCAATTCAAAGAAAAGTAACAATTCCAATAGCTTGCCAAGGCATCAAGGAAGCTTTCTGAATCCTTTTCCAGTCCCCACGCATCAAGAATTGGTATATAGAAGTCATAATTCCTCAAACTTTATGCATAATCGTGTTTCATAATTCATGCTATATTTTTGATTTCTAACGCTTGATTTGTACTAGTCTAATCATTCTGAAGCTAACCATGCCGTCCAATTGAGTTTTGGTGCCCTATACATGAATCCACCATTGGAGCTTGTTAGGGTTGCAGAGCTGTAAAATTAGGGCTTTCCTCTTCAGGAAAAATTAGGCTACAAGACCAGGACCATTGAACTCAGTGCACTTGGACGATCCATAACCACTAGTCGCGCCTTTTTTATATTTGAGTATGGCTTAATCGCTATTTTCCTGTACTGTGGTTAGTGGGGGTTCAAAACCCCCGCTATTTGATATATATTTTCAGGCAAAAAGCAAAGGCGTGATGGAGAAGATGCTGAGGTGTCTCAACCATACAGGGCCATTCAAATATTCGCGCATTTTTTTATGTTTGCCCATAACGCTTGTTCTCTCTCATATGAATCAGGTTCCATTAATATTACAAACAAACGCGCTTGGCTGGTTGGTAAGTGAGGTGTCATGCAATCAATGGGACCTGGGTTCGATTCCCAGGTCCCCTTCATTCTCAATATTATTTTGCTTCCTATGTTTCCATGCAGCGTACCTTTCAGGGACCACCATACAGCTCTATTTCTGGGCACGCCACATGTCCCTTGAGATCAATCCAAAAGCCAAGATGTGATCTCCACCATGCACCTTGGTCAGCAGATCCACACGCGCTGGAAAAAGTCAAACAAGGCCATGAATCAATGGGCCTAATTGCTGTCCAAAAACCTCCATAATTGGGTCTACCACCCCCTTTTGTTTGTACTTCTTCCCTTCATTCTTTGTTTTATTTATTTTTATTATTTGCTTTAATTTAATTACTCTCTTTTTAAATTCCACAAATTAATTTCTTATGACATAAAAATACCAAAAAAATCAGAAAAGACAAAAATAAAAATATATTTTATTTAATGTTATTTTGTAAATAAATTTTATTAACTAATTTAGTTTTTAATTCTAGGTTTAATTTTAAGGTTTTCTTTAATAAATTAAAAAATGTAAAATTAGGGTTTTAATCACTTTTATTCCTTTTTTTCTTTTTCACCATATTTAATTATTAATTATTTTTTGTAAATAAATTTGCCATTAAATAATAGGTTAAAACTAGGTCAAACTTAAACATTTTTTTTTAATAAATTAAAAATAATTTAGAATTAGGGTTTTTTTAATTTTAATTTAATTTTCTCATTAAAATTCTATAAATACAAAAACTCAAAAATAATTTCCTTTTCTCATTTAACTTAATTAATTTATTAATTGTAATTTAATTTCCTTAAAAGGGTCCTACGCCCTCGCATTCCCGACTTTACTTCTTCTCGCATTTTACTTTTATTTCTTTTTGTGAATATAATGTATTTATCCCAAAGCCGTGTAATAGATTAAATAGACATTTATCTTTCCGCATTTTATTTTATTTCAAATCGGGTCTTGGATTAATTTGGCGATGTAGACCTGCGCCTTTGTAATAGCGTAGGACTTTTTAATTCCGCACCTTTTAACTGTTAATAACTTGCATGAAAGAATGAATGCCAAAAATAAAAACAAAGCGTAGATCACCAATGCATGACAAGACAAAAATATCTGAAAACGACACACAAATCACACACCACCCCTAGGGTACGCCTCACTGTTGCCTTGCCCCTCGAAAGGTGGTCGTCGAGTAGAGGATGTTTTAGTAAGTCCTCATGTCCATGAACATGGCATGAGGGTAGCTTCTAAGGTGTCTTCCTATTGCTCCGGTGATCACCACGTCCCGAACCCTCGAATTGACCCGAACACCTCCAACGGTGGTGCTACCTACCTCTCAATGGTGGGATGGCACTACTTTAAGGACATTTACACAGACGAATTCCCTAGGGTAGGTAGACGACTCGTAGATACTTGCTCTAATTTCAAAACCAATCAAAAACTTCTTTTCGCACCGACACCTTTCAAAAAGCTTTCAAAAGCAATTTTTCAAACACTCTAGAGGACTGATACAAGAGTCGAACTGAAATTTTCAAAGAAACTTTTTAAACCCACAGTTGAAAAGCAAACAAACAATTTTGAAAACACAAATGAGCAAGTATCTAAGAGCCCATAGATAACCATGGATAGAAAGGGTGCTAACACCTTCCCTTTCTATAAATCTACCTCCCGAACCGAGAGCAATCTCTATAAGCAATTTTTCTGTGCTTTTGTCCTTTCCATTTGGAGAAAATAAAAGACGGTGGCGACTCTTGCTTCCGCGACATTTCGCGAAACCAGCTTTAAACAGTCAGTTCCAGATCCACCGATCACACATACACTTAAAATCCCTAACTTTTTCCTGGACTTCCCTTTCGGGTTTTCAGTCCACCGGGATACCCTTTTTTGCCCAAGCCACCTTTTCAGGTTTTCGACTTGCCGGGTGTACAAATTTTTTTCATGTGTATATCCCTAATTTTTTCCCGAACCCTTTTGGTTCGTCAGGATGCCCTTATTTTTGTCTAGGCCAGTCAACCTAGCGGGTCTTTGTTCATGTGTAGTACCTTTTAACCATGTCCTTGTATATAGGGTGTGGAAGGTCGTCACCATCCATAGTGGTTAAGATCATGGCTCCACCAGAAAATATGTTCTTGATCACAAATGGCCCTTCATATATGGGAGTCCATTTGCCCCTGGGATCACCTTGCGGCAATCTGATGCGCTTGATTACTAGGTCACCAGCCTGATATACCTGATGCCTGACCTTCTTGTTAAAAGCTTTAATCATACATTTTTGGTACATCTGACCATGGCAGACAGCCGCGGGCCTTTTCTTGGGAATCAAATTTAATTGGTCAAGTCGAGTCTGAACCCAGTCGTCTTCATTCAAACCTACGTCCTTCAAGATTCTCAAGGAAGGGAGCTGAACTTCAATGGGTAGGACAACTTCCATACCGTATACTAAAGAGAAAGGAGTTACCCTTGTTGATGTGCGCATTGTGGTACTGTAACCATGAAGAGAAAATGGTAACATCTTGTTCCAGTCTTTGTATGTCACTGTCATCTTCTGTATGATCTTTTTGATATTTTTATTAGCAACTTCTACAGCACTATTCATCTTCGGATGGTAAGGAGAAGAGTTATGATGGTGGATCTTGAATTACATGCAGAGCTGGGTGATCATAGAATTATTGAGATTGGTACCATTATCTGTGATGATTATTTCTAGAATACCATACTGACAGATAAGGTTGTGTCTGATGAATTTTTTTGGTAACAGAAGCAAATCAAGCTGCCTGACCCACTTTGTGAAGTAATCAATGGCAACCAGGATGAAGCGGTTCCCATTAGAAGTTGTAGGTCTAATCTCCCCAATCATATTGATGCCCCACATTGCGAATGGCCAGGGAGCAGTCAAAATGTTCAAGGGAACTGGAGGCACATGTACTTTATCAGCATAGATCTGGTACTTGTGACAAGTTCGTGAATGCTGATAACAGTCTGCTTCCATAGTGGACCAGTAGTGTCCTTCCCGTAGGATCTTTTTAGCCATTGTATTCCCACTAGAATGGGTGCCAAAGGTACCTCCATGTAAATTTTCCATAATCTTTTCTTCTTCACTCTTGTCTATACACCGGAGTAAAGTAGAATCGTGATTGCGCTTATAGAGGATTCTGTTACTGAGGAAGAACTTGGCAGAGAACCTTCTTAGGAACTTCTTATCATTGAATGAAGCTTCTTCAGGTACTGTTAGGCTTAGAGATATCTTTTGACTTCATGGAACCAAGGTTTTTCCATTACTTCTTCAGTATCAATCTCATGACAGTATGTTGGTTCATCCATTCTCTCAATAGTGATCTGAGGAGCTTCATCATCCCACCTGACCTTGAACATGGATGACATAGTAGCTAGCGCATCCGCTAGTTGATCTTCCTCTCGTGGAAAATGCTCAAAGGTAACTTCTTCAAAGTACGGAATCAGTGTCAACACATGCTCTCTGTAAGGGATGAGATTAGGATGCTTCGTGTCCCATTCTTCTTTGATTTGGCTGATTACTAAGGCCGAGTCTCCAAATACACTCAAGAATTTGATCCTTAAGTCGATATCAGCTTTGAGACCCATGATACATGCTTCATATTCAACCATATTATTGGTATAATTGAAACGTAGCCTAGCAGTGAAAGGAGTATGACATCCTTCGAGAGATATGATTACATCACCAATGCCATTTCCAAGTGCGTTGTAAGCTCCATCAAAAACCATAGTCTATCGGGATCTTTTTTCAGGTCCTTCATCTGGTCCAGGTTCTTCACAATCAGTTACTAGCATGATGTTCTCATCTGGGAACTCAAAATTCATGAATTGGTAGTCTTCCACAGCCTGATGATCCAAATGATCAGCTAATACACTCCTCTTAATTATTTTCTGGGTTATGTACTGAATGTCGTATTTGGTCAAGATCATTTTCCATCTTGCTATTCTTTCGGACAGAGCGGGCTTCTCAAAGATGTATTTGTTAGGATCCATTTTAGATATCAATAAGGTAGTTTGAGTCAACATGTACTGTCTTAGTCGGTGAGCAGCCCATTCCAAAGCACAACAAGTTTTCTCGAGAAGTGAGTATCTTGTTTCACAGTCAGTAAACTTTTTGCTAAGGTAGTATATTGCATGCTATTTTCGACCAGACTCGTCATGTTGCCCCAACACACACCCCATTGAGTTCTCTAATACTATTAAGTACATGATCAGAGGTCTTCCTTCAACCGGTGGCATCAAAATTGAAGGCTCTTGAAGATACTCCTTAATTTTGTCAAAGGAAATTTGGAAATCGTCATTCCACTTCACTGCTTGATCTTTCTTCAATAATTTGAAGATGGGCTCACAAGTAGCGGTTAGTTGGGAAATGAATCTGGAAATGTAGTTTAGATGTCCCAAGAATCCCCTAACCTCCTTCTCAGTGCGAGGAGTTTGCATTTCTTGTATAGCTTTAACCTATGCAGGGTATACTTTAATACTTTTTCCGCTGACAACGAAGCCTAAGAACTTACCGGATCTTAATCCAAAGGTGCACTTATTTGGGTTCTGCCTCAGTTTATACTTTTTCAGCCTTTCAAATAGCTTTTGCAGGTGATCAAGGTGCTCCTCTTTAGTCTGAGACCTAGCTATCATATCATCAACGTAAATCTCTATCTCGTGATGGATCATATCGTGAAACAAAGCTACCATGGCACGCTGATAGGTTACCCCGGCGTTCTTTAACCCAAATGGCATAACTTTGTAACAGAAAGTGCCCCACTATGTGACGAAGGTTGTTTTCACCATATCTTCAGGCGCCATTTTAATCTGATTGTACCCGGAGAAACAATCCATGAAGCAGAATACCTTATTTTGTGCGGTGTTGTCAACCAGAACATCGATATGGGGAAGCGGAAAGTCATCCTTTGGGCTTACCCTAGTCAGGTCTCTGTAATCCACACACATACGTACTTTACCTTCCTTCTTAGGTACTAGAACAACATTAGCAACCCATTATGGATAAGAAGTAACAGCTAAGAAACCAACGTTGAACTGTTTCATGACTTCAACCTTGATCTTTTCTGACATCTCTGGCCGCATACGACAAACCTTCTATTTCACTAGAGGGCAGTCTTCTTTTTTCGGCAGACAATGGACCACGATATCAGTGTCAAGTCTTGGCATTTCCCCGTATGACCAGGAAAAGACCTCAACATAGTCATGTAGCATCTGAATTAACCGCTCTTTGACACTATGCTCTAGATAGGCGCCTATCTTGACTTCCTTCTTATCCTTTTTAGTACCCAAGTTTACTGTCTCAACTGGCTCTTCATGAGGCTGTATTTCCCTTTCCTCATGTTGTAACAGTCTGGCAAGTTCTCCTGGTACTTCACAATCTTCCTCACCTTCGTCCTCGACTTAGTAGATCGTATTTTCAAAGTCATAATTGGCAATAGCAGAACCATTATAAATGGGATCCATAGTGGATATGGATATGCAGTTTGATATGTGGGCGTGTGTAAGAGCATAGTTGTTTTGATAAAGTAAAAACAGGAAAGAAAAACAGAGAGAGTAAAATTTGTATGCAAAATGTCCAATGATTTATTAATGACATATGAAAATGAATTATTAACCCTCACAAAAAACCATTGTGCTTCGGGTAAAGCACAAGGCTTTAAAGTTTCAATTGTTCAAATATTACATATCCCAAAAAACTAAAAGACAATTACTCTTGAATAAAAGTAATAGGAACAAAATCTTTGGCCTCCTAATTGTTGATTCCACTGCTGATAGTTGGGAAGATCCACTTGTCCACGACGTAGTCGCTGTCAGGATCCTCTGTAGCGGAAACAACATTAATAGCACTGATTCTTGGTTCATGCTTGGGCATTGGTATAGTTATGACGTTGGGGGTATTAGGAGGATCAAACTCAATCTCCTTTGCCTCAATGAGATCTTGCACCTTATTTTTCAGAGCTCAACAATCATTTGTATCATGCCCTAGACTTTCATAGTGGTAGGCACATCGGGCATTTGGGTTGTAATGGGGAGATGCAGTATTAGGATTCTTGGGAGCTTCCTTTAGAGTTACCAGATTGAACTTCAACAAATGTGGCTAAACCTGGGACAAAGTCATGTTGATCCTGGTGAAATGTCTTCTGGGTGCATCCGGCCTGCGCTGATTGTTTTGTTGTTGGTTTGATGCAGGATTGGAAATCATAATATCCCCTACCATCGTGCAACGTTCAATTTTGTTTTGATTTCTTTGGAAATAAGAAGAACTGACCTCATTCTTTATAGTGAAGGGTTTCTTTGTTGTACTAGAGGATGCATCTCTCTGGATTTTACCACTCTTGATGCCAGCTTCTACCCGTTCACCAGTCAAGATCAACTCAGTAAACCCAACTGAAGAGCTTCCAATCAGATGGTTAAAGAATGGACCAGGCAACGTGCCCTAAAATATGTCAACCAACTCTCTATCAGATAAAGGAGGTTGGACTCTTCCCTCCAGGTCTCTCCACTTTTGGGCATAATCTTTGAAACCCTCGCGCGGAACCCATAGACATACTTTGCAATTGTGACGAGTTCGAGCAAGGTCAGCATTATATTAGTACTACTTGTAAAAAGCAGCAGACAAGTCTTCCCAATTACTAATGTTGGTTCCCTCCAGCTAATAGAACCATTCCAGCTGAGTCCCTTCCAAACTTTTCTGGAAGAAGTGTACATAAAGATTCCTATCAGTAGTGTGGGGTTGAATCTTCCTGACATATGATCTTAAGTGCAGTTTAGGACAGGAGATACCATCATACTTAGCAAAGGAGGGTACCTTGAATTTTTGTGGGATGACCACCCCTAAGACCAGTCCTAGCTCTTCAAAATCCAGCCCGGGTGCCTTCTGAATCTCCATAGCATTGAGACGATCCTCCAGCTGTTTGTATTTATCATCCGCATGAGGATACTGTTCTTCAGAGTAATCAGCATCTTCCTCATTAGTCCCAGGGTTATTATTTTCTTCTGTTGGCTTCTCTTCTTGATTTCCCCCTCATTTGACGGGGTTGTGAAATCTAGATCTCCCTTAGCCGGTCCTCTGAACCTTCTTCCCAAGTTCAATACACCAGTTGGTTTCTTTTCCTTCTTTATCTTCTCTTTGATGATAAGAGCTTTCAGATCTTCTTGCCCCTTAGCCAGAGCCGGGAACATTTTTTGGAACTGAGCATTTTGAGCTTGAAAATCCTTTATTGTTTATTGGAGATCCATTTCTTTTTGCTGAAATAAACAGCGAAAAGAATAAGAAACATGTCTCAAAATACCTGCTTATGTAATGATATGCATGTTAATGTTTATGCAATGTTTTCAAGGACTTCAGTAAATTTAAATTTGCGAGCCAAAATGAAACAAAGATTTTATTAATAAGATTCAAATTACAACTGCCTTTTATGCTTACAATTGAAAGTTAAAAAATCATAAAATCTAAGAATCAAATCTCCCATGGGCGCTTCCTCTTCGTGCCGAGGTAGACATTCAGACTCTCCTCTTTGTGAAGTTGCTTCGTGAGCTCCAACACTTTCTTCTCACTTGTGTAGAATTGACTTCTAATGGCATCTCGTTCTTCCTTTAGCTGAATCCAAGACCTTTGCAGCTCTTCAAGATCGGTGGGCATGTCAGGATGGAGGACTGTATAAGGAACATCTTCTTCGGTGACAGGTTCCACAATCACTGGTAAGATGGCTATTATGGCATCATAAGATTTTGGGCGCGAGCTCATACCCATCTAAGATAAGGTTCCATAGGAATGGAATTATTGTGCCCCAAAGCCTTACTATCCACCTTATTTACCATTCCCCAGGCTCGTATGAACCTTTGATGATACCCTTACACATCATCTTCGTAATTGAACACAATTCCATGGATAAGCATATCATGGGGACCATCCCTCCGAGCATAACCAAATTTTTGTAGGGCCAGGGAAGAATTATAAGTGATACCTCCCTTAATGGAGAGGAGTGAGACATTAGGTAATTCCCCACAGCGGTCAATGATAGAAATATCTCCCATAGACCGGGAGTACCAAAGAATATCTGAGTGAGAAAGTTACATTATCCTTTGCGACCAACTCAAACCTTGTTCATTCTTCAATACTGGTTGAGGAAGGTGTGAAATAAACTACCTAGACAGCAATGGCATGCAACACATAAGAACCCTTATTCTCCTCGTGGTACGAGTGTAGAGGGAATGCAAGATATCTCCGAGTAAAGTAGGCATAGGGTTACAGGAGAGAAAAACCTTGACAGCATTCACATCTATGAGCAAGTCCAGATTAGGGAACAGTACTAACCCATAGATTAGGAGAGCCAGGACTTCTTCGAAAGCTTGGAAATCCAAATCATCCCAAATCAATTGAGCCTTTTCTAGTAGGAACTTGACTAGGAAACCCTTAACTCCGCTTTCTTGTTTCCCAGTTGGATATAATGTCAGACCGTTTCAGATGCAAGGCTGCTGCAATAACCTCTGGATTCTGAGCCTCCTCTAAACCGGTGAAAGGCATTTGATCCAGAATGGGTACACCCAATATTTGAGAAAACTCTTCAATGGTGGGTACCAACTGATAATCAGGAAATGAGAAGCAATGGTGGTTGGGGTCAAAGAATTGAAAGAGTACCCACATCATCTTCTCATCAAAGCTTGAGGTAACCAGATTAAGAAGTCGACCATATTTCTTGGTGAATGAGGAAGTCTTGGGAACCCTTGATACTAGCTCTTTGAGTTGGAGAGGTATTTTCACAAAGCTGATTCAGATGGTAATTCTACGAACGGGAGCTGTGATCTGCAAAACAGAACAAAGATAAATTCCCTAATCCTTGAAATGGTTAATGAAATGAATATGGGTGTTATGATGTGTGATGTTATGTTTGGAAAATTTAATCACACACAAGCATATACACAAGACCTTGGGTTTAGGATTGCATGGGGTTTATAGGCAAATACCCTCTTGAAGTATAGTTGGTTCAACCTATCTTAGAAAATTAATCGGGTTCTAAGGAGTCTCAATATCACTGATCTTTCTTTATCAGGCATTGTTTCAGCTCAGGCAATCTTTTCTCGTGGCCGAAATATCCCGAAAGTCTGATCTCAATGAGTGTAACATCGAGTATCAACCAATCCTCAGCTTTATACCGAGGTCAGCTATCTCACTACTTTCTAATGGCTAAGTTTGTTTAACTAAGGTTCTAAGGTCCGTTAGTGCTTTATGACACCACACAGCAGCCCTGTATTCTCCTCGATTTAACACAAGGGATACATGTACCAACAAATGTGTCACACTAACAAAGCTATCGTTTCAACCATATCATTTTACGCCATACAGTCTCCACGATCTATTGCTGCTTACCTAAAAGGTTCCCCAGATCCGGGTATATGATCTTTACAAGTAAACCTAAGCAAAAACCCTTAAAGATAAAGCAATCAAAGCATACAAGGAAAGAAGATTAAATATGACCTAAGCTCTAAGGTAACCCCACTTTTTTTTATTTAAAATCCCTAGAAGAGTTGTCAGGTCTGTGATACGGTGGAAGAACTGACTGTTATGCTGGTTTTGCATTTGTGTTAGCAAATGTTACGGTAAGCAAGAGTCGCCACCGACTTTTCTTTTATCCAACAAAGGAAATGGTGAAAAGAACAAAAAAAATACCTTTCAAGATTATTTATGAGTAAGGGGGTAGATTATGGAATGGGAATGTGTTAGCACCCTTTCCATCTGTAGTTATCTATGAGCTCTTAGATGCTTAGCTCATTTGGAAAATACCTCGTGCTTTTATGTGTTTTTGAAAAGTATTTTTGAAAGTTCTTTAGTGCGGCGATTCGCTTTATGATAACTCTTGTATCAGACCTTAAGAGTGTTTATAAAGCGTTTTTTTGTAAATGTTTTTGAAATGTTTTCGTGTAGGTGTAAAAAGTTTTCTTTTGAGTATAGCATCTAGGAACTATCTACTCTACTCGAAAGGTTCGTTCCTTTCCTCATTTCCTTTAGACAGTGCTATCCTACTATTAGTGAGTAGGTAACCCTAGTCGTTTGGATGTTTGAGGGACATTCGAAGGGACGTTTTATAGTCACAAAGGCAACTGGGAAAGAAACCTTAGTAACTACCCTAGGGTTTTAAGATCATTATTATCGAGTCAAAGTCGAGAGGGTCATCAAAGGACTTATGATCTTTTTTAAATCAAAGGATAGCCACTAAAATCTCTCACGTTTCGAGAGTTGTGACTATTTTTCTGAAAGGCAACCAAAGTGGGAGTTCCCTAGAGGTGCGCATGTACAAGAGTGTTTGTTTTCAGTAATTTTTCTCTTGGATGTTAGGTTTGCTAATGTTTCTTTTAATTTCTTGCCATACAATCCTATTACCATACATCTAACAGTTAATATGTACAGGAAATTTAAAATGCGGAATTTAAATCTACGTTATTACAAAGCCTCGGGGAAGGGGATTAATTACATAGTCCAAAAATTAGGGAAATAAAAGCTGCAAATGTAAAGTCCTAGTTTGTTCTATTACATCTAGTAGACAGATACAATAATATGAATGTAAACATGCACGAAATGGAAAAAAAAACGTCTAAAAATCCTAAGGTATAAGAAAAATATTTTTTGCTTGTTTTCTTTTAAAATATGAAGAGAATTAAACTAAAAAAACAAAATCTATTTGGTTTTAATTTAAAGAAAAATGGTTTAAATAATTAATTAATTAATTTTAAAAACTAATTTGATTAAGAAAAATACTAACCTAATTTTTTTGTGATGTTTTTTATTTAATGTTAATTAAATAATAAAAAATTCAGCAATTAAAAGAAATAAATCAAAAAATAAAAGTACAAATGGGCCAGGCAATGAATGGAAACAAAAAGGTTGTATGTTTTGTAAAATTCAAGGCCCAGATTTCCTCTTAGATCCCGTGAGAACATCCCCTGAAGGTGTATGATGCTCTGCGCGTTCAGTATCTTCTGAATCTGAGTTGATGTGATCCCCTGATTAGGATTAGGGGATGTATGGTGAGCGTCTGGATGTGAAACACACAAGATATGCAGAATAATAGTTAGAAAAACAAAATAGTGAGGCCTGGGTATCGAACCCAAGCCCTTTCGATTACACATATCCCCCCCTCCATTTGAGTTGTCTGTCAATTGTTAGTATAAAGAAAATCATAACATTCCATTTACCAAATGAATCTGATATATATATATATATATATATATATATATATATATATATATATATATATATATATATATATATATATATATATATATATATATATATATATATATATATATATATATATATATATATATATATATATATATATATATATATATATATATATATAAATCCCTACATGCATGCTACACAAGCCAAAAGGACAAGGATGCCTGGATTGAGATTTGAAGGAATCTGTTTCAAATGCCTTAGTAAAAGTATCATGTTACTTAACAATCACAAACGTCATGCAACAGTGAAAATTAAATTATACATGAGGTGAATTTAAGATCAAAGGTTTGTTACCAATGGGATGCTTTATTTTGGATGGAGATGGCTAGCAAAGTGTGCTTCAATTTTGGTAGTTTTGGTAAATTTCTTGCAGTCTTCGCGTGGCTCATATGGGGCAATGTGTTGTGAGTCTAAGAGTGCCTAAGAGGGGGGGTGAATTAGGTATATAAAACTTTATTCGGTTTTATGAGAATACTTGTAGTAATTTGTGGTTAAGTGTTTGAAGGTTTTTGACTATATCTTATCTTTTCTTGATTATGGTGATGAAAACGATAAAAGCGGAAAAGTAAAGAACACGGTGATATATCCTGGTTCCCCTCACAATTCGAGAGTACTCAAGTCCCCTTTCCAACACGAAAGAGATTTCACTATAGTTTAGAATGATTGTATAGCCTATGCTTACTATCTAACCTATAGGGTGACCAAAGGTTCTTAACACCTTTAAGGTCAAACAAACACTAATGTGAATGAAGAATAATCCTCTTCAAATCACAACACTTACTTCCAACAATCCTGGATAGTAAGGGAATACTTTCTTTTTGTAATACAATGATTTATTTGAAAGAGATTGTGATCGGTGGATCTGGAACTGACTGTTTAACGCTGGTTCGCGAAATGTCGCGGAAGCAAGAGTCGCCACCGTCTTTTATTTTCTCCAAATGGAAAGGACAAAAGCACAGAAAAATTCCTTAAAGAGATTTCTCTCGGTTCGGGAGGTAGATTATAGAAAGGGAAGGTGTTAGCACCCTTTCTATCCATGGTTATCCATGGGCTCTTAGATACTTGCTCACTTGTGTTTTCAAAAATGGTTTGTTTGCTTTTCAACTGTGGGTTTTAAAAAGTTTCTTTGAAAATTCCAGTTCGACTCTTGTATCGGTCCTCAAGAGTGTTTGAAAAGTTGCTTTCGAAAGCTTTTTGAAAATGTGTTGGTGTGAAAAGTATTTTTGAATTTTTGTTTGAATTTAGAGCAAGTATCTACGAGAACCTACATACCCTAAGGAATTCGTCTGTGTAAATGTCCTTTAAAGTAGTGCCATCCCACCATTGAGAGGTAGGTAGCACCACCGTTGGAGGTGTTCGGGTCAATTCGAGGTTCGGGACATGGTGATCACCAGAGCAATGGGAAGACACCTTAGAAGCTACCCTCATGCCAGGTTCCCGGATCATAAGGACTTACTAAGACATCCTCTACTCGACGATCACCTTTCGAGGCAAGGCAACAGTGAGGCATACCCTAGGGGTGGTGTGTGCGATTCGTGTGTCATTTTCATTTGCATTTATCTTGTCATGTTATTGGTGTTCTACGCTTTGTTTTTATTTTTGTCCATACATTCTTTCATGCCTTTGGTTAACAGTTTAAAAGTTGCGAGAAAGTAAATTCTAAGCTATTACAAAAGGCGCGGGTCCACATCGCCAAAATTAAACCAGGACCCGATTTTGACAGAAAAATAAAGAAAGTAAAGAAAAGTGCGAGAAAATTAAGAGATTACATGGCCTTGGGAGAGATACATAAATATTTAACGGAATAAAATAAATATGCGAATAAGAATTAAATCGAAACGAGGGCGTTGGACCCTTTTTGCAAAATTAAACTAATGAGGAATTAATTAAAATTAAAAGAAAGAAAGAACTTGTTTTTTTGGTATTTTTTAGTATTTTAGTATTTAAAAAAAAGGAATTAATTGAAATTAAATGCTAACCCTAATTCTATTTTATTTTTAATTTATTAAGAAAAGAAAATTAAAACCTAATATTAACCCTAATTTATTTACATGCAAATTTAATTATAAAAATAAATATTTACTTATTTAATTATTAGGAAATAAAAATAAAAATAAAAAGGATAAAAATTAATTTAAACCCTAATTCTATGTTTTTTAGATTTTTATTAAAAGAATTAAAATTAAACCTAATTTAACTAATTAATTTATGAACAATTTAATTACAAAATATTAAAACAAAATATTTATTATATTTTCCTCTTTTCTGATTTTTTTTTATTTTTATGTGTTTTTTATATTTTGAAAATAATAAATTAATTAAACAAATAATAATTAAAAGCAAATAGAAAATAAAATAAAAAAAATATTATGGCAAACCTAGGGGGGTTGTAGTCCCCAACATGGAGGTTCAAGTTTAGTAATCTGGCCCATTAATCCTGGCCTGTTTGACTTTCTCCAGGGAGCATGCTGGCGCGTTGACTGGGATCCATGATGTGTCTCAATTCTTGGCCTTGTGATTGAGGAAGCTGGACGCGTGGACGCTTGATTAGGAAGGTGTATGATACGTCCCAGTCTTGAAACTTCATGTGAACATGGATTGCAAAATAATATGGGAAATAATGAAGACCTGGGGCTCGAACCCAGGTCATGTACTTTGTCACCACTACGCCTTGCCACTGAACCAACTCACGCGTTTTGATATTTAAATAACACAAAAATAACATAAAGCAAAAATATGGGTTAGTGGAGTTCCAGCGCGAAAATTCAAATTGCCCAATCATTGGCTGCCACTGCATCATCTTCTTCGTTGGATTTCCTGAAACAAATTTAACAAACATTTAACGGGGGTTTTAAACCCCCTCAAGATATGTTGATTTCAATAATAGCGATTAGGCCATGTGGCCTCAGAAATTTGGCGCGATGGTCCCAATCTTTTCGTCCCAACCTGCTGATTTCATTCATGGCATTGTTATGTCTTAATTTTATAGGAATGGAAAACGCCCAAATTAAAAACCTTGGAACCCTAGGTATCTCTAATGGCGAATCCTCATATAGGGCATGAAACTTCAATCAAACTGTGCAGTTAGTTTATAAACATCATCTTAAACACGAAAACAACAACAAAATATGTTAAAAATGCATGGATAATGGAAAACAGTTTTGGAATTTTCTCTACCAATTTCAATGATGACTTCGCGTTTTCTTGAGTATGGGGCTTAGTTTTTGATTGGAATATGTCCTATGATCCTTGAGGAAGCTAATGAGATAGGTTTTGAAGCTTATATCACCCTGCAAGTGAGTTTTCAGAATTGAGTTTTTTGATAAAAAGTATGAGTTTGTGCA
This sequence comes from Vicia faba, assembly GCA_948472305.1. NCBI lineage: Eukaryota > Viridiplantae > Streptophyta > Magnoliopsida > Fabales > Fabaceae > Vicia > Vicia faba. The sequence continues at coordinate 447,360,071 of OX451738.1, read as the reverse complement.
AGGGTTTTCTGAGCAGCTGCGTGTGTAATGGCATTAGGTTTATATTCAGGCTTATGTAATGAACCAATTAGGTCAAGAAAATTGATCAAGATCTTTTGTATTCATGGCTTTGAAGATTTGATTTTCAAGCATTGTTTTTTCAATCTTTTCCATGCATTTTTGTACCAATTATGATCCAATCAAATTGATTCTTTCCAATCTTAACCATGCACGAAATATTGAAGGCATATCATGTATAAAAAGATTTGAAATAGTAGGTTAAATATTTTCCATGTATTTAATTTGATTTAAATGAATTATTATAAATAAAAATTCAAATAAATAAATAAAAAATGAAGAAATACTTCCCTTTGGGCCAAGTGGTCGTGCACATGCCATGGATGATGAATTATGGAAGAAAAATAGGCCCATTAGCAATTTTAGGTCATTTGAATCAATGTTGACTTTTCAAAATATCCAAAACTTTCCCAACTTCCACAAGGCATAACTTGCTCAATTTTTAAGCTTTGCTCATGTTCTTGGACATTTTGGAAAGGTCTTTGAGTCCCCTAACCAATGCCTTTGGTCCCATGTCATTTTGATTTACCAATCTCAAGTTATGGCCTTTGACTTAAAGTCCCTTTTTGTTGACTTTTGAAAATGACCTATAATGTTGAAATTGATAACTTTTTGTGAGAGCATTTATTGGACTTGAAGTATGAAAATGAGTTGTAGGAAATGTCTTTCTCTTCAAAATTAGCTTTGGATGGAATTTTTCTGATAATCCATGTGAAAGTTATGCCCTGGTCAATTTACAGTTGACTTTTTCAGCAGTCCAAATAAGGAAACTTTTGCATCTTGATGATTTTTGAGCCAAACTTTGAGAATCATGATCAAGCATTGATCAAATGATGTTTGTGGCTTCAAAATGATATGTTGATAAAAAATTTGAACTTTTGACTGTCAAATGACCATTTTACCCCTACAGTTGACTGTAGTGCAATTAGGGTTTTTGACTGTGCAATTTTGTGCTGAAAGTCTTGAAACTTGATATGAGGATGTGTGATACGGTGGGAGAACTGACTTGAGGTTTGCGTTTGGATTCGCAAATGTTGCGGTTAGCAAGAGTCGCCACCGACTTTTTATTTTATCCTAAGGAAAGGTTAAAAAGCACAGCAAAAACCTTTTGAGATGTTTTCTTGGGTTCGGGGAGTAGATTATAGAAAGGGAAGGTATTAGCACCCTTTCTATCCATGGTTATCCATGGGCTCTTAGTTACTTGCTTAGATCACTTGCCTTTTGTTTTCAATTTGTTTGAAATGGTGCTTTGTGTGTGGGTTTGAAAATGTTTTGAAAAGAGGCCAATGTAGTGGCAACCTTTGTAATGATCCATGTTGGGATGTATACAAAGGTGTATGTCTTTTGAAAAGGTTTTCATTTGTTTTTGAAAGTTTGTTTTGAAAGTGTTGTGATGTGTGATTTTGAAATTAGGCAAGTGTTTTGTTTTGCAAGTTTGATTCAAGTAACTAAGAGGTTGTCTACTCCTAAATTTCTCAAAAGATTATTGCTATGTTTTAACCCTTTTAACAAGTTTATTCCATCATTGTATTTGGTGGACAATCTTGTGTTAGGATGTGAAAGGGACAGGCGCGGGTCATCGTTTAGACCATAATTGCAATGGTGCCAAGTATCTTTGGGCATTTTCTTTAAGGGACTTGATCATTTTGTTTTTGAAAAAAAATATTATCGAGGGACCATGATCTTTTAAATTGTTTGTTTTGCCCAAAGAGACCTAACATGCAATATGGCCCAATTTTGAAAGGCAACAAGTGGGTATAACCCTAGGGGTGTTAGTGTGCAAGTGTGTTTTATTGCATACAAGAGTTTTTCTTTGAATTAGGTTTTTCTATTTCATTGATTTTATCTTGTCATACACGTCCTAATTACTAGCAATAAGAAGCGGGAATGTAAAATCCTACGCTATTACAATAGTTAGGGGAGGGGGATACACATTTGTACATGGGGGGTTCAACGAGAAAAATAGACAAAAAAGAAAATAGCGGAAAACAAGATATATAGAGAGAGGGAGGGAGCCTGCGCGCTGTTGGGAGGCCATCAGAAGTTCTGACCCAGATCCGCTGTCAGATGATCAACCTGTTGGTGAAACTGGATGAGTCAGAACTTTTGACTCTAGAACCTGCAAAACAGACCCTTGTTAGTGGGGAAACCAGAAGTTCTGATTTCCCTGCGCTGCAAGACAGAAGTTTGTTAGTGGAGAACCCAGAAGTTCAGATTCTGCTGAAAAGGCAATAACTCTCAGAGGTTCTGATTTTATCGACAGCTTCAGATGTGCTAACGTCAAAGTCAGCACTTGGCTTTTTCCTGCACTAATCAGAACATCTGCAATCCTGTTGTTACTCCACAAAACAGAAAACATATTTGGAACAGATCCAGCAAAATAGCAAAATGTCTCAGAGGTCAGAATCACCAAGGTCACAGGCAGGTCCTAAACTGGCTCAGAACGTTCTGAGGTATGAGAGTCCTCAGAACATAAACAGCAATAACATGAATATTTACATTATGTTACTTGAATATGCACAGCTGATGATGCTTAACAGTGTGGTGAGGGTCAGCAGGTGCTTACCTGACTTTCTGGAAAATGGGGGGTGAAAGTTAGCTTTTGGTTCTGGTGGTGTTCTGGACAGATTTGGGAAAAGGGAAGTGAAGGCGTATACGTGTATAGGGTCAGAAGTTTGGAAAGGACGTTTTTGGTTTACAGAAAAAGGGCTGGGTGTTTGATGAAGTTGAAGGTGAGAAACTTAAAGTTATGAAACAAATCTGGAAATTTTGGCAGAGTTTCAGAATGTTATGTTGCTAGGAGCTTCGTTTCTCTCTTAGCAATTTTTCTGTTTCTTTTCTTGAACTTCTTGAACCTCTTTTGCAGTGGTGAAAGCTTTCTATTTATAGGCAAAGTTCTTGTGGATATCTTGAACATTTAAGGCGCCAACAGAGTTTGAACTGGTTCTTTGACAGAAATTCCTGGGAAGTTGTGATAACAGCTATTTTTCAGCCTAGGTAGCAGCAGCAGGCGTGGATTGGGGGAAGTGACCTCTGAAATGGGCGGTGGCGTGAAGACCCATGCCAGAATCTGTGCAAAAGCATTTTCCAAGCCACACGTGATCGCTCAGGAGTGGTTGGAAGCATTAATGGGCATTAAATGGTGACAAGACCTGTCAATACCAACATTCTGGTTGTTGAATCAGCAGCGTAGACCATGCTCTGGCCTTGGCTACCTGTTGTCTTAGCAAGCTCTGGAAATTTTCCTGGTCTTCTGGTACGTTCCTTGGGTCTACTTCTGGACAATCTGGACTTAGAGATTCTGTATCAATGTGACACCTATCCCTCTGACCTTTCATCTTCTGACTTCAACCTGTTCTGAAGGAGCCTTTATACTTTCATGTTTCTCTTGCATTCCTTTAGCAAGTTCTGACTGAGCTTGTGTAACTGCTGAAGGGGCATGTTCTGTTTGAGGCCTACACTCTGAACCACGTTTACAACTTCTGATTGAACTGATATAACTGCTGAAGAGCCAACTTCTGACCACGCTGAGCCAAGCTTGCAACTTCTGACCGTCTTCATCTGGAATGGGTCCAGAAGTTCTGAAGCGCTGATTTTTTCTAAAAAACACTTATTTTAAAGAAATATTCTAAGCACTTAGGATTTGATTTTCCTCAAGATGGAAGCGTTGTTCCCGGAGTTTGTGAGATCATCTTGCTCTTGTAAGTGGCTTGCTTGGGCAAAAGGATAACCCAGGACTTGGATTTGTTCCAGGGGACTTTGAAAAATCTAAGATGGTTTCCTGAGGAAAGGGAGGGCAAATTTTGGGGTACAACAGGATGCTTGACCATATTTGTAGGCATGTGAGACTTGATTGGACCTTTGGAAACTTCCTTTTCTTGATCAGAACACAAACCCTAATCTTGACTGTATAGGAGACCCTTGCACTGTGCAACCCTTGGGGAATTTTGAAGCTTGACTTGGCAATTTCTTGAAGAATATGGGAGGGCAAATTTTGGGGTACAACAGTTTCCCCTGTTCAATCTTCTTAGACCTGAGGATGCAGATTGGCTGATGTGCCTTTCGTAATCCGAGGGTAGAAGATGATTGAACACTAGAGTGCCCAGAAATTTGCGCTCACATAGTAGCAGTGTGATGGTGGAATGGGCTTATAGATGCCATTTGGAGATTGATGGATAGGATGATGGGCTTATAGATGCCATTTGGGCGTTGATCGCATAAGAGATTCCTTAGCGAGAACCTGCATACCTGCAAAAGAAAAAAAAGAGTACCTGACATGTTGCAGGAGCTGATTTTCAGATGCTTAGTATAGATGTGTCCTGACTGGTTACAGGAGCTGAATCTGGAGCTTCAAAAGATGATGAATGGACCAGGGGTAGTTACTACCTCAGCATGAACGGTGAGAGAACCTTGGGTGACTTTAGCTTCAACAACGCTCGTTGAGAAAAATCTTGATGGGAATTACCATCTTCGCAGTATCGGGAAGAGAACCAGAGGAAATTATAATCTGAAAGGGAATTATATCTCACGCACCGTCGGGGAGAGAACCATAGGAAATTATAACCTGAAAGGGAATTACATCTCACGCACCGTCGGGGAGGGAACCATAGGAAATTATAACCTGAAAGGGAATTACATCTCACGCACCGTCGGGGAGAGAACCATAGGAAATTATAACCTAAAAGGGAATTACATCTCACGCACCGTCGGGGAGAGAACCATAGGAAATTATAACCTAAAAGGGAATTACATCTCACGCACCGTCGGGGAGAGGACCAATAAGCAATTATAATCTCAAAGGGAATTACATCTCACGCACCGTCGGGGAGAGAACCATAGGAAATTATAACCTGAAAGGGAATTACATCTCACGCACCGTCGGGGAGAGAACCATAGGAAATTATAACCTAAAAGGGAATTACATCTCACGCACCGTCGGGGAGAGGACCAATAAGCAATTATAATCTCAAAGGGAATTACATCTCACGCACCGTCGGGGAGAGGACCAATAAGCAATTATAATCTCAAAGGGAATTACATCTCACGCACCGTCGGGGAGAGAACCAATAAGCAATTATAATCTCAAAGGAATTATCACCTCATGCACCGTCGGGGAGAGAACCATAGGAAATTATAATCTCAAAAGGAATTATCACCTCACGCACCGTCGGGGAGGGAACCATAGGAAATTATAATCTCAAATAAAGACCTAATAACTTCTACTGAGTCTTCATCAGAAAAATCTGTTGGGAGTCGATTTAGCTGGACTAGAGAAGGCCTTGGACTGGATAAGAAATCTTTGGAGTCGATTAACCGAACCTGTCTAGGTCTTGAAATATGATTTGAGAATTTAACTGCATCTTTCCTGAAAGGTAAAGGTCAGTCATATGCAATGCATGATATGGATCAAGCAATGATGTTCTCAACATAAATGAAATTTGTATGATGTGATGTGTCTATGCATGCTATAATGATGTATGTGATGTTTATGTATGTATGTTTTCGTCTAGGAAAGTAGATCCTTGACGGGTGCCGGGAAGTCATATCCTGGGCTGATATTGAAGAGTAGATTTTGCTTCCGTTGGGGATGATAACTGCAAGAATACCGGTAGGAGAAGATGACTCCGTTGAGGAATAAACTTGGCGAATGGAAGATTCTGCGGGGGGGAAAATACTCTAGTGACCATGCTGGGAAGTGATACTCTGTGGGGAGAGAGATACTTTGCTGAGTTGTTGATGATAACTTGCTGGGGATATCCTTGTTGTATTGGAAGTGCTGATAGACTTCGCTGGGGGCAAGAGAACTTCGTCGAGGACGCTCTTTCCATGGCTTTTGGCTGAGGATAAACCAGTTATATCCTGTTAAGGAAATAACTCTTTGAATAAATCCGGACGACGCGTTCGTGTTCTGCGAGGATAAGCTTCCAGAATTTACTGGGGATAAGCTTACTGCTTAGGGGAGATGGACTCCAACTTTCCTTGGGAAACTGGATTGGACTTTTTGGGGAAGTTTTGATATGCTGGGGAAGTGATTCCTTTGAATGTCTGGTATACCGCCGGGGAACAATCTTTAGGCCAAGACTGCTGGGGATGCTTGTTAAGAATGTCTGTATGATGTGCTGGGGAGTGTTGAGATCTGCTGGAGGATGCCCAACTTCCTTAAGGCTTGATAGTAGCTTTGCTTGAGGAGAGTGTATTGACTTGCTGGCTCACTCTCTGGGGGATTAAGATATCTGGTTACGTTCTTCCGCTGAACCCATCTTGGTACCCTGGAGGACGGAACAATTAGATCGCTTTTAGATAACTCCTTATTGCCCCTGTTTCTGAGGTGGGAGAGGAAGACCTAAGAGGTGCTGATAGTTGTTGATGGACGAACCTTTTTCTGGTAGGCAGGTGACAAGATGACAGGACATAGTCGTACGCTTTGATCCCTAACTTTTGCCTGGACCGCCCTTTCGGGTTTTCAGTCCACCGGGATACCCATTTTTTCCCAAGCCGCCTTTTCAGGTTTTCGACTTGCCGGGTGTACAGATTTTTTCATTTCATCCCTTCATTTTGCCCGAACCCTTTTGATTCGCCGGGAAGCCCTTATTTTTGCCTAAACATGTCAGCCTAGCGGGTCTTTAATTTTGCGTAATATCTTTTCGACTATGTCCATGCTTTCCGAATGTAGGGAGTTGCCCCTGTTTAGAAGTGTTTTTGTCACGCCACCAGAAGATGTCTGATCGTGCAAAATTTGTTGCTGGAATGCCCCAAGTGACTCAGGCGGAGATTTGCCCCAGATTATTTGGCTCTTGAGAGATTCTCCGAATCTTGATTGGACTGCCCCAGATAATGGACCATGGTCATGACATGCCCCTTGATTAGAAGTGCTTCTGTTCATTAGGCATTTATCGTGCGAATTTTTCCTGTTGATCAAACAAAAAGTCATATGCAAACAAAGTTATGTTAAAAATGCAAAGCCTATGTCTGTCTTGAATATTTTGAAAATGCATTTTTTCATAAAACAAGTGAATGTTTGTAAAAACGTGATGTCAACTCCGTATTTACCGTAGGCCTTAAGGAGTCAGGATACCTTTCGTGACAGTATGCTTTCGAACCAACCCATGCTTCAGCTAGGACTTTTAAGGGTTATAACGTGGCCTGGTTCACGGTTTAAGAAACAAAGGATAAAGGCTCAAATTATATTTGTACCCGCCCGCTCTTCGTGATGTTCTCCAAACCTAAAACTCAGTTGATCGTGCGTTAGACCTTGTTCGAGTCTTTGCTTTGATGCTCCAATGATGATTCGGATATTGATAACTTATTTTGAATAGGCAGTCATTCCTTCTTTGTTGAGGGTTTGTAAGACCTCTTTTTTGTCTGATTTTTGTTATCCCTTTCTTTTTTTGCCTGAACTGTTTCCTTTTTTGGAATTACAGTCAGCGGGACGCCCCAGTTTTGTAAGTCTCCTTCATGGGTTTTGACTTAATGGGTTTTTTATTTATTTTGAAAGATAATGACTGCCTTTCTTTATTGATTATTCAGAACCATCACTGTCTTTCCTTGTTTTGTAAGGACCTCTTTTGATGTTGTTCGTTGTGCACTTGGATCAACTGAGAGACTACCCTGCCCCAGGTTATGATTAAGGGTTTTAAATTTCGAAAAGAAAAAACTCCTACTTCTTTGGCTCAGAGGGGTTGACGAGGGATTATCTTCCTTATAACTCCAGTATTTATGAATTGAAACAATGCCTGTACCTCATCAGCGGGGTCTATTCAAAAGCATACTGTAGATTATGGTATCGTTTTCGTCATCCTCCATCAAGAGGCTTAGAATTACTGAGAGTTGATCATCAGAAAAAATATGGAAATAATTTGCGTATAGTGAATACGAATATATTGCTTCAAAACAGACATATGCGATACATTAATGGAATAACAATGTTTAACATGAATAAATGTTTGAACAAAAGAAAATTTCAATTTGAACATTCGAATGAACAAAAGTTTTCTAGTCTCAGGGCTTGTCACTTCACATGGTGGATCCTGTAGGGATGGCAGGAGCATTCAGCCTGACCCACTTGAGTGAAATCCACTAATCCTTCATCAATTAGATCCTGGATCTTATTTTTCAAGCTCCAACAATCATCTGTAGTATGCCCCGGGCTGTCAGAGTGATAGGCGCAGCGGACGTTGGGGTTATACTTTGGTGACGTTGTATTTTGAAACTTCGGAGCTTCTTTTAGAGTTACCAGCTTGGTCTCCAGCAACTGTGGCAATATCTGGGATAAGGTCATGCTGAGCCGAGTGAACTGCCTCCTCTCGCTCTTTTGTTGGTTGTGATGTTGAATTTGTGACACTGGAGCTATCTGAGGAGCTCTCTCCTTGCCTCTTTGTCTCAAAGATGGTCGAACGATGACTGGCTTTTTACCCTTGGACTTTTGCCCCAGCTGGTTATCCTGAAGCAGTTGGTTGACGAGAAACTAGAGCTCGTCTTGTCTTTGAGCTAATCCTTGAATGGCAGTCACCTGCCCCAGCATCTGGACCCTCAATGCATCCACCTCAGCTTGTAGGTGTTTCAGCTTTTCATCCTCAGCACTATTCCTGACAAAGGTCTCCGTGAGAAGTATCCTTAGCTCTTCCTGCCCCTTGGATAGATTCAGGAGGATTTCCCTGAACTGAGTCTCTTGAGCGAGAAGGTCCTGGTTATCTGGTTGGAAAGCCATTGCTGAAATAAACAGCGGAGATGGTAAGTGACCTGTCCAAAGGGTACCTGTCATGCAATGATATGTATGATATGCATGCAATGTTTTCAAGGACCTCGCGGGGTAAACAAGAAAATTTGTTAGCATTTGAATTTCTAGCTTGATTGAAGGAAACCCATGTTGTTGAGAATTCTTCTTCAAGGGTCAAGGCTCACCATATCGAGTGGGTCATAGCCCCTGACAACCTTGGCTCGGGGAACCTTCTTCAAGTGTCAAAGCTCACCATATCAAGTGGGTCATAGCCTCTGACAACTTTGGCTAGAGGAAAATAAATCCTCTTTGCCCCTTGCTAGATGTTTGATTCATCACGACCTGCATCGCAAGCCCTTGAGATCCTTGGAATGGGTTAGGATGTATGCAATGGTATGATGTCATGTTATGCATGGGGTGATGTAGGTAAACCCTGTTATGAGTCCCAACTAAGGACTATAAACAAACCCTGCAAGAAATTCAGTATACTTTGTTATGAGTCCCAATTAAGGACTATAAACAAAACCTGCAAGAAATTCAAGGGTCAGATAATAAGCATGCAAGTAGTTCAAGTATGAAGGCACACAGGGCACACAAAAGAACCCTTAGAGTTTAGGCCAGCATGAGGTCTGGGTATTACCCTCTTTCAGTTTGTTGGTTCATACCTGTCCTACCAAAGTAACCGGGTTCTTAGAGGATCCCAATATCATTGACTACCCTCAATCGGTCATAACTCCAGCATCGCAATCTTTTCTTGCGGCCAGAACCATCACGAGAGTTTAGCCTCAATGGGCGTAGCATACTGCTACTGTTCTAATGGCCAAGTTGGGTCATTTAAGGTTCTAAGGTCTGTTGGTGCTTAATGACTCCTTGGAAGACCCATATTCTCCCCGTTTCAACACGAGGGATATCGGTACAGACCAAGGCGCCACACCAACGTAGCCACTGCTTCACCCATGTCGGTATACGCCGGACAGGTCCCTCACAGCTTATGCTACCTAAACAGGGTATCCCCAGATCCGGGTTAGGATCTATAGAACTCCCAAGCAACCCACAATAATAAAGCAAGCAAGGAAAGCAATTGAAAACACAATGATCTTAGTCCTAAGGTACACCTCACTTTAAGTTTACTCCCCAGCAGAGTCGCCAGTTCTGTGATCGGTGGATCTGGAACTGACTGTTTAACGCTGGTTCGCGAAATGTCGCGGAAGCAAGAGTCGCCACCGTCTTTTATTTTCTCCAAATGGAAAGGACAAAAGCACAGAAAAATTCCTTAAAGAGATTGCTCTCGGTTCGGGAGGTAGATTATAGAAAGGGAAGGTGTTAGCACCCTTTCTATCCATGGTTATCCATGGGCTCTTAGATACTTGCTCACTTGTGTTTTCAAAAATGGTTTGTTTGCTTTTCAACTGTGGGTTTTAAAAAGTTTCTTTGAAAATTCCAGTTCGACTCTTGTATCGGTCCTCAAGAGTGTTTGAAAAGTTGCTTTCGAAAGCTTTTTGAAAATGTGTTGGTGTGAAAAGTATTTTTGAATTTTTGTTTGAATTTAGAGCAAGTATCTACGAGAACCTACCTACCCTAAGGAATTCGTCTGTGTAAATGTCCTTTAAAGTAGTGCCATCCCACCATTGAGAGGTAGGTAGCACCACCGTTGGAGGTGTTCGGGTCAATTCGAGGTTCGGGACATGGTGATCACCAGAGCAATGGGAAGACACCTTAGAAGCTACCCTCATGCCAGGTTCCCGGATCATAAGGACTTACTAAGACATCCTCTACTTGACGATCACCTTTCGAGGCAAGGCAACAGTGAGGCATACCCTAGGGGTGGTGTGTGCGATTCGTGTGTCGTTTTCATTTGCATTTATCTTGTCATGTTATTGGTGTTCTACGCTTTGTTTTTATTTTTATCAATACATTCTTTCATGCCTTTGGTTAACAGTTTAAAAGTTGCGAGAAAGTAAATTCTAAGCTATTACAAAAGGCGCGGGTCCACATCGCCAAAATTAAACCAGGACCCGATTTTGACAGAAAAATAAAGAAAGTAAAGAAAAGTGCAAGAAAATTAAGAGATTACATGGCCTTGGGAGAGATACATAAATATTTAACGGAATAAAATAAATATGCGAATAAGAATTAAATCGAAACGAGGGCGTTTGTCCCTTTTTGCAAAATTAAACTAATGAGGAATTAATTAAAATTAAAAGAAAGAAAGAACTTGTTTTTTTGGTATTTTTTAGTATTTTAGGATTTAAAAAAAAGGAATTAATTGAAATTAAATGATAACCCTAATTCTATTTTATTTTTAATTTATTAAGAAAAGAAAATTAAAACCTAATATTAACCCTAATTTATTTACATGCAAATTTAATTATAAAAATAAATATTTACTTATTTAATTATTAGGAAATAAAAATAAAAATAAAAAGGATAAAAATTAATTTAAACCCTAATTCTATGTTTTTTAGATTTTTATTAAAAGAATTAAAATTAAACCTAATTTAACTAATTAATTTATGAACAATTTAATTACAAAATATTAAAACAAAATATTTATTATATTTTCCTCTTTTCTGATTTTTTTTTATTTTTATGTGTTTTTTATATTTTGAAAATAATAAATTAATTAAAGAAATAATAATTAAAAGCAAATAGAAAATAAAATAAAAAAAATATTATGGCAAACCTAGGGGGGTTGTAGTACCCAACATGGAGGTTCAAGTTTAGTAATCTGGCCCATTAATCCTGGTCTGTTTGACTTTCTTCAGGGAGCATGCTGGCGCGTTGACTGGGATCCATGATGTGTCTCAATTCTTGGCCTTGTGATTGAGGAAGCTGGACGCGTGGACGCTTGATTAGGAAGGTGTATGATACGTCCCAGTCTTGAAACTGCATGTGAACATGGATTGCAAAATAATATGGGAAATAATGAAGACCTGGGGCTCGAACCCAGGTCATGTACTTTGTCACCACTACGCCTTGCCACTGAACCAACTCACGCGTTTTGATATTTAAATAACACAAAAATAACATAAAGCAAAAATATGGGTTAGTGGAGTTCCAGCGCGAAAATTCAAATTGCCCAATCATTGGCTGCCACTGCATCATCTTCTTCGTTGGATTTCCTGAAACAAATTTAACAAACATTTAACGGGGGTTTTAAACCCCCTCAAGATATGTTGATTTCAATAATAGCGATTAGGCCATGTGGCCTCAGAAATTTGGCGCGATGGTCCCAATCTTTTCGTCCCAACCTGCTGATTTCATTCATGGCATTGTTATGTCTTAATTTTATAGGAATGGAAAACGCCCAAATTAAAAACCTTGGAACCCTAGGTATCTCTAATGGCGAATCCTCATATAGGGCATGAAACTTCAATCAAACTGTGCAGTTAGTTTATAAACATCATCTTAAACACGAAAACAACAACAAAATATGTTAAAAATGCATGGATAATGGAAAACAGTTTTGGAATTTTCTCTACCAATTTCAGTGATGACTTCGCGTTTTCTTGAGTATGGGGCTTAGTTTTTGATTGGAATATGTCCTATGATCCTTGAGGAAGCTAATGAGATAGGTTTTGAAGCTTGTATCACCCTGCAAGTGAGTTTTCAGAATTGAGTTTTTTGAGAAAAAGTATGAGTTTGAGCAAGGGTTTTCTGAGCAGCTGCGTGTGTAATGGCATTAGGTTTATATTCAGGCTTATGTAATAAACCAATTAGGTCAAGAAAATTGATCAAGATCTTTTGTATTCATGGCTTTGAAGATTTGATTTTCAAGCATTGTTTTTTCAATCTTTTCCATGCATTTTTGTACCAATTATGATCCAATCAAATTGATTCTTTCCAATCTTAACCATGCACGAAATATTGAAGGCATATCATGTATAAAAAGATTTGAAATAGTAGGTTAAATATTTTCCATGTATTTAATTTGATTTAAATGAATTATTATAAATAAAAATTCAAATAAATAAATAAAAAATGAAGAAATACTTCCCTTTGGGCCAAGTGGTCGTGCACATGCCATGGATGATGAATTATGGAAGAAAAATAGGCCCATTAGCAATTTTAGGTCATTTGAATCAATGTTGACTTTTCAAAATATCCAAAAATTTCCCAACTTCCACAAGGCATAACTTGCTCAATTTTTAAGCTTTACTCATGTTCTTGGACATTTTGGAAAGTTCTTTGAGTCCCCTAACCAATGCCTTTGGTCCCATGTCATTTTGATTTACCAATCTCAAGTTATGGCCTTTGACTTAAAGTCCCTTTTTGTTGACTTTTGAAAATGACCTATAATGTTGAAATTGATAACTTTTTGTGAGAGCATTTCTTGGACTTGAAGTATGAAAATGAGTTGTAGGAAATGTCTTTATCTTCAAAATTAGCTTTGGATGGAATTTTTCTGATAATCCATGTGAAAGTTATGCCTTGGTCAATTTACAGTTGACTTTTTCAGCAGTCCAAATAAGGAAACTTTTGCATCTTGATGATTTTTGAGCCAAACTTTGAGAATCATGATCAAGCATTGATCAAATGATGTTTGTGGCTTCAAAATGATATGTTGATCAAAAATTTGAACTTTTGACTGTCAAATGACCATTTTACCCCTACAGTTGACTGTAGTGCAATTAGGGTTTTTGACTGTGCAATTTTGTGCTGAAAGTCTTGAAACTTGATATGAGCATGCTTGACCATATTTGTAGGCATGTGAGACTTGATTGGACCTTTGGAAACTTCCTTTTCTTGATCAGAACACAAACCCTAATCTTGACTGTATATGAGACCCTTGCACTGTGCAACCCTTGGGGAATTTTGAAGCTTGACTTGGCAAAATCTTGAAGAATATGGGAGGGCAAATTTTGGGGTACAACAGAGATGGAGAGCACTATCAATCTTTGATTGATCTTCTTCTTCAAGAAAGAAACAATTCTCAAGCAATGATTATAAATGTTCACAATGAATGTATGAAACTTGTAATGATTTCTTAATGAAAATGTATATGGCAAGTTTCACAAAATTTATGATTTGTAAGAACACTTGAAAGTTTGTAAGAATATGAAAATTTGAATGATGAAAATTGTTAATTGAAGAAGGTTATTTGAATTTGAAAATCTGCACAATTTATAATGTCACAAATACCTCTTCATTCATGCCATTTGATATGAAAAGATGCAATGCAATCATGAAAGAATACCATTTGAATTATGTTCAAAAAACAAAAGAAAATTTGTACTGGTTCGCTGGGAACCGGTTCCGACCCAGGCAGAACCCGATTCTTAGTGAACGTTATAATCCAGAATTCAAAAATAACACGCAGGAACCGGTTCCCATATAGGTACAACCCGGTTCCTGGTACAAATTCCAGGGAAGTGATTTTTGAACAAGTTTGGAACCCGGTTCCCTGTTAGGTAGGAACCGGTTCCTGAAAGTTTATTTTCAAAAAATCCTTTTGAAAAAGATTTCAAACAAAGTTTTTCTTATAGTTAAAAATGTGGGATATGTATATGATTATGAATGCATATTTGTGAACATCTATATTCAAGTTTAAGAATTATTTATACCTTTTGACATTTGTTGTTTCTTTAATAATTCTTCTTCTAATCTTCAAGACTTGTAACAAGGTTTTATATGATATTGATAAAATTTTTGCACATCCTTTGAATATTGATATCCATGTTGTCTTCATCAAAACCAATGCTTTAAACATGACTTGAGAAGCTTGCAATTACATTCTCTCCCTTTTTGATGATGACAACCAAGTCTTGAAAACAATTATTGAAATGTTTATGTTGTTTTGTGTAGCAAAAATGTTAAGCAAATGCAAGGCTCCGCCTAAATTGTATGCTCCCCCTAAGTCCATGATTCTTTGAATTTTGGAGTGAGTTTTATGATAGTTATTTTGGCCTGCAATTTCTTTGAAACAAAACAACACATATGCATATTCTTCTCCCCCTTTGTTAACATCAAAAAGGATGGGGAAAAAGAGTGAAACAAATTCATAAAAAAAAAACACAAACAATATATACACACATATTTTATCAAATAAAAACATATAAAAGAAGGAGTAGAAGCAAAGTGTACTGAAACATAAATTTTTTTGAAGAAAAATTAAGATGTGCACCTTATGAGAAACATTTAGAGATCACCTTCATCCAAAATACCAAGTTCTCTTCGGATTTTGAAGAATGGTTCTCGAGCAAGCGGTTTTTTGAAGATATCTGCGAGTTGGTTATGAGTATCCACAAAAGTGACTTCGACATCTCCTTGAAGTACATGATCACGAATAAAATGATGTTGAATATCTATATGTTTGGTTCTTGAATGCATGATCGGATTCTTTGTAATATTGATAGCACTTGTATTGTCGCATCGAAGAGGAATGCATCCGAGATCAAGTCCGTAATCACGGAGTTGTTGCTTGAGCCAAAGAATTTGTGCACAACAACTACCCGCTGCTATGTATTCTGCTTCGGCCGTGCTAAGAGCAACACATGCTTGCTTTTTACAAGCCCATGATACTAATGCATTTCCAATAATGTGACAAGTACCACTTGTGCTTTTACGATCAGTTTTACAACCTGCATAATCCGCGTCAGAATAACCAATTAAAGTGCAAATACTACCTTTAGGATACCATAAGCCGACATTGGTTGTTCCTTTGAGATACTTCATGATCCTTTTAACTGCCATGAGGTGTGATTCCTTTGGATTTGCTTGAAAGCGAGCACAAAGACAAACATTAAACATTATGTCAGGACGGCTTGCCGTCAAATACAATAAGGAACCAATCATACCTCGGTATTTTTGTAATATCAATTGGAGTACCGGATTCATCTTGATCAACATATGTACCGGAGCCCATTGGAGTATTCATTGCTTTACAATTGTCCATATCAAACTTTTTCAATAATTCTTTGAAATACTAAGATTGGTTGATAAAGATTCCATCTTTTAGTTGCTTGATTTGTAGTCCAAGAAAGTAGTTCATCTTTCCCATCATAGACATCTCGAATTCTCCTTGCATCATCAATGAGAATTCCTCACACATTTCTTTGTTAGTCGATGCAAAAATGATATCATCAACATAGACTTGAACCAATAAAGTGATACTTTTGATTTTCTTAATGAACAAAGTTTTATCAACCTTACCCTCTTCGAAACCTTTTTCACACAAAAAATTGCTAAGTCTATCATACCATGCTCTTGGTGCTTGCTTTAAGCCATAAAGAGCCTTTCTCAACTTAAAGACATGTATAGGATGTTTGAAGTCTTCAAATCCCGGAGGTTGTTTGACATAGACTTCTTCATTGATGTATCCATTCAAGAATGCGCTTTTGACGTCCATTTGAAAAAGCTGAAAATTTAATGAACAAGCATAAGCAAGTAAAAGACGTATAGCTTCTAACCTTGCAACCGGAGCAAATGTTTCTTCAAAATCGATTCCTTACTCTTGACTGTAGCCTTGGGCAACCAACCTTGCTTTGTTTCGAACAATTAGACCATTCTCATCAAGTTTGTTCTTAAACACCCATCGGGTACCTATGATGTGTTTACCACTTGGTCTAGGAACAAGTTCCCAAACTTGATTTCTCTCGAATTGATTTAATTCTTCTTGCATAGCAATAATCCATTGATCATCTCCTAAGGCTTCATCAACTTTGGTAGGTTCAATTTGAGAAACAAACACCATGTTTAAGCAAGCATCTTTTAGATTTAATCTTGTTGATACTCCTTGGCTAATGTCACCAATAATTTGGTCAATAGGATGGTCTCTATGAGTTCTCCATTCTTTTGGTAGATCATTGATGTTTGAATCTTGTTGTACAATGTCTTCTTGATTTTCCGGTGATTTCACAACTTGATCATTTGAAAGTTCTTCCGGGGGTAAATCTATAGGATCATCATCATCACACACAACTACTTCCTCTTTAGAGGTGTTAGTTTCATCAAAAGATACATGCATAGATTCTTCAATAGTTAAAGTTCTTTTATTATAAATTCTATATGCTTTACTAGAAAGAGAATAACCAAGAAATATACCTTCGTCGGATTTCTCGTCAAACTTACCGAGATTGTCTTTGTCATTGTTAAGAACAAAACACTTGCATCCAAAAATGTGGAAGTGAGCAATATTTGGCTTTCTTCCTTTGAAGAGTTCATATGGAGTCTTCTTTATTATATGTCTAATGATAACTCGATTTCCAACATAACATGCCGTACTAACCGCATCCGCCCAAAAATATTTAGGAAGATTTGCATCACTAAGCATTGTTCTTGCAAGTTCCACTAGAAACCTATTCTTTCTTTCAACTACTCCATTTTGTTGTGGAGTTCTAGGTGCTGAAAAATTATGAGAGATACCATGTTCTTCACAAAATTCTTCAAATTATGCATTTTGGAATTCTCCACCATGATCACTTCTTATGGATATAATCTTTAGTGATTTTTCATTTTGGATTTGCTTAGCATACTTATTAAAAGCTTTAAAGGCATCACTTTTCTGCACAAGAAACAAAGTCCAAGAATATCTAGAAAAATCATCAACAATAACCAAAGCGAATACATTACCTCTGAAGCGTTTTGTTCTTGATGGACCAAAGAGATCCATGTGTAACAATTGAAGTGGTCTTATTGTTGACACCACATTCTTAGATTTGAAAGTTGATTTGGTCTGTTTGCCCTTTTGGCATGCACTACAAAATTTGTCTTTGATGAACTTCATCTTTGGTAGACCAATAACTAAGTCATGCTTAACCAATTTGTTCAAGTGCTCCATGTGAATCTGAGCAATCCTCTTGTGCCATAACCAAGCGTCATTGTTGTTTACCATAAGACATTGTACCTTCATAGACAAATCATCTAAAGTAATCATAAAAATATTGTTAGATCTTATACCTTTGAGTTTTACCTCATTGGTTGCCTCATCCATAATAAGGCATTCTTCTTTGTTGAATTTGATCTTGAACCCTCTATCGCAAAGTTGACTTATGCTAAGAAGGTTGTGCTTTAATCCTTCAACATAGAGAACATCCTCAATTTGAATGGATGGAGGTGTGCCAACTATTCCAACGCCAAGTATCTTTCCTTTGGTGTTGTCTCCATAGGTGACATACCCTTTGGCTTTATGTACTAGATATGAAAATTGGTGTACATCTCCTGTCATGTGCTTTGAACATCCACTATCAAGATACCAAACATTTGATGTGTATTTCAAGCATACCTACTGTGATCGGTGGATCTGGAACTGACTGTTTAACGCTGGTTCGCGTAATGTCACGGAAGCAAGAGTCGCCACCGTCTTTTATTTTCTCCAAATGGAAAGGACAAAAGCACAGAAAAATTCCTTATAGAGATTGCTCTCGGTTCGGGAGGTAGGTTATAGAAAGGGAAGGTGTTAGCACCCTTTCTATCCATGGTTATCCATGGGCTCTTAGATACTTGCTCATTTGTGTTTTCAAAAATGGTTTGTTTGCTTTTCAACTGTGGGTTTTAAAAAGTTTCTTTGAAAATTTCAGTTCGACTCTTGTATCGGTCCTCAAGAGTGTTTGAAAAATTGCTTTCGAAAGCTTTTTGAAAATGTGTTGGCGTGAAAAGTATTTTTTGAATTGGTTTTGAAATTAGAGCAAGTATCTAGAGTCGTCTACCTACCCTAAGGAATTCGTCTGTGTAAATGTCCTTTAAAGTAGTGCCATCTCACCATTGAGAGGTAGGTAGCACCACCGTTGGAGGTGTTTGGGTCAATTCGGGGTTCGGGACATGGTGATCACCAGAGCAATGGGAAGACACCTTAGAAGCTACCCTCATGCCAGGTTCCCGGATCATGAGGACTTACTAAGACATCCTCTACTCGACGATCACCTTTCGAGGCAAGGCAACAGTGAGGCGTACCCTAGGGGTGGTGTGTGATTTGTGTGTCAGATTCGTTTATTTTTGTCTTTTGTCATGTTATTGGTGATCTAGCGTTTGTTTTTTATTTTTATCCATACATTCTTTCATGCCTTGATTTAACAGTTAAAAATATTGCGGGAAAAAGTAAAAGTCTAAAGCTATTACAAAAGGCGCGGGTCCACATCGCCAAAATTTCTCGAACCCGATTTGACAGAAAATAAAGAAAGTAAAAGAAAATAAGGAATTAAAAATGCGAGAAAATTAAAATGTTACAAGGCCTTGGGAGAGATACATAAATATTATAAGCAAAAGAAACAAGTATGCGCGAATTAAATCGAAACGAGGGCGTTGGACCCCTTTTTGCAAAATTAAATTAAACGATGAATTAATTAAAATTAAAAAAAAAATGAAAAGGAAATGTTTTGGGTATTTTTTTAGTATTTTAGGATTTTAATGAAAAAAGAGTTAATTAAAATTAATGCTAACCCTAATTCTACAATTTTTGTTTTATTATGAAAAAATATTGAAGTTTTTAACCTAAAATTAACCCTAATTTTTATATACAATTTAATTATAAAAATAAAGATTTAGTATTTTAATTATTATGAGAGAAAAATAAAATAATAAAAAAAGGAATAAAACTATCATAAATCCTAATTCTATATATTTTTTTAGCTTTTTATTATGAAAACATTACAATTAAACCCTAAATTAAAACTAAAATTAATTAATGGACTTTATTTACAAAAAAAAATACTAGTTAAATAAAATATATTTAATTTTTCATCTTTTCTGATTTTTTATTGTTTTTGTGTATTATGAAAATAAATTAATTAAAAACAATAATTAAAAAGAAAATAGAATTAATAGAAAAAAAAAACAATAAAAATGGCAAACCTAGGGGGGTATCAGTCCCCAAAGTGGAGGTGAAAGTTTAGCAATCTGGCCCAAGATTCTGAGGCCCTTTTGACCTTTATTGACCACGTGTAGCTTCGTTGACTTATGCCTATGGTGTTCTCCAGATTCTAGCCTTCTGATTGATCTTGAGATAGACGTGGCAAGCTTGATTTGGAGGGTGCACGGTGTTCCTTGGTCACGAAATTACATACAAACGCGTTAGTAAAAATAACATGAAAGGGATGGGGGACCTGGGGTTCGAACCCAGGTCCTAGAGGTTACCAGTTTTATGCCTTGCCAATTGTACTGAACGTGTTTCTTGTATATTAAATAACTGAAGAATAATATAATGAGAACATAATGGTTAATGGAAAGTCAGCGCGCGAAATTTAAACAGGCCAATCGTTGATGGCCACGCATCTTCTTCTTCCTCGTTCCTGAAACATAAACATATTAGGCAACGTTTTTTAAGTGTTCTTTTAGGCCACTTTCAGGAAAATAGCGAATAGCCCAGGAATCATCATAAATTAGGCGCGAGGGTAGATTCATGATCGTCCAGACATGCTTGATTCAATGGGGTAAGTCTTGAAGGCCAATTTTTCCTTAATGGAAAAACCCCAATTTGAGGTCCTGAAAAACCTAAAATACGACCATGGCAATTTCTTGTATAGCGCATAAAAATCCAATCAATTCATATGGTTAGCATTAAAACACATCACTGATCATGAATCTATAAACAAAATGCCATGAATGTGCATAGAATGTGAAATGCGATTATGAGAAAAAGTGGAAAAAGCTGGACTTCTGTATACCGTTTCAAGGCGTTAGGATTGATGTTTTTGATCCAGGAAGATTGCTGGATGTCCTTGGAAGGCAATGGGATGAGTTTTATGGCTTGAAACGACCTGCAAATGCGTTTTCAGAATTGAATTTTCTTGATAAAATTTCAAGTTTGTGCAAGGGTTTCTGGCACAGCTTAGTGGTTTCTTGCATTAGGTTTGTGTTCAGGCTTAAGTATAGAGTGAATTAGGTCAGAAAACTTGATCAAAATCCTTGAATTAATGAATACAATATTTGATTTTTCCACCATGATTTCCAAATCTTTTTTCACATGCTTTTGCTACCAAATCATGACCAATCCAATTGATTCTTTCCATATTTAGCTAGGCACGAAATCTTGAGGATAAAACATGCACAAAAAGATTTAAAACCTTAGGTTAAGCATTTTTCATGTATTTATTTTAATTTAAATGAATTATTATTAATAAAAATCCAAATAAATAAATAAAAATGAATAAAAACTTCCCTTTGGGCCAAGTGGTCGTGCACATGCCTTGGATGATGAATTGTGGAAGAAAACTAGGCCCATTAGCAATTTTAGGTCATTTGAAGCAATGTTGACTTTTCAAAATATCCAAAAATTTCCCAACTTCTACATGGCATAACTTGCTCAATTTTTAAGCTTTGCTCATGTTCTTGGACATTTTGGAAAGGTCTTTGAGTCCTCTAACCAATGCCTTTGGTCCCATGTCATTTTTATTTACCAATCTCAAGTTATGGCCTTTGACTTAAAGTCCCTTTTTGTTGACTTTTGAAAATGACCTATAATGTTGAAATTGATAACTTTTTGTGAGAGCATTTCTTGGACTTCAAGTATGAAGATGAGTTGTAGGAAATGTCTTTCTATTCAAAATGAGCATTGGATGGAATTTTTCTGATAATCCATGTGAAAGTTATGCCCTGGTCAATTTACAGTTGACTTTTTCAACTGTCCAAATAAGGAAACTTTTGCATCTTGATGATTTTTGAGCCAAGCTTTGAGAATCATGATCAAGCATTGATCATGTTGACCAAAAATTTGAACTTTTGACTGCCAAATGACCATTTTGCCCCTACAGTTGACTGTAGTGCAATTAGGGTTTTTGACTGTGCAATTTTGTGCTGAAAGTCTTGAAACTTGGTATGAGGATGCTTGACAATATTTATAGGCATGTGGGACTTGATTGGACCTTTGGAAACTTCACTTTCTTGATCAGAATCAAAACCCTAGTCTTGACTGTTCAGGAGGCTCTTGCACTGTGCAACCCTTGGGGAGATTTTGAAGCTTGGCTTGGCAATTTCTTGAAGAATATGGGAGGGAAAATTTTGGGGTGCAACACCTACAAAAACAAATTATTTCTTGTTAGGTACCCAAGTTGCCTTGGGTCCTTCATAGTTAGTTCCCTTTTTCACCCATGCATAATGTCCACTAGCCATACTGAAATTTCTAATATAGCATGCATTGGGTGTGTGTCCAATAATACCACAGTAAAAACAGTTTGGAACAAATTTGCTCTTGTATCTAGGAATTTTTTTTCTTTTAGATACATTAGACTTTTTCTTTTGATGATTATGAACAACTTGCTTCTTTTCTACTTTCTTGGGATTGGAACTATTACTAGCCTTTACAAAAATAGTGGGATTGTTACTTGGTTTCTTAGTATTCACATAACCAAGACCTCTTTTATCATTTGGATAACGTTGTTGGCTTAGTAATCCTTCCAATCCTATTTGTACTTTTTCATATCGTTCAATGACTCTTTTCAATTGAACAATTTGAAAGACATTTGATTCACACTTGGAGCATGCAAAGTTTTCCTTTTCTTTAATAAAATTCTGTTTTTGAAGATCAAAATCTTTAGTCATGGTGTCAATTTTTTCTAGACAAATTAGAAGTTCTTTTTCTTGTTTTGACACCTTTTTGTATAAACTTTTGCATTCTTTCAAGAGTTCATCAATTGCACCTTGAACATCATCATCAAAAAGATTAAATTCATTACTAACCTCTTCTTTATCGTCGGAGTGATGCGATGCCATTAAGGCTAAGTTTGCACATTCGTCGCTTTCCGATTCCGATGAACTGCTCATATCATTATCTTCCCATGCTATGTAGGCTTTCTTTTGTTTTGAGTCCTTTCCTTTGAATCCATTTTTCTTGGAGAGTTTTGGACAATCTGGCTTTATGTGACCTTGCTTTCCACATTCATAGCATGTGACATCTTGTGTTGATGTGGAGGCTTCTTTATCTTTATGCTTATAAAATTTCTTTCTTTTGATAAAGTTAGCATTATGAAGATTATTTTTATGACCAAAATATTTTCCTAACCTTTTTACAAGAAGCAAGAGGTTTTCATCTTCCTCCGATGCATCTTTATCTTGACTTTCTTTTGAATCAACTTTCAAAGCAATGCCTTTGGATTTCTTCTCATGATTCTCATGTTTTTCAAGCCTTACAAGTTCCATCTCATATTCTTGAAGCTTTCCGAAAAGTGTTGCGGAAGTCATAGTTGCTAGGCTTTTCTTTTCGGATATTGCCGTCACTTTTGGTTGCCATTCCCTAGTTAAAGACCTAAGCACTTTAAGATTTTATTCATCGTTAGTTAAAGTCTTATCGAGTGCCTTCAAATGGTTTGTCAAGTGAACGAATCTCTTTTGCAAGTCAAGGATGGATTCTCCGGGCAGCATTCTGAATAATTCATATTCTTGACTCAAAGTGTTCAATCTAGACCTTTTGACTTCGGCGGTTCCTTCATGAGTTTCTACAAGAGTATCCCAAATTTCCTTTGCCGTTGTACATACCGATACTCGGAAAAATTCATCCATACTAAGATCACTTTGGAGAATATTGATTGCCTTTTTGTCAAAGAGAACTTTTTTCTTGTCATCGTCATCCCATGATGCTTTAGGCTTTGATGACCCAACACCATTGACAACACACACCGGAGTAAATGGACCATTCTCAACAGCATTCCATATTTCTTCTCCTTGCGCTTCAAGATGAGCCTTCATGCGAATTTTCCAAAAGTCAAAGTATTCACCACAAAACAATGGAGGCTTGTTGTTACTACCACCATCTTTGAAAACCGGATTTTAATTTGCGGAAGCCATTCTGGATCTTTAGGAACAAGTTACCTATAACTTGCTCTGATGCCAATTGTGAGTCTAAGAGTGACTAAGAGGGGGGCTGAATTAGGTATATAAAACTTTATTCGGTTTTATGAGAATACTTGTAGTAATTTGTGGTTAAGTGTTTGAAGGTTTTTGACTATATCTTATCTTTTCTTGATTATGGTGATGAAAACGATAAAAGAGGAAAAGTAAAGAACACGGCGATATATCCTAGTTCCCCTCACAATCCGAGAGTACTCCAGTCCCCTTTCTAACACGAAAGAGATTTCACTATAGTTTAGAATGATTGTACAACCTATGCTTACTATCTAACCTATAGGGTGACCAAAGGTTCTTAACACCTTTAAGGTCAAACAAACACTAATGTGAATGAAGAACAATCCTCTTCAAATCACAACACTTACTTCCAACAATCCTGGATAGTAAGGGAATACTTTCTTTTTGTAATACAATGATTTATTTGAAAGAGATGGAGAGAACTATCAATCTTTGATTGATCTTCTTCTTCAAGAAAGAAACAATTCTCAAGCAATGATTATAAATGTTCACAATGAATGTATGAAACTTGTAATGATTTCTTAATGAAAATGTATATGGCAAGTTTCACAAAATTTATGATTTGTAAGAACACTTGAAAGTTTGTAAGAATATGCAAATTTGAATGATGAAAATTGTTAATTGAAGAAGGTTATTTGAATTTGAAAATCTGCACAATTTATAATGTCACAAATACCTCTTCATTCATGCCATTTGATATGAAAAGATGCAATGCAATCATGAAAGAATACCATTTGAATTATGTTCAAAAAACAAAAGAAAATATGTATTGGTTCGCTGGGAACCGGTTCCGACCCAGGCAGAACCCGGTTCTTAGTGAACGTTATAACCCAGAATTCAAAAATAACACGCAGGAACCGGTTCCCCTATAGGTACAACCCGGTTCCTGGTACAAATTCCAGGGAAGTGATTTTTGAACAAGCTTGGAACCCGGTTCCCTGTTAGGTACGAACCGGTTCCTGAAAGTTTATTTTCAAAAAATCCTTTTGAAAAAGATTTTAAACAAAGTTTTTCTTATAGTTAAAAATGTGGGATATGTATATGATTATGAATGCATATTTGTGAACATCTATATTCAAGTTTAAGAATTATTTATACCTTTTGACATTTGTTGTTTCTTTAATAATTCTTCTTCTAATCTTCAAGACTTGTAACAAGGTTTTATATGATATTGATAAACTTTTTGCACATCCTTTGAATGTTGATATCCATGTTTTCTTCATCAAAACCAATGCTTTAAACATGACTTGAGAAGCTTGCAATTACATGTGTGTGTACCTGGAGGTATGTTTTTCGTATGGCTGATGCGTGTA
This sequence comes from Vicia faba, assembly GCA_948472305.1. NCBI lineage: Eukaryota > Viridiplantae > Streptophyta > Magnoliopsida > Fabales > Fabaceae > Vicia > Vicia faba. Next base: position 447,335,192 of record OX451738.1, on the reverse strand, counting down.
TAGGCCAAAATGCTTTCGTTTGGCAATGTGTTTCTTATCTCCTCTATTTTTCTGTCCCGCTGGTAATGTACCCTTATCCTTGTATTTATAAGGGTGTGAGGAGAGAAAGTATGGAAAGAGACAAAGGCTTTCAAGGCCATGAGACAAAAATCCAAAATATTGAAAGTTTGAAATATTTGGATAATTCTTGGAATTTTGAAATCTTGAGTGAACCTGGACATGTTTCGCCCCCTGGCTCTTTTGAATGCCCCACGTGTATGTCCTTTGAAGGAACCACTTGTGTGTCCTTCGAATGGACCAAATGAATGTCCTTCGAAGCACCATTTGTATTTCCTTCAAATGGACCAAATGTATGTCCTTCGAAGGCACCATTTGTGTGTCCTTCGAATGGACCGAATATATTTCCTTCAAAGGCACCACTTGTATGTCCTTCGAATGGGCCTTTGGATGCTTCTTTGAATGGACCATATGAATTCTTCTTTGGAAGGGACCATCTTGTGTGTCGAAGTATGGAAAACTGTGTGTTGAAGGTTTTTAGAGGTGGAGTCAGAGTAGGCCTGAAGATCGACATTGCCTTGTCGAATCTTACATGTAAATAGCCATTGCTTTGTGAATCAAAGGTCAGTTGAAAGGGGCCTTTTGCCTTGTGGATCGAAGGCAAGTCTGAGGAAGCCTTTTTCCTTATGGATCAAAGGCAAGTTTAAAGAAGCCTTTTGTCTTGTGGATTGAATGCAAATCTGAGGAAGCATTTGTTTGTGAATCCAAGGCAAACATGAGGAAGCTTTCGCCTAGTTGATCAAAGGCAAGAATGAAGAGGCCTTTTCCTTGTGGATCGAAGGAAAGTCTGAATAGGCCTTTGCCTTATGGATCAAAGGCAATCATGAAGAGGCATTTTCCTTGTGGATTGAAGGCAAGTCTGAAGAAGCCTCTTCCTAAACGAAGCTTGCATGTAGGAGGCCACTGCTTTGTGAATCAAAATAAACATGCAGGAGGCCACTGCTGGTGAATCGAAGCAAACTTGTAGCAGGTTCTTGCCTTGTGAATCAAAGGCAAGCCTGAAGAAGCCAATGCACAGTCGAAGACTTGTAAATTGAACTTGATCGAAGGGGGCCCAGCGCCCAATCAAAGCTTGTGAATCAGGCCTGCATTGAAGAAGGCCAAATGTCCAATCGAAGACTGGTGAGTGAAGCTTGCATCGAAGGATTTTAGATGCCCAATCGAAGTACCTTATTAAGGTTCCAATCGAAATACACTTGACCATCTTCACAAAAAAATTATTTTCTTTAAGAAAGTGTTTGTCACTACCCATGCAAGGGAAGATCTTGGAAAACATGAGAGGGAAAATTTTGGGGTACAACACTTACCACAAAACTCCTCTACTAATTCCCGACACTGGCATTATTGTATGCCCCTTGAGGTTTAATCATCAAATGTGTTGGAGACTCATTGCTCATAAAGTTCAGACTGCAATACTGATTAAAGAGAATATTCAGCCTTCCTACTACCCACCTGCAAAAGAAAGCAACAAGAGAAACATTTGATAAATCCACACCTCAAATAACCAGAAGTTGATAAACAAAATGTTTAGCAAAAATAATGAACCTCAAAGAGACAATCGCTCCATCTAATTTTGTTACCGTGCTTATTTTTCTTCTTCCCCTGTTTCCAATTCTCGGTACTTCCTCTATACTATCTCAAATCGCTTCTCTCGATCAATCACCATCAACTCCCTACCGTATAACAACCCTTCACTCCTACCTACACAAATCCACCGCAAAAAACAACAATAAGAAACAAGTAAATCCCAAAGTGAATCCACAATCACACCCGGTGCTAAAGTTTTACAATATCACCATCAACCATTGAAGCAAGGTTAGTTTCCCGCTTCACCCCAATTACTACAGGATACATATCCACAGATTCCCCAGCATTCATCTCCGCAGATTGATCAACAAAATAACCTCCAAACCCTCATTTTTCCCAACCCATTATCACTAGTACACCGCTGGATTCACCAAATAACCCATATCCTTCTTGTTTACGACATTGCTTTCCATGGTTTCTCTGATGTGCTCACAAGACAGCAAGTTGTTTCCGTAGGGAACCACCCTTCGATCCTTGCGGTTTTTAAGGATCATCGTAGACAGTTACATACAACTTGCTCACCCCAGTTTCTAGGTCTTCGTAACCAGCGGGGTTTATTTTGAGAGGAGTTGAAGCTAACAAGAGAGGAAAGGACTATTTGAAGGAACAAAGATGGTGGTGAATCGGTTTAGAGAGAGAGTGTTATTTGATTTTTTTTTGTTTTTTATGATATTAATAATACATGCTATTAATAATAACAATTTAAATCTGGGAAAACAAAGTTTCTTATTGATATTAATAATAATTTAATCAGTGAATTCCACTTCCCAACGACAACAGCGGCGCTTATTTCTCTCTAGTGTTACAAAGTTTTTCCTTGTTTCTTTTCCCAAAACCGGGCCATCCCTTTGGGCCTTTTGGCCCAATCAAATTATCATCATTCCCTTTATATTTTAATAGACATGTAAATATAACGAATAAATAATAATGTTCAGTTGGCAAAACACGTGTGAAGTAACCTAGAGGACTCGGGTTCAACTCTCAATTAGGCCATTTTTTTCCTGTTTTTCTTAGTTCTTTAGCCTTATTTCCAATTTTATTAAATATACTTGATAATAAATATTAGTTAGTTCATTTTTTATATATAACTATCCCTTATCATAAAAATTCAAAAAAAAACATATTATCAAATTAGTCTTTATTTAATTTTGCTATTTATTTAATTATTCCAATACATGCTAATGAATTAATCTTTTATTTAATTTTTGTCAACATGCTATTAATCTTTTATTTAATTTTTTGTTATTTATCTAATGGCTTAAAATACATGCTATTGTTTGTCTAATTTTTGTTAGTTATTTAATTATTTAAAAATATGCTTAAATTAATATCTTGTTGAATTTTTGGTTATTATTTTTGTCGCTCTAATTAACTTTATTCTCGATTGTTTAATCTTTATATCTTTCGTCCGTCTTAATTCCAAGGGAAATGTTTTAACTTTGTTGACTTCATGTCATCAAATACATCTTATCCGATGGTGAGAAACTCTTCATACATTTTTTTAGTTTTGTTAATCTTAAGTTAATTTTCCTAAAACTCAATTTTCAAACCCACACCTTTTAAGTCAAAACTTCGACACTAGGTCATCGTATCTTCAAAATTTCGTCCATACCCATTTTAACCAAATAAATCATTTTAATAAAACAAACGATTTTAACAAAAAAAAACATATATTTCAAAAGGTTCATGCGGAGTACTGCAGATGCATTGGGTGCTAATACCTTTCCATTACATAACCAACCTCAGAACTCTAGATCTCTTTTCAATAAAACGCATTGTATTTTCATTACTTTTAAATATTATTTTACATTGAATATTTAATGGTTTTATTTCGCTCTTTTCCTTTTTCCCTTGTAAATAATAAAGTGTGGTGGCGACTCTTGCTTTTGTGAGTTGAGTTAATTAACAGTGCAATCTCCGATTTACCCCACTACATTTTTTATCGCTACAGTGCTTGATGAAACGGGAAACACAATTCTTGGTAACTGAGGCAAATGAAGTTGCTTCAACCCACTTGGTAAAGTAGTCAATGGCGACAAGAATAAAATGGTGTCCATTAGAGGCAGTAGGTTTGATTTCTTCGATCATATCGATGCCCCACATTGAAAATGGCCAAGGAGCATTCATGACATTTAAAGGAATCGAAGGTACGTGAACCTTGTTAGCATAAATTTAGCACTTGTGGCAAGTCCTCGAGTGGTAATGACAATTAATTTCCATGGTCGACCAATAGTAACCAGTTCTCAAAATCTTATTGGCCATAGTATGTCCACTAGAGTGAGTTCCAAAGATACCTTCATGTATATCCTTCGTGATCTTCTCCACTTCCTTCTTGTCCATATAACATAGCATAATTGAATCATGGTTGCGCTTCTATAAAATCCCATTGCTCAGGAAGAACTTGGATGAGAACCTCCGCAGGAATTTCTTGTCGTTGACTGATGCCTCTTCAGGATACTCTTGAGCTTCAAGATATCTTCTCACATCACGGAACCAAGGCTTCTCCTTTGCACCATCAGTGTCAATCTCATAGCAGTGTGTTGGTTCGTCAAATCTTTCTACACTAATTTAGGGAGCTTCGTTGTCCCATCTGACCTTGAACATAGAAGACATGGTAGCTAAAGCATCTGCTAACTGATTTTCTTCCCTCGAAATGTGTTCAAAGGTGACCTTTCCAACGTAAGGGGTCAAGGTTAGCACAAGCTATTTGTAAGGGATAAGATTTAGATGTTTTGTATCCCACTCTCCTTTAACTTGAATGATGACCAAAGATGAGTCTCCATATACACTTAAAAATTTGATTCTTAGGTCAATAACACCCTTAAGACCCAAGATGCACGCTTCGTACTCAGCCATATTGTTGGTACAGTCAAAGCAGAGCCTGTCAGTGAAAGGAGTGTGACAACCTTCAGGAGAAATGATCAGGGACCCAATTCTGTTACCTAGTGCATTGAAAGCTTGATCAAAAACTATAGTCCATCGGGATCCTTGTTCAGGTCCTTCATATGGTCCAAGCTTTTCACAATCCGCAATCAGCATGATATTCTTGTTTGGGAATTCAAAGTTCATAGATTGGTAATTATGATACGGTGGCAGAACTGACTGTTAATACTGGTTTGTGTTTTGTATTTGCAAATGTCGTAGTAAGTAAGAGTCACCACCGATTTTTATTTTATCCAACAAAGGAAAAGGAAAAAGAACAGAAAAAACCTTTTTTTGAGATGTTTCTGAGTAAGGGGGTAGATTATAGAAAGGGAAGGTGTTAGCACCCTTTCTATCCGTGGTTTTCCACGGGCTCTTAGGTACTTGCTCATTTTCTAAAATTGCTCGTGTGTGCTTGTTTTGAAAAGTTTTGTTTACTTCATGATAACCCTTGTACCAGTCCTCAAGAGTGTGAAAAATTTATTTTGAAATTTGTTTTTGAAAGTGTCGGTGTGAAAGTTTTTATTTTGAGCAAGTACTTAAGATTTCTACCTACTCGAAAAAAGTCTGTTCGTTTTTGTTTCCTTTATACATCACTATAATACTATTAAGGAGTAGGTAGCTCCATCGTTGGATTTGTAAAGGGACGTTTGAAGGGAAGAAATGGTCTCTGAAGGCAACAAGTAAGGATACCTTAGCATTTCGAAGGGACTACCGTCATAAGATCAATTTGTAGGCAACTCGAGGGACAAGTATGGACTATAATCTTTATCACGATTTTGAATCGCGATCATTGCTAAGGCATCCCTACGTTCGAGGAACACGACCATTATTTCCGAGGCAACCAAGTGGGGCAAACCCTAGGAGTGAACATGTACAAGTGTATTTTTTCAGTTAATTATCTTTGCACAATTAGGGTTTTCTACTATATTAATTTGATTTATCTTTTGCATGCAAGCCTATTGTCCATACATCTAGAATTTTTAATAGTTGTGGAAATTAAAAGCGAGAAATTAAAACCCTAGCTATTACAAGGCTTTTGGGAGGGGATTACATAATAATAAAAAAACAGGAAAAAATAATAAACTCAAAATAGTAAACCTAATTAACTATTACAAACTCGTAACAGTTACAATAATTAATAAAAATAATGAAAGCAAAGACGCGCGCGAAAATCAAAACGGGAACAAATTAGAACCTAAGAAATCTAATTAATTAAACATGCTTTTTTTGTATTCTTTATTTAGAAAAATAGTTGAAATTTGCAAATTAAACCTAATTTCTATTAAATTTTAATTACAAAAAAAATGTTTAAGTCAACCTAATTAAACTAATTAATTAAATGTAAATAAATATTTTATGAAAAAAATAACTAAACCTAATATTTTTTGTAATTTTCTGATTTTCTGATTTAATTAAAAAAATGATTTTTATTGTGAAAGTAATTAAAATAATAAATTAAAAGAAAAAAAGATAAGTAAAAAGAATAGAAAAATTGAGGAGATGGGCCTCATGTTGTAAGCAAATCATGGGGTGTGGAGTTGAACTTGTTAGGCCCAGAATAGCTGGCCCAATTTTCTTTGCGTGTGATCCAGTGTGGCTCTTGTCTGGGGTTCACCATGTGCAGCTTTTGATACACGCTAGATCTGGTGGCTGGATGGATCTAATGGCTAAAGTTTGGAGCGCATGCTGGGCACATAGAAGAGGGGCGCACTGAATCTGCAATAGAATGTCAATAAAATAATAAAAGCACACGCCTGGGATTGAACCCAGGACGTTTGCTTCATAGGCGCGCCCTTCCACCATTTGTGCTAGATGTTCTATTTGTAAATATAATAAAGCAAATAACATATAATTGAAATAAAGTGCATTGCCGAGAAACACGCGCCAATTTCAAATAGGCCAGTGGGACGCTGCCACGCCTTCATCTTCTTCCCAGAAGTGTCATTTTTAATTTTAGGCTTTTACCTATGGACAGATTCGTCACTATAGGCTATAGTGACGGTTCTTGTGCGTGGCTACAAACCTGCAATAACTGAAAACGCAACACAAGCCAAATAAATGTGAACCAAAGGTACAGGACGGTCAGAAATCATGCCCTCAGTTCAATGGTGTCCATGATTTGATCTAATTTTTCCTATATAGGGAAGCCCCAAAACGAAGCTTGGAAACCCTATTAATGGCTATCTTCCTTCCCTGCACTCAAAAATTAATTAAAGCATTCAGCAAGCATCGGATCCTTATGGAAAACCAGGATACATGATTAAACTACATGGAAAAATCCTATATGCACGTAATCAAAATCAAAAAATGTGTCAAACCGTGATGTGTATAGAGCATGATTCTTGATGCTTCGGTGCTTGGCAAGGATTGGAAAAGCTTCTAGAGACGTCCAGGAATATATTGCAATCCTTAAACCTCCTTGAGAGTGGCTTTAATCTGGAATTCCAATTGAAATTTTTTTAACAAAAAACACAAGTTGCTCTTGCCGTTTCACACGATTCTTCTGCCTCCTTATGCTTGGGATGTGTTATATATATATATATATATATATATATATATATATATATATATATATATATATATATATATATATATATATATATATATATATATATATATATATATATATATATATATATATATATATATATATATATATATATATATATATATATATATATATATATATATATATATATATATATATATATGTATCTCTTTGAATTAGGTTAACAAAAGAGCTCCAAATCCTTGTCAATTATTAAGATTTGATTCCATTCTAACCTTGCATTATTTCTTTCTAAATCAAGATAAATCATTCCATTCTCACTCCAATCAACCTTGGCACGATTTGATTCTGTTTTGGCAGCATAAATGGATTGCATTTCATTCAAAATCAGATCAAAAAACAAATCTTCCATATTTTATATCATTTATTTAATTTAATTTGATTTTTAAATGCTTAAAATCAAAATAAATTAAATAAAAAAAATCAATAAAATATGGAAGAGTGTTTGAGTCGTGGACTTTGTTAAAAGTAAGATGTAAGCATAAAAAGTTAGGCCCATTTTCCAAAAAAGGCAATTTTGGGCATTATTGACTTTTGACAATTCTCCAAAAATGGACAACTTTGACAATGCATATCTCCTTCCATTTTGACCCTAAGAGGGTGTTCTTGGACTTTTTAGAAAGCTTAGTATGTCCCCTAAGCAACCTATTTGGTTTCATCTCAATTGGATCTTCCATGTTCATGTAAGGAGCTTTGACCCAAGAGGTGTTTTTGTTGACTTTTTGGAATTACCTATAATGTCTGAGTTTATATCTTTCCATGAGTGCATTTCTTGAACTTTAGGACTGAAGAGGAGTTGTAGCTAATTGAATTCTATCTAAAATTAGCCTTGGATGGGAAATTTCTGATAAAGTATGAGAAAGTTATGCTTGGTCAAAGTTTGGTTAACTTTTCCCTAAGAAACCCTAATTTAGCTACTTTTGAGTTTTGATGAATTAAGAGCCTTTCTTGAGGAATCATGATCAACCCTTGATCAAATGATGGATATCACTTCAAAATTTTGATGTTGACCAAAAATCTTGAAGTTTGACTGCATGTGGACCACAATTGACTTTTGACCTAGTATAGTTGATTTTCAGGCATTTGAGCAGTTGACTGAGCAAACATCTTGTGCAGGGCATGAAACTTGACATGGATGATCTTGAGAAATTATTAAGACCATGGAGAATATTTGAGACCTTGGGAATTCACCCATCTTGATTTAAATGGAAACCCTAGTTTGAGGTTCATTGTATTAGGAGAACATTTGTCTGATCAATCCTTGGGCATCTTTGGGAAAGTTGAGGAATTCAATGAGTATGTTTTGAGTAAAATGGGAAGGAAAATTTTGGGGTACAACAGCTGCCCCTGTTCAATTTTCTTAAACCTGAGGATGTAGATTGGTTGGTCTGCCTTTCGTGATCTGAAGGTGGAAGATGATTGAACACTAGAGTGCCCAGAAATTTGCACTCACATGAAGTAATACTGATCGATAATATCGGGAATGGGCTTACAGATTCCATTTGGAAGGCCATGGAGAGTCGTCGGAGATAGGCTTAAACATTCCATCCAGAAAGGATATCAGTTGCATAAGAGATTCCTTTGTGAGAATTCTTGTACCTCTCGTTGAGGAGGACTTCACTGGGGAATGTTGACTTATGTTTTGGGAAATAGAGTCTAGGAGCTTCAGTTGTCCATTACTCTACCGGGGAATTAACTCCTGATTGAGGAAGTAAACTGCATATCTGGTCAGGGTCCAGGCTGCACAGCGACTTACTGGGGAAATGTGAAATTGACCGCACCTGGTTGGGTCCAGGTCTTACAGTGTTATAAATTGGTGTCTGGAGATGAGAGAGAAGAAACCTGGGTAGTAGGGTTTCTTCAAAATGAAAGCTTGGATAGTAGGGCTTATGAGAAGGAACCTGGGTCATAGGGTTACTTCGAAATGAAATCCTGGATAATAGGGCTTAAGGAAAGGAACCTGGGTCGTAGGGTTACTTCAAAATGAAATCCTGGATAGCAGGGCTTGTGGGAAGGAACCTGGGTCGTATGTTTTCTTCAAGATGAGAGCCTGGATAGTAGGGCTTGTGGGAAGGAACCTGGGTTGTAGGGTTTCTAAAAGATGAGAGCCTGGATAGTAGGGCTTGTGGGAAGGAACCTGGGTCGTAGGGTTTCTTCAAGATGAGAGCCTGGATAGTAGGGCTTGTGGGAAGGAACCTGGGTCGTAGGTTTTCTTCAAGATGAGATCCTGGATAGTAGGGCTTGTGGGAAGGAACCTGGGTCGTAGGGTTACTTCGAAATGAAAGCCTGGATAGTAGAGCTTGTGGGAAGGAACTTGGGTCGTAGGGTTACTTTAGGATGAGAGCCTGGATAGAAGGGCTATGAGAAGGAACCTGGATAGTAGGGTTTCTTCATTTTTGGTTATATAGATCAGTTTACCCATTTGATCTTCGAGAACTGATTTTCCATTAGCTGTCTATAGATACGACATGTATAACTGTTGGAATTGTTGGTGATAATTGTCTTTCCTGAAAAGATAATAGGGTTAATTATATGTGTGATGCATGAAATGCCTTGTGGGATGATGTTCTCAAAATAAATGAGATTATGCTGCATATGATATGTATGCGTATGTCATGATGTATGTACATGAAATGCTATTGGGGACATGTCCGAGTCTGGGAAACTAAATCCCCGACTGTTGCTGGAGAGTATAGCATTACTGACTATTATAGATACTTGTGGTTCTTCTACTTCCGCTGGGGATGGTGAGTGGAAATGACTGTGCTAAAGATTTTCCCTTTGTTGTTTGTGAATATTCCTGTCAGGGAGAGACTCTGTTTGAGAGTAGCTCTGCGGGGAATAATTTGGAAGGTGAATTTTCGTAGCTGAAGTAATAGGCTCTGTCGGGGATTGAACTTCTGTATTCAGATAAATGAACTCTGCTTGGGGAGATTTACTTCCTACTTTGGGAAAGCTGATATCAAGTGCCTTGATTGCTTTTACTCTGTGGGAAGTGAGGTTGTATGCACTGATGATTATATTTCAAAGTTGTGTATGCCTCAGTACCTTCTGGACAGAGTAACTGTCGGGTTTGACATTTCTTGTTTTTGCCCCTGTTTCTTAAGTTACGAGCAATTGTCTTTTCGTTTCTTACCTAAATATTTATTAGCAGCAATCATATTCAAATGCATATGTCAAGAATAAATCAGTGGAAGTTTTCGAAGAAAAAAAACAGAAAAGGAAAAACACACAATTTTGTAAAAATGATTTGTATTGATTTTCGAAGTTGGCCTATAATAGGAATTTTTGTATAAGGAGGATGACGCTCTAGTAAGATAATACCGCCGTAAAAATAGAAGCTATACAATGTTGGGTAAAAAAAAGAAAACAGCTATGTGAAACAATCCAATTGGGTTCCAACTCTGCTATTGCCCCTATGTCTTCGAGTGTCTCATCACTTTGTTGCTTGTCCGAAGCTGATTAGATTGATCGATGTCGTTCGAGCTTGACAGTTGATACTGGAGTCTGATCGCAAGGTGATCCAATGGGACATAGTGGTACGCTTCAAATCCCTTACTTTTTCCTGGATCGCCTTTTCGGGTTTTTAGTCCATCGGGATACCCTTTTTTGCCCAAGTCGCCTTTTTAGGTTTTCGGCTTGTCGGGTGTACATATTTTTTCATTTTCGTCCCTTACTTTTACCCGAACCCTTTTGGTTCACCGGTAAGCCCTTATTTTTGCCTAGGCCAGCCAACCTAGCGGATCTTTTATCATGCGTAGTATCTTTTCACTATGTCTGCATTGACAGGGTGAGGAAGGCCATCACCGTCCATGGTGGTTAGAACCATGTCTCCACCCGTGAAAATGTTTTTAATCACAAATGGCCCTTCGTAGGTGGGAGTCCATTTTCCCCTGGGATCACCTTGCGGCAGTATGATGTGCTTGATTACCAGATCTCCGACTTGATATTCTTGACATCTGACTTTCTGGTTAAAATCCTTGATCATTCGCTTTTGATATGTTTGACCATGACAAATAGCAGTAAGTCTCTTCTTGTCGATCAGATTTAGTTGATCAAGTCAAGTCTGGATCCAGTCGTCTTCGTTCAAACCCACATCTTTCATGATCCTTAAAGAAGGAATATGGACCTCAATGGGTAGAACTGCCTCCATGCCGTATACCAGAGAGTAGGGTGTTGCCTCTGTCGACGTCTGTGCCGAGGTACGGTACCCATGAAGAGAGAATGGTAACATCTCATACCAGTCTTTGTATGTCACCGTCATCTTCTGTAGAATCTTCTTGATGTTCTTGTTAGTTGCTTCGACAGTGCCATTCATCTTCGACCGGTAGGGAGAAGAGTTATGATGTTGTATCTTGAAGTGTTTACAGAGCTTGGTGATTATCGTGTTATTGAGATTTGTACCATTGCCAGTAATAATTCTCTCTGGCACACCATACTGACAGATCAAATTATGCTGGATAAATCACGCCACGACGTTCTTGGTCACAGTAGCAAAAGAGGCCGCCTCAACCCATTTTATGAAGTAATCGATGGCTACCAAGATGAAGCGATGCCCATTGGAAGTGTTAGGCCTGATTTCTCCGATCATGTCAATGCCCCACATTGTAAAGGGCCACGGAGCTGTCAAGACATTCAAAGGAACCGGAGGAACATGCACCTTATCAGCATAAATTTGGCACTTATGACAAGTTCGGGAGTGCTGATAACAATCTGCTTCCATAGTGGACCAGTAGTATCCTGTCTGTAGGATCTTCTTAGCCATGGTATGTCCACTTGAAAGGGTTCCAAAGGTACCTTCATATGGATCTGTCATAATCCTCTCTGCTTCGCTCTTGTCTACACACCGCAGTAAGGTAGAGTCCTGATTGCGCTTGTAGAGAATTCCATTAATGAGGAAGAATTTCGCAGCGGACCTTCTCAGAAACTTCTTATCATTGACAGATGCCCCTTCGGGATATTCTTGAGTCTCGAGGTACTTCTTCACTTCATGAAACCAAGGTTTGTCTGCCACCTCTTCGGTATCAATCTCACAACAGTGCGCTGGTTCATCCAACCTTTCGATGGTGATTCGGGGAGCTTCATTGTCCCACCTGACTTTGAACATAGAAGACATGGTAGCTAGCGCGTCCTCTAACTGATTCTCCTCTCATGGGAAATGTTCAAAGGTTACCTCCTCAAAGTGTGGGAGCAATGTCAGCACATACTCTTTGTATTGGATGAGGTTCGGATGCTTCGTATCCCATTCGCCTTTGATTTGACTTATCACCAAGGCCGAATCTCCGAAGACATTTAAGAACTTGATCCTGAGGTCAATAGCGGCTTTGAGACCCATAATGCAGGCTTCGTACTCTGTCATGTTGTTAGTGCAGTTAAAACATAGTCGGGAAGTGAAAGGAGTATGACAGCCCTCAGGAGATATGATTACAGCGCCGATGCCATTACCAAGTGCGTTCGAAGCTCCGTTAAAAACCATAGTCCATTGGGATCCTTCCTCAGGTCCTCCATCCAGTCCAGGTTCTTCGTATCAATCACCAGCATAATATTCTCATCCGGGAACTCAAAATTCATGGACAGGTAGTCATCCACGGCCTGATGAGCCAAATAATCAGCCAATACACTCCCCTTGATTGCTTTATGGGTTGTATATTGTATATCATATTTAGTTAAGATCATCTGCCATCTCGCTGTTCTTCGGGAGAGTGCGGGCTTCTCGAAGATGTATTTGATTAGATCCATCTTAGGTATCAACAAAGTAGTATGGGTCAGCATATACTGTCTTAGTTGACAAGCAGCCCATTCCAAAGCGTATCAAGTTTTCTCGAGAAGTGAGTATTGTGTCTCGCAGTCGGTAAACTTTTTGCTAAGGTAGTATATTGCATGCTCTTTTCGACCAGGCTCGTCATGCTGCCCCAACACACACCCCATTGAATTGTCTAGCACTGTTAAGTATAGTATCAAAGGTCTTCCTTCAACTGGAGCCATCAGAATTGGTGGTTCTTGGAGATATTCTTTGATCTTTTCGAAGGCAGATGGCATTCGTCATTCCACTTTACCACTTGATCTTTCTTCAGAAGCTTGAAGATGGGCTCACAAGTAGCAGTCATATGTGAAATGAACATGGAAATATAGTTCAAGCATCCCAAGAAACCTCTAACTTCTTTCTCTGTGCAGGGAGCCGGCATCTCTTGTATGGCCTTTACCTTTTCAGGGTCTACCTGAATACCTTTGTCACTGACGATGAAACCCAGAAGCTTATCAGACCTTACCCCGAAGGTGAACTTGTTCGGATTCAACCTCAGCTTGTATGTCTTCAACCTGTTGAACAACTTTTGTAGATGATCAAGGTGCTCTTCCTCGGTTTTAGACCTGGCAATCATGTCATCAACATAAACCTCTATCTCATGGTGAATTATATCATGGAACAAAGCGACCATGGCTCGCTGATAAGTTGCCCCAGCATTCTTCAACCCAAAAGGCATTACCTTGTAATAGAAGGTACCTTACTGCGTGACGAAGGTTGTCTTCTCCATGTCTTCAGGAGCCATCTTAATCTGGTTGTAGCCAGAAAAACCATCCATGAATGAGAAGATTTTGTGCTACGCGATTTTATCAACCAGAATGTCAATGTGGGGAAGCGGAAAGTCATACTTGGAGCTCACCCTGTTCAGGTCCCTATAATCCACACACATCCGTACTTTTCCGTCTTTCTTAGGTACCTGAACAACATTAGCAACCCACTGCGGATAGGAGGTGACAGATAATCACCCTGTGTCGAACTGCTTCATGACCTCTGCCTTGATCTTCTCTGTAATTTCAGGGCGCATACGTCGGACCTTTTGTTTAACCGGAGACCTTCTGTTTAACCGGAGGACAATCTTCTTTAGTCGGCAGACGGTGTACCACAATATTAGTGTCTAGACCAAGAATGTCTTCATATGACCAGGCGAAGATCTCAACATAGTCGTGCAACAACTGTATCAACCGATGTTTGATCTTAGCTTCCAGATTTGTGCCTATCTTGACTCTCTTCTGTCCTCCTTTGTGCCCATGTTTATCGTCTCAACTGGCTCTTCATGAGGCTGTATAGTCCTATCTTCCTACTGTAGCAGTCTAGCAAGCTCTCCAGGCACCTCACAATCATCCTCACCTTCGTCCTCAGCTTGGTTGATCGGAGTTTCGAAATCATAACTAGAAATAGCATAATTGTTATCAATGGAATCCAGAATGGATATGTATCTGTAGTTTGATACGTGAGTGTGTGTAAGAGCATAGCTGTAAAAATAAAGGCAGGAAAGAAAACATAGAGTGCAAAATTTGTATGCAAGGAACGTCCAATGTTTTATTAATGATATATGAAATGACACATAATAGCCCTCATAAACAAAACCCATGTGCCTCGGGCAAGACACAAGGCTGTAGAGTTTAAATTGTTTATTACAAAGTCAGAAAACAAGTAATACAATTACTGCGGAATAAAAGAAACAGGTATAAAATCCCTAGCCGTCTAGTTACTCGGTCAACCGTTGGTAGTTGGGTATATCCAGCTGTCAATGTCAGAGTCTTCCTCAATGTCTTCAATGGCATTAATTCCCCGACTGTTGATGCATAGGGGAGGTCCTCCAGCTCAAGCGCTTCGAACAGCCCTTTGAGCTCCTGAAGTAAAGCCCAAACCAAACTTGTCAGTTTTGTGATTAAAATCAGGGAGTTGTCCCCATTTGGTATACCCACCTTCTTCAACCACTGCCCTGGCGTCTTTGAGGGAAGCCATCTTCAGAGGAGATTTGTTGCTGGTGGTAGTTTCAGTTGACGCCAAAATGGCAACCACATGGCAACCACATGGCAAATGGAAACCACATGGAAAAGATGAACACCCGTGGCAACCTTCACCACAACCCAGAAATAAACTGGCCAACAATAAATTCTTCTTAATAGTCATAAGAGGAGTAGAAACTTTATCAACCGAGGTCATAAACAGATTGGTATCAACAACATTAACTCCACAGTTGTGCTTAGGCATGGGAGCAGTTATGACTTTGGGCTTCTCTGGAGCATCAAACTCAATCTCTTTTGCTTCAATCAGATCTTGTACCTTACTTATTAGAGCCCAACAGTAATTTGTATCGTGACCAGGACTCTCAGAATGGTAGGCACACCGAGCGTTTGGATTGTACCGAGGAGATGTGGTATTTGGATTCTTGGGAACCTCTTTCAAGGTTGCCAAGTTGGATCTCAACAGATGGGGTAGAACCTTTGTTAATGTCATGTTAATCTGTGTAAACTCCCTTTGTGGTCTTTCTACCCTTTGTTGATTGTTGCATTGTGGAGAAGCCGCATGCCTAGGTATCATTACAGCATTTACTGTCGGACGGTGTTCAGCTCTTCTTTGACTTATTAGGCTATAGATAGAACTGGCTTCCTTCTTACCAGTGAAGGGCTTCTTTACCGAACTTGAAGAGGTGTCTTTCTGTATTTTACCACTCTGGATCCCAGCTTGTACCCTTTCTCCTGTTAATATCAGCTCGGTGAAACCAGCTAATGAGCTACCAATCAAATGATTAAAGAAGGGACCAGACAGCATCCCAAGAAACATGTCAACCAACTCCCTGTCAGATAAAGGGGGTTGAAATCTTCCAGCCAAGTCTCTCCACTTTTGTGTGTAGTCTTTAAAGCCTTCACTTGCACCCATGGACATACTTTGGAGTTGAGTACGAGTGGGGGCAAGGTCGGCGTTGTATTGATACTGATTATAAAAATCAGCAGTCAAGTCCTCCCAGTTTCGGACATTGGTTCTCTCTAGTTGGTAAAAACATTCAAGCTGAATCCCTGATAGACTATCTTAAAAGAAGTGAACCCATAAGTTTCTATCAGCGGTGTGGGGCTGGATCTTTCTTATATAGGAATGGAGATGGAGCTTTGGGCAAGACACCCCATCATACTTTGCAAAAACTGGAGCCTTAAATTTCTGTCGGATGAGCACTCCCGACACCAATCCTAGTTCTTCGAAATCCAACCCAGGTATCCTCTGGACTTCCATAGCACTCAAACGGTCTTCCAACTTCTTGTATCTATCCTCAGTGGGAGGATATTGCTCATCATTGTAGTTTGTATCATTGTCAGAAACTTAGGGAATAAGGTCATTCTCCCTTGTCTCCCTTTCTTGATTTTCCCCTTCTTTGGATGAGGAGGTTAGATCGACTGGTTGCTTTAACGGCCCCCTGAACCTTCTGCCCATATTCAGAATACCAGAGACCTTCTTCTTTTTCTTCTTCTCCTTTAGGATGAGGGCTTTCAAATCCTCCTTCCCTATTGCCATAGTTATGAACATCTGTTGAAATTGGGCATTTTGTGCCTGAAGATCTTTGATTCTTTGTTCAGTAGACATTATTGCTGAAATAAACAGCGAAGAAGATGAGAAACCTGTAATGGTACCTGTTTATGCAATGCTATGGATGGGATGCGTATGCAATGATTTCAAGGTCTTTGGAAAATTTAAATTTGCGAATCAAAGTGAAATAAAGACTTTATTAATAGAATTCAAAGTACAATTTCCTTTTAGGCGTTACAATTTAAAAAACTAAAAAAAAATCAAATTTCCCATGGATGCTTCCTCTTCTTGCCGAGATAGACATTAAGTCTTCTTTCATCATGAAGCTGCTTTGTAAGCTCTAAAACCTTCCTCTCTTGGGCATAGAACTGGTCCCTATAAGTATCGCGCTCCTTCTTCAACTGAATCCAAGACCTCTGTAGTTCTTCAAGATCAGTGGGCATATCAGGATGGATAACCGTGTAAGGAATACCCCCCTTCAGTAATGGGTTCCACAATCACTGGTAAGACGGCTATGTAAGACATCATAAGTTTCTGGGCGCGAGCTTGTACCCATTGGAGATAAGGTTCCATAGGAATAGAAGCCTTTGTCCCCAAAGCCTTGGCGACATATCTGTTTACCATGCCCCAAGCTCGTATGAACCTCTGGCGATACCCTTGAACATCAATCCCATAGTTAAATACAATGACCTGGATAAGTAACTCATGAGGACCATCCCTTCGAGTGTAACCAAATTGTCGCAGAGCCAAACAAGGATTGTAAGTTATGCCTCCCTTAATGCTAAGTAGTGGGACATTAGGGAACTCCCCGCAATAGTCAATAATAGCAATATATCCCATAGCTCGGGAATACCAGAGAATATCTGTGTGAGCAAGTGACATTATCCTTTGCGACCAACCCAAACCTTCTTCATTCTTCAATAGAGACTTAGGGAGGTGAGAAATAAACCACCTCGACAGCAATGGCATGCAACACATAAGAACCCCTCTTCTCTTCATGGTACGAGTACGAAGAGCATGCAAGATATCTCCGAGCAAGGTAGGCACGGGGTTGCGAGAGAGGAAGATCTTGATAGAATTCACATCTATGAGCAAGTCTGGATTAAGGAACAGTGCTGACCCATAGATTAGAAGGGCCAAGACCTCCTCAAAAGCCTGAAAGTCCAAATCATCCCAAAACAGCTAGGCTTTATCTATTAAGAACTTGGCTAGAAAACCCTTGACTCCGCTTCTTGTTTTCCAATTGGATACCACGTCGACCCGTTTCAGATGCAAGGCTGAGGCAATGACTTATGGCTTAGGAACCTCTTCTAAACCTGTGAAAGGCAACTGTTCAAGAATGCGTAGATTCAACAACTGAGAGAACTCTTCCATGGTAGGCACCAAATGATAGTCTAAAAAGGTGAAGCAGAGGTGCTTGGGATCAAAGAACTAAAAGAGTACACCCATCATATTTTCATAAAAGCTTGAAGTAACCGGGTTGAGAAGTCGACCCTGTCTCTTAGTGAACGCATAAGTTTCAGGAACCCTTGATACTAGTTCTTTGAGTTGGGGAGGTATTCTCACAAAGCTGGTTCAGATAGTGTTTCTATAAGCGGGAGCCATAATCTGCAAAACAGAACAAAGATAAATTCCCTTGTTCCTTGAAATGGTTAGTGCAATAATAATGGATGTTATGTTATGATGCATGATGTTATGTTCAAACAGAGTAAAGCACGCACAAGTAAAGCACACAATAGACCTTAGGTTAAAAGGCCTGCATAAGGTTAAAGCTAAGTACCCTCTTGAAGTTTAGTTGGTTTCAAACCTGTCTTAGAAAAGTAATCGGATTCTAAAGATTATCCATATCACTGATCATCCTTTATCGGGCATTGTTTTAGCTCAGGAAATCTTTTCTTGCAGCTAAAATATCCCGAAAGTCTAACCTCAATGAGTGTAGCATCGAGTATCAACCAATCCTCAGCTTTATACCGAGGTCGGCTATCTCACTACTTTCTAATGGCTAAGTTTATTCAACTAAGGTTCTAAGGTCCATTAGTGCTTCACGACACCACGCGGCGGCCACGTATTCTCCTTGTTTCCACACGAAGGATACCGGTACCAACCAAAGTGTCACACCAACACAGCCATCGCTTAAACCATATCGGTCTACACCGTACAATCTCCATGATCTATTGCTGTTTACCTAAAAAGTACCCCAGATCCGGGTGTAGGATCTTTAACAATACCCAAGCAAAATCCCTTAAAGATAAAGCAAGCAAAGCAAACAGGAAAGAAATTTAAAAATGACCTAGATCCTAAGTTAAACCCCACTTTTGTAAATTCCCCAACAGAGTCTCCAATTCTGTGATACGATGGCTGAATCGAATGTTAATACTGGTTTGCGTTTTGTATTCGCAAATGTCGCGGTAACTAAGAGTCGCCACCAACTTTTATTTTATCCAACAAAGGAAAAATAAAAAGAACAGAAAAAACCTTTTTTCGAGATGTTTCTAAGTAAGGGGGTAGATTATAAAAAGGGAAGGTGTTAGTACCCTTTCTATCCTTGGTTTTCCAAGGGCTCTTAGGTACTTGCTCATTTTCTAAAATTTCTTGTGTGTGCTTGTTTTGAAATGTTTTGTTTACTTCGTGAGAACCCTTGTATCGGTCCTCAAGAGTGTGACGAAGTTATTTTGAAATTTGTTTTTGAAAGTGTCGGTGTGAAAGTTTTTATTTTGAGCAAGTACTTAAGATTTCTACCTACTCGAAAAAAGTTTGTTCGTTTTCATTTCCTTTAGACAGCGCTATCCTACTATTAAGGAATAGGTAGCTCCGTTGTTGGATTTGTAAAGGGAAGAAATGGTCTCTGAAGGCAACAAGTAAGGATACCTTAGATCTTCGAAGGGACTACCGTCATAAGATCAGTTCGTAGGAAACTCGAGGGACAAGTACAGACTATGATCTTTATGACGATTTTGAATCGCGGGTCATTGCTAAGGTATCCCTACGTTCGAGGGACACGACCATTATTTCCGAGGCAACCAAGTGGGGAAAACCCTAGGAGTGAGCATGTGCAAGTGTGTTTTTTTTAGTTAATTATCTTTGCACGATTAGGGTTTTCTACTGTATTAATTTGATTTATCTTTTGCATGCAAGCCTATTGTCCATACATCTAGCAGTTTTAATAGTTGCAGAAATTAAAAGCGAGAAATTAAAACCCTAGATATTACAAGGCTTTTGGGAGGGGATTGCATAATCAAAAAAACTGGGGGGAAATGATAAACGTGAAATAGTTAACCTAATTAACTATTACAAACTCGGAACAATTACAATAATTAATAAAAATAATGAAAGTAAAGACGCGTGCGAAAGTTAAAATGGGAACAAATTAGAACCTAAGAAATCTAATTAATTAAAAATGCTTTTTTTTATATTCTTTATTGATAAAAATAGTTGCAATTTACAAATTAAACCTAATTTCTATTATATTTTAATTACAAAAAAAATGTTTAAGTCAACCTAATTAAACTAATTAATTAAATGCAAATGAATATTTTATGAAAAAAATAACTAAACCAAATATTTTTTGTAATTTTATGATTTTATGATTTAATTAAAAAAATGATTTTTATTATGAAAGTAATTAAAATAATAAATTAAAAGAAAAAAAGATAAGTAAAAAGAATAGAAAAATTGAGGAGATGGGCCTGATGTTGTAAGAAAATCAGGGGGGTGTGGAGTTAAACTTCATAGGCCCAGAATAGTTGGCCCAATTTTCTTTGCGTGTCATCCAGTGTGGCTCTTGTATGGGGTTCACCATGTGCAACTTTTGATACACGCTGGATCTGGTGGCTGGATGGATCCAATGGCTAGAGTTTGGAGCATATTATGGGCACATAGAAGAGGGATGCACTGAATCTGCAATAGAATGTCAAGAAAATAATAGAAGCACATGCCTCGAATCGAACCCAGGACGTTTGCTTCATAGGCGCGCCCTTCCACCATCTGTGCTAGCTATTCTATTTGTAAATATAATAAAGCAAATAACATATAACTGAAATAAAGTGCATTGTCCAGAAACACGCGCCAATTTCAAATGGGCCAGTGGGACGCTGCTGTTAGAACATAATTTGGTTCTACATCCCAGTAAGAGTTTTGATGATAACAAACACATGATATAAAGAACAAATATGCTCGCTATTAAAAAGTATCTTTACATGCAAGATGTTCTGATGTTAAAAAGATATTCTGATGCAACTGGAAGTTCTGCCAGAACATCACCAGAAGTTCTGATAAAGCGAGCACAGAAGTTGAAAGGACAATGAAAGATTCAGATGCATCAAATATGCATGACACGATTTTATGAAGAATTTTTTATTGAACTTCTGAATGCACCAGCACTGCGAAACAGAATCTATGATACTCTGATGTGCAAAATTATGATCAAGCTGTAAAGAACTCTCAACGATAATATGCATCCTCTTATGTGAGAAGCTCTGAAGCGTTACAACTCCATTAATGCAAGATCATAAGTAACGGCTACAAACAGACAAGGATCTCCTGATTTGGAAAGCTCATCAACTCATGTTATGGACTTACCAAAAGTATCTTCTTATGTCTCTATTGCAAGGCTAATATAAAGCAGACTAGAAGAAGATTTCAAGATGATGAACAACTGCGCTCAAAAAGAAAAACTCATGTGAAAAGTCAGCAACACAGCTATCATTCTTCATCTTCAGCGATTCAATATCAAATTATGTAATATATCACAAGTTTGTAATACTGTTTATTAGAAACATCATTGTACACTTTTATTCGATTAACTGTTTAGTGAATTTCCTTGATAAAACCGGGTTGTGGTTTTGGACTCAAGAAGACTTTAATAGTTGTTAAAGTAGAATTGTAATTAGGTTGATTAGTGAATTAAGTCCTCGTTGGAGAGAGGCAAAATCACCTTGGCGGGTTGACTGGAGTAGTTTGAGATCAAGCAAACAAGGATAAAAATATCGTGTCTACTGCTTTTGTTTTTAAGATTCCAATTCACCCCCCCCCCCCCCCCCCCTCTTGTGTTTTTCACTTCTTCAATTGGTATCAGAGCACCTGGATCTGGGTGCAAACACTTAACCGTGTCAGATAAAGATCCAAAGGGAAAAACACTATGATAGGAACAAGTCAAAACATCAGCAGCAGCCCTCCAATATTTGATGGTGAAAATTTTGACTACTGGAAGGATATGATTAGAAGTTTCTTCCTAGCCTATGACGCTGACCTCTGGGATGTGGTAACTGATGGATACATACATCCTGTTGATGAAAGAGGTCAGAAGATTGACAGAAAAAGGATGACAGATCATCAAAAGCAAGACTTCAGAAATCATCACAATGCCTGAACGATTCTCATCGAGTGTCATCTCATATTCAGAGTATGAGAAGATCACAAACAGAGAAACAACTAAGAACTTGTTTGATTCTCTTAGAATGACGCATGAAGGCAACATGCAAGTAAAATAAACTAAAGCCCTTGCGCTCACTCAGAAGTATGAAGCCTTCAGAATGGAAGAAGACGAAACCATTGAAACAATGTTCTCTAGATTCCAAACTCTGGTGGTAGGGCTAAAGGTGTTGGACAAAGGATACTCAACTACTGATCATGTAAAGAAGATCATCAAAAGTTTACCAAAACAATGGAGACCAATGGTTACGGCTCTCAAACTGGCAAAAGATCTAAACATAATATCTCTAGAAGAACTTGTCAGCTCCCTCAAAATCCATGAGATATAGTTATAATATGATGAGCCTCAGAAGCAATGTAAGTCTCTCGCTCTGAAATCTAACAAATATGAAACCAAAATTTTGCAGGCAGAAGCAGAAGCAGAAAACTCTGGAGAATCCTCGTCAAAATAAGACGAACTATTCCTTCTATCAAGTAGAATTAATCAGCTGTGGAAGCACAGGCAGAAGAATTTCAGAAACTCCAGAAGAATAGGAAATGACTCTGAACAATCCTCTGGATACAAAAAATCAAGTAACATAATCATTACCTGCTATGTATGCAATAAACAAGGTCACTACAAAAGTTATTGTCCAAGGCTTTAGAAGGATAAACATAAAAGGAAGTTTGTTAAGGAGAAGAAGAAAAGTCTTATGGCAACATGGGATGACTCTAAATCTTCTGAAGATGGAACAGAATCAGAAGATGAACAAGCCAATATAGCTTAAACGGACAACCTATTAGATGTCTCTAAATCTTCTGAATCTGAATCTGAATCTAAATCAGACGCTGAAGAGGTATTTCCTGACTTTACTCTTAATTTTACTAAAATTGAACTAGGAGAAAGTCTGAGTGAAATTCTAGAAAGATATTAGCAGCTTCGAGTCAAATTCAAGAACCTGAAAAAGGATCTTGCTTCTGACTCTGAAGAAACTGAGAGTCTGAGATTATAAAACTCTGAGTTAAAAGAAAAGATTTCAAAACTAGAAAATAATTTACAAAAATCTCAGAAGGAAATAATCTTAGAGGATCCCAGTAATGCTGAAGATCATAAAGGAATATGAGCAAAGCTTTCAGAAGTTTCTGGCTAAAAACATAGATAGAAGCAAAATGGCTTCAATGATCTATGGAGTTAGCAGGAACGGAAGAATTGGTATAGGATACAAATGCAAAGTATCCCAACCTAATAAAATTAAGGATCTTGTTATCAAACACACTCCTCTCTATTCTCACTTCACCACTGGGCAAACACATGATATAAAACATGCTGGTAAGACGTTTTATACTAAACCAAAATTCAAACAGAATTTTGGAAACTCTAATAATCATGGACCCAGAAAGATATGGGTACCAAAAGACAAAATCATCTATGTTGCAGATATTTTTAACAGTAAGGTTAAAACTCCAGTATTTACACCTGGACTCTGGATGCTCTCTACACATGGAGGAAAGAAAGCATATGTTCTAAAACCTAGAATTTAAAGGATTCGCAGATTTCAGAGGCAATCAGAAACAAAAGTTATTGGCTCTGAATCTATTGGAAACAGGAATGGAAATACAACATCGGAAGCTCTCTAATGAATCTCAGATGGATCCAGGAGCAGATGCCACACCTTTTCAAGCAACTTCTATTAGAGCCAGCCAAACAGAGTCCTTTCCAATTTTGGATTCTATACAAAAAGGGGGAGAATGAAGAATATTTTGACTCATAATCAGAAGATCTTCAAGGAAGTATTTTATTTTCTTGTTAGTTAAGTACTCTACTCAGGGGGAGCCTTCCTTTTAATTTTTTTTCTTTTCATTTTTGTTCTTTATATTCCATCAAAATATACTAGTTTTTGTCATCATCAAATAGGGGGAGATTGTTAGAACATAATTTGGTTCTACATCCCAGTAAGAGTTTTGATGATAACAAACACATGATATAAAGAACAAATATGCTCGCTATTAAAAAGTATCTTTACATGCAGGATGTTCTGATGTTAAAAAGATATTATGGTGCAACAGGAAATTGATTCATAATCAGAAGATCTTTAGGGAAGTGTTTTATTTTCTTGTTAGCTGAGTACTCTACTCAAGGGGAGCCTTCCTTTTAATTTTTGTTCTTTTCATTTTTGTTCTTTATATTCCATCAAAATATACTAGCTTTTATCATCATTAAAAAGGGGGAGATTGTTAGAACATAATTTGGTTCTACGTCCCAGTAAGAGTTTTAATGATAACAAACACATGATATAAAGAACAAATATGCTCGTTATTAAAAAGTATCTTTACATGCAAGATGTTTTGAAGTTAAAAAGATATTCTGATGCAACTGGAAGTTCTGCCAGAACATCACCAGAAGTTCTGATTATGCGAGCACAGAAGTTGAAAGGACAATGAAATATTCAGACGCATCAAATATGCATGACACGATTTTATGAAGAAGTTTTGATTGAACTTCTGAATGCACCAGCACTGCGAAACAGAGTCTCTGATACTCTGATGTGCAAAATTATGATCAAGCTGTAAAGAACTCTCAACGATAATATGCATCCTCTTATGTGAGAAGCTCTGAAGCGTTACAACTCCATCAATGCAAGATCATAAGTAACGGCTACAAACAGACAAGGATCTCCTGATTTGGAAAGCTCATCAACTCGTGTTATGGACTTACCAAAAGTATCTTCTTATGTCTCTATTGCAAGGCTTATATAAATCAGACTAGAAGAAGATTTCAAGATGATGAACAACTGCGCTCAAAAAGAAAAACTCATGTGAAAAGTCAGCAACGCAGCTATCATTCTTCATCTTCAGCGATTCAATATTAAATTGTGTAATATATCACAAGTTTGTGATACTGTTTATTAGAAACATCATTGTACACTTTTATTCGATTAACTGTTTAGTAAATTTCCTTGATAAAACCGGGTTGTGGTTTTGGACTCAAGAAGACTTTAACAGTTGTTAAAGTAGAATTGTAATTAGGTTGATTAGTGAATTAAGTCCTCTTTGGAGAGAGGCAAAATCACCTTGGCGGGTTGACTGGAGTAGTTTGAGATCAAGCAAACAAGGATAAAAATATCGTGTCTACTGCTTTTGTTTTTAAGATTCCAATTCAACCCCCCCCCCCCCCCCTCTTGTGTTTTTCACTTCTTCAATTGGTATCAGAGCACCTGGATCTGGGTGCAAACACTTAACCGTGTCAGATAAAGATCCAAAGGGAAAAACACTATGATGGGAACAAGTCAAAACATCAGCAGCAGCCCTCCAATATTTGATGGTGAAAATTTTGACTACTGGAAGGATATGATCAGAAGTTTCTTCCTAGCCTATGACGCTGACATCTGGGATGTGGTAACTGATGGATACATACATCCTATTGATGAAAGAGGTCAGAAGATTGACAGAAAAAGGATGACAGATCATCAAAAGCAAGACTTCAGAAATCATCACAATGCCAGAACAATTCTCATCGAGTGTCATCTCATATTCAGAGTATGAGAAGATCACAAACAGAGAAAAAACTAAGAACTTGTTTGATTCTCTGAGAATGACGTATGAAGGCAACATGCAAGTAAAATAAACTAAAGCCCTTGCGCTCACTCAGAAGTATGAAGCCTTCAGAATGGAAGAAGACGAAACCATTGAAACAATGTTCTCTAGATTCCAAACTCTGGTGGTAGGGCTAAAGGTGTTGGACAAAGGATACTCAACTACTGATCATGTAAAGAAGATCATCAAAAGTTTACCAAAACAATGGAGACCAATGGTTACGGCTCTCAAACTGGCAAAAGATCTGAACATAATATCTCTAGAAGAACTTGTCAGCTCCCTCAAAATCCATGAGATATAGTTATAATATGATGAGCCTCAGAAGCAATGTAAGTCTCTCGCTCTGAAATCTAACAAATATGAAACCAAAATTTTGCAGGCAGAAGCAGAAGCAGAAAACTCTGGAGAATCCTCGTCAAAATAAGACGAACTATTCCTTCTATCAAGTAGAATTAATCAGCTGTGGAAGCACAGGCAGAAGAATTTCAGAAACTCCAGAAGAATAGGAAATGACTCTGAACAATCCTCTGGATACAAAAAATCAAGTAACATAATCATTACCTGCTATGTATGCAATAAACAAGGTCACTACAAAAGTTATTGTCCAAGGCTTTAGAAGGATAAACATAAAAGGAAGTTTGTTAAGGAGAAGAAGAAAAGTCTTATGGCAACATGGGATGACTCTGAATCTTCTGAAGATGGAACAGAATCAGAAGATGAACAAGCCAATATAGCTTAAACGAACAACCTATTAGATGTCTCTAAATCTTCTGAATCTAAATCAGACGCTGAAGAGGTATTTCCCGACTTTACTCTTAATTTTACTAAAATTGAACTAGGAGAAAGTCTGAGTGAAATTCTAGAAAGATATTAGCAGCTTCGAGTCAAATTCAGGAACCTGAAAAAGGATCTTGCTTCTGACTCTGAAGAAACTGAGAGTCTGAGATTATAAAACTCTGAGTTAAAAGAAAAGATTTCAAAACTAGAAAATAATTTACAAAAATCTCAGAAGGAAATAATCTTAGAGGATCCCAGTAATGCTGAAGATCATAAAGGAATATGAGCAAAGCTTTCAGAAGTTTCTGGCTAAAAACATAGATAGAAGCAAAATGACTTCAATGATCTATGGAGTTAGCAGGAACGGAAGAATTGGTATAGGATACAAATGCAAAGTATCCCAACCTAAGAAAATTAAGGATCTTGTTATCAAACGCACTCCTCTCTATTCTCACTTCACCACTGGGCAAACACATGATATAAAACATGCTGGTAAGACGTTTTATACTAAACCAAAATTCAAACAGAATTTTGGAAACTCTAATAATCATGGACCCAGAAAGATATGGGTACCAAAAGACAAAATCATATATGTTGCAGATATTTTTAACAGTAAGATTAAAACTCCAGTATTTACACCTGGACTCTGGATGCTCTCTACACATGGAGGAAAGAAAGCATATGTTCTAAAACCTAGAATTTAAAGGATTCGCAGATTTCAGAGGCAATCAGAAACAAAAGTTATTGGCTCTGAATCTATTGGAAACAGGAATGGAAATACAACATCAGAAGCTCTCTAACGAATCTCAGATGGATCCAGAAGCAGATGCCACACCTTTTCAAGCAACTTCTGTTAGAGCCAGCCAAACAGAGTCCTTTCCACTTTTGGATTCTATACAAAAAGGGGGAGAATGAAGAATATTTTGACTCATAATCAGAAGATCTTCAAGGAAGTATTTTATTTTCTTGTTAGCTGAGTACTCTACTCAGGGGGAGCCTTCCTTTTAATTTTTGTTCTTTTCATTTTTGTTCTTTATATTCCATCAAAATATACTAGTTTTTGTCATCATCAAATAGGGGGAGATTGTTAGAACATAATTTGGTTCTACATCCCAGTAAGAGTTTTGATGATAACAAACACATGATATAAAGAACAAATATGCTCGCTATTAAAAAGTATCTTTACATGCAGGATGTTCTGATGTTAAAAAGATATTCTGGTGTAACTGGAAATTGATTCATAATCAGAAGATCTTTAGGGAAGTGTTTTATTTTCTTGTTAGCTGAGTACTCTACTCAGGGGGAGCCTTCCTTTTAGTTTTTGTTCTTTTTATTTTTGTTCTTTATATTCCATCAAAATATACTAGTTTTTATCATCATTAAAAAGGGGGAGATTGTTAGAACATAATTTGGTTCTACATCCCAGTAAGAGTTTTGATGATAACAAACACATGATATAAAGAACAAATATGCTCGCTATTAAAAAGTATCTTTACATGCAAGATGTTCTGATGTTAAAAAGATATTCTAATGCAACTGGAAGTTCTTCCAGAACATCACCAGAAGTTCTGATTATGCGAGCACAGAAGTTGAAAGGACAATGAAAGATTCAGACGCATCAAATATGCATGACACGATTTTATGAAGAAGTTTTGATTGAACTTCTGAATGCACCAGCACTGCGAAACAGAGTCTCTGATACTCTGATGTGCAAAATTATGATCAAGCTGTAAAGAACTCTCAACGATAATATGCATCCTCTTATGTGAGAAGCTCTGAAGCGTTACAACTCCATCAATGCAAGATCATAAGTAACGGCTACAAACAGACAAGGATCTCCTGATTTGGAAAGCTCATTAACTCGTGTTATGGACTTACCAAAAGTATCTTCTTATGTCTCTATTGCAAGGCCTATATAAACAGACTAGAAGAAGATTTCAAGATGATGAACAACTGCGCTCAAAAATAAAAACTCATGTGAAAAGTCAGCAACGCAGCTATCATTCTTCATCTTCAACGATTCAATATTAAACTGTGTAATACATCACAAGTTTGTGATACTGTTTATTAGAAACATCATTGTACACTTTTATTCAATTAACTGTTTAGTGAATTTCCTTGAGAAAACCGGGTTGTGTCTTTGGACTCAAGAAGACTTTAACAGTTGTTAAAGTAGAATTGTAATCAGGTTGATTAGTGAATTAAGTCCTCGTTGGAGAGAGGCGAAATCACCTTGGCGGGTGGACTGGAGTAGTTTGAGATCAAGTGAACCAGGATAAAAATATCGTGTCTACTGCTTTTGTTTTTAAGATTCTAATTCAACCACCCCTTCTTGTGTTTTTCACTTCTTCAGCTGCCACGCCTTCATCTTCTTCCCAGAAGTGTCGTTATTAATTTTAGGCGTTTACCTACGGACGGATTCGTCACTATAGGCTATAGTGACGGTTCTTGTGCGTGGCTACAAACCTACAATAACTGAAAACTTAACACAAGCCAAATAAATGTGAACCAAAGGTACAGGACGGTCATAAATCATGCCCTGGGTTCAATGGTGCCCATGATTTGATCTAATTTCGCCTATATAGGGAAGCCCCAAAATGAAGCTTGGAAACCCAAGTAATGGCTATCTTCCTTCCCTACACTCAAAAATTAATTAAAGCATTCATCAAGCATCAAATCCTTATGGTAAACCAGGATACATGATTAAACTACATGGAAAAAGCTTATATGCACGTAATCGAAATCAAAAAAATGTGTCAAACTGTGATGTGTATGGAGCGTGATTCTTGATGCTTCGGAGCTTGGCAAGGATTGGAAAAGCTTCCACAGACGTCCAGGAATGTATTGTAATCCTTAAACCTCCTTGAGAGTGGATGTAATCTGGAATTCCAATTGAGATTTTTTTGACAAAAAACACAAGTTGCTCTTGTCGTTTCACACGATTCTTCTGCCTCCTTATGCTTGGGATGTGTTATGTATATGTATCTCTTTGAATTAGGTTAACAAAAGAGCTCCAAATCCTTGCCAATTATTAAGATTTGATTCCATTCCAACCTTGCATTATTTCATTCCAAATCAAGCTAAGTTATTCCATTCTCACTCCAATCAACCTTGGCACGATTTGATTCTGTTTTGGCAGCATAAATGGATTGCATTTCATTCAAAATCAGATCAAAAAACAAATCTTCCATATTTTATATCATTTATTTGATTTAATTTTATTTTTAAATGCTTAAAATCAAAATAAATTTAATAAATTAAATAAATATAATATGGAAGATTCTTTGAGTCGTGCACTTTGTTAAAATTAAGATGCAAGCATAAAAAGTTAGGCCCATTTGCCAAAAAATGCAATTTTGGGCATTGTTGACTTTTGACAATTCTCCAAAAATGGCCAACTTTGACAATGCATATCTCCTTCCATTTTGACCCTAAGAGTGTGTTCTTGGACTTTTTAGAAAGCTTAGTATGTCCCCTAAGCAACCTATTTGGTTTCATCTCAATTGGATCTTCCATGTTCATGTAAGGAGCTTTGACCCAAAAGGTGTTTTTGTTGACTTTTTGGAATGACCTAAATGTCTGAGTTCATATCTTTCCGTGAGTGCATTTCTTGAACTTGAGGGTTGAACAGGAGTTGTAGGGAATTGAATTCTCTTTAAAATTAGCCTTGGATGGGAAATTTATGTTAAAGTATGAGAAATTTATGCTTGGTCAAAATTTGGTTGACTTTTTCCTAAGAAACCCTAATTTAGCAACTTTTGAGTTTTGATGAATTATGAGCCTTTCTTGAGGAATCATGATCAACCCTTGATAAAATGATGGATATCACTTCAAAATGTTTATGTTGACCAAAAATCTTGAAGTTTGACTGCATGTGGACCACAATTGACTTTTGACCTAGTATAGTTGATTTTCAAGCATTTGAGCAGTTGATTGAGCAAACTTCTTGTGCAGGGCATGAAACTTGACATGGATGATCTTGAGAACATATTAAGACCATGGGAGAAGATTTGAGACTATTATAATTCACCCATCTTGATGCAAATGGAAACCCTAGTTTGAGGTTCATTGTCTTAGGAGAGCATTTGTCTGATCAATCCTTTGGCATCTTTGGGGAAGTTGAGGAATTCAATGAGTATGTTTTGAGTAAAATGGGAGGGAAAATTTTGGGGTACAAAAGTAATCATCCACAGTTTGATGTGCCAAATGATCTTACAGCATACTTTCTTTGATTGTTTTTTATGTTGTTTACTGGATGTCATATTCAGTCAAGATTATTTGCCATCGGGCTATCCTTCCCGAGAGAGTTGGCTTCTCAAAGATGTATTTGATGGGATCCATCTTAGAGATCAATAGAGTGGTATGGGTCATCATATATTGTCTTAGTCAGAGAGCATCCCATGCCAAAGCACATCAAGTTTTCTCGAGCAGTGAATATCTGGTTTCACAATCAGTAAACTTTTTACTAAGGTAGTATATTGCATGCTTTTTTCAACCAGACTCGACATGCTGCCCCATCACACACCCTATTGAATTCTCTAACACGGTTAAGTACATGATCAGAGGTCTTCCTTCAACTAGTGGCATTAGAATTGGAGGTTTTTTCAAGTATTCTTTGATCTTGTCAAAAGCTATTTGGCAGTCGTCATTCCATCTTACCACTTGATCTTTCTTCAACAGCTTGAAGAGTGGTTCACAAGTAGCAGTTAGGTGAGAGATGAATCGGGTAATGTAATTAAGTCATCCTAGAAAACCTCTAACCTCCTTCTCTATACGAGGAGCTGGAATTTCTTGGATAGCTTTGACTTTTACAGGATTGACTTCAATACCTTTTCAACTGATGACAAAGCCTAGGAGCTTTCCATACCTTACCCCGAAGATGCACTTATTGGGATTCACCTCAGCTTATATTTCTTCAACCTTTCAAACAACTTGTGCAGGTGATCAAGGTGCTCTTCTTCAGTTTGGGATCTTTCTATCATGTCATCCACATATACTTGTATTTCATGATGAATCATGTCATGAAATAAAGCCACCATAGCCCGTTGATAAGTTGCGCCTACATTCTTCAGCCCAAAAGGCATGACTTTATAATAGAAGGTGCCCCACTGTGTACAAAAGTAGTCTTCTCCATGTCTTCGGGCGCCATTTTGATTTGGTTGTAACCTGAGAAGCCATCCATGAAGGAAAACACCTTGTGTTGAGCAGTATTGTCAACTAAGACATCAATATGCGGTAGTGGGAATTCGTCTTTGGGGCTTGCCCTATTTAAATCCCTATAGTCTATAGACATGCAAACCTTACCGTCTTTCTTTGGTACTGGAACAACATTTACAACCCATTGGGGATACGATGTCACTGCCAAGAAACCCGCATTGAATTGTTTCATTACTTCAACCTTGATTTTCTCATACATATCAGGGTGCATGCGACGAACCTTTTGTCTGATCGTAGAATAACCTTCTTTCATTGGCAGACGATGAACCGTGATGTCAGTATCAAACCCCGACATGTCTTCATATGACCAAGCAAAAACCTCAACATAGTCATGCAACATCTAAACCAATCTTCTCTTGACATTGTCTTCCATGTTGGCACCGGTCTTGAATTCTTTCATATCTTCCTCAGTTCCCAAGTTTATCGCTTCAACCGATTCTTTATGCGGTTGGATAGCCTTTTCCTCTTGTATTAGGATTCTAGCGAGTTCTCCAGGTATCTCACAATCTTCTTCACCTTCGTCTTCGGCTTGACAGGTTGGATTCTCAAAGTCATAGATGGTAATAACAGAATTATTGTCAATGAGACCCGAAGTGGATTTGGATCTACAAATGTGTATGTGTGCATGTAAGGTCACATGGCTATTTGAAAATGCAATAAAGTAAAAGAAAGAAAAGGAGCGCAAAATCGTCCAATGTTTTCATTAAATGAGCATATGATATATGAAATGACAAACCCTTAACAAATGGACCATTGTGCCCCGGAAAAAGCACATGGTTTAAAGTCATTATTTTGAAAGAAATTATACAGACAAAGTTCTTAAAGCAATAAAAACAGGAAATAACAATTACTCTTAGTTGAAGGAGATTGAGATGAAGTCTTTGTCCTTCTAGTTGTTGAGTCTGCCATCGGCAGTTGGGAATATCTAGTCATCCAAGTCACCATCACTATCAGTGTCCTCAAGAGAATTGACTTCATTGTTGCTAATGCGGAGAGGTGGTCTACCGACATGAGCACGTCGAACCTCTTTCTGAGCCTTTGAAGTAAAACCCAATCCAAATTTGTCAGATTTGTAGGGTATGTCAGGAAGTTGTCCCCAGATAGTGAAGCCTCCATCTTCTACCACAGCCCTAGCATCCTTCAAGGAAAACATCCTTGGTGTGTCTTTAGAGACCTCAGGAATAGTAGCTTTAGCAACAATAATCGTTGGAGGGATTACCTCAAATGCTTGACAGGGGGTTTCAATGAATTCGCCATCCATTTCAATGTATTTGACATAGTTCAAATGACTGACCATATATTCTTCCTCTCCACAGACTATGACAACTTTCCCCTTCACTGGGTACTTCAGCATTTGATGTAACGTAGAGGTAACTGTACCTGCCCCATGAATCCATGGGCGCCTGAGAAAGCATGAATACGTCAGGTGAATATCCGTTACATAGAAAGTTGAATTGAAGACTTGAGATACCACCTTGATCGAGAGATCAACCTCTCTATGGACCATCCTCTTTGACCCATCGAAGGCTCTTACCACAATATCACTAGGTTTTAGTACCAACCCATCACAGTCCAGTCTATCTAAAGCACCTTTAGGTAGAACATTGAGAGAGGATCAAGTATCTACTAACACGTGTGCCAGAGTGGTGCCTTTGCATTCAATAGAAATGTGAAGAGCTTTGTTGTGATTCTTCCCTGCCATATTTAAATCTGCATCATAAAAATACCAAGCCATTATCAGCAGGTAGGCTTACAACACAATTCTCAAATTGATCAGCAGTGGTTTCTTGAGGTACATGGGCATTTTTCAGGAACTTCAACAAGGATTGAGCATGTGCCTCGGAGCATAACAATAAGGAAAACATGGATATTTTTTAGGGTGTCTGCCCTAGTTTTTCCGCTATTTTATAGTCACTTTTATGGATGATCTTCAGGATTTCTTCCATTTCTTGTCTAGATGGTTCTTCAATTGTCACTTCTCTTGGTGGTGTCACCGTCTAGGCAGACTCAGTTACTTTCTCTTTACCTCGGGCATTGGTGGTTGACTCAGCGGCGGGAATGCGAACAGATGTTGTAGTAGTTGTTGGAGGAGAGATCTCTAGAGAGAAGACCCTTCCTGTCTTAGTGACCTTAATAGTTCTAGCAATGTTTATAATTTCAGGATCTTCATTTTCAAAAATCCATGACTCTTGCTTGACACCATGATAATAAACTTCTGCCCATAGTTTCAGGGCACAACTTTGACAGAGGTATAAGGGACTGGCCCCGATGTAGGGAGCCACTCTTGGCTCAGCAGGGATCCTTATAGGGATTTTATAGGTGATCCTAATAGGAGTGTTGGAGATTATGGTTATGGAAACATCTTAAGGTAAACTTTTCACGGACGGAGTTTTCTCGAACAAAATTTCATGGCTATTAATCAAATGTTGGATACCTTTCTTCAGCCACATACAACCATTAGTTTGGGAAGCACAATGGCAACAATTTTCAAGGCAACCAGGAAATAAATCGGCTCTCAGCAGATTCTTCTTAATGATCAACAATGGAGTAGTCAAATCATTGATGATGGAGATAAAAGAGAGATCATAAATAGCATTAACACCTTTACCATGACTGGGCATGGGTGCAGTAATGATATTAGGGGTTTGTGGAGGGTCAAACTCAATCACTTTGTTATCAATCAAATCTTATATCTTTCTCTTTAAGGCCCAACAATCATTGGTATCGTTCCCAGAGTCATTGGAATGATAGGCACATTTTATATTCGGGTTGTATTTCGGAGATGGGGTATTGGGGTTTTGAGGAGGATTCCTCAGTGTTACCAAATATTCCTTCAATAGATGTTGTAAAGCTTGAGATAGTGGCATGTTTATTCTAGTGAATTTCCTTCTTGGGGCATCAGGCCTTTATTGATTGTTTGTTTGTTGTGGCCGTTGAACTGGGGTCGGGTTTAAAATCAATACAATTCCTATTGACTGATGACGATCGTTATTGACACGATTCCTTTGTCCATAAACAGCAACAGTTTCTTTATTACCAACAAATGGTTTCTTTATAGTAGTAGAGGTTTAGGCCATGGGGATCTTTCCGCTTTTGATTCCACTTTTAACTCGCTCGCTGGTCAAGATCAACTCGGTAAACCCTGACGAAGAACTCCCAATCATCAAATTAAAGAATGGGCCAGTAAAGGTTCCCATAAAT
This sequence comes from Vicia faba, assembly GCA_948472305.1. Classification (NCBI taxonomy): domain Eukaryota; kingdom Viridiplantae; phylum Streptophyta; class Magnoliopsida; order Fabales; family Fabaceae; genus Vicia; species Vicia faba. The sequence goes on along the minus strand of OX451738.1, from coordinate 447,300,528 downwards.
ATGTCCACTAATTCTCTGTCAGACAATAGGGGTTGCACCCTTCCAGCCAGGTCCCTCCACTTTTGAGCATACTCTTTGAAACCTTCATTTGAGCCCATAGCCATATTCTGCAACTGCACACGAGTTGGTACAAGATTAGTGTTATATTGGTATTGTCTGTAGAAGGCAGTAGGCAGATCCTCCCATGTGTGAATATTAGTCCCTTCTAGTTGATAGAACCATTCCAAATGTGTCTCGGATAAGCTTTCTTGGAAGAAGTGCACCCATAACTTCCTATCGATGGTGTGTGGTTGAATCTTGCGGACATAAGACCTCAGATGCATCTTTGGACAAGAGACCCCATAGTATTTGGAGAAGACATGGATCTTGAATTTGTGGGGAATGACCACCCCAGGGACCAGACCCAAATCTCCAAATTCCAAACTAGGCACTGTTTAGATCTCTACAGCCTTAAGTCGGTCTTTGAGTTATTTGTACTTATCATCCGTCGGTGAGTATTACTCCTCAGAATATTCTTCGTCCTAAGTAGCTTGGTTATTCCCCCCCCCCCTCCCCACAGATCTAGTTCTTATAGCTTCCTCTTCTTGATTATCTTCTTCCTCAGAAGAATCCTCTTCTATTTGATCTAGTCAGCCAGCCCCTTGAACCTTCTTCCCATGTTGAGGATGACACCCTCTTCATAGTCTTCTTCTTGGTGACAAGGAGTGCCACTATTTCTTGCTGACCTTTGGCTAGGTTGAGGAGAGTCTCTTGGAAATGTGCATTTTGAGTCTGCAGATCTTTGACGGTTTGCTCTAGAGCCATCTTATACTGAAATAAATAGTAAAAAGATGAGGAAACATGTATCGAAAAACCTACTAATGATATGATGCATGCTATGTGAATGCAATGTTTTCAAGGACCTTAAGGAATTTAAATTTGCTTAGCCAAAAAGGAAACAAACTCCACAATTGTATTAATAAGTTCAAAGGTTACAATTGACCCTCGGGCTTACAATGAAAAAGCAACAAGGTCTCAAAGATACAACAAACTAAACTCCTAAAACAAAAGTCTCAGGTCTCCCACTGACGCGTCCTCTTTGGTGCAATGTAGCCATTCAGACTTTGCTCCTCGTGAAGTTGCCTTGTGAGCTCCAACAATTTCTTCTCGCTTGCATAAAATCGAGCTTCAAAGGTGTCTCGTTCCCCCTTGAGTTGAATCCATGATCTCTGCAATTCCTCGAAGTCGGTAGGCATGTTCGGATGTAGAATTGTGTAAGTAATATCTCCCTCGGCAACAGGCTCCACAACTATCAGTAAGATAGCGGGATATGGCATCATGAGACTCTGGGCACGAGCTCGCACCCATTTGAGATAAGGATCAAGAGGGATGGAATTCTTATGCCCCAAAGTCTTGCTATCAACCTTGCTTACCATGCCCTAAGCATGTAAAAACCTCCGATGATAACCTTGGACATTGTTCTCGTAGTCGAATATAATACCTTGAATGAGTGCATCGTGGGGATCATCTCTTTGAGCATAGCCAAATTATCGTAGAGTTAGAGACAGGTTGTAATAAATACCTCCCCTAATGCCCAAGAGTGGAACATTAGGGAACTCCCCACAAAGGTAAATGATAGTAATGTCTTCTTGAGAACGAGAGCACCAACGAATATCTGCATGAGAAAGCGACATTATCCTTTGCGACCATCCCAAACTTTGCTCATTCTTCAATACTGATTGGGGAAGGTGCAAAATAAACCACCTAGACAGCCACGAAATGCAACACATAAGAGCCCCTCTCTTCCTCATGGTACGAGTGTGAAGACATGTAGAATGTCTCCAAGCAAAGTAGGCATGGGATTACGAGTAAGGAAAATTTTGACGGTATTCATATCTATGAGTTGGTCAGGGTTAGGAAAAAGGACCAACCCACAGATTAGAAGAGCCAAGATCTCCTCAAAAGCTTTTAAATCCATATCATCTCAAAATAGTTGAGCCTTCTCTATCAGGAATTTATCCAAAAAGCCTTTGATCCCACTTCTTGTCTCCCAATTAGCTACAATGTCAGAACTCTTCAAATGCAAGGCTTTGGCAATAACTTTGGGTCTTGGATTTTCCTCTAAACTGGTGAATGGTATTTGATCAAGGACTGGTACCCCCAATAATTGAGAGAATTCTTCCATTGTGGGAACTAGTTGATATTCAGGAAATGTGAGACAATGATGTATAGGGTCAAAGAACTGAAAGAGTACCCTTATCATGTCCTCTTCAAAGTTTAAGGTAACCAGATTGAGAAGTCGACCATATCTTTTGGTGAACAGAGAATTTTCAGGAACCCTTGATGCTAACTCTTTGGGTTAAGGAGGCACCCTTATGAAGTAGATTCAAATTGTATTTCTATGAGTGGAAGCCATAACCTACAAAACATGACAAAGATAAATCCTTAGGTTCTTGAAATGGTTAGTGAAAATGCTATGGCATGATGTTATGATGTTTATGATGTTATGAATAAATAATCATATACACACAAAACACACAAGACCTTAGGTTTAGGCTTGCATGGGATTTATAGGTAAGTACCCTCTTGAAGTTTAGTTGGCTCAACCTATCCTAAAAAGTAACCGGGTTCTAAGGAATCTCAATATCACTGATCTTTCTTCATTGGGCATTGTTTTAGCTCAAGCATCCAAACTGCGGCCAAAATATCCCAAAAGTACGATCTCAATAAGTGTAGCATCGAGTATCAACCAACTTTAGTCTTGCACCAAAGCCAGTTATCTCACTACTTTCTAATGCCAAGTTGTTCAACTAAGGTTATAAGGTCAGTTAGTGCTTCATGACACCACACAGTGGCCCCGTATTCTCCTTGACTGGACTCAAGGGACACTGGTACCAATAAATGTGTCACACTAACATAGCCATTACTTCAACCATGTCGGTATTATACCTGTGATCGGTGGAAATAGAACTGACTATTTTTTAGCTGGTTTCGCGAAATGTCGCGGTAAGCAAGAGTCGCCATCGTCTTTTATGTTCTCCAACATGGAAAGGACAAAAGCACAGCAAAATTCCTTATTCGAGAATGTTTCTCGGTTCGGGAGGTAGATTTATAGAAAGGGAAGGTGTTAGCACCCTTTCTATCCGTGGTTATCCACGAGCTCTTAGGTACTTGCTCTTATGTTTTCAAAAGATTTGTTTGCTTTTTAAGTGTGTGTGGGTTTTTGAAAAAAAGTTTGTTTGAAAACTTCTAGGTAACTCTTGTATCAGTCCTCAAGAGTGTATGAAGTATTGTTTGAAAACTTTTTGAAAGTGTAAGGTGTGAAAAGTTGTTTTGTTTTGTTTGTTTTGAAAAGGGAAAGTACTTAAGAGAATCTACCTACTCTAAGGAATTAAGCTGTGTAAGAGTCCTTTAGATAGTGTTATCCCACCATTGAGAGGTAGGTAGCACCATTGTTGGAGTTATTCGAGTCAATTCGATTATCGGGACAGTGTGGTCACCGAAGCAACGGTAAGACACCTTAGAAGTAACCCTAATGTCCTAGATCCTTTTTTATCCGAGGAAACCGTTTCGAGGCAATTGGATCTTTAGACAAAGGGTGACCTCTAAGACGTCCTATACTTGATGACCATGTTTCGAGGCAACGAGTGAAGCGTACCCTAGGAGTGGCATGTGCTTTGTGTGTTGTTTTTCAGTTAAGATTATCTTGTATATTATTTGTGAGCTACGAATTGATTTTATTTACATACATTCTTGCAGGCATATTAGCAGTTAGGAGTGCGGAAAATAAATTGCGGAAATGTAAATTCTACGCTATTACAAGGCACGGGTCTATACATCGCCAAAGACAAAAACCCGTTTTGGTAAATAAAGTGCAGGAAAATAAATAAAGCAATAAAGGAGGTCCTAGTTAACTATTACACTTCCAGAAGCATTTACAAAAATAATCAAAATAAATAAATACGCGCGAATAGAAAATGGAATCGGGAACGTCTTAAGGGTGTTGACCCTTTTTTTAAGAAAGAATTGAATTTTTTGTCTTTTTTGTGTAACTAATGAAATTAAAACTAATAACTAACCAATTAATTTAATTAAAAGAAAAAAAAATATTTTTTTGTGTTTTTATGTTTTTAATGAAAATAAAATAAAGGAATTAAAATTAAAAGTTAATAAAAACCTAATTCTAAATTTATTTTAATTATTAAGAAAAAAGGTTAAAGTTGCCTAATTAAAACTAATTCAATTTATTAGTATTTATTTACAAAATAATTACCTAAATGAAATTAATAAAGTATTTACACATTTTTTTGTTTTTTTTTTTAATTTTTATTATGAAAAATGTTGATTAATCAAATGGTTAGTAATTAAAACAATAAAATAAATAAAGCAAATGAAAAAAGAAAAAAAAGGAAATGCAAACCCAAAGGGGGGGTATGGGCCAGAATAGGGTGTTTGATTTAGAAATTTTGGCCCAAGAACACTCCAAGCCTTGTTGACTTTGGGAATCGTCTATGCCTGCTTTGACCTGAGAGCATGATGCTCCTTCCCTTGTGGCCATTGGATTTGCACTTGGAGACACTTGGCGCTTTGGATTTGTGAAGCGCATGATAAGTCTTCTTTGAAGCCTGCACATAAGTATGTAAGAAAAAATAATATGGGATTTTGAGAGGACCTGGGAATCGAACCCAGGTCCCAATGGTTGCAAGCCACGCCATCTTCCACTGAGCCACTTGAGTGCTTCGTTAATATAATAACCATTAAATATATTATGCAAAAACAAAGGTATAGTCTGGAAACACAAAAAAGGTGCGTCATGTTTGAATGACCCATTCCCATCCTTCCACGTAATCATCTTCTTCGTTCCTGAAATAAAAAAACAAACAAATAACGGGGGTTTTAAACCCCCACAAAATGCCAACGTCCAAAATAGCGATTAGGCCCCTGAGCTATATAAAAAGGGCGCGAGGTGTCCAATGTCTTTGGTTCAATCAGACGGTTTCAACCATGTACATCTTGAGGTCTGATTTTACAGCATGTGCAAAGCCCTAATTGAAAAGCTCTGAAACCCTAGAACTCTCCAATGGCAACTTTCATTTTAAGGCACCATAATCAAATTAAATTATATCAAAAGCTTCATAACAATGTTAGAAATGCAAAGCAGTATTCAAAATGTGTTAAAGATGCGTAAAAAATGAATTTCGATTATGGAAAAGTTTGTTCAAACCGTGGTTCTGTTTGGCCGTTTCCTTGAGTGCTGGGGCTTGTTTATGAGTGCAAATCGTTCCTGGGAGTGTTGGGAATGTGTTTGGATCAAGAGAAATGCTTGAATTGCACTGGAAGATTGAAAACAGTTTTTGGTTTTTCCTCCAAATTTTTGAATTTGATTATGCTGTTTCAGAGGTTTCTAGCCCGTCTTTTTGATTGGAGAGGCTTGCATATGTATGCTTGAATGAGAATCAGTCACATTAAGGAGCTTTTAACCATTGCCATTAAGCTTTGGATTTCCTCATAACCACCATTAAAGAAACTTGCCATTTTTGTTCAAAATTTGAATTTCATGCTGGAAATGGACTTTACACGAATTTGGCATGTGTATTATGATGCATCAAGGTCATTCAAACCACAAGATATCACTTAATTAATTTTTTTGATTTTTATTTGAATTTTATGGATTTAAAATGAATTAAATCAATAAAATTAAATAAAAATATAAAAAATAAATGTTTAATCTTGAATTTAATCATGGTACACGTGGGTGGAATTACAAGGATGAATCAAGTGGAAAAAGTGGGCCCTTTTGTCAAAAATTGAAGTTTCAAGGATAGTTGACTTTTGCCATTTCACAAAAATTTCCCAACTTCTCCAATGCATATCTTGCTCAATTTTGATCATATGAACATGTTCTTGGACATTTTGGAAAGGTATTGAAGTCCTCTAACCAATACCTTTGGTCCCATGTCATTTTTATTTACCAATCTCAAGTTATGGTCTTTGACTTAAAGTGCCTTTTTGTTGACTTTTGAAAATGACCTATAATGTTGAAATTGATAACTTTTTGTGAGAGCATTTCTTGGACTTGGAATGTGAATATGAGTTGTAGGAAATGTCATCCCCTTCAAAATTAGCATTGGATGGTATTTTCATGATGAACCATGAAAAAGTTATGCCTTGGTCACGTTACAGTTGACTTTTCAGCTGTCCAAAAATAGAAACTTTTGACACCTTGATGATTTTTAAGCCATTCTTGTGGAATCATGATCAAGACTTGATCAAATGATGATTGTGGCTTCAAAATAAGATATTGACCAAAAATTTTGACTTTTGACTGCCAAATGACCATTTTTCCCCTGCAGTTGATTGTGAAGCAAATAGGGTTTTTGACTGTGCAACTTGATGTTGTGAGCCTTGAAACTTGACATGTAGGCGCTTGACAATGTATATGAGCATATGGTACTTGATTGAGCCCTTGAAAACCTCAACTTCCTTGCAAGAACAAAAACCCTAATTTGACTGGCTTAGGAGGGTGTTTGAACTGTGCAACCCTTGAGTAGACTTGAGCAAATTGAGATGATGCTTGTCAAAACTTTGAAGAATATGGGAGGGAAAATTTTGGGGTACAACAGTTGCCCCTGTTCAATCTTCTTATACTTGAGGACGTAGATTGGCTTGCGTGCCTTTCGTGATCCGAAGGTGGAAGATGATTGAACACTAGAGTGCCCAGAAATTTGCACTCACATAGTGGAGCAACAGCAGTGTGGTGTCGGGAATGGGCTTACAGATGCCATTTGGAGAGATGGTGGATAGGAGGATGGGCTTATAGATGCCATCTGGAGATGTGACAGAACCTTGTCGGGAATGGGCTTATAGATGCCATTTGGAGACTGTTGATAGGTGGATGGGCTTATAGATGCCATCTAGAGGTGGTCTGTTGAACTTTAATCTTTGTAAGTTGAAAGAGGGAACCTGTGTAGGGTTGCCTGATGATCAGCTCGTGTAAAGCTGCATCTTGGAAAGAAAGACACCTGTGTAGGGTTGACTGATGATGAGCTCGTGTAAAACTGCATCTTTGGAGGAAGGAAACCTGTGTAGGGTTTACTGATAATGAGTCTGTATAAGTCCGTGTAAGACTTCTGGAGGAACCGGGGTAAGGTCATCTTGAGATAAGTCCGTGTAAGACTTCTGGAGGAACCGGGGTAAGGTTACTGCAGGATAAGTTCGTGTAAAACTTCTGGATGAACCGGGGTAAGGTCATCTTGAGATAAGTCTGTGTAAGACTTCTGGAGGAACCAGGGTAAGGTTACTGCAGGATAAGTTCGTGTAAAACTTCTGGATGAACCGGGGTAAGGTCATCTTGAGATAAGTCCGTGTAAGACTTCTGGAGGAACCGGGGTAAGGTTACTGTAGGATAAGTTCGTGTAAAACTTCTGGATGAACCGGGGTAAGGTCATCTTGAGATAAGTTCGTGTAAGACTTATTCTGAAAGAAAAGGAATCGGTGTAGGGTTGCCTGAGGATGATCAAGTAGATAATTATCCTGTTTGGTTTCGGATATTAACCCACGATCAGTCGTCCACAGAATTTTCCTGGATTGTTACCGGTGTTGATCTGGAACTGTAAAGGTAGATGGTAATCATCTTTTGATTGACTTTTTTTTCTGAAAAGGCAAAGTATTAGTCATATGCAATGTCATGATGCATGAACTGCATGATTTTAAGATGTTCTAAAAAATAAATGAGATTTGTGTTGTATGATGCGTATGCATGCTATAATGTATGAAGATGTGATATTTATGAATGTATTCTCGTATGGGAAAATAAATCCTTGACGAATGCCGGGAGTTTGTTGAATCCTGGGCTGATGTTGAAGAGTAGAGTTCTTCGTTTCCGCTGGGGATGATGGTTGTAAGAATAAACCGGTAGGAGAAGATGACTCTGTTGGGGAATAAACTTGTTGAGGAGATTACTCTGCAGGGAATTACTCTGTGGGAAGAGATACCTTGCTGAGGTTTTGATGATAACTTTGTTGGGGATTCCGTTGATAAGCTCTGTTGGAAGATTTGATGAACTCCGCTGGGGATAGGAAGAGCTTCGCCGAGGACGATCTTTTCGTGGTAATTAGCTGAGGATAACCCAGTTATAAGTTCTGGTGAGGAATAATCTTTGAATAAAGCCGGGGAGATGCGTTCGTACTCTGCAGGGATAAGCTTCCAGAATCTACTGGGGATGAGCTCCCAGAATCTACTGGGGAGATTGATACAACTCTCCTGGGGAAACTCTTGGACTGTACTGGGGTGTCTGTATTCCACCGGGGAACAATCTTATATTAAGACTGTCGGGGGTGCTTTCTTAGGAACATTTGTATACTCCGCTGGGGAATATTGAGATTTTCTAGGGATACCCATCTTCCTTAAGGCTGGCAGTAGGCTAACTCTGCTTGGGGAAAGCGTTGATGACTTGCTAGAGATAATGTGCCTTTTCGGGGCTGATGAGAGACCAACTCTGCTCGGGAGAGAGTATTGCTGAGTCTTGTCTTACTCTGCGGGGAATGGAGGTATTTGCGTTATGTTCTTCAGCCGAACCTACCTTGGTACCTTGGCGGACAGAGCAACTAGATCGCTCGGACAACTCATTATTGCCCCTGTTTCTGCGGGAGAAAAAAGACCTAGGAGGTGCTTGATAACTGCTGATTGATGAACCTTCTTCTGGTAGGCAAGTGACGAGATACTGGGACATAGTCGTACGCTTTGATCCCTAACGTTTGCCTGGACCGCCTTTTCGGGTTTTCAGTCCACCGGGATACCCATTTTTGCCCAAGCTGCCTTTTCAGGTTTTTCGACTTGTCGGGTGTACAGATTTTTTTATTTCATCCCTTATTTTTGCCCGAACCCTTTTGGTTCGTCGGGAAGCCCTTATTTTTGCCTAGGTGTGTCAACCTAGCGGGTCTTTGATTATGCGCAGTATTTTTTCGACTATGTCCGTGCTCTCAGGATGTAGGGAGGTGCCCCTGTCAGTAGTGTTGCGTTGCCCTAATACCAGAAGATCTTCCAATGCCCCAAGTGATCCAGATGGAGATTTGCCCCAAGTTGGTTGGCCTTTTGAGAGATTCTCTGAATCTTGACTTAACTGCCCCAGATGATAGATAATGATCATGCCATGTCCCTTGACTGGAGGTGCTTTTGTTCATTAGACATTCGTCGTGCGAACTTCTATGTTTTTCAAACAAATAGTCATATGCAAAAAAATGTTATTTAAAAATGCAAAGCTTATGTATGTCTTGAAGTTTTTTGAAAATGTATTTTTTAGTAAAACAAGCAAGTTTTGTAAAATGTGATGTCAACTCGTTATTTTACCGCAAGCCTTAAGGAGTCAGGATACCTTTCGTATCAGTATACTTTCGAACTAACCCATGCTTCAGTTAGGACTTTTAAGGGTTGTAACGTGGCCTGGTTCACGGTTTAAGAAACAAAGGATAAAGGCTCAAATTTTGTTTGTACCCACCCGTTCTTCGTGATGTTCTTCAAACCTAAACTCAGCTGATCGTGCGTTAGACCTTGTTTGAGTCTTTTTCTCTGATATACCAGTGATGGTTCGGATATTGAAAATTTATTTTGAATAGGCAGTCATTCCCTTTTTTTTGGTTGAGGGTTTGTGGGACATCTTTCTTTTTTTGATTTTTGTTATCCCTGTTTTTTGCCTGAACTGTTTCCTTTTTTGGAATTACAGTCAGCGGGATGCCCCAGCTTTGTAAGTCTCCTTCATAGGTTTTGACTTATTGGGTTTTTATTTTTGAGGGATAATGATTGCCTGTCTTTATGATTATTTGGAGCCATCACTGTCTTTTGTTTTGTAAGGACTCCTCTGGTGCCATTCGTTGTGCACTTGGATCAGCTGAGAGAACTACCATGCCCCAGGTTATGATTAAGGGTTTTAATTTTCGAAAAGAAAACTCCTACTTCTTTGGCTCAAAGGGGTTGACGAGAGATTATCATCCTTATAACTCCAGTGTTTAGGAATTGAAACAATGCCAGTACCTCATCAGCGGGGTCTGTTCAAAAGCATACTGTAGATTGTGGTATCGTTTTCGTCATCCTCCCTCAAGAGGCTTAGAAATATTAATTGAGAGTTGAACATCACAAAATATGAAAGCAATTTTAAGCATAGTAAACATAATTACTCCAAAACAAACACGTGTAATGCATTAATGAAATAATAGAGTTTGACATGATAATTGTTCGAATAAGCATAGAAAAATACAATATCAGAATTTAAATGAAACAAAAGTCTCTCAATTCTAGCCATGTTTTGGCAAGGGAGCAGTGATCACGTTGGGAGTCTCGACAGGCTCAAATTCGATCTCTTTGGCGTCAATCATATTCTGGATCTTGTATTTCAGCGCCCAACAATCCTCAGTATCGTGCCCCGGGCTACCGGAATGATAATCACACCTCGCAGCTGGGTTGTAGCTTGGAGAAGAAGTCTTAGGATTTGCAGGAGGGTTGATCACCGCAATCAGGTTCATCTTCAACATGTGCTGCAATGCTTGTGACAACGGTATATTGATGTTGGTGAACTGTCTTTTAGGCCCGTCTGGACTTCGTTGATTTCCATTCTGTTGTTGTCGGCGTGGTGTAGAACCAGAGATCAGAACTGCCCCTACGTGTTGGTCACGACGACCCTTCTGACTGTATGCAGCATTGGACTCTTTCCTCCCCGTGTAAGGCTTTTTCTGAGTGTCAGAAGGTGTGGCCTCTTGAATCTTCCCAGACTTGATACCAGCTTCAATTCTTTCCCCAGTCAAGATCAAATCTGTAAACCCAGCTGAAGAATTCCCGATCAGATGGTTGAAGAAAGGCCCAGACAGGGTCCCCAAGAACATGTCGACAAGTTCCCGATCAGTTAAGGGTGGTTGTACCCTTCCAGCCTGGTCTCTCCACTTTTGCGCGTACTCCTTAAAACCTTCACCCGTTCCTAGTGACATACCCTGGAGTTGGGTACGCGTAGGAGCGAGGTCGGCATTATACTGATACTGCTTATAAAAAGCAGTTGCCAAGTCCTCCCAGTTACGAATACTGGTTCCATCCAGCTGATAGAACCATTCGAGCTGAGTCCCTGAAAGACTTTCCTGAAAGAAATGGATCCACAGTTTCTTGTCAGCTGTGTAGGGCTGGATCTTCCTTATGTATGAACGGAGGTGTAGCTTAGGACAGGAAGCCCCGTCGTACTTCACAAAGGCAGGTGCCTTGAACTTGTGTGGGATCACCACCCCAGAAGATAACCCTAAGTCTCCAAAATCCAACCCAGGCACACGTTGAATCTCCATAGCATTTAACCGGTCCTCCAGCTGTTTGTACCGGTCCTCGGCAGGAGGGTACTGTTCTTCATTGAAATCTGTCTCGGTGTCAGAGACCACGGGACTGGGAACCTCTCTCACTTGTGGGCTGTCCTTCCCAGCAGATGGGGTGGTCAGCTCAGCCTCATTTTGTGATCCATTCCCAGATCTGCGTCTAGGATTGAACAAAACAGTCCTCTTCTTCTTCTTCTGTATCAGAGTCTTCAACTCCTGTTGACCCTGGGCCAAGCTCATTACCAATTCTTTAAACTGGGCGTTCTGGGCCTGGAGGGCCTTGATAGCTTGTTCATTGGATGATTCAGGATTCATGATGATGGCTGAAATAAACAGCGAAAAAGATTAAGCAACCTGTAGAAAAGAGTACCTGTATTGCAATGGTATGTATGTATGCATGCGATATTTTCAAGGATCTCGCGGGGTAAACAGAGAAACTTGTTAGAATTTGAATTTGGGTAGCTTGATTGAAGGAACTTCATGTTGCTGAGAGTCCTTCTTCAAGAGTCAAGGCTCACCATATCGAGTGGGTCATAGCCCTTGACAACCTCGGCTAGAGGAAAATAAATCCCCTTTGCTCCTTGCTAGACACTTTGATTCATCATGACCTACATCACAGACCCTTGAGATCCTTGAAATGGATTAGTCCTTATGAAGGATGTATGCAATGGTATGATGTTATGCTATGCATGGAGTGATGTAAGTAGGCTCTGTAATGAGTCCCAATTAAGGACTGTAAACAAAACCTGAAAGGAACCCATGTTGTTAGATAACAAGTATGTACAAGTAGTCCAAGTTTAAAGGCACACAAGTCACACAAGATAGCCCTTAAAGTTTAGGCCAGCATGAAGTTCAGGTAGTACCCTCTTTCAGTTTTGTTGGTTAAGACCTGTCCTATCAAAAGTAACCGGGTTCTAGAGGATCCCAATATCACTGACTACCCTCAATCGGTCATAACTCCAGCGTCGCAATCTTTTCTTGCGGCCAGAACCATCACGAGAGTCTAGCCTCAATGGGTGTAGCATACTGCTACTGTTCTATGGCCAAGTTGGGTCACATTAGGGTTCTAAGGTCGGTTGGTGCTTAATGACTCCTCAGAAGACCCATATTCTCCTCGTTGCAACACAAGGGATATCGGTACAGACCAAGGTGCCACACCAACTTAGCCACTACTTCACCCGTGTCGGTCTACGCCGGACAGGTCCCTCACAGCTTATGCTACCTAAAAGGGTATCCCCAAATCCGGGTTAGGATCTATGAAACTCTGATGCAAAGCCCACAAATATAAAGCAATCAAAGCAAAGCAATTGAAAACATAAGTATGATCTAATCCTAAGGTATACCTCACTTTTATAATCCCCAGCAGAGTCGCCAGTTCTATGATCGGTGGAAATAGAACTGACTGTTTTTTAGCTGGTTTCGCGAAATGTCGCGGTAAGCAAGAGTCGCCACCGTCTTTTATGTTCTCCAACATGGAAAGGATAAAAGCACAGCAAAATTCCTTATTCGAGAATGTTTCTCGGTTCGGGAGGTAGATTTATAGAAAGGGAAGGTGTTAGCACCCTTTCTATCCGTGGTTATCCACGGGCTCTTAGGTACTTGCTCTTATGTTTTCAAAAGATTTGTTTGCTTTTTAAGTGTGTGTGGGTTTTTGAAAAAAAGTTTGTTTGAAAACTTCTAGGTAACTCTTGTATCAGTCCTCAAGAGTGTATGAAGTATTGTTTGAAAACTTTTTTGAAAGTGTAAGGTGTGAAAAGTTGTTTTGTTTTGTTTGTTTTGAAAAGAGCAAGTACTTAAGAGAATCTACCTACTCTAAGGAATTAAGCTGTGTAAGAGTCCTTTAGATAGTGCTATCCCACCATTGAGAGGTAGGTAGCACCATTGTTGGAGTTATTCGAGTCAATTTGATTATCAGGACAGTGTGGTCACCGAAGCAACGGTAAGACACCTTAGAAGTAACCCTAATGTCCTAGATCCTTTTTTATCCGAGGAAACCGTTTCGAGGCAACTGGATCTTTAGACAAAGGGTGACCTCTAAGACGTCCTATACTTGATGACCACGTTTCGAGGCAACGAGTGAAGCGTACCCTAGGAGTGGCATGTGCTTTGTGTGTTGTTTTTCAGTTAAGGTTATCTTGTATGTTATTTGTGAGCTACATATTGATTTTATTTACAAACATTCTTGCAGGCATATTAGCAGTTAGGAGTGCGGAAAATAAATTGCGGAAATGTAAATTCTACGCTATTATAAGGCGCGGGTCTATACATCGCCAAAGACAAAAACCCGTTTTGGTAAATAAAGTGCAGGAAAATAAATAAAGCAATAAAGGAGGTCCTAATTAACTATTACACTTCCAGAAGCATTTACAAAAATAATCAAAATAAATAAATACGCGCGAATAGAAAATGGAATCGGGAACGTCTTAAGGGTGTTGACCCTTTTTTTAAGAAAGAATTGAATTTTTTGTCTTTTTTGTGTAATTAATGAAATTAAAACTAATAACTAACCAATTAATTTAATTAAAAGAAAAAAAAATATTTTTTTTGTGTTTTTATGTTTTTAATGAAAATAAAATAAAGGAATTAAAATTAAAAGTTAATAAAAACCTAATTCTAAATTTATTTTAATTATTAAGAAAAAAGGTTAAAGTTGCCTAATTAAAACTAATTCAATTTATTAGTATTTATTTACAAAATAATTACCTAAATGAAATTAATAAAGTATTTACACATTTTTTTGTTTTTTTTTTGAATTTTTATTATGAAAAATGTTGATTAATCAAATGGTTAGTAATTAAAACAATAAAATAAATAAAGCAAATGAAAAAAGAAAAAAAAGGAAATGCAAACCCAAAGGGGGGGTATGGGCCAGAATAGGGTGTTTGATTTAGAAATTCTGGCCCAAGAACACTCCAAGCCTTGTTGACTTTGGGAATTGTCTATGCCTGCTTTGACTTGAGAGCATGATGCTCCTTCCCTTGTGGCCATTGGATTTGCACTTGGAGACACTTGGCGCTTTGGATTTGTGAAGCGCATGATAAGCCTTCTTTGAAGCCTGCACATAAGTATGTAAGAAAAAATAATATGGGATTTTGAGGGGACCTGGGAATCGAACCCAGGTCCCAATGGTTGCAAGCCACGCCATCTTCCACTGAGCCACTTGAGTGCTTTGTTAATATAAGACCATTAATTATATTATGCAAAAACAAAGGTATAGTCTGGAAACACAAAAAAGGCGCGTCATGTTTGAATGACCCATTCCCATCCTTCCACGTAATCATCTTCTTCGTTCCTGAAACAAAAAAAACGAACAAATAACGGGGGTTTTAAACCCCCACAAAATGCCAACGTCCAAAATAGCGATTAGGCCCCTGAGCTATATAAAAAGGGCGCGAGGTGTCCAATGTCTTTGGTTCAATCAGGCGGTTTCAACCATGTACATCTTGAGGTCTGATTTTACAGCATGTGCAAAGCCCTAATTGAAAAGCTCTGAAACCCTAGCACTCTCCAATGGCAACTTTCATTTTAAGGCACCATAATCAAATTAAATTATATCAAAAGCTTCATAACAATGTTAGAAATGCAAAGCAGTATTCAAAATATGTTAAAGATGCGTAAAAAATGAATTTCGATTATGGAAAAGTTTGTTCAAACCGTGGTTCTGTTTGGCCTTTTCCTTGAGTGCTGGGGCTTGTTTATGAGTGCAAATCGTTCCTGGGAGTGTTGGGAATGTGTTTGGATCAAGAGAAATGCTTGAATTGCACTGGAAGATTGAAAACAGTTTTTGGTTTTTCCTCCAAATTTTTGAATTTGATTATGCCGTTTCAGAGGTTTATAGCCCGTCTTTTTGATTGGAGAGGCTTGCATATGTATGCTTGAATGAGAATCAGTCACATTAAGGAGCTTTTAACCATTGCCATTAAGCTTTGGATTTCCTCATAACCACCATTAAAGAAACTTGTCATTTTTGTTCAAAATTTGAATTTCATGCTGGAAATGGACTTTACACGAATTTGGCATGTGTATTATGATGCATCAAGGTCATTCAAACCACAAGATATCACTTAATTAATTTTTTTGATTTTTATTTGAATTTTATGGATTTAAAATGAATTAAATCAATAAAATTAAATAAAAATAGAAAAAATAAATGTTTAATCTTGAATTTAATCATGGGACACGTGGGTGGCATGACAAGGATGAATCAAGTGGAAAAAGTGGGCCCTTTTGTCAAAAATTGAAGTTTCAAGGATAGTTGACTTTTGCCATTTCATAAAAATTTCCCAACTTCTCCAATGCATATCTTGCTCAATTTTGATCATATGAACATGTTCTTGGACATTTTGGAAAGTTCTTGAAGTCCTCTAACCAATGCCTTTGGTCCCATGTCATTTTGATTTACCAATCTCATGTTATGGTCTTTGACTTAAAGTGCCTTTTTGTTGACTTTTGAAAATGACCTATAATGTTGAAATTGATAACTTTTTATGAGAGCATTTCTTGGACTTGGAATGTGAAGATGAGTTGTAGGAAATGTCATCCCCTTCAAAATGAGCATTGGATGGGATTTTTCTGATGAACCATGAAAAAGTTATGCCTTGGTCAAGTTACAGTTGATTTTTCAACTGTCCAAAAATAGAAACTTTTGACACCTTGATGATTTTTAAGCCATTCTTGTGGAATCATGATCAAGACTTGATCAAATGATGATTGTGGCTTCAAAATAAGATGTTGACCAAAATTTTTGACTTTTGACTGCCAGATGACCATTTTGCCCCTACAGTTGATTGTGAAGCAAATAGGGTTTTTGACTGTGCAACTTGATGTTGTGAGCCTTGAAACATGACATGTAGGTGCTTGACAATGTATATGAGCATATGGGACTTGATTGAGCCCTTGAAAACCTCAACTTCCTTGCAAGAACAAAAACCCTAATTTGACTGGCTTAGGAGGGTGTTTGAACTGTGCAACCCTTGAGTAGACTTGAGCAAATTGAGATGATGCTTGTCAAAACTTTGAAGAATATGGGAGGGCAAATTTTGGGGTATAACAATACCGTATAGTCCCCACGATCTATTACTACTTACCTAATATGCCCCAAATCCGGATATAGGACTTTTACAAGTAGTAAACCTAAGCATAACCCACAAATGTAAAGCAAACAAATCAAACAATTAAAGCAAATAAATGTGATCTATCTCTTAAGGTAACCCCACTTTTAATCTCTAATCCCCGGCAGAGTCGCCAGTTCTGTAATACGGTGGGAGAACTGACTTGGTTTGTTTTGTGTTTTATCGCAAATGTTACGAATAGCAAGAACCGCCATCGACTTTTCTTTTATCCAATAAAGGAAAGGGTGAAAAGAATAGGAAATACCTTTTGAGAATTTTCTTGAGTTCGGGGGTAGGTTATGAAAAGGGAAGGTGTTAGCACCCTTTTCATCTGTAGTTATCTACGGGCTCTTAATTGCTTGATCACTTTAAAATGCTTTGTGTTTGTGTAAGTTTGAAAATATTTTTAAAATGCCTAAGTTTGGTAAACTTTTCAATGATTCTCACATCGTTGAGAATGTATACAAAGTGTTGGTTTTGAAAATATTTGTTGAAAGGAAGTGTTTTTGGAAAGATGTTTGAAAATGCCAACGTAAGGCCATTTTGTAATGATTCTCGTATCATTGAGAATGTATACAAAATGTTTTTTTAAAAAGTGTTTTTGAAAGTGTGAGGTGTAAATGGTTTTGTTTGTGAGCAAGCAATTACGAGCAATCTACCTACCCAAAAATTCTTTGTTCTTTTCCTCCTCCTTTAGACAATGCTTATCTACCATTGATTGATAGAGTGCCTTATCATTAGATGTGAGGGACAGGCGTGGGTCATCGTATAGTCATAGAAGGCAACTTGTAAGATGTTTTATCAATTTTCGTAAGGGAATAAGATCATTTACCAAAGGCAACATTGAAGGATCATCGAGGGACTATAATCTTTTAATCGAGGGTCTTTGCTAGAATAATCTCACGTTCGAGGGACATGACTGTTTTTCATTCGAGGCAACAAGTGTGGGTTACCCTAGAGGTGCATGTGTGCAAGGTGTCTTGTTTTCAAGTATACTATTTTTGAATTAGGGTTTTACTAAGATTGATTTTAGTCTTGTCATGCAAACCCTAATTACTAGCAATAATATGGAAAGCGATAAATTGCGGAATTTAAATGTCTTATGTTATTACATCGCTTTGGGAGTGGGGGTACAATTTTGTGAATAGGGGAAGAAAGTGGTAAAGCCCTAATTACTATTACAAACCATTGAATATGAATTGCAACAATAATTATGCATAAAATGTAGAGATGAAGAAGAAATTACTTTTAGGGTTTTTGATGAAAAGGTTTAGAGATTTTAGTAATTATCATAATTAAACTAATTAATTTTATTTACAAAGAAAAGGGTCAATTAATTATTTAACAAAAGCCTAAAATCTAAGTTAATTTGAAATGAAGAGGAAAAATAAACCTAAGTTTAATAATTTGTGTTTAGCAAATAACTTGGATATCAATTTGTAAAAATAAATAATAAAAATTAAATTTAATAAAATAAAATATAATAAAATGTTTGAATTTATTTAATTATTTGTAAAAATATATATTTTTGTATTTTTAGGTTAAATAAAAATAAATAAATAAATGAAATATGAAAATGTAAAGAAATAAAAAAGAAGTTGGGCTAGGTGTTTAAAAAGTGAAAGGGGTGTGTGAAGTAGAAAAAAGGTTAGGCCCAAGATAAGTTTTTGTAATAAAAATAAATAAATAAAATGAATGGGCATGCGTTTTAAAAAGTAGAATGGGGAGTATGATGATAGCAAAAATAAAAAGAGAAAGAGGCCCAAGACTGAAGGGCCCAGCGCCTGTTTGGATTCCATAAGGCTGGCTTGTGAGAGCTCATGGTGGACAAGCGCATCAGATGTGTTGGATTTGTTGGCATGGTGATCTGATGGTGTTGGAATGAGAGTGTATAGCGCACATGTAGAGCTTGCTTGCACAGGATCTGTAATGTAAATATTAGAAAAAAGCAAAATGTCTCACGCCTAGATCGAACGCAGGACAAGGCATATTTATGACTTATATGTGTGCGCTCTACCATTGGGGTGACTATACATCCGGTGTTTAAAACACAGACCAATAAATATATCATAAACTCAGTCCTGGTTGTAACTTCATCTTCTTCCTCGCGCCAGATAGTTCATCACTATTTTTTAAATCTGTAACTTGCTCATTTCTCAATCAAAACATGAAAGTTGCTTGAAATTTCATCACGATTTCAAATATATAAATAACATAAACTAACACTCAATGATGAACACGAATTTTTGTTGGTACCAAATTCTGACCTAATTTTTCAGAAAGTTCATCTTCAAAATTTGCATCACTTTGGCAAATGAATTCTAAGGACATGGTTAGCTTCAGGGCCATGTTGTCTACATTTTTTATTCACAAAGTAACCATTAATGATGCTTGTAGAGAGAGTTCAAAGTTGAGAAAACTTACCTCAAAACTAGAAATCGTATTTTGAGTTTGAGCACTCCTGGATGTGTTGTGATGATCTGAATAGCTTTAGTAGACTCCTAGGAAGCTAATACAACTCTTACTTTGGATTGAGACTGGCTGAAACTTCTTGTATAAGTCAATATGCATAGCTCTATTTTTTAGTTTTAAAAATGATGAAGATGTAGTTACAGTTGTGAAATATGGATGATAAAGAGTTATATTTGATGTAAGGAAGCTTTGTGATTGGTTATGAGAGGAAATGCACGAGTGGATTATGAGATGGATGTTCAAGGTCAGAAATGACAAACTATGGAGGTTTTTGTGCAATTCTGAGTTTGAGGGAGTTTGAGGGAGTTTCTAGGCTTGTCAATTCATCTGTTAGGTAGAAAATACATCTTTTATTTATAGGCAAGAGGTTTGGAAGGTTCAAGGGATCAGAATCACAAGATCACATGTTATGGTTTTTGACTTGTTTTTTAAGCAATCTTGACAAACATTGTTCCAATGCATAGTACAAGGATATATAAAGTGGTTAGGCACTTTAAAAATCTTTCTTCTGGCTTTTATGGTGAGTGTGTGCAGAGGGAACAAGTTAGAGGATCAATACAAGTTGACTGTGATTAAAGCAACTTTACAAGAATGGAAATGTTACTTTGTGCCACAAATGGATGAATCTCTTGGACAATGGCTCAAATGTTTGTATCATAGCTTTAACACTTGTGTAATCAATTAATTATGGAGTGATTTTCATGTTAGAATCCTGCAAAGCAAGATTATGCAGCATAGGTTTGATATTTGGTTAAGTGTTCATCATGAAAATGACTTGTAATTCAATAATGGATGCCCAACTTATTCTCTTCGATTCTCTTGGATCAAGTATGATCTCTTCAAGTTCTTGGACATTTTGGAAATATTGAAACATTGTCTACAACCTTAATGTTTACCACTTTGGCTAAATCATCTTGGAACTAGGTGAAAATTGGTCAAGAAGTTAGGTAAAAAATCTGCCTAAACTAGTTGAAAATTTCACTAAGTGTTTTATAAAAAATCTCATGTCTTTATGAGCTTATATCTTCCAATATAAGCATCTTTTGGACATTAACCCTCTAATACAAAGTTTTATAATTCATCAATATCTACAACTTTCATGTAAAAGTTTCCCTTGAATCATCTTGCATCTTGGTGAAAAATTATCATGAAGTAATGAATTTATCAAGTAAAAAAAACACTTAGAAATTTTCTAAGTCTTAGAAATCTTGACTTTTTATTGACTTTTTGACTTTCTTGATTCTTGATGATAAATTTTGGTATTTTTGAGTATCTTGATGAATCTTGATCTTTGAAACCCAATGTTGATCAAAAAGTCAAAGTTTGACTTTTTGTGTGTCAGTTGATTTTTCATCAGTTGATCAAAAATTCAACTATCAATCCATTGATCTTGAGAAATGATTTGAGCCATGAAATTATGTCAAGATATTGTGTTTGAGTCCTTAAGATCATACTTCAAGCCATTGGGTCATGTACTAGGTCAAAAGTCAATGATCAGTCATTCTCAGTCAAAACCCTAATTTTAACAATTTTGCCCCTTGGATAATTTGAATGTTTTTCTTGAGGAATTGTGATCAACACTTGATCAATTAAGGAATATGACTTCAAAATTTTGATGTTGGCCAAAAATCATGAATTTTGACTATAGTTTGACCACAGTTGACTTTTTTATCCAATATAGTTAATTTTCAGTCATCTGAGCAATTGACTAAGCAATTTTGAGATGCAAGACTTGAAACTTGGTATGATCAATCTTAGATACCTATAATGAAACATGAAAGTCATTTGAGGCATAAAAGTCCAATTTTCCTTAAGAAAAAACAAAATCCTAATTTGGAGGCTTAGTGCTTAGGAGGTGAGCTTATCTGATCAAACTCTTGGAAGTTTTTGAGCATTTAAGATCTTTTGTGAAAAATGTCTTGAGAATAGAGATGGAAAATTTTTGGGTACAACAACTTCATATGTCAAGTGTTGGCTTCTTGTTAGTTAGATCATTATTTTCCTCGGCTTTTACCTTATGCTTTAGGATAGTCCCTTCATCTCCTTCATCTTCTTTAATTTCAAAATCTTCTCCATCCTTTTCAAAACACTTCTTATTTTCTAACTTGAACGGCTTTCATGATAAACTTGGACTTATGCCCATGTGTTTTAAAAAATCTTTTCTTAATCAAACATTAATCAATTTAATCATACTTTGACATTTTTCTCAAGACTAAAAGTCAATTAACATCATTCAAACCATTTTTCCACTTTGGCTTTTTACTTTAAAAAATTTTTTCTCAAAAGATTATACACTTGTTAATTTTTATAGTGATGCAAGCTACTATACTTCTACGATATGTAGTAAAGTGAGAAATTTTCCACTTGGGTGTTGAGTGAGGTTTTGTTGATTTTAAAATCCAAGTTATATCATCCACTTTAAGATGATGCAAATTCTCCTTTCTCATTATTATGGATAGTAAGTATGTCTTCCACTCGGATATGACGTTGGTGTCTCTTCTCTTAAAATTAATCAACACACACGTGTTTTAAAATTTTTAATGTGAACTACGAGTACCCTGACCCCCTATTGCACGGAAGGTGGTAGGTAGGCACTAAAGGTTCGCAATTGTGGCGGGTGTAAAAATTGTAAAAAATACTTCTTTTCTCATCTCCACCATCTATTTTTGTATACACCTTTTATAGCCAAAATACACAGATTTTCAAAGAGGTTCTTGTGGAGCACCGTATATGTATAGGGTCCTAATACCTTCCCTTTGCATAACCAACCCCTATACCTAGATTCTCTCCCCTCTCTTTTTTGGGTTTATTCGCTCTTTTCCCATTTCCTTTGGAAACAATAAAGCATGATGGAGATTTTTATTTGATCTATGCGAGTTAAGTCAATCCAATGGCTTAGTCTCAACATTTATACCGCTACAATATCACCTTGACTTTTGGGACACCATAGTTTTTTTGGCGGTTTTTGGTGTAATGCATTTAAGTTGTTATAAGTTGTTAGTCTAATTTGTTTTTTAATTGTGAAGTGTAGTTTAAGTTTAAGTCATTATAGTTTTAAAGTTTTTTTTTAGTTTTTCCAAGTTTGATTAATTTGAAGGAACAAGTGGGTTGCTTCCATGATTGATAGTGGTACATGCAAATTTAATCGTAATGATAGTGCTTTCAAATATTTACAAAGGCAAGGTACATGTTTATTGCTTTCTAAAACATAGCATGAATATAAAACTTGTAATTTGTGTAAATAACATGTCATTCATTCTTTTGAAATATTTGTTCAGTTTTGAATCACTTTAGTTCATAGCCTAATTGTGAGGAGACCTTTCATTGTATATTATATGCATGGGAGACCAACAATGCTTGTTTTAACTCGGTTTTCTTATGTTTAATCTTGAATTTGTGTTGAATTGTGTAAAGCATGAAAATGATCAAAGCAAGTTTTTTATTTTGAGCACAACCACTTGACCAATAGTTACCTAACTTGTGAGTGAGCGAGAATTTGTTAACCATTTTGAACCTTTATGTCAGGATCCATATCGATTTTTGAGTTGTGAAACTTTGGCATAAATAATTAGTTCATCATTGATTTTTGAATTAATTGTGAGTTTGTTTCTTGAAACCCTTGAACCATCAATCATAAATTGTGGTTGGAATTTGATCCCTTTTCCTTAGAAATTTAGGAAGCATTCTAATTATAATGATTGGTTGTGTTCAAGTTGAGGAGAAAAAGGTTGATTGCTAAGTGGTTGAAAAAGAAAGTGGTTGAAAAAGAAAAAGAAAAAGAAAAGAAATAAAGAAAAGTGCTTGAAAGAAAAAGTGGAAAATATTTTTGTGCTAATAATTGTGATCAAGGGTTTATCCCATGGGGAAAAAATGTGGTTAATGAAGTTGTTAATCGAAAAAGAATGCGAATTTTGAACGCTCTCTTAGGTTTTATCAACTTTGTTTCAAGTACCTTAAGAAATGACCCTTCTTTGTTAATCAAGCCACATTACAAGCCTTGAAGTCCTTTGTGATTGATGCTTTTATTCTTTTAACTTGAATTGATTGGATGAATGCATAAGTTGATCTAGATGTTAGAAAGATTCGTGTGTGTGAGTCAAGTCCCTCATTTTTGTTTTTTTATCCATTGATAAAGATGCGTGTTAAGTGAGATTCATGTTTGAACTTGTATTGTTTAGGAATTTTTGACATGTATTTTGTGTTTAGAACTTATTTCATGATCATGGTTTCATTGTAGTATAGTGGTAAGCATCGCTTTGCTAGTACTTTGGGAATTTGAACCTTGCATTTTCTTTCTTTTCTTAAAACTTGTTGACCTTGATATTTTCGGAAGTTGCTTGTTTCCTTATGTTTTTTAGACTCTTGTTTGAGGACAAACAAAGTTCTATGTTGGGGAGAGTTGATAAGGGCCAAATTATGTTTATAATCAGTAGCATTTTATGGCCCTTTTCACTTGGTTTCATTAGAATTTTATGTCAAAACCTCAACTTTATTGTAAATAATTAGTTTTTAGTTTTATCGTGTAAATATAGTATAGTTTGATCATATTCATTTTATTTTGTAGGTTTCCTTGCATTGTTGAAGCATTGGGCTTGTAAAAGGCAAAACAAAAGCTTTAAGGTGAAATTTTGGATGGAAATCAAGAGTTTCAATTAGGGCTCAGCGCGATCAAAGCGCGCTTAGAGGTGATGGGGCAGAAGGTTGCACGTTAAGCGCCACTTTTCCTGTGGTTAGCACCGTTTGTGGAGGTTTGCTCAGTTTGTCTTGTAGCCGCGTTAAGCAAGCTCTGATGGGGCTTAGTGCGATACTTTTTCAGTTTAGTATATATACTTTGTACTTCATGATTTTAGGACACAATGCCCATTTTGATAGGAAAACACACCAAAAATATCAGAGAACTTCAGAATCAAGTCTTTGGAGCATCTATCTTTGACTATTTGACGTTGATGCTTATGAATCTTTTCTACTTTCTTGTGAAGCAAGCTACCATGATGTGCAGCTGAACCCGCTTGTATCAATATTAGATGTAATTAATCTAACTATTATGTATTTCTTTTGATCCTTTGTATGTGAACTAGCTAATGATCAATATAGATGATTATCTTTTCTTTTATGTTATACTTATGGTTGAATCATTACTTAGAAATATCTTTGAAGTCTTGAACTAAGTTTTCATCTATCAATGACCAAATTCTAGACATATATTTGGAGTTGATATTCACTTGTATCAAATCTTAATGTTATTGTATTATTTAATAGGTTGAGAGATCATCGATTAAACAATACGGTAAAACCCGCAACACTAGTTAGACATAAGCGGTGTTGGCAAGTGATATGTGATTATATTTATTAATAATGAAGTTCACATGCTATATTATTTTAATACATATGAAATAGGTTAATGAATTGGTCCAATTTTTAGAGACAATGGTGTCAGGGAGTTCGTATCGACACATGATCATCTTCTAGTAGAAACTTCATATTCTTTATGTCGTGATTTTGGCCACTTCCTCCACCTCTGTCCATTTGGTGAAGTAATCCATTCCCACTATCAGGAATTTCAATTGACCTGGTGAAAAAGGGAATATGCCCAAGATGTCAATGCCTCATTGGTAGAAGGGTCAAGGCAAGGTCATTGGCTGAAGAAGCTTCGTTGGGGCATGGTGAAGGTCAGCACGTCTATGACATTGATTTTACTTATTGACAAAGGTGATGTTATCAAAGTTATCACCTCCAGAAGAGATGGGTTCCAAGGGACGAGGGAGGCCAAAAAGACCGACGCCACCGGCACTGGCACCACAGAACATACCACCACTACGAAACAAGACACCACTATACCATGAGAGCATGAAAGCGATCATTCAGGGACTGCAGGAAGCGAAGAAACTTCTGTTTCCACTAACCCCCAAATCTAGGGTTACCCTAGAGGAGGGAAAATCAAGTGGCATAGAGAAGAATGAGGAACTTAGCGATGGCCCTAGGAAGCTATGGGTGAATATACTGAATGAAAATAGAAACCCATCAAAGGGGATGATGCTCATATTCATAGCTCCTAAACTGGTGAATGGAGAAGCAGAGGCTGAGATAGTAGAAGAGGATGTTATATCATAATTGAAATTCAGAGACATGACTCTAATATTGTATGTTCTTGGAGTTGACTTGAGTATGCACAACCTGAAGCAGTTCATAATGAAAACCTGGAATTTTGTGACTATCCCAAATATGTATTACCATGAGGAAGGCTACTTTCTCCTTCGATTTGGTTCATATCATGATAGGGATGTTGTCATGATGAAAGGACCATATACTTTCACGAATATGTCAATGTTAATTTGGGAATGGCATCCTCATTTCAACTTGAAGAGGGATATGCTTAGAACTCTCCCTCTTTGGATCAAATTGCCTTAGCTCCCCCTGTTCATGTGGGTAGAATCTAGCTTAGCTAAAATTGAAGGTGTTTTAGGAAGGCCCATTACCACTGATAAATGCATTGCTAACATGTTGCAAATATTGTATGCCAGGATCTTGATAGAAGTTGACATCACCAAGGAACTACCAACAGAGATCAAAATAGGGGATAAGGATAGAGGTAAGATGAAGCAGGTTGCTGAGTATGAATGGAAGCCCTTATACTGTAGCAAATTCCAGAAATTGGGTTACCAATGTGGGGAAAAAAGCAGAAGGAGAAGCATTGGGTGAAAAAGTTAAAACCTCCATTAAAAGAAGAAAGTAGGCAGGTAGTGGAGACTAAACAAGATGATAATACCACTACTGAGGAAGCAGAGACATATATGTGGACCAAAGAAACAAAAACTGGGAAAGTTGGAGGGAAGAGACTTATGTATGAAGCCTCAAATTTGCATTGTGCCAATGGGTTTAAAGCTCTAGGTGTTTTGAATGACCATATGGCTTTGAGTGATCCTGGCCCATGTTAGTCTCTTGGAATGTCAGGGGGCTTAACAAAATAGGTAAGCATAAGGAGATTAGCTCCCATCTTCATATAATAAATGTGATATTAATATTTTGTTGAAAACTAGAGTAAAGAAGGATAAAGCTGAGGCTATTAGAAATAAATTGAATATTACAGGTAGATACATAAAAAAATTATCAACATCATAGTAATAGGTGTATCTGGCTGCATTGGAATGACAATAAGATTAAGGTTAGGGAAGTGAGTAGCACTGACCAGTTGGTGCATTGTGAGGTCTTGGACCTGACAATAAGACTATGTACTGGATCGCACCTATATATGTACATAATAAACTTGAGAAAAGAATAAATCTTTGGATGGACATTGAGAACCTCCATCATCAAGGGGCTTGGTGTGTCATAAGGGAATACAATAATGTGCTCCAAACTAAGGATAGAATTGGTGGGAGTATGGTGACTGAGGCAGAATATATTGACTTGACTAGTATGATGAATAGAGCTGGTCTTTTCGATATGGAGTCTAAGGGGGACTACTAAACTTGGTTTATTAGGAATATCATTGATCCTATTTACTCTAGAATTGATAGAGTAATAGGGAATATGGATTGGTTTCATTTAGATCTGAATCTAAATATCCTGCCTCCAAGTGTTTCAGATCATGCAGCCCTTCATGTAACAGGGACAGAGAAAAAGAGTTACATAAAACCAAGTTTTAGATTTGTTAACTATGTGACTGAGATGGCAGGGTACCAAAACATTGTTGAGCAAAGCTGGAATGATCCTTTGATTGGCGGTCCTATGGTTGTGTTGTGGAACAAGTTGGCAAGGTTGCAGCCTAAGCTAAGGGAGTTAAGTATTCCCCTTGCTCATGTTAATCAACATATTATTACTGCCAGGGGAAAGTTGTATACTGCTCAGAAAAAGCTTTTACAAGATAGGATGAATGTTTAGAAAATTGATGATGTGAATATGTGTACTGAAGAGTTGATAAATTGGAATGAGATGGAAGCAAATATTCTTAAACAAAGATCCAAAATTGATTGGCTAAAGTTGAGGGATGGGAATAATTCCTACTTCCATGCCTCAATAAAAGCTAAAAACAAAGCAAAAAGTATGAATAGTCTTCAAAAAGAAGATGGTACCATTCTGACAGATCAAGATGACATAGAGAAGGAAGTTCTAAATTTCTATGAGAATCTTATGGGAAAAAAGGCAGATGTTCTATAGGGTATAGATATTGTTGCCATGAAAGCTAGAACCCAGATTAATAGAGATCAAAGTGATATGTTGACTACCCTAGTAATTGAGTAAGAAGTTATGCAAGCTCTCAAGACTATTAGTGATATCAAGTCCCTTGGGATTGATGGGTTTGGTGCTAATTGTTTTAAGAAAATTTGGCACATAGTGAGAAGAGATGTAATGGCTGCAATGATGGAATTCTTTGAGGAAGGTAAAATATACAAGCCTCTTAATTTTACATTGGTAACCTTAATTCCTAAAAGTGCAGAGGCAAAAACTGTGAAAGATTATAGACTCGTTGCAGGGTGTACTACAATCTACAATATTATATCAAAGATTCTAACTATGAGGCTTGGGAGAGTGCTTGGGACTACCATTGTGCTTAGCCAGACAACATTTTTGCCTTGTCAACAAATTCACAGTCATATCTTGCTAGCCTATGAGCTCATAAGAGGATATGGTAGGAAAGGAGGGGCTACTAGGTGTATGATCCAGTTGGACTTGCAAAAAGCCTATGAAATGGTGGATTAGAAGGCTCTAGCTGATATCTTACAGGAGATTGGGATTTCTTCTAAGTTCACAAAATGGATAATGCTTGTTGTCACTACTGTGTCCTATCGTTTCAATGTAAATGGGAGTATTAGTAAAGTTATACAGGCCAAAAGAGGTGTGAGGTAAGGGGATCCAATATCCCCTTACCTTTTGTTATTATGATGGAATATCTTAATAGATGCTTAGTCCAGATGCAGTTGAATCCATATTTCAACCATCATGTGAAGTGTGAAAAGCTCCATCTCATCCACCTTATATTTGTTGATGATGTTCTGCTTTTTTCTAGAAGGGACATGACCTCAGTTGAGTTAATGATGAATTCATTTGCAAGATTAACTAATTCTACTAGGCTAATGATTAATCCAGCTAAGAGGAGAATATATTTTGGGTGTGTGGATGAGAAAGTTAGGGAGGATATCTTGTATCTTACCAAATTTGTGGAAGGAGCTTTGCCTATTAGGTACTTTGGAGTGCATTTGACTTGTAAAAGACTGAATTCTAACCACCATATGAGCCTTATTGATAAAATTATTGAGAGGACTAGGCATTGCAGCATAAAGTTCTTCAGTTATGCTGGTCGTTTACAGTTGGTGAAAAGTGTGACTTTTGCTATCTCGAATTACCGGATTCAATGTCTATCTTTACCTCAAATTGTAATCAAGAAAATCAACTCTATTTATAGAACTTTCTTGTGGACAGGTGGTATTGATAGCAGCAGGAAGAGCCCAGTTGCTTGGCAGATAATTTTTAGTCCAATCAAACATGGAGGTTTGAATGCCATTCATCTGGGAATTGGAACCAAGTGATTATGCTTAAGCTTCTCTAGAATATTTGCAGGAAAACTGACAACTTATGGGTGAGATGGGTTCACATTTATTATTTCAAGGGGAAAATGTGTTAGATTAGAACATAAAGCAAGAGAGTTCCTGGACTATCAAAGTTGTGAGGAATCAAAGAGTTAATGTTTGTAAGGTGCAAGGCATGTGGGATGATAGGTTGGCCAAAAAGAAGTTTACTATGAAGCAGATTTATATAGGCCTGAGAAGTGCAAATAATGATGTTGATTGGAAACACTTGATGTATGGTGTTGTACCCCAAATTTGTCTGCCCCATTTTTAAAATATTTTTAAACTTGGTTTCATAATTTTTTTGGGTATTAATAACATTTGGTTTACAGTAATTTATTTTGCTTATTTAAAATATATAATAATTTACTTTAAATTATTTGTATTTTTAAAATAATAAAATATTTTTCCATCTTCATATGTTTCTATATGCCTTTTTATCTCGAATAGAATGGCATAGCACAATTGGTAAGGGAGTGAGACTTACAAGTAAGTGGATGATCCTGAGTTCAAGTCTTGTTACACTAATTTTTGGTATTTATTTTCTTTTGTGTGTTTTTTCAATAAAAAAGATTAAAAAAAGTTATTTTCAATTATTTTATTATTATTTTTGTTTTCTATTTTAAGGGTATTTTAAAATTGTTTTTTTTATTTTTTTAAATCTTTAATTTTATACACTTAATATAGTCAAGTTGTTCTAAATAATTGAAATCTTTCAAAATTAATTTTTATTAATCACCAAATCAATCATAATATTGAGAAATAATCACAAAAGTGTCTAGGTTCATAATCTTGTCCTCTAAATTTAAATCAAATCTCAGTTGGTATAAATCTTTCCAAAAAAATCACTTTTTTTATTAATTAAATTATTATTTTCGTATTTTTAAATTAATAAGTTTTCAAAAATAGTTTTTTTTTCTTCACTTTTTTCAATTTTTAATTAAAAAATAACTAAAAAATCATATAAAATATAAAAACAACAAAATCACATGATTTGTCACTTTCTGATTGGTCACATGTTGACAAAACTGATTTCTCATTGGTTAGAGTTTATAGACTTGCTAACTAAGATAAAATCATAAACTTTGGGATTTTCTATGTGTGGGCTATTTCCTTTTTGGGGTGTCTTTAACCTAATTTCAAATTTATAAATAGACCACTCTTTCACACTATTTTTCATCTACAATTTTATAATCATCTACAACTCACTAGAGTTCTCCTAAAGTTGTTGTTTTTCACATCGAAGAATAACAACAAATAAGCTCTAAGCCTTCAGAATTCGGCATTCATTCGGGAAATCACATTAGAGAAAGAAAAGAAAAAACACGAAGAACAAAGGGAAGAAGCAGCTTAAGTGGGTCACTGCATTCTAGGTTGGTAAAAAAACTGAATCTTTAATTGTATGACTGAATTTTTATATGATTATGTTGGTTTGTTGATCTAATATTTATTGTCGGATTTATTATAATAGGTTTACACCTTTTTATATTATTATATAATTATCTATTAAACTTTGTTATAATTAGTGATTAATATTTTGTATAATATATTGTTTTTTTTCCATAAATTAATTTTTAGAGATTATTTCAAACCCTTTTTCTAGTTTGTTTCATTAGGGAAAATTCAAAAGAATTAATCTTCTCCTAACTCTATCCCCACCCCATGCATCTTATTATATCAGTTTTCTAACCCTTGTTTTTCATCCCTTTTAATTATCTATTTTTCTCATTAAACATTAATCCTTAACCAAATTAGGCCTAGTTTTTTTAATCAACTAGAATTAGAATTTGGCTTTTAATTAATTAATTAATTAGACTTTAGATTTTAATTAAAATTAATTAGTTTTAGAGTTTTAGCCAAATAATTCTTCTTAATTAATTAGACATTAGGGTTTCTAATTAGGGTTTTGTTTTTTTAAATTAACTTAATTAATTAGCTATTAGGCTTTAATTATCATCCCTAACCCTAGATCATTTTTCTAAAAATACAAAAAAAAATATTAAAACATTTTTTCTAACATCTTTTCTTATTTCTTATTGTTATTTAAATTCTGAGACAATTGTATAGCTTACAACTATTGATGTAATAGCTTAGATTTATCTTTTCTCATTTTTTCCTATTATGTAACTGCTCACATGATGTAATAGCGTAGTGTGATACGGTGGGAGAACTTACTTGAAGGTTTTGCGTTTGATCGCAAATGTTGCGGTTAGCAAGAGTTGTCACCGACTTTTCTTTTATCTAAAAGGAAAGATGAAAAAGCACAAGAAAGACCTTTGAAATTATTTCTTGAGTTCGGGGGTAGATTATGAAAATGGAAGGTATTAGCACCATTTTTATTCATGGTTTTCCATGGGCTCTTAGTTACTTGCTAGATCACTTGCTTTTGTTTGAAATTATGCTTTGTGTGGTTTTTGAAAGTATTTTGAAAAGAGGCCATTGTTTAGGAAATCTTTGTAATGATTCTTGTTTTTAAGAATGTATACAAAGATGTTTGATCTTTTGAAAATGTTTTTAAGTTTGTAAGATGTTTTGAAAGTGGAAGTGATTGTTTTGAAATAGCAAGGATGTTTTGTTTGAAATTGAGCAAGTAATTAGGAGCATTCTACCTACTCAAAAGTCTTTTTTGTTCATTTTCTTTTCCTTTGACATTGTTATCTTACCATTGAATTGGTAAGTAACCCTATCTTTGGATGTAAATGGGACGGGCGTAGGTCATCGTATAACCATGATTAGCAATGTTGCAAGGTATCTTAGCATTCTTTTTGAGGGACTAAGATCATTTGAAAGGCAACTTAGATAGCGTTATCGAGGGACTATGATCTTGTATTTGCTTTGTTTTTTTGCTAAGATACCTTACATGTGTAATATGGTCATTTTGTATAAGGGAACCAAGTTGAATAACCCTAGGGGTGCTCGTGTGCAAGTGTATTGTTTTCATGCTTGTTTTTGTCTTGAATTAGGGTTTTTTAAGTATTGGTTTTAGTCTTTCCATACAAACCCTAGTTACTAACATGTTATATATAAAAGCGATAAATTGCGAAATTTAAAGTTACTACGTTATTACAACATTTATGTGGAGGGGGTATACAAATTGAATGGGGATTGCAAGAATGTAAACCTAGTTAGTCTACTACAACCATATTTAATGGGTATCAATGTCAAGGAATTTAAATGGATACAATGTACAAAATGAATAAATGTACAAAAATATAAAATGTGAAGTAAATGGATATATGTTTTATTTTTTTTAGGAAAAAGGTATTTTGTCTTAATATAATTATTTTGAAGAAAAATAATTAAATAAAAAGAATTTATTTAAGAAAATATTTTAAATAAAACCTCATATTTGTTAATTGATTAAAAGGAAATAAGTTTAAAAAAAGTTTTTTTTTTTGGTATTTTTGTCTTAAAAATATTTATAGTATCATAAAATATTTTGGCCTTTTTTATATATAAATAAATATATTTTAATAAATGTAAAAGAAAAATAAATATTAACCTAATTAATTATTAAATTTACAAGGTAGTTTGTAAAAAAATAAATAAAGTATAGTTAAATAAAACATTTTTTATGAGAAAAATAAAATAACTAAATCAAAATATAAATCTATCATTTTTAGTATTTTTGTGATTTTTAATATTAGTAAAAAAAATAATTAAGAAAACAAAAGAAATAAAAATAAGAAAATAAAAATAAACTGGGCCAGGGGTGCCATTAGTCAACAGGGAGGTCAGCAACAAGAAAAAAAAACATACATGCCCAAAGGAAGGCCCGACGCCTGCAAAAATGAAAGTCAGAAATGCAAAATGTGTAAAAAATGCAAAAGGGTACCACTGAGGCTCGAACCCAGGTCCTATAGGTCATAGGTGCGCGCTTCTACCACTGGGGTGGCTATACATTCGTTAACATAAGAAAAACAATAAATATACAAGGCAAAATGTACCCTGATGACTTCATCTTCAACCTCCAACCAGACCAACTGTAACTTGCTCATTTCTCATCAAAACTGAAAACTGTAAACATGAAACTTGTAGCAAATTTCCTCACGGTTTTAGAAATGTAAAGCATTAAAACTATAGATCAAAGATAATCATGAATTTTAATGGCCCTAATCTGAACCCTAAAAATCTCATAAATTTCAGTTTCAAAATTCTCTAAGCTCAAGCAAAATTAATGGAAACTATGGACGTGGTTAGCTTCAGGCCAATGATACCTACATGTTTTATTCATAAATAAACTATTGATGATGCATGTATGAAGAGTCCAAAATTGAGAAAACTTACCTCAAAATTGGAAATCATGTTTTGAGTTTGAGCTTATTTCAAGTGATGGTGATGATCAGGTTAGCTTCTTTGAGGTCCTAGGAAGTTAATGCAATGATTAGCTTGGACAATGGATGGCTGAAATGGTCTGGAGAAGTGAATGTTCATAGCTGAGTTTTTGAAAATGGAGGATGGTGTTAATGGTGTTACAGTTCTAAAATAGGGTGTGGGATTGATTCTATGTGAGGTTTAGAAACTTTAGAAACCAAAAGGCCAAGAAACACACGAGTAGATTATGAGTTTCAAGTTTTTGGTCAGTTTTTGTAAAAATGGAAGTGTGAAATGTGTTTCTGAGTTTTAGGTTCTTTCAAGGCTTGAGCAATCGTGTGTTTGTGTCAAATGATTTGTGTATGTATAAATAAAAGTATTTGAGTGCATTGGCAAGTCAGAAGTACAAGTTTCTAGCTTTTGGCTAGGTTACTTGATTTTGAAGAAAAGAGGAAAACAAGTTTCAAGGAGAGGTACAAGCATGGGATGGGTGGTTGTAAGTGTTTGAAACATTTCTCATGAGTTATAGGACGTGTTTGATCAGAAGAGAACAAGTGTAAGGCTCAAGAACAAGTTTTGTACAAAAAGTCACTTTATCAAAATGGCAATGTGACCTTTCTTTCAAAAATGGATATAAAGCATGTCCATGCATTGAATGCTTCAAGTGAGGCCTCTAACAGCTGTGTAAACCATTAAATATGGAGTGCCTAACAAGTTTGAGGCCTGCAAAGTAGTTTTTATGCAGCATGGTTTGAATTTGAATTTTGTTCATCACTAAAATGACTTGTAATAAAAGTGATAAAACCCTAACTTCATCTCTTTGATTCTCCCTACTCAAGAATGATCTCAAGGAGTTCTTTGACATTTTGGAAAGCTTGAAATGTACTCTATAACCTATATTTGAATTGAGTTTGAAGATTACCCTTGGAACTATATTAAAAAGTTCCATGAAGTTGGGTCAAAATCCTGACCAAATTAGGGCAAAATTTCACTAAGTGTTTAGTTTCATGACCACATGTTCATAAAATTATAACTTGAGATCCAAGCATTTTTGGAAGGAGTTGTATAAAGAAAAGTTGTATATTTAGTGGAGATATACAAATTTCATGTTGGAAGTTTCTCTTGAATCATCTTGCATCATGGTGAAAATTTTGTTCAAAGTTGTGAAAAATATGTAATTTCCAACACTTAGAAAAATTTCTAAGTTTAGAAATTTTGACTTTTCAAAATGAAATCTTGACTTTTTGATTTCTTGATGAATAAGTTTCATATTTTTACATTTTTGATGAATTATGATCTTTGGCACTTGAATTTGACCAAAAAGTCAAAGTTTGACTTTTCAGTATACATTTGACTTTTGATTAGTTAATTGAAAAATCTATTTGTCAATCCAATGGACTTGCAATGTTTTGAACCATGTCATTAGGTCAAAATTATGCAATTGGACTCTTGAGATCATGCCTTAAACCAATTGACCATTTGCTAGGTCAAAAATAAGAAATTGCCATTTTCAAGTCAAACCCCTAATTTTGACCATTTTGCCCTTTTGGAGATTTGATCAAATTTCTTGAGGAGTTGTGGTCCAAACTTGATCAAATGATACATATGAGTCTAAAATATTTATGTGGATAAAAAATTATGGAGTTTGACTGTAAATTGGCTATAGTTGACTTTTTCCTCAATACAGTTGATTTTTAGGTCAACTGCTCAATTGACTGATCAAAAATATAATCAAAGGCTTGAAACTTAACATGAGTAATCTTGGGGGTCCATAATGATCCATTAAAATAATATGGGGAATAGAAAGTTCAAAAATCCTTGCGCAAACTCAAACCCTAATTTTGGTCATTAATGCATAAGGAGGTGTCTTGAGCTGATCAAACCCTAATGCAGTCTTGAGTCAAGGAGATCTTGTGAGAAAATTCT
This sequence comes from Vicia faba, assembly GCA_948472305.1. NCBI lineage: Eukaryota > Viridiplantae > Streptophyta > Magnoliopsida > Fabales > Fabaceae > Vicia > Vicia faba. Next base: position 447,265,818 of record OX451738.1, on the reverse strand, counting down.
TGATAAGTGAAAGGGTAAATTTTGGGGTACAATAGCTGCCCCTGTTTAATCTTATTAAGCCTGAAGAGTTAGATTGGCTAGTTTTTCCATTCGTGACTCGAAGGTGGAAGATGATTGGACACTTAGAGTATCCAAAAATTTGCACTCGGTGATGTGATGGTTGAGGGAATAGGCTTAAAGATGCCATTTGGAGAGGTGATAGAAAGTTGTCAGAGATGGGCTTTGTAGATGCCATCCAAAGTGATTGCTGAATTGTAATTTGTAAGCTGAAAGAATGAGTATCAGAATGCCGTCTGTGTCTGGAGCGTATCTGAACTGTATCTGAAAGTTGAATTTGAAAGAGTATCAGAATGGCATCCGTGTCTGGAGCGTATCTGAACTGTATCTGAAAGTTGAATCTGAATGAGTATCAGGATGGCATCCGGGTCTAGAGCCTATCTGAATTGTATCTGAAAGTTGAATCTGAATGAGTATCAGGATGGCATCCGGGTCTGGAGCGTATCTGAACTGTATCTGAAGATTGAATCTGAATGAGTGTCAAGATGGCATTCGGGTCTGGAGCATATCTGAACTGTATCTATAATCTGAATTTGAATGAGTATCAGAATGGCGTCCGTGCTTGGAGCGTATCTGAACTGTATCTGAAAGCTGAATCTGAATGAGTATCAGAATAGCGTCTGTGTCTGGAGCGTATCTGAACTGTATCTAAAAACCTTGAACATTGTTAATGGTAGATGTTAACCTTATCCTGAAAAGGGTAAAATGTTAGCCAAAATGTAAAGTCATGTTGTATGAAATGCATGGTATGATGCATTTGTGTTATCAATGTTTATGATATATGGATGTGATGTATGTGTATGTGAGATAGTCTGCTGCACTGCTGTTGTATTTGGGGAAAATAAGTCCCTGACCACTGCTAAGAATATGTAAGTCTTCATGTTGTGAAGTTGAAGTGTTGGTGAATTTCCACCTAGAGAAATAATCTCTGTTGTCAGGGAAATGTCGTGTACTACTTGTAAAATCCTGAGAAATTCGGCGACTTCTATCGGGGATTGATAACTGGAAGTTTTGTTTCGCTGGGGATTAAACTGCTAACTGCAGAGGATTTCATGGAGATAACTTAGAAATATTTTCCTACCTCTTAAAGCCATCAGTGATTGTCTTTCTATTTTGTTTATTTGTAAACAGTAATTAAGTTCAAATGCCTATGTTCAAAAATGAATCATTTGGACGTTTTTGTAAACAAAACACAAAAGTAAAGAAAAACAGATAGTTTTGCACTTTCAAAGGGATATCTTTGTATTGACTTTGAGTAAGTATTTTTGTACAATGAGACAAACATTCTAGAGAGAATGTCGTCATAAAAAATGAAAATTTTGACACAAAGAAAAGATAGTTATGTGCAATAATCCCATGGGGTTCCCATTCTGCTATAGCCTTCGTATCTCTGAGCATCTTGTCTATTTGTTGCCTTGTCTGAAGATGATTAAATTTATCAGAACCTATGAGCTTGTCAGGTTGTCCGTAAGGTGATCCAACAGAACATAGTCATACGCTTTAAATCCCTAACTTTTGCATGGACTACCCTTTCGGGTTTTCAGTCCACTAGGATACCCTTTTTTGCCCAAGTCTCCCTTTCGGGTTTTCAGCTTGCGGGTGTACAATTTTTTTTTGTTTTAACCCTAATTTTAGCCCGAACCTTTTTGGTTCGCCGGGATGCCCTTGTTTTGCCTAGGTGTGTCAACCTAGCGAGTCTCTTATGCGTAGTATCTTTTGACTATATCTGCATTCACAGGGTGCGGCAGGTCGTCGCCATCCATGGTGGTTAGAATCATTGCTCCACCAGAGAATATGTTTTTAATCATAAATGGTCCTTCGTATGTAGGAATCCATTTGCCCCTGGGATCACCTTGCGGCAGTATGACATTTGATCACCAAATCTCTGACTTGATACACTTGTCGTCTGACCTTTTTGTTGAAAGCCTTGATCATCCGTTTTTGATACATTTGACCATGACAGACAGTAGTAAGCCTTTTCTCATCAATCAAGTTTAGTTGATCAAGTCGAGTCTGGATCTAATCGTCTTCATTTAGCCTTGCATCCTTCATAATTCTCAGAGAGGGAATCTGGACCTTAATAGGCAAGACAACCTCCATGCTATATACTAGAGAATAGGGTGTTTCCCCGGTTGATGTGCGATTTGTGGTACGATATCCGTGGAGAGCGAATGGTAGCATCTCATGTCAGTCTTTATATGTGACTGTCATTTTCTGTATGATCTTTTTAATGTTCTTATTTGCGGCTTCGACAACATCATTCATCTTTGGCCGGTAAGGGGAAGAATTATGATGTTGGATCTTGAACTGTTCGCACAGGGCTGTGATCATAGTATTGTTCAGGTTTGTACCATTGTCTATAATGATTCTCTCTGGGATACGATACCGACAGATGAGATTCTGCTTGATGAAACTGGCGACGAAATTCTTGGTAACAGAAGCAAAAGAAGCTTCCTCTACCCACTTGGTAAAATAGTCAATGGCCACTGAGATGAAGTAGTATCCATTAGAGGTTGTTGGCTTGATTTCCCTAATCATATCAATCCCCCACATAGCAAAGGGCCAGGGAGACGTCAAGACATTCAGAGGCACGGAGGTACGTGCACCTTATTAACATAGATCTGACACTTATGGCAGGTTCGAGAGTGTTGATAGCAATCTGCTTCCATGGTAGACCAGTAATAGCCTGTCCGTAGGATTTTCTTTGCCATTGTATGCCCACTAGAATGGGTGCCAAAAGTGCCTTCATGTAATTCAGCCATGATCCTTTCAGCTTCAGCTTTGTCTACGCACCGAAGTAACACAGAGTCATGGTTGCGTTTGTAAAGAATGTCATTACTAAGGAAGAATTTAGCAGAGAATCTCCTTAAAAACTTCTTATCATTTACTGAAGCTCCTTCTGGATATTCTTGAGTCTCGAGATACCTCTTGACTTCAAGAAACCAAGGTTGGTCCATTACTTCTTCAGTATTAATCTCGTGACAGTGTGCTAGTTCATCCCTTCGTTCAATGGTAATCTGGGGAGCCTTGTTATCCCATTTAAGTTTAAACATAGATGACATTGTGGCTAGTGCGTTTGCTAGCTGATTTTATTCTCGTGGGAAGTATTCGAAGGTAATCTTCTCAAAGTGTGGGAGCAATTTCAAAACATGTTCTTTGTAAGGGATAAGGTTAGGGTGTTTGGTGTCCCATTCCCCTTTGATCTGGCTAATAACCAAAGCTAAATCTCCGAATACATTAAAAGATTTGATCCCCAAGTCTATGGCAGCTTTGAGACCAAAGATGCATGCTTCGTATTCCGCCATGTTATTTGTACAATTAAAGCAGAGTCTTGCCATAAAGGGGGTGTGACATTCGTTCGGAGATATGAGTACAACACCAATACCATTGCCGAGTTCGTTAGATGCCCCCATCAAAAACCAAGGTCCATGGGATCCTTGTTCAGGTCCGTCATATGGCCTGAATTCTTCATAGTTGTTTACCATCATGATGTCCTCATCTGGGAATTCGAACTTCATGGACTGGTAGTCTTCCATAGCTTGGTGAGCAAGGTGATCAGCTAGTACACTGCCCTTTATTGCTTTCTGGGTAGTATACTGTATGTCATATTCTATCAGGATCATCTTCCATCTCCCTATTCTCCCAAAGAGAGCAGGCTTCTCGAAGATGTATTTTATCAGATCCATTTTAGATATCAACAAGGTAGTATGGGTCAGCATATACTATCTTAGCCGGCGAGAAGCCCATTCCAGAGTGCAATAAGTTTTCTCGAGCAGTGAATAGCTTGTTTCACCATCGGTAAACTTTTTGGTCAGGTAATAAATAGCATTCTCTTTCGGCCAGACTCGTCATGCTGCCCCAGCACACACCCCATTGAATTTTCCAAAACAGTCAGATACATGATCAACGGCCTTCCCTCGACTGGTGGCATCAACACAGGAGGTTCTTGCAGGTACTCTTTGATCTTGTCAAAAGCAGTTTGGCACTCATTATTCAATTTGACTACTTGATCTTTCTTCAGTAGTTTGATGATTGGTTCACAAGTAGCTGTCAGATGAGAAATGAATTTGGCAATTTAGTTCAAACGTCCCAAGAATCCTCTGACTTCCTTCTCGGTACGAGGAGCAGGCATCTCTTGTATCGCTTTCACCTTGGAAGGATCCACTTCAATACCCTTATTTCTGACGACAAAGCCTAGGAGTTTACCAGGCCTCACCCCAAACGTGCATTTATTTGGGTTCAACCTCAGCTTGTATTTCTTTAGCCTCTCAAACTGTTTTTGTAAATGATCAAGATGCTCTTCTTCTGTTTGAGATCTAGCTATCATGTCGTCCATATAGACCTCTATTTCATGATGTATCATGTCGTGAAATAGAGCGACCATGTCACGCTGATAGGTTGCCCCAACATTTTTCAGTCCGAATGGCATAACCTTGTAGCAGAATGTCCCTCATTGTGTGACAAAGGTTGTCTTCTCCATGTCCTCAGTCGCCATTTTGATTTGGTTGTAACCTGAGAAACCGTCCATGAAGGAAAACACTTTGTGTTGTGTCGTATTGTCAACTAGAATATCAATGTGGGGAAGTGGGAAATCATCCTTAGGGCTGGCCCTATTCAAATCTCTATAGTCCACGCACATTCGTACCTTGTCGTCTTTTTTGGGCACGAGAACAACATTGGTAACCCATTGTGGGTAAGAGGTGACGGCCAAGAATCTGGCATTGAATTGCTTCATGACTTCGGCTTTAATCTTCTCTGACATATCTGGTCGCATTCGACGAACCTTTTGTTTTACTGGTGGGCAGTCTTCTCTTGTAGGTAGATGATGTACCACAATGTCTGCATCAAGTCCCGGCATGTCTTCATACGACCAGGAAAAGACCTCAACCTATTCGTGTAGCAATTGAATCAGAAACTCCTTGACACTGGGTTCCAGATTGGCACCCACCTTGACCTCTCTTTTGTCTTCTTTGGTACCTAGGTTGATTGTATCCACTGGTTCCTCGTGGGGCTGAATGGTTCTCTCTTCTTGTTGTAGTAATCTGGAAAGTTCCCCTGGTACTTCACAATCTTCCTCACCTTCGTCTTCGGCTTGGTAGATTAGATTTTCAGAGTCACAAAAAGCCATAGCAGAGCCGTTACCCATGGGATCCCGAATGGATGTAGACCTACATTGTGAGTGTGAGTGTGTGTAAGAGTATAGCTATCTTTGAAAGGAATGAAAATGTAACAAAGAAAAAACAATGAGCACAAAGTTTGTATGTAAAAACGTCCATGATTCATTGATGTCATATGAAAATGAGATAATAACCCTTACAAATGGACCATTGTGCCTCGGGTAAGACTCAAGGTTTTAAGAGTCTGAATTGTTTTAATATTACAAATCTAACAAAATGTAAAGACAAATTACTGCAGGATAAAAGTGATCGGGACAAAGTCTCTAGCCTCCCAGTTGCTGAGCCCTCCACTGACTATTGGGAAAATCCAATCCTCTAGGTTGTAGTTGTCTTCATCATCTTCCACCGCATTGACTTCGCGATTGCTCATATTCAAGGGTGGTCCTCCGGAACGAGCACGGTGTATAGCCTTCTGGGCACCTGAAGTGAAACCTAGGAAAAAAATTGTCAGACTTGTATGGGATATCTGGGAGTTATCCCCAAATAGTGCACCCACTTTCTTCTATTACTGTCTTGGCATCTTTTAAAGACGACATCTTGAGTGGAGGCCTTGTTATTTTAGGAACTTGAGACACAGCCTAGGTCACTGCCACTTCTTGTGGGACTTCTTTAAAGTGCTGGAATGGAGTTTCAATAAATTCACCATCTAACTCCACATATCTGAAGGAATTGAGATGGCTGACCATGTACTCTTCTTCTCCATGAACAGTGATGATCTTCCCTTAAATTGGATATTTTATCATTTTGTGCAGCGTTGAAGTAACATCGCCGGCATTGTGAATCCATGGTCGGCCTAGCAAGCAGGAGTATGAAGGGAGAATATCCATTACATAAAAAGTTGAATCAAATGTTTGGGTTCCAACCTTTATGGGGATGTCTACTTCCCCATGCACCATCCTTTTTGAGCCGTCAAAGGCCTTCACTATCATGTTTCTTGGCTTCAAAGTCAATCCCTCACAATCAAGCCTATCAAGAGCCTTTTTAGGCAATACATTCAGAGACGAACCGGTGTCAACCAAGACATGAGCCAAGGTTGTGCCCCTGCATTCCACTGATACATGAAATGCCTCGTTATGCTTCCTTCCTCTTGGCATTAAATCAGCATCCGAAAAACCTAGACCATTATCTGCAGTCAAGCTTTCTATGCAGTCTTGGAACTAATCGGAAGATGTTTCTTGGGGTACTTTGGAAATTTTCAGGAATTTTACCAAGGATTTTGCATGAGCCTCGGAACATAGTAATAAAGCCAACATGGAAATTTTGGATGGAGTTTGCCCCAGTTGCTCGACTACATTGTAGTCGCTTCATTTTATGATCTTTAGAATTTCCTCCATCTCTTTCCGGGAGGTCTCAGGGATAGCCAATGATTGTGGCTTTGTTTGGACAGGCTCAATCATAATACTTTTACCTCGAGTCTCAGTTGATTCGGCAGTAGGAGTATCAGTAGGGGTGATAGCGGGGATTGTAACAGATTTATCAGTAGAAGTATTAGAAGAGATTTTGTAGGAATGGGAACAGCCTTTGGGGGAGCAACAGCAACATGGATGATTACGGGTCCAGAAACTGCTTTTAGGGGAGCAATTTCTAGAGAGAACATCCTTCTGCTTCGGGTTATCTTACTAGTCCCTACAATATTACTGATATTGGAGTCAACCTTCTCAGAACTTGAATCTTCGGCAGCTGTCCAATCTTGCTTGATATCGTGGTAGTAGACATCCCCCCCATAATTCCATGGTACGGTTTTGTCTGACGAATACGGGATTGATCTAGGCATTGTAATTATCAAAGGAGCTACTTTTGGAACTGATGTAATTCTAACGAGTCTTTTTGTGGAGACCCTGGAAGAATTGTCGGAAATGGTAACGATGGAAACATCATTATAAGAAACAGTTGGAACATAAGTCTTCTCAAACAAAACTTCCTTGTTATCTATTAGGCACTGAACGCCTGCTCTCAACGAAGGACAGTTGGTTGGTGAGGACAAACAGAAATGACAGCTTTTATCACAGCCTGGGAAAACATTGGAATTCAATAAATTCTTTTTGATAGTCAGGAATGGGGTCATAAGTTCATCAACTGAAGTAACAAACACATCTTCCTCAATAGTGTTGGTATTATGGTCGTGTTTGGGCAGAGGGGCAGAAATGACATTGGGCTTTTCTGGTTCATCGAATTCAATCTCTTTGGCTTCAAGGAGGTCATGTACTTTGTTCTTCAGAGCCCAACAGTTGTTAGTGTCATGGCCGGGACTTTCAGAGTGGTATGCACAGCGTGCATTAGGATGATAGTGAGGAGAGGTTGTGTTAGGGTTCTTTGGAGCTTCTTTCAAGGTTACTAGATTGGACTTTAACAAATGTGGCAATACTTGAGATTGTGTCATATTAATTTGGGTGAATTGTCTGACTGGTCTTTCCATTCTTGGTTAGTTGTTTCTTTGCTGATCAGGCACAGGTTTAGGAATCATAACAGCCCCCACCATTGGACGGCGTTCAGCCCTATCTTGATTTCTCTGAGGATATACAGCAACCACTTATTTCTTTCCGATGAATGGCTTCCTTACAGCAGCAGAGGATGCATCTTTTTGAATCTTTCCATTCTTTATCCCGGCTTCTACACTTTCTCCGGTCAATATCAATTCAGTAAAACCTGTCGATGAACTCCCAATTAGGTGATTGAAGAATGGACCAGACAAGGTGCCCAAAAACATGTCTACCAACTCTCTTTCAGATAGGGGAGGTTGAACTCTTTCAGCCAAGTTCCTCCATTTTTACGCATAGTCCTTGAAGCCTTCACTTGAAACCATGGCCATACTCTAAAGTTGAGTACGGGTAGGCGCAAGATCAGCATTGTATTGGTATTGTTTGTAAAAGGCTGCAGCAAGATCTTCCCAATTATGAACATTGGCTCTTTCTAGCTGATAAAACCAATCAAGTTGAGTTCCAGACAGACTGTATTTGAAGAAATGTACGCATAAATCTTTGGCAGCAGTATGGGGCTGGATTTTCCTTACATAGGACCGAAGATGCATTTTGGGGAGGAGACTCCGTCATATTTGGCGAACACAGGTGCTTTGAATTTTGGAGGAATGGAAATTCCCGATACTAGTCCCAACTCCTCAAAGTCCAATCCAAGCACTTTTTGAATTTCCATTGCGCTTAACCGCTCTTCTAGATGCTTATACTTGTCATCGGCTGGAGGATATTATTCTTCAGAATAGTCTTCTTCTTCCTCTTATTCTTCTGAATCGGACTGAACAATTGTTTCCTTGCCTTTCCCGTCTTGATTGTCTTTCTCACCGGATGTTGTTGCAAAGTCTAAGGCCCTTCTTGTCTGCTCTTGGAATCTTCTTCTCGTGTTTAGAATTTTGGTTATTTTCTTCATCTTCTTTTTCTTCTCCTCAACCAGCAAGGTCTTCAAATCTTCTTGTCCTTTGGCCAGAGTTAAGAACAATTGTTAAAACTATGCATTCTGAGCTTGGAGGTCCTTCACCGTTTGCTCGAGATCCATCTCACTGAAATAAATAGTAGAGAGATGAGGAGACTTGATGCAAGGAACCTGCTTATGTTATGATGAATGGTAAATGCATATGTAATGATTTCAAGGATTTTAAGATTCAAATTTGTTTTAGACAAAAAGGAAACACACGTTATATTAATAAATTAAAGCTTTGAGTGCATCAATGCCTTCTCGGGCAAAATAATACAAAAACTCTAAGATAAAAAGGTAGTACGCATCCTCTTTGGTGCGATGCAAGCATTCAGAGTCTGCTCCTCATGAAGTTGCTTAGTGAGTTCCAAAACCTTCTTCTCGCTTGCGTAGAATTGGGCTTCGAAAGTATCTCACTCCCCCTTAAGTTGTATCCAATCCCTTTGTAGGTCTTCAAGAGAGGTGGGCATGTCAGGATGTAGGATAGTGTATGGGACATCTCCCTCCATGACAGGCTCAATGATTACCGGGAGAATGGAGGGATAAGGCATCATAAGACTTTGAGCACGAGTTCGTACCCATTTGAGGTAAGGCTCAAGAAGGATGGAATTTTTATGCCCCAAAGTCTTGCTATCTACCTTGTTCAACATCCTCCAAGCTCGGATAAATCTCTGGCAAAGACCTTGATCGTCATTGTCGTAGTCAAATACCAAACCTTGAATCAGCATCTCGTGCAGGCCATCCCTTCGGGCGTAACCAAACTGTCTTAAGGCTAAGAAGGGGTTGTAGGTGATAGCTCCCCTAATTCCAAATAAAGGGAAATTAGGAAATTCTCCATAATGGTCGACACTAGTAACATTCTCTATGGATTGGGAGCACCAATGAATGTCTGAATGTTTGAGCATCATCAACCTTTGTGACCACCTTGAACCTTGCTCGTTCCTTAATACAGATTGGGGAAGATGCGAAATAAACCATCTTGCCAAGAGATGAGTGCAACACATAAGGACACCTATTTTCCTCATAGTGCGAGTGTGAAAAGAGTGTAGGATGTCTCCTAGAAAAGTAGGCATCGGGTTGCGGTATATGAAGATTTTGACGATGTTCACGTCTATGAGTTGGTCAGGATTTGGAAACAAAACCATCCCATAGATGAGGAGAGCCACAATTTCCTCAAAGGCTTATAAATCCAAGGAGTTCCAACAGTTTTGGGCTTTCTCAAACAAGAACTTTTCTAGGAAACCTTTGACACCACTCCTTGTTTCCCAATTAGTTGTGACATCAGATGAGTGCAAGTGTAGAGCTTGAGAAATCTCTTCTGGATTTGGGTATCTTTATGTACCGTTGAAAGGTAGTTGATTGAGAATGGGAATTCTCAATAGTCGGGAGAATTCTTCCAAAGTAGGCACAAGTTGATAGTCGGGAAATGTGAAGCAATGGTGTAAGGGGTCAAAGAACTGAAAGAACACCTTCATCATGTCCTCATCTGTGTTGGAGGTGACCAAGTTGAGTAGGCAACCATGTCTCTCGGTGAATGGAGAGTTTTCAGGAATCCTTGAAGCTATTTCCTTAAGTTGTAGAGGGATCCTTACAAGGTTGACTTGAATAGTTTTCCTGCGAATAGAATCCATGTCCTACAAAACAAGAACAAAGATGAATCCCAAAATTCTTGAAATGGTTAGTGAATGTGTATGATGTTATGATGTTCATGATGTTATGTACAAGTATGTATCTGAAAACAAAGCAAACAAGTCCTTAAGTTTAGGCTTGCATGGAGTCTCATAGGTAAGTACCCTTTTGAAGTTTAGTTGGCTCAACATATCCTAGTAATAGTAATCGGGTTCTAAGGAGCTCAATATCACCGGTTTATTTCCTTGGTCATTGTTTCAGCACAAGCCTCTTTAATGGCGACCGAAATATCCCAAGAAACCAAACCTCAATGAGTGTAGTATCGAGTATCTACCAACTTCGGACTGCACCAAAGTCAGTCATCTCACTACATCCTAAAGGCCAAGTTGATCAAGTAAAGGTTCTAGAAGTTCATTAGTGCTTCATGACATCACTCAGTGGCCCCGTATTCTCTTTTCTTAACTCAAAGGCTACCGATACCCACAAATATGTCGCACTAACATAGTTATTGCTTAGATCATGTCGGTATACCCCACACAGTTTCCACAATGTATTGCTACTTACCTATAATGTATCCCAAATCCAGGTTGAGGATTCAAACCCAAACAAAGAACCATAATGTAAAGCATACAAGTCAAACAATGCAAGCAAGTAAATGTGATCTAACCCTAAGGTAACCCCACTTTTAGAATCTTCCCCAGCAGATTCGCCAGTTCTGTGATACAGTGGGAGAACTGAATTGAAGGTTTTGCATTTGATTGCAAATGTTGCGGTTAGCAAGAGTCGCCACCGACTTTTCTTTTATCCAAAAGGAAAGGTGAAAAAGCACAGGAAAGACCTTTGAGATTATTTCTTGAGTTCGGGTGGTAGATTATGAAAAGGGAAGGTATTAGCACCCTTTTCATCCATGGTTTTCCATGGGCTCTTAGTTACTTTTTAGATCACTTGCTTTTGTTTGAAATTGTGCTTTGTGTGGTTTTTGAAAGTATTTTGAAAAGAGGACATTGTTTAGGCAATCTTTGTAATGATTCTTATTTGTAAGAATGTATACAAAGATGTTTGATCTTTTGAAAATGTTTTTAAGTTTGTAAGATGTTTTGAAAGTGTAAGTTATTATTTTGAAAATAGCAAGGATGTTTTGTTTGAAATTGAGCAAGTGATTAGGAGCATTCTACCTACTCAAAAGTCTTTTTTGTTCATTTTCTTTTCCTTTGACATTGTTATCTTACCATTGAATTGGTAAGTAACCCTATCTTTGGATGTAAACGGGGCGGGCGTGGGTCATCGTTTAACCATGATTAGAAATGTTGCAAGGTATCTTAGAATTCTTTTTGAGGGACTAATATCATTTGAAAGGCAACTTAGATAGCGTCTTCGAGGGACTATGATCTTGTATTTGCTTTGTTTTTTTGCTAAGATATCTTACATGCGTAATATGGCCATTTTGTATAAGGCAGCCAAGTGGAATAATCCTAGGGGTGCTCGTGTGCAAGTGTATTGTTTTTATGCTTGTTTTTGTCTTGAATTAGGGTTTTCTAAGTATTGGTTTTAGTCTTTCCATATAAACCCTAATTACTAACATGTTATATATAAAAGCGATAAATTGCGAAATTTAAAGTTACTACGCTATTACAATATTTTTGGGGAGGGGGTATACAAATTGAATAAGGATTGCAAGAATGTAAACCTAGTTAGTCTATTACAACCATATTGAATGGGTACCAATGTACAAGGAATTTAAATGGATACAATGTACAAAATGAATAAATGTACAAAAATATAAAATGTGAAGTAAATGGATATATGTTTGATTTTTTTAGGAAAAAGGGATTTTGTATTAATATAATCATTTTAAAGAAAAATAATTAAATAAAAAGAATTTGTTTAAGAAAAGATTTTAAATAAAACCCTAGATTTGTTAATTGATTAAAAGAAAATAAGTTTAGAAAAAGTTTTTTTTTTTGGTATTTTTGTCATAAAAATATTTATAGTATCATAAAATATTTTGGCCTTTTTATATATAAATAAATATATTTTAATAGGTGTAAAAGAAAAATAAATATTAACCTAATTAATTATTAAATTGACAAGGTAGTTTGTAAAAAAATAAATAAAGTATAGTTAAATAAAATATTTTTTATGAGAAAAATAAAATAACTAAATCAAAATATAAATGTATCATTTTTAGTATTTTTATGATTTTTAATATTAGTACAAAAAAATTAAGAAAACAAAAGAAATAAAAACAAGAAAACAAAAATAAACTAGGTCAGGGGTGCCATTAGTCAACGGGGAGGTCAGCAACAAGAAAAAAAACATACAGGCCCAAAGGAAGTCCAAGCGCCTGCAAAAATGAAAGTCAGAAATGAAAAATATGTAAAAAATGCAAAAGGGTACCAATGGGGCTCGAACCCAGGTCCCATAGGTCACAGACGCGCGCTTTTACCACTAGGGTGGCTATACATCCGTTAACATAAGCTAAACAATAAATATACAAGGCAAAACACGCCCTGATGACTTCATCTTCAACCTCCAGCCAAACCAACTATAACTTGCTCATTTCTCATCAAAAATGAAAACTGTAAACATGAAACTTGTAGCAAATTTCCTCACGGTTTCAGAAATGTAAAGTATTAAAACTATAGATCAAAGATAAGCATGAATTTTAATTGCCCTAATCTGAACCCTAAAAATCTCAGAAATTTCAGTTTTAAAATTATCTAAGCTCAAGCAAAATTAATGGAAACTATGGACATGGTTAGCTTCAGGGCAGTGATATCTACATGTTTTGTTCACAAATAAATTATTGATGATGCATTTATGAAGATTTAAAGTTGAGAAAACTTACCTCAAAACTGGAAATCTTGTTTTGAGTTTGAGCTTGTTTTAACTGATGGTGATGATCAGGTTAGCTTCCTTGAGGTCCTAGGAAGCTAATGCAATGATTACCTTGGACAATGGATGGCTGAAATGGTATGGAGAAATCAATGTGCAGAGCTGAGTTTTTGAAAATGGAGGATTGTGTTAATGGTGTTACAGTTCTAAAACAGGGTGTGGGATTGATTCTATGTGAGGTTTAGAAACTTTAGAAACCAAAAGGCCAAGAAACGCACGAGTAGATTATGAGTTTCAAGTTTTTGGTCAGTTTTTGTAAAAATGGAAGTGTGAAATGTGTTTCTGAGTTTTAGGTTCTTTCAAGGCTTGAGCATTCGTGTTTTTGTGTCAAATTGTTTGTGTATGTATAAACAAAAGTGTTTGAGTGCATTGGCAAGTCAGAAGTACAAGTTTCTAGCTTTTGGCTATGTTACTTGATTTTAAAGAAAAGAGGGAAACAAGTTTCAAGGAGAGGTACAAGCATGGGATGGGTGATTGTAAGTGTTTGAAACATTTATCATGAGTTATAGGACCTGTTTGATCAGAAGAGAACAAGTGCAAGGCTCAAGAACAAGTTTTTTACAAAAAGTCACTTTATCAAAATGGCAATGTGACCTTTCTTCCAAAAATGGATAAAAAGCATGTCCATGCATTGAATGCTTGAAGTGGGGCATCTAAAAGCTGTGTTAACCATTAAATATGGAGTGCCTAACAAGTTTGAGGCCTACAAAGTAGTGTTTATGCAACATGGTTTGAATTTGAATTTTTTTTCATCACTAAAATGACTTGTAATAAAAGTGATAAAACCCTAACTTCATCTCTTCGATTCTCCCTACTCAAGAATGATCTCAAGGAGTTCATTGAAATTTTGGAAATCTTGAAATGTGCTATACAACCCATCTTTGAATTTATTTTGAAGATTCCCCTTGGAACTATATGAAAAAGTTCCATGAAGTTGAGTCAAAATCCTGACCAAATTAGGGCAAAATTTTACTAAGTGTTTAGTTTCATGACCACGTGTTCATAAAATTATAACTTGAGATTCAAGCATTTTTGGAAGGAGTTGTGTAAATAAAAGTTGTATATTTCATGGAGATCTACAACTTTCATGTTGTAAGTTTCTCTTGAATCATCTTGCATCATGGTGAAAAATTTGTCCAAAGTTGTGAAAAAATATGAAATTTCCAACACTTAGAAAAATTTCTAAGTTTAGAAATTTTGACTTTTCAAAATGAAATCTTGACTTTTTGATTTCTTGATGAATAAGGTTCATATTTTGACATGTTTTGATGAATTATGATCTTTGGCACTTGAATTTCACCAAAAAGTCAAAGTTTGACTTTTCAGTATACAGTTGACTTTTGATCAATTGACTGAAAAATTCATATGCCAATCCAATGGACTTGCAATCTTTTGAACCATGTCATTAGGTCAAAATGATGCAATTGGACTCTTGAGATCATGCCTTAAACCAATTTACCATTTTCTAGGTCAAAAAGCAGAAATTTCCCTTTCCCAGTCAAAACCCTAATTTTGACCATTTTGCCCTTTTGGAGATTTGATCAAATTTCTTGAGGAGTTGTTGTACAAACTTGATCAAATGATACATATGAGTCTAAAATGTTGATGTGGATCAAATGATACAAAATCAGTATTACATTGGCGATTTCAAAACATTTTCAAACAAATCACACACATAAAGTAAGATTTTCAAAAGTGAGCTAAGCAATTAAGAGCTCGTAGATAACTACGGATGAAAAAGGGTGCTAACATCTTCCCTTTTCATAACTTACCACTCAAACTCAAAATATATCAAAGGTCTTTCTTGTTCTTTTCACCTTTCATAAATATTGGATAAAAGAAAAGTTAGTGGCGACTCTAGCTATCCACACATTTGGATAAAACTAAAAAGTCAGTTCTCCCACCATATTATAGAACTGGCGACTTTGCTGGAGATTACTACTTTAAAAAGAGGGGTTTCCTTAGAGTTTAAGATCACTTTACTTGCTTTTAATTGTATGTGTGATACGGTGGCAGAACCGACTGTTTTGAAAAATGTTGGTTTGCATTTTGCATTTGGGTTTGCAAAATGTCGCAGTAAGCAAGAGTCGCCATCGACTTTTATTTTATCCAACTGGAAAGGACAAAAGTACAAAAAAATTCCTTTTTCGAGATTTTGAGTACGGGGGTAGATTATAGAAAATGAAGGTATTAACACCCTTTCTATCCATGGTTTTCCATGGTCTGTTAGGTACTTGCTCATCATTTTAAAATTGCTTGTGTATGTTTGTTTTGAAAAGTTTTGTTTTACTTTGTTTAACCCTTGTATCAGTCCTCAATAGTGTTACGAAGTGTTTTTGAATACTTTGTTTGAAAAGTGTAAGTTTAAAAAGTTTGATTTCGAGGAAGTACCTACTAGCATCTACCTACTCAAAAAAAGATCGTTTCTATTCTTGTTTCCTTTAGACAGCGCTATTCTACTATTGAGAAATAGGTAGCGCCGTCGTTGGAGTTGTAAGGGTCAATTCGAAAGGGACGTACGATCACTAAAGAAATGTTAGGACGTCTTAGTAATATCCCTGATGTCTTAAGATCATATTCGAGGCAACCTTTCCGAGGCAACATTTTCGAACGGGACTTTTGATCTTTGTTAGACAGGAGGGCGACCACTAAAACACCCTATACTTAATGATCGTTTACCGAAGGCAACCGAAGTGAGAGTATATCCTAGGAGTGCGTATGTGCGAGTGATTTTACTTCAGTTATTTTCTTTGCACATTTAGGCTTTGCTAGCCATTTTAAATTGTCATGTAATCTTGCCATACAATCCTATTAACATACATCTAACAGTTAATATTTGCGAGAATTAAAATGCGAGAAATAAAAAAACTATGCTATTACAAGGCTTCGGGGAGGGGGATTAATTACATAGTAAAAAAAAACCCGTAAAATAATAAATAAAAGAAAATCCTAATTAAACTATTACATACCGTAAGCAGTTACATTAATATTGCAAAAATAGTAAACGCACGCGATGAACCGAGAACGAGAAAAATTAGGGTTTTGACCCCGTCTAAACCTAATTGAAACTTAAAGAGAAAAATCATTTTTGTTGTTTTGATTATTTCGAGAAAAGCAAAGTTTTAATTGAATAAATAAAAACCTAATTACTATTTAATTTAAAATTTAAGAAAAATAATTAAATCAACCTATTTTTTTTTGTATTTTGTTTTTTTTAGAAAAGAATAAAAATTAAATCAAACTAACCCTAATTTTTTCTAATTGATTTTAAATGTAAAAATAGTGAGAATTAACCTAAATTAAATTAAGCTAATCATTAAATTGAATTTGGTAAAATAAAACAAAACCTAATTCTAAATTTGTGAAATTGATTTTATGGTTTTTTTGTAAAAAACATAAATTAATTTGTATTAAAAAATAATTAAATAAAAGAAATAAAAAGAAAAATTAGAAAAGAAATAGTATGGGCCTGGTTTTGTAAGAGAAAGGGGAGTGTGAATTGCAATTCTGGGCCCAAAAGTGCCTGGCCCTGTTTGACTTTTCCTGACCCTATGCGCGTGCTTGACTGGCGTATATTGTGGACCTCCATGTGATAAGGCATTGAATCTGCCTTGTTGGAGATCTGTTGGATGGATGCTGATGGTGTGTGGTAGGCTCCTTGTATGCACGTGTACCTGATGATGTAGAGAAAAATAATATGGAACAAAGTTGGGGACCTGGGAATCAAACCCAGGCCCTTAGGAAAAAACACCATGCGCGCTTACCAATTGTGCTAGTTGTATTAGTTGTACAAATGATGAATAACAAATATAATATGATTAAAACAAATGGCTAAATTCAAAAATGCGCGAAATTCAAATGGCCCATTCACAGCGTGCCATGCCATCATCTCCTTCATCGCTTCTGTCGTTTTAGGTCACATACTTTTACCTACGGACAAAGGGCGTAGGTACAGCCCTGTGCTTCTCCAAAATCTTATCCCTGCATGATAAATCAATACCAGTGGTACCAATCAACTTCTTGCAACCTCACGAGCATCATGGTACCACTATCCATGGCCAATTGTCCCTGTACACAAAAACCATAAAAATGAAGCAAGAACCCTAACTATGTCATCTTGTTGTACAGTTAATGAAAATGCAATTAAGTACCACCATTAGCTTGCAAATAACTCATGGATTAAGGATATGTCAATAAAACATTTTAACTATGCCAGAATTATTGAATTCGATTTCAAGAAAGTATGGAAATCGTGCGACACTTACAGTGCATTTCTGGATGTTAGGAAGCTCTCTAGTGATTGGAATAGGATCCTAGAACGTCTAGGAAACGATTTAGATGACTAGAATGCTTTGAATTGGTCTGGATCCTGAAAATCAATTTACACTTTTCTTGAGTTTTTTGCAACTTTTATTTCTGTCTTGCACGCCTCCAATCTCCCTGTTTTTGGTCTGCAATCCTTCCTTATGTATCTAAGAATGAATTAGGGTTGCAACTTGGTTTCAAATCTTCTTCAATTATGATGATTGAATCATGATTTGATCCTTATGCAAATTTTTCCAAATCAAGCCAAATCAAATCTTTTTGTGTCCAAATGAAACTTTCACGATTTGATCTCACTTCCAACTGTATAATAGACCTAAACATGCACAAAATCTCAAGCTTTGATTAGTTTTTGATATTTTCATGATTTTATTTTGATTTTATTTGATTTAACTGAAATAAAATCAAAATAAATGACAAAAATAAAAGAATGACAAATGGGAAGGATCATGGGTCATAGGTCATGTTACAAACTCAATGCAAGCTTAAAAAGTTGGGCCCATTTGACAAAATTTGTAATTTGAGACACATTTGACTTTTGGCAATTTTGCAAAAAAGGTCAACTTTGCCAATGCATAACTCCTTCAATTTTAACCCTAGAAATGTGGTATTGGACTTTTTAGAAAGCTTAATATGTCCTCTAAGCAACCCTTTTGGTCTCATCTCAATTGAGTCTTCCATGTTCATGTATGAAGCTTTGACATAAAAAGTGTTCTTGTTGACTTTCCAAAATGACCTATAATGTCAAAATTCATATCTTCTTGTGAGTGAATATTTTGAACTTGGGAGTTGAATATGGATTGTATGGAATTGCATCCTCTTCAAAATGAGCTTTGGATGGGTCATTTTTGATATAGTATGAGAAAGTTATGCTTGGTCAAAGTTGATTTGACTTTTCCTACAAAACCCTAATTTGGCAACTTTTGGGTTTTGATGAATTGTGAGCAATCCTTAAGGAATCATGATCAACACTTGATCAAATGATGAATAATACTTCAAAATTAGGATGTTGACCAAAAATCTTAAAGTTTGACTGTATGTGGGCCACAATTGACTTTTGCCCTAGCACAGTCGATTTTCAGGCCTTTGAGCAATTGACTGAGCAAACTTCCTCTGCAAAGCTTGAAACTTAACATGGATGATCTTGAGAACATATTAGGACAATGGTTAGAATTTGGGATCCTTTGGAATCAAACATCTTGATGCAACCTGAAACCCTAATTTGAGGTAGACTGCCTTAGGAGAGAGTTTGTCTGGTCAACCCTTGGACTTCCTTGAGCAATTTGAGGACCTCACTTGAAATTTATTGAGAAATATGGGAGGGAAAATTTTGGGGTACAACAGCTGCCCCTGTTCAATCTTCTTAAACCTGAGGATGTAGATTGGCTTGTCTGCCTTTCGTGATCCAAAGGTGGAAGATGATTGAACACTAGAGTGCCCAGAAATTTGCACTCGCATGAAGTGGTACTGGCCTTGTGATGTCGGGAATGGGCTTATAGATGCCATTTGGAGGTTGATGTTGGAAGATGGGCTTAAATATGCCATCATAAGAAGTGTCGGTCGCATAAGAGATTCCTTTGCGAGAGCCCGTACGCCTTTTGTTGAGGAGGACTACGCTGGGGAATGCTAGTCTCTGTCTTGGTAAAAGTAGAATTTTAGGAGCTTCATTCGTCCTTTATTCTACTGGGGAATCATCTCTTAGTCGAGGAGGTTTAAATGAACTTCTATATGGTCGTGCTCCAGGCTTCACAGTGATTTGCTGAGGAAAATAAGACTGACTGCTATCTAGTCGTGCTCCAGGCTTCACAGCGACTTACTGGGGAGAAAACATGCTATCTGGTCGTGCTCCAGGCTTTTCAATTTCTCACTTCTTATCTGGTCGTGCTCCAGGCTTCAGAAGGAATCAAGTCGTTATCCGGTCGCATCCGGGCTTCAACCTGAATTTAAGGCATACTAATATCCGGTCGATTCTGGGCTTCTTATTAATTGGCCAGGTAAACTGTTATTTGGTAAAATTCTGAGCTTTGCAGTACCTTATACTGTTATTTGGTCGTATCACGGGCTTTAGTATCATTTGTCGCTATCTGGTCGTGATCCAGGATTCACGGTGTCCTATACCATTATTTGGTCGATTCCAGGCTTCATGGTATCTTGTATTGCTATCTGGTCGATTTCCAGGCTTCACAATAACTGGTTGAGGGGTTAAGCTATTTTCCAGTCGATTTCCGGGCTTTAAGCTTGTATTTAAGAGATACCACTATCTGGTTGATTCCAGGCTTCGTAGTATTCGGGGAAATCAAGATATTATCCAGACGAATTTCAGGCTTCATAACTTGAACTGGAATAGAAATCTTAGTATCGATTTGACTGAACCTGCGAAAACTTGTGAGAACTTGGCTGTATATTTCCCTGAAAGGTAAAGAGTTAGTCATATGTAATGTCATGATGTATTAAATGTATTGAGTAATGATGTTCTCAAAATAAATGAGATTGTGCTGTATGATGCATATGCGTATGCCATGATGTATGGATATGCATTGGTCTGGTGATATTCTCTAGCTGCGGAACATGAATCCTGGACTGCTGTTGGAGAATACAGAGAGTTTAGTTCTCCGTTCTTGCTAGGGATAGTAACAGAGATGATTAGCCGAAGACTTGCGCCCGTTCTGCTTGAGAATACGCCGTCGGGAGAGGCTCTGTGGGGAAGAAAGATATTCTGCTGGATGATCTGCCGATTTGGAGAAATAACTCCGCTGGGGATGAATTATCGTTGCTGGCGATAATGAATTATGTTGGAGATTGAATTTCTGCTTGTGAGAGAAATAAACTCTGCTGGTGGTGAACTTCTCTTGCTGGTGATAGATAAATTCTGTTTGGGGAGAATTTTGCCGACTCATTCGCGATTATGAACCTTAGCTGGGGAGAGTTATCACCACTGTTTTTGGATACTTCCTACTCTGCGGGGAGTGCATGTACCTTTAGTCACATTCTCCAGCTGGCTCTATCCCTGTACCTGGTGTATAAAGCAACTGTAAGGTTTGGAGACTTCTTGTTTGCCCCGGTTCCTGGAATTACAAGTAATTGTCTTTTGTTTCGTATGTAAATATTTATGAGCAACAATTATTTTCAAATGCATATATCAAAAATGAATCATTAGACGTTCTTGCAAAACAAAACAGAAAAAGAAAAACAAGTTGAAGTTTCTTGTGAAAATGAATTGTATTGATTTTTGAAAGTTGGCCTGTAATAGGCGTTTTGTACAAAGAGGCTGACGTCCTAGTGAAGGAACGCCGCCAAAAGACAGGAATTATACATTTTGTGTAAAAGAAAGAAAAACAGCTATGCGAAACAATCCCATTGGGTTCCAACTCTGCTATTTCCTTTATATCTTCGAGCATCTCATCACTTTGCTACTTGGTCGAAGATAGATCAGATTAATTGGTGCCGTCTGAGCTTAATAGTCGATACCGAAGTCTGGTTGCAAGATGATCCAATGAGACATAGTGTTACGCTTCGATCCCTAATTTTTGCCTGGACTGCTGTGATCGGTGGATCTGGAACTGACTGTTTAAAGCTGACCTGTTGGAGATATTGTGCCTTGTAGGGCTTATGGGAATCCAACTCTGCTTGGGGAGAATTGTTGAATCTTGGCTCGCTCTCTGGGGAATTAAGGCATCTTGGTTGTTCTTCAGCCGAACTTACCTTGGTACCTTGGTGGACAGAGCAATTAGATCGCTTAGACGACTCATTATTGCCCCAGTTTCAGTGGGAGAAGGCACCTGTGGGGGTAATTGACAAATCTTCTGGTATACAGGTGACGAGATGCCAGGACATAGTCATATGCTTTGATCCCTAATTTTTGCCTGGACCGCCCTTTCGGGTTTTCAGTCCACCGGGATACCCATTTTTGCCCAAGCCGCCTTTTCAGGTTTTCGACTTGCCGGGTGTACAGATTTTTTTCATTTCATCCCTTATTTTTTCCCGAACCCTTTTGGTACGTCGGGAAGCCCTTATTTTTGCCTAGGTATGTCAACCTAGCGGGTCTTTGATTATGCGCAGTATTTTTTCGGATATGCCCATGCTCTCAGGATGTAGGGAGATGCCCCTGTTATTGATATTGCATTGTCGTACCACTAGAAGATGTCTGATCAAGCAAGATTCGTTGTCGGAATGCCCCAGGTGATCCAGATGGAGATTTTCCCCAAGATGGTTGGCCTTTTGAGAGATTCTCTGAATCTTGATTTAACTGCCCCAGATGATGGACAATGATCATACCTGCCCCTTGGTTGGGAATGTTTTTGCCCATAAGATATTCTTCGTGCGAATTTCTTTGTTGTTCAAACAAATAGTCATATGTGCAAGCAATGTTATTTCAAAAATGCAAAGATTATGTCTGTCTTGAAGATTTTGAAAAATGCATTTTTTTCATAAAAAACAAGTGAATTTTGTAAATCGTGATGTCAACTCGTTATTTTACCGCAAGCCTTAAGGAGTCAGGATACCTTTCGTAATAGTATGCCTTCGAACTAACCCATGCTTCAGCTAGGACTTTTAAGGGTTGTAGCGTGGCCTGGTTCACGGTTTAAGAAACAAAGGATAAAGGCTCAAATTTATTTGTACCCACCCGTTCTTCGTGATGTTCTTCCAACCTAAACTCAGCTAATCGTGCGTTAGACCTTATTGAGTCTTTGCTTTGATATAGTGATGGTTCGGATACTGACAGTTTATTTTGACCAGGCATTCATTTCTTTGTTGAGGATTTGTATGACCTCTTTCTTTTTTGATTTTATGATCCCTATTTTTTTGCCTGTACTGTTTCTTTTGTGGAATTACAGTCAGCGGGATGCCCCAGTTTTGCAAGTCTCCTTCATAGGTTTTGACTTAATGGCGTTTATTTTGAGGGGTAATGACTGCCTGTCTTTATGATTATTCGGAACCATCACTGTCTTTTGTTTTGTGAGGACCTCTTTGGTGCTATTCGTTGTGCACTTGGATCAACTGAGAGAACTACCCTGCCCCAGGTTATGATTAAGGGTTTTAATTTTCGAAAAGAAAAACTCCTACTTCTTTGGCTCGAAGGGGTTGACGAGGGATTATCTTCCTTATAACTCCAGTATTTAGGAATTGAAACAATGCCTGTACCTCATCATCTGGGTCTGTTCAAAAGCATATTGTAAAGATCATGGTATCGTTTTCGTCATCCTCCCTCAAGAGGCTTAGAATTATTAACCGAGAGTTGAACATCACAAAAAAAAATATGAAGGCAATGTGAATATAGTGAAAATAATTGGATTAATTCAAAAACAGACATATGCCGTGCATTAATGAAATAAAAGAGTTCGCTATGACATTTAATTTTTCGTATAAGCAAAAAATTACAACTCGGAAATTTAAATAAACAAAAGTCTTCAATGATTGGGCAAAGGAGCATTGATTATGTTTGGAGTCTCTGACGCTTCAAACTGAATCTCTCCGGCTTCGATCATGTCTTGAATCTTGTTCTTCAAAGGCCAGCAGTTGTCCATAGTATGACTCGGGCTATCGGAGTGGTATGCGCACCTCTCATTAGGATGGTAGTTGGGAGCAGAGGTGTTTGGATTCCGGAGAGGAGCCCTCAAGGTAATCAACCCTGCCTTCAACATTTGCTGTAGCGCTTGATCCAGTGACATGTTGATTTTAGTGAATTGTCTCTTGGGTGCGACCTCCTTACATTGATGCCCCTGTCCTTGTTGAGCAGGCCTAGGATTAGAGATCTGGACTGCCCCTACATGTTGATCATGGCGACCCTTTTGGCTGTACGCAGCATTGGCCTCTTTCTTCCCAGTGTAAGGCTTTTTGTGAGTATCAGAAGGTGCAGCTTCTTGGATCTTTCCAGCCTTGATGCCAGCTTCGATCCTCTCCCCGGTCAAGATCAAATCAGTAAACCCAGCAGAAGAATTCCCAATCAGATGGTTGAAGAAAGGACCAGACAGGGTCCCCAAGAACATGTCAACGAGCTCACGGTCAGTCAAAGGCGGCTGCACCCTTCCAGCCAGATCTCTCCACCTTTGTGCATATTCCTTAAAACCTTCGCCCATCCCAAGTGACATACCCTGGAGTTGGGTACGCGTAGGAGCGAGGTCGGCATTATATTGATACTGCTTATAAAAAGCAGTAGCCAAGTCCTCCCAGTTACGAATAGTGGTTCCGTCCAGCTGATAGAACCATTCGAGTTGAGTCCCTGAAAGACTCTCCTAGAAGAAATGGATCCATAGATTCTTATCTGTCGTGTAGGGCTGGATCTTCCTTGCGTAGGAACGGAGATGCAACTTAGGACAGGAAGCCCCGTCGTACTTTACAAAGGCAGGTGCCTTGAACTTGTGAGGGATCACCACCCCAGAAGATAAACCTAGGTCCCCAAAGTCCAGCCCAGGCACACGTTGAATCTCCATAGCATTCAACCGGTCTTCCAGTTGTTTGTACCTGTCCTCCGCAGGAGGGTACTACTCATCATTGAAGTCTGTCTCAGTGTCAGAGACCACGGGACTAGGAACCCTTCCCTCTTGGTGACTGCCTTCCCCAACAGATGGAGTAGTCCGCTCAGCTTCATTCTGCAGTGTGTTCCCAGATCTGCGTCTAGGGTTGAACAAAACAGTTCTCTTCTTCTTCTTCTTCAAGAGTAGAGTCTTCAATTCCTATTGTCCTTGTGCTAAGCTCATGACCAGCTCCTGAAACTGGGCGTTCTGGGCCTGGAGGGCCTTGATAGCTTGTGTATTGGATGACTCAGGATTCATGATGACTGCTGAAATAAACAGCGAAGAAGGTAAGCAACCTGTAGAGAAAGGGTACCTGTTATGCAATGATATGTATGATATGCATGCGATGTTTTCAAGGATCTCGCGGGGTAAACAAGAAAATCGTTAGAATTTGAATCCGGTTGCTTGATTGAAGGCACTTCATATTATGGAGAGTCCTTCTTCAAGAGTCAAGGCTCACCATATCGAGTGGGTCATAGCCCCTGACAACCTTGGCTAGAGGAAAATAAATCCTCTTTGTTCCTTGCTAGACGTTTGATTCATCATGACCTGCATCACAAGCCCTTGAGATCCTTGAAATGGGTTAGTCCTTATGCAGGATGTATGCAATGGTATGATGTTATGCTATGCATGGGGTAATGTAGGTAAACCCTGTTATGAGTCCCAATTAAGGACTATAAACAAAACCTGCAAGAAACTCAAGTGTCAGATAACAAGCACGTAAGTAGTCAAGTTTTAAGGCACACAGGTCACACCACAGCCCTTAGAGTTTAGGCCAGCATGAGGTCTAGGTATTACCCTCTTTCAGTTTGTTGGTTAGGACCTGTCCTATCAGAAGTAACTGGGTTCTAGAGGATCCCAATATCACTGACTACCCTCAATCGGTCATAACTCCAGCATCGCAACCTTTTCTTGCGGCCAGAACCATCACGAGAGTTTAGCCTCAATGGGCGTAGCATACTGCTACTGTTCTATTGGCCAAGTTGGGTCATTTAAGGTTCTAAGGTCGGTTGGTGCTTAATGACTCCTCAGAAGACCCATATTCTCCTCGTTGCGACACAAGGGATATCGGTACAGACCAAGGCGCCACACCAACGTAGCCACTGCTTCACCCATGTCGGTCTACGCCGAACAGGTCCCTCACAGCTTATGCTACCTAACAGGGTATCCCCAGATCCGGGTTAGGATCTATGTAACTCCGATGCAACCCACAATAATAAAGTAAACAAAGCACAACAATTGAAAACACAGTTATGAACTATCCTAAGGTACACCTCACTTTGAGAGTCCCCAGCAGAGTCGCCAGTTCTGTGATCGGTGGATCTGGAACTGACTGTTTAAAGCTGGTTCGCGAAATGTCGCGGAAGCAAGAGTCGCCACCGTCTTTTATTTTCTCCAACATGGACAGGACAAAAGCACAGCAAAATTCCTTATGAGATAGTTTCTCGGTTCGGGAAGTAGATTTATAGAAAGGGAAGGTGTTAGCACCCTTTCTATCCATGGTTATCCATGGGCTCTTAGATACTTGCTCATTTGTGTTTTCAAAATGTTTGCTTTTCAATTGTGAGTGGGTTTGAAAAAAGTTTCGTTTAAAGATTTCTGAATAACTCTTGTATCAGTCCTCAAGAGTGTTTGAAAAATTGTTTTGAAAGCTTTTTGAAAAGTGTCGGTGTGAAAAGAGTTTTGTTTGTTTTTTTGAAATAGAGCAAGTATCTACGAGTCATCTACCTACCCTAAGGAATTAGGCTGTGTAAATGTCCTTAAGGTAGTGCCATCCCACCATTGAGAGGTAGGTAGCACCACCGTTGGAGGTGTTCGGGTCAATTCGTTTGTAGGGACAGTGTGGTCACCGAGCAACAGTAGGACACCTCAGAAGCTACCCTTATGCCATTGATCCTTTTTAATTCCGAGGCAACCTTTCCGAGGCGACTGGATCATATCATGGACATAAGGACTTACTAAAATGTCCTGTACTCGACGGCCACAATTCGAGCTTGTAGGGACAGTGTGGTCACCAGAGCAACAATAGGACACCTTAGAAGCTACCCTGATGCCATGTTCATGGACATAAGGACTTACTAAAACGTCCTATACTCGACGACCACGTTCGAGGGGCAAGGCAACAGTGAGGCGTACCCTAGGAGTGGTGTGTGAATTGTGTGTCATTTTCAGTTATTATTTGTCTTGTCATGTATCGGGTGTTCTACGCTTTGATTTTATTTGAGCATACATTCTTTCATGTGATTAACAGTTTAAAGGGCGCGGAAGTTAAAATGCGGAAAATAAAGGTCCTACGCTATTACAAGGCGCGGGTCTACATCGCCAAATTAAACAAAGACCCGATTTGAAATAAAGTGCGGAAGGTAAAAAACAGTAAAAAGGTCCTATTTACTATTACATATCCGGAGCAATTACATAATAATCGAACAAATTAAATACGCGCGAATAAAGAAAAGGGAATTAATTTTTTTGTCTTTTTTTTGGTAATTAAATGAAATTGAAAACTAATTAATTATTTTAATTACAAGAAAATATTTTTTGACCTTTTTTATGTTTTTATGAAATAAAATAAAAAAAGAATTAAAAATGTCAAAAGAAAAAGCCTAAGTCTAAATTTGTTTTTATTTATTGTGAAAAAAGGTTAAAATTAACTAATTAAACTAATTAATTTGTTAGTATTTTATTTACAAAAATAATTACTAAAGTGAAATTAATAATAATAATAATAATTACATTTTTTTTGTTTTTTTCTGAATTTATGAAAATAATTATTTGTGAACTAACTAAATAATAATAATAATTAATAAAAGGAAAGAAAATAAGAAAAGAAATGCTAAACCAAGGAGGTGAAGGCCGGATTTTGGAGGTTTTACTTAAAATCATCCTTAGGCATCAAAAATTCCATCTAAGCCCATGGTTGTGATCGTCCATGTCTCCTGATCACGTCTATGCTTATGGTTTGTCCCAATTTCACCTGTAGACAAAATACCTAAAAACAAAACCAACGAACCCTAGGCACGGGTATTGTTATACGAAGCCTAAAAATGAAATTGAATATAGCAGTTACATTGGAAATTAGGCATGGAGTATGAATATGCTATTATTTTCCAGAAAAAGTGCAAGAATGGAGAAACATGATTTCGTGTACAGGGGTGAGTTTGAGACAACTTACAGCGCTTGGTAGTGGACCTTAGGACGCGTTTGTGGTTGTTTTGGCTTCAGGGAGTGGCAAGGAAGAAAGCCACGTGCTTGCTTTGATCTGAAAATGTTTGCAACACTGCTTTAGATCTCTCACTTTTTTGGACAAATTTTGAACTTTTCCTCTGGCCGTTTGTGCACACTCTCCTTTTTCTCTAGCTTCTGAATGAGGCTTGCAAGGCTTGTATATATAGGCTTGGATGAGAATCAGTCACATTAAGGAGCTTTTAAGCCTTGCAATGAAGTTTTGATTTTCTCCATAATCACCATTGAAATAACTTGCCATATTTGCTCCAAATTTGAATTTTTTTGCTTGAAATAGGTCTTGAACGAATTTGGTATATGTTTTATGGTGTATCAAAGCTATTCAAACCACAAAATATCCTCCCATTAATTTTCTTGATTTTTATTTGAATTTTAAAGATTTAAAATGAATTAAATCAAATAAAATTAAACAAAAATAGAAAAATTAATTTTTATTCTTGAAATAAAACATGGGACACGTGGGAGGTATGGCAAAGCTGAATCAAGTGGAAAAAGTGGGCCCCTTTTGTCAAAAATGAAGTTTCAAGGATAATTGACTTTGGCCCTTTCACAAAAATTTCCCAACTTCTCCAATGCATATCTTGCTCAATTTTGAAGCTATGAACATGTTCTTGGACATTTTGGAAAGGTCTTGAAGTCCTCTAACCAATGTCTTTGGTCCCATGTCATTTTGATTTACCAATCTCAAGTTATGGTCTTTGACTCAAAGTGCCTTTTTGTTTACTTTTGAAAATGACCTATAATGTTGAAATTGATAACTTTTTGTGAGAGCATTTCTTGGACTTGGAATGTGAAGATGAGTTGTAGGAAATGTCTTCCCCTTCAAGATGAGCATTGGATGGGATTTTTCTGATGAACCATGAAAAAGTTATGCCTTGGTCAAGTTACAGTTGACTTTTCAACTGTCCAAAAATGGAAACTTTTGCATCTTGATGGTTTTTGAGCCATTCTTGTGGAATCATGATCAAGACTTGATCAAATGATGATTGTGGCTTCAAAATAAGATGTTGACCAAAAATTTTGACTTTTGACTGCCAAATGACCATTTTACCCCTACAGTTGATTGTGGAGCAACTAGGACCTTTGACTGTGCAACTTGACCTTGTGAGCCTTGAAACTTGACATGTAGGTGCTTGACAATGTATATGAGCATATGGGACTTGATTGAGCCCTTGAAAACCTCAACTTTCTTTGCAAGAACCAAAACCCTAGTTTGACTGGCTTAGGAGAGTGGTTGACTGTGTAGCCCTTGAGTAGACTTTGAACCATTTGAGGTGATGCTTGTCAAAACTTTGAAGAATATGGGAGGGAAAATTTTGGGGTACAACAGTTTCCCCTGTTCAATCTTCTTAGACCTGAGGATGTAGATTGGCTTGTGTGCCTTTCGTGATCCGAAGGTGGAAGATGATTGAACACTAGAGTGCCCAGAAATTTGCACTCACATAGTAGAGTATCAACAGTGTGATAGCGGGAATGGGCTTAAAGATGCCATTTGGAGAGATGATGGATAGGAGGATGGGCTTATAGATGCCATCTGGAAGTGTGACAGAACCTTGTCGGGAATGGGCTTATAGATGCCATTTGGAGACTGTCGGATGACTGAATCTGAATAAGAAATAGAATAGCTTTCGTGCCTGGAGCATATCTAGCCTATATCTAGTTGTTGACGTCTGAATAAACAGTAGAATGACTGCCGTGTTTGGGGTATATCCATACTGTATCTGTATGAGCGACAGAACGTCATCCGAATCTGGATCGTATCTGGACTGAACAATAGAAGAGCATCCGGGGTGGAGCATCTCTAAGTTGTCTTTTAGAAGTTTGAATCTGAATAAGCAATAGAATGGCGTCCGGATCTGGAGCATCTCTAGGCTATATCTGAAAGGAAATCTGGAATGAGTATCAGAACGTCGCTATGCCTGGGTCACATCTGGACTATCTTTAGAAAGAGTCTTGAATAAGCAAGAAAACAGCATCCATATCTGGAGCATGTCTAAGCTATCTCTGAAAGGAAATCTGGAATGAGTATCAGAACGTCGCCATGCCTGGGTCACATCTGAACCATATCTAGAAGGAGTCTTGAATAAGCAAAAGAACAGCATCCATATCTGGAGCATTTCCAAGCTATCTCTGAAAGGAAATCTGGAATGAGTATCAGAATGTCGCCATGCCTGGGTCACATCTGAACCATATCTAGAAGGAGTCTTGAATAAGCAAAAGAACAACATCCATATCTGGAGCATTTCCAAGCCATCTCTGAAAGGAAATCTGGAATGAGTATCAGAACATCGCCATGCCTGGGTCACATCTGAACCATATCTAGAAGGAGTCTTGAATAAGCAAAAGAACAGCATCCATATCTGGAGCATTTCCAAGCCATCTCTAAAAGGAAATCTGGAATGAGTATCAGAACGTCGCCATGCCTGGGTCACATCTGAACCATATCTAGAAGAAGTCTTGAATAAGCAAAAGAACAGCATCCATATCTGGAGCATTTCCAAGCCATCTCTGAAAGGAAATCTGGAATGAGTATCAGAACGTCGCCATGCCTGGGTCACATCTGAACCATATCTAGAAGGAGTCTTGAATAAGCAAAAGAACAGCATCCATATCTGGAGCATTTCCAAGCCATCTCTGAAAGGAAATCTGGAATGAGTATCAGAACGTCGCCATGCTTGGGTCACATCTGAACCATATCTAGAAGGAGTCTTGAATAAGCAAAAGAACAGCATCCATATCTGGAGCATTTCCAAGCCATCTCTGAAAGGAAATCTGGAATGAGTATCAAAACGTCGCCATGCCTGGGTCACATCTGAACCATATCTAGAAGGAGTCTTGAATAAGCAAAAGAACAGCATCCATATCTGGAGCATTTCCAAGCTATCTCTGAGAGGAAATCTGGAATAAGTATCAGAACGTCGCCATGCCTGGGTCACATCTGAACCATATCTAGAAGGAGTCTTGAATAAGCAAAAGAACAGCATCCATATCTGGAGCATTTCCAAGCCATCTATGAAAGGAAATCTGGAATGAGTATCAAAACGTCGCCATGCCTGGGTCACATCTGAACCATATCTAGAAGGAGTCTTGAATAAGCAAAAGAACAGCATCCATATCTGGAGCATTTCCAAGCTATCTCTGAGAGGAAATCTGGAATAAGTATCAGAACGTCGCCATGCCTGGGTCACATCTGAACTATCTCTAGAAAGGAATTTTGAATAAGCAAAAGAACAGCATCCATATCTGGGGCGTTTCCAAGCTATCTCTTTAATCTTTTTAACGTAGACATGCCTGACCGGATACAGGTATCGAATCCATAATCAATCGCTCACGGACATGCCCTGGCTAGATACAGGAATCGAATCTGGGATTGCGATAGTTGATAGTAATCATATTTGTATTGACCTTTCCTGAAAAAAGGCAAAACATTAGTTATATGCAATGTCATGGTGCATGGAATGCGCAGTGTCATGACGTTTATAACCAATGGGATTGTAGAATGTGATGTTTATATCATGTATGAAAATGTGATGTTTGCGAATGTATTTTTTGTCTAGGAAAATAAATCATTGACGAATGCTGGGAGCTAATCCTGGGTTGATGTTTGAAGAGTAGAGAATTATTCGTTTCCGCTGGGGAAAATGATTGCAAGGATAAACCGGTAGGAGGAGATGACCCCGTTGGGGAATAAGCTTGGAGAGATTACTCTGCGGGGAAAATTACTCTAGCGATCTTGCTGGGGAAAATACTCTGTGGGAAGAGAGGTACTTCACTGAGATGTTGTATGAGAACTCCGCTGGGGATACCATTGTTGAGTTACGCTTTGGCGATTTGAGGAACTCCGCTGGGGATAGGAAGACTTCGCCGAGGACGACCTTTCCGTGGCAATTAGCTGAGGATAACCCAGTTATAAGCTCTGGCGAAGAATAACCTTCTGAATAAAGACGGGGAGAGATATGCTCTGCAAAGGATAAGCTTCCATAATCTACTGGGGATAAGCTTCCTACTGGGGAGATTGATTCAACTCTCCTGGGGAGACTTTGGACTGTACTGGGGAGGGGCTCCGCTGGATGTCTAGATTCCGTCGGAGAACAATCTTAAATCAAGACTGTCGGGGATGCTTGTTGAGGATGTTTGTAGACTCCGCTGAGGAATGTTGAGATCTTCTGGGGGTAATCCAACTTCCTTAAGGCTGACGGAGTATAACTCTGCTCGGGGAGAGTATCGCTGACCTGCTAGAGATATTGTGCCTTGTAGGGCTTATGGGAATCCAACTCTGCTTGGGGAGAATTGTTGAATCTTGGCTCGCTCTCTGGGGAATTAAGGCATCTTGGTTGTTCTTCAGCCGAACTTACCTTGGTACCTTGGTGGACAGAGCAATTAGATCGCTTAGACGACTCATTATTGCCCCAGTTTCAGTGGGAGAAGGCACCTGTGGGGGTAATTGACAAATCTTCTGGTAGACAGGTGACGAGATGCCAGGACATAGTCGTATGCTTTGATCCCTAATTTTTGCCTGGACCGCCCTTTCGGGTTTTCAGTCCACCGGGATACCCATTTTTGCCCAAGCCGCCTTTTCAGGTTTTCGACTTGCCGGGTGTACAGATTTTTTTCATTTCATCCCTTATTTTTGCCCGAACCCTTTTGGTTCGTCGGGAAGCCCTTATTTTTGCCTAGGTATGTCAACCTAGCGGGTCTTTGATTATGCGCAGTATTTTTTCGACTATGTCCATGCTCTCAGGATGTAGGGAGATGCCCCTGTTATTGATATTGCGTTGCCGTACCACTAGAAGATGTCTGATCAGGCAAGATTCGTTGTCGGAATGCCCCAGGTGATCCAGATGGAGATTTGCCCCAAGCTGGTTGGCCTTTTGAGAGATTCTCCAAATCTTGATTTAACTGCCCCAGATGATGGACAATGATCATGCCTGCCCCTTGGTTGGGAATGCTTTTGCCCATAAGATATTCTTCGTGCGAATTTCTTTGTTGTTCAAACAAATAGTCATATGTGCAAGCAATGTTATTTCAAAAATGCAAAGATTATGTCTGTCTTGAAGATTTTGAAAAATGCATTTTTTCATAAAAAACAAGTGAATTTTGTAAATCGTGATGTCAACTCGTTATTTTACCGCAAGCCTTAAGGAGTCAGGATACCTTTCGTAACAGTATGCCTTCGAACTAACCCATGCTTCAGCTAGGACTTTTAAGGGTTGTAGCGTGGCCTGGTTCACGGTTTAAGAAACAAAGGATAAAGGCTCAAATTTATTTGTACCCACCCGTTCTTCGTGATGTTCTTCCAACCTAAACTCAGCTAATCGTGCGTTAGACCTTATTGAGTCTTTGCTTTGATATAGTGATGGTTCGGATACTGACAGATTATTTTGACCAGGCAGTCATTTCTTTGTTGAGGATTTGTATGACCTCTTTCTTTTTTGATTTTATGATCCCTATTTTTTTTCCTGTACTGTTTCTTTTGTGGAATTACAGTCAGCGGGATGCCCTAGTTTTGCAAGTCTCCTTCATAGGTTTTGACTTAATGGGCGTTTATTTTGAGGGGTAATGACTGCCTGTCTTTATGATTATTCGGAACCATCACTGTCTTTTGTTTTGTGAGGACCTCTTTGGTGCTATTCGTTGTGCACTTGGATCAACTGAGAGAACTACCATGCCCCAGGTTATGATTAAGGGTTTTAATTTTCGAAAAGAAAAACTCCTACTTCTTTGGCTCGAAGGGGTTGACGAGGGATTATCTTCCTTATAACTCCAGTGTTTAGGAATTGAAACAATGCCTGTACCTCATCAGTTGGGTCTGTTCAAAAGCATATTGTAAAGATCATGGTATCGTTTTCGTCATCCTCCCTCAAGAGGCTTATAATTATTAACCGAGAGTTGAACATCACAAAATAAAATATGAAGGCAATGTGAATATAGTGAAAATAATTGGATTAATTCAAAAACAGACATATGCTGTGCATTAATGAAATAAAAGAGTTCGCTATGACATTTAATTGTTCGTATAAGCAAAAAATTACAACTCGGAAATTTAAATAAACAAAAGTCTTCAATGATTGGGCAAAGGAGCATTGATTATGTTTGGAGTCTCTGACGCTTCAAACTGAATCTCTCCGGCGTCGATCATGTCTTGAATCTTGTTCTTAAAAGGCCAGCAGTTGTCCGTAGTATGACCCGTGCTATCGGAGTGGTATGCGCACCTCTCATTAGGATGGTAGTTGGGAGCAGAGGTGTTTGGATTCCGGAGAGGAGCCCTCAAGGTAATCAACCCTGCTTTCAACATTTGTTATAGCGCTTGATCCAGTGACATGTTGATTTTAGTGAATTGTCTCTTGGGTGTGACCTCCTTACGTTGATGCCCCTGTCCTTGTTGAGCAGGCCTAGGATTAGAGATCTGGACTGCCCCTACATGTTGATCATGGCGACCCTTTTGGCTGTACGCAGCATTGGCCTCTTTCTTCCCAGTGTAAGGCTTTTTGTGAGTATCAGAAGGTGCAGCTTCTTGGATCTTTCCAGCCTTGATGCCAGCTTCGATCCTCTCCCCGGTCAAGATCAAATCGGTAAACCCAGCAGAAGAATTCCCAATCAGATGGTTGAAGAAGGGACCAGACAGGGTCCCCAAGAACATGTCAACGAGCTCACGGTCAGTCAAAGGTGGCTGCACCCTTCCAGCCAGATCTCTCCACCTTTGTGCATATTCCTTAAAACCTTCGCCCGTCCCAAGTGACATACCCTGGAGTTGGGTACGCGTAGGAGCGAGGTCGGCATTATACTGATACTGCTTATAAAAAGCAGTAGCCAAGTCCTCCCAGTTACGAATAGTGGTTCCGTCCAGCTGATAGAACCATTCGAGTTGAGTCCCTGATAGACTGTCCTGGAAGAAATGGATCCATAGATTCTTATCTGCCGTGTAGGGCTGGATCTTCCTTGCGTAGGAACGGAGATGCAACTTAGGACAGGAAGCCCCGTCGTACTTTACAAAGGCAGGTGCCTTGAACTTGTGAGGGATCACCACCCCAGAAGATAAACCTAGGTCCCCAAAGTCCAGCCCAGGCACACGTTGAATCTCCATAGCATTCAACCGGTCTTCCAGCTGTTTGTACCTGTCCTCCGCAGGAGGGTACTGCTCATCATTGAAGTCAGTCTCAGTGTCAGAGACCACGGGACTAGGAACCCTTCCCTCTTGGTGACTGCCTTCCCCAACAGATGGAGTAGTCTGCTCAACTTCATTCTGCAGTGTGTTCCTAGATCTGCGTCTAGGGTTGAACAAAACAGTCCTCTTCTTCTTCTTCAAGAGCAGAGTCTTCAATTCCTGTTATCCTTGTGCTAAGCTCATGACCAGCTCCTGAAACTAGGCGTTCTGGGCCTGGAGGGCCTTGATAGCTTGTGTATTGGATGACTCAGGATTCATGATGACTGCTGAAATAAACAGCGAAGAAGGTAAGCAACCTGTAGAGAAAGGGTACCTGTTATGCAATGACATGTATGATATGCATGCGATGTTTTCAAGGATCTCGCGGGGTAAACAAGAAAATCGTTAGAATTCGAATCCGGTTGCTTGATTGAAGGCACTTCATATTATGGAGAGTCCTTCTTCAAGAGTCAAGGCTCACCATATCGAGTGGGTCATAGCCCCTGACAACCTTGGCTAGAGGAAAATAAATCCTCTTTGCCCCTTGCTAGACGTTTGATTCATCATGACCTGCATCACAAGCCCTTGAGATCCTTGAAATGGGTTAGTCCTTATGCAGGATGTATGCAATGGTATGATGTTATGCTATGCATGGGGTAATGTAGGTAAACCCTGTTATGAGTCCCAATTACGGACTATAAACAAAACCTGCAAGAAACTCAAGTGTCAGATAACAAGCACGTAAGTAGTCAAGTTTTAAGGCACACAAGTCACACCACAGCCCTTAGAGTTTAGGCCAGCATGAGGTCTAGGTATTACCCTCTTTCAGTTTATTGGTTAGGACCTGTCCTATCAGAAGTAACCGGGTTCTAGAGGATCCCACTATCACTGACTACCCTCAATCGGTCATAACTCCAGCATCGCAACCTTTTCTTGCAGCCAGAACCATCACGAGAGTTTAGCCTCAATGGGCGTAGCATACTGCTACTGTTCTATTGGCCAAGTTGGGTCATTTAAGGTTCTAAGGTCGGTTGGTGCTTAATGACTCCTCAGAAGACCCATATTCTCCTCGTTGCGACACAAGGGATATCGGTACAGACCAAGGCGCCACACCAACGTAGCCACTACTTCACCCATGTCGGTCTATGCCGGACAGGTCCCTCACAACTTATGCTACCTAACAGGATATCCCCAGATCCGGGTTAGGATCTATGTAACTCCGATGCAACCCACAATAATAAAGTAAACAAAGCACAACAATTGAAAACACAGTTATGAACTATCCTAAGGTACACCTCACTTTGAGAGTCCCCAGCAGAGTCGCCAGTTCTATGATCGGTGGATCTGGAATTGACTGTTTAAAGCTGGTTCGCGAAATGTCGCGGAAGCAAGAGTCGCCACCGTCTTTTATTTTCTCCAACATGGACAGAACAAAAGCACAGCAAAGTTCCTTATGAGATAGTTTCTCGGTTCGGGAGGTAGATTTATAGAAAGGGAAGGTGTTAGCACCCTTTCTATCCATGGTTATCCATGGGCTCTTAGATACTTGCTCATTTGTGTTTTCAAAATGTTTGCTTTTCAATTGTGAGTGGGTTTGAAAAAAGTTTCGTTTAAAGATTTCTGAATAACTCTTGTATCAGTCCTCAAGAGTGTTTGAAAAATTGTTTTGAAAGCTTTTTGAAAAGTGTCGGTGTGAAAAGAGTTTTGTTTGTTTTTTTGAAATAGAGCAAGTATCTACGAGTCATCTACCTACCCTAAGGAATTAGGCTGTGTAAATGTCCTTAAGGTAGTGTCATCCCACCATTGAGAGGTAGGTAGCACCACCGTTGGAGGTGTTCGGGTCAATTCGTTTGTAGGGACAGTGTGGTCACCGAGCAACAGTAGGACACCTCAGAAGCTACCCTTATGCCATTGATCCTTTTTAATTCCGAGGCAACCTTTCCGAGGCGACTGGATCATATCATGGACATAAGGACTTACTAAAATGTCCTGTACTCGACGGCCACAATTCGAGCTTGTAGGGACAGTGTGGTCACCAGAGCAACAGTAGGACACCTTAGAAGCTACCCTTATGCCATGTTCATGGACATAAGGACTTACTAAAACGTCCTATACTCGACGACCACGTTCGAGGGGCAAGGCAACAGTGAGGCGTACCCTAGGAGTGGTGTGTGAATTGTGTGTCATTTTCAATTATTATTTGTCTTGTCATGTATCGGGTGTTCTACGCTTTGATTTTATTTGAGCATACATTCTTTCATGTGATTAACAGTTTAAAGGGCGCGGAAGTTAAAATGCGGAAAATAAAGGTCCTACGCTATTACAAGGCGCGGGTCTACATCGTCAAATTAAACAAAGACCCGATTTGAAATAAAGTGCGGAAGGTAAAAAACAGTAAAAAGGTTCTATTTACTATTACATATCCGGAGCAATTACATAATAATCGAACAAATTAAATACGCACGAATAAAGAAAAGGGAATTAATTTTTTTGTCTTTTTTTTGGTAATTAAATGAAATTGAAAACTAATTAATTATTTTAATTACAAGAAAATATTTTTTGACCTTTTTTATGTTTTTATGAAATAAAATAAAAAAAGAATTAAAAATGTCAAAAGAAAAAGCCTAAGTCTAAATTTGTTTTTATTTATTGTGAAAAAAGGTTAAAATTAACTAATTAAACTAATTAATTTGTTAGTATTTTATTTACAAAAATAATTACTAAAGTGAAATTAATAATAATAATAATAATTACATTTTTTTTGTTTTTTTCTGAATTTATGAAAATAATTATTTGTGAACTAACTAAATAATAATAATAATTAATAAAAGGAAAGAAAATAAGAAAAGAAATGCTAAACCAAGGAGGTGAAGGCCGGATTTTGGAGGTTTTACTCAAAATCATCCTTAGGCATCAAAAATTCCATCTAAGCCCATGGTTGTGATCGTCCATGTCTCCTGATCACGTCTATGCTTATGGTTTGTCCCAATTTCACCTGTAGACAAAATACCTAAAAACAAAACCAACGAACCCTAGGCACGGGTATTGTTATACGAAGCCTAAAAATGAAATTGAATATAGCAGTTACATTGGAAATTAGGCATGGAGTATGAATATGCTATTATTTTCCAGAAAAAGTGCAAGAATGGAGAAACATGATTTCGTGTACAGGGGTGAGTTTGAGACAACTTACAGCGCTTGGTAGTGGACCTTAGGACGCGTTTGTGGTTGCTTTGGCTTCAGGGAGTGGCAAGGAAGAAAGCCACGTGCTTGCTTTGATCTGAAAATGTTTGCAATACCGTTTTAGATCTCTCACTTTTTTGGACAAATTTTGAACTTTTCCTCTGGCCGTTTGTGCACACTCTCCTTTTTCTCTAGCTTCTGAATGAGGCTTGCAAGGCTTGTATATATAGGCTTGGATGAGAATCAGTCACATTAAGGAGCTTTTAAGCCTTGCAATGAAGTTTTGATTTTCTCCATAATCACCATTGAAATAACTTGCCATATTTGCTCCAAATTTGAATTTTTTTGCTTGAAATAGGTCTTGAACGAATTTGGTATATGTTTTATGGTGTATCAAAGCTATTCAAACCACAAAATATCCTCCCATTAATTTTCTTGATTTTTATTTGAATTTTAAAGATTTAAAATGAATTAAATCAAATAAAATTAAACAAAAATAGAAAAATTAATTTTTATTCTTGAAATAAAACATGGGACACGTGGGAGGTATGGCAAAGCTGAATCAAGTGGAAAAAGTGGGCCCCTTTTGTCAAAAATGAAGTTTCAAGGATAATTGACTTTGGCCCTTTCACAAAAATTTCCCAACTTCTCCAATGCATATCTTGCTCAATTTTGAAGCTATGAACATGTTCTTGGACATTTTGGAAAGGTCTTGAAGTCCTCTAACCAATGTCTTTGGTCCCATGTCATTTTGATTTACCAATCTCAAGTTATGGTCTTTGACTCAAAGTGCCTTTTTGTTTACTTTTGAAAATGACCTATAATGTTGAAATTGATAACTTTTTGTGAGAGCATTTCTTGGACTTGGAATGTGAAGATGAGTTGTAGGAAATGTCTTCCCCTTCAAGATGAGCATTGGATGGGATTTTTCTGATGAACCATGAAAAAGTTATGCCTTGGTCAAGTTACAGTTGACTTTTCAACTGTCCAAAAATGGAAACTTTTGCATCTTGATGGTTTTTGAGCCATTCTTGTGGAATCATGATCAAGACTTGATCAAATGATGATTGTGGCTTCAAAATAAGATGTTGACCAAAAATTTTGACTTTTGACTGCCAAATGACCATTTTACCCAAACAGTTGATTGTGGAGCAACTAGGACCTTTGACTGTGCAACTTGACCTTGTGAGCCTTGAAACTTGACATGTAGGTGCTTGACAATGTATATGAGCATATGGGACTTGATTGAGCCCTTTAAAACCTCAAATTTCTTTGCAAGAACCAAAACCCTAGTTTGACTGGCTTAGGAGAGTGGTTGACTGTGTAGCCCTTGAGTAGACTTTGAACCATTTGAGGTGATGCTTGTCAAAACTTTGAAGAATATGGGAGGGAAAATTTTGGGGTACAACAACTGCCCTTTCGGGTTTTTAGTCCACCGGGATACCCTTTTTTGTCCAAGTCGCCTTTTCAGGTTTTCGACTTGCCGGGTGTACAGTTTTTTCATATTCATCCCTTACTTTTGCCCGAACCCTTTTGGTTCGCCGGAAAGCCCTTATTTTTGCCTAGGCCAGTCAACCTAGCGGGTCTTTGATTAGGCGTAGTATTTTTTCACTATGTCTGCATTTACGGGGTGAGGAATGTCGTCACCATTCATGGTGAATCATAGCTCCTCCCGAGAATATTCTTAACCACAAATTGCCCTTTGTATGTGGGGGTCCATTTGCCCCTGGGATCACCTTGCGGCCGTATGATGCGTTTAATCACCAAATCCCCGACCTGATACTCTTGGCGTCTAACTTTCTTGTTAAAAGCCTTGATCATTCTCTTTTGATATGTCTGACCATGACAAATAGCAGTAAGTATCTTCTCATCGATTAAGTTCAGCTGATCAAGCCGGGTCTGGATCCAATCATCTTCGCTCAAACCTGCATCATTCATGATCCTGAGAGAGGGTATCTGGACCTCAATGGGTAAGACTGCCTCCATGCCATACACCAAAGAGTAGGGTGTTGCCCTGTCGAAGTCTGTGCTGAGGTACGGTACCCATGAAGGGCGAATGGTAACATCTCGTGCCAGTCTTTGTAGGTCACCGTCATCTTCTGTACAATCTTCTTGATGTTCTTATTAGCCGCTTCAACATCCCCATTCATCTTCGGCCGGTAGGGAGAAGAGTTATGATGATGTATCTTATACTGTTTGCAGAGCTCGGTGATCATTGTATTGTTGATATTTGTACCATTGTTCATGATGATCCTCTCCGATACACCATATCGACAGATCAAATTGTGTCGGATAAACCGCGCCATGACGTTCTTGGTTATTGTAGCAAAGGAAGATGCCTCAACCCACTTCGTGAAATAATCAATAGCCACCAAAATGAAACGATGTATGTTAGACGCAGTAGGTCTGATCTCGCCGATCATGTCGATACCCCACATTATAAAAGGCCAAGGAGCTGTCAAAACATTCAGAGGAACTGGAGGTACATGCACCTTATCAGCATAGATTTGGCACTTATGACAGGTGTCGTACCCCAAATTTTCCATATCTCTTTTATTTTTATCTGGCTTTGAACTTCGCATTCCATTTGCATCATTTTATTATTCAGTCATTTGCATATCCCGCGTCTCATGGGATAAGGCGCTTTGGTTTGAAGTATTAGGGTTGCGCCCTCTTTATGTTTAATCTTATTTTGAGGTTTTCTTATCAGGTAAAAAGGAAGCACATCTGGTTCTCGATTAGTGGATCATGGAACAAATTTTGTCATCACGTTGCAAGGCTGGTTCTCGCTCAAACTCATCAGAGCCTGGATTAGGGTTTATTTCCCTATTGTTTGTCAAGGGACTAGGGTTTTGGATCCATGGTTATTGTGAAATCCCTCTTTCATCTATTTTAAAGACGTCTCAAGAGAAAGATGTTAGGGTTACAACTTGTTGATGATAAGGTGAATTTGGGTTGTTGATCCTAGGGTTTCTATAATTATTTCAGGGGAGAATCTTGTGGGCTAGGTTTCATCCTCGTGTTCTCAAATCATCTTCATTTCAAGGCATTTATGCGTGTCTTAATTTCATCAACTAGAAAAGGCTTTGTCTCAGTAAAGAGTGTATTAAGTTTTCTTTCGAGACTTTATTGATTTAAGGCACTCTTTTGGTTCATGTCGCATTTTGTGATTAAGGGAAGATTTGTGAATCAAGGTGATTATTGTAGGGTTGAGATTGAAATATAGCGTGAAATGAAGAACAAATCTTGGTTCAAGATCTTAAGGATGATTCGTCAATGTTTGATCCTAGACTAAGAAGTTTTCTTTGTGCGATTTCATGGTATACAAGGTAAAAATGAGCAACGGGGTACATCATTGAGTTACAAATATCAAAGTCCATTGCCTTTGTTCTTTATTTTGTTTAAGATATCGAATAGTCGACATTTATTTCATGGTCATCAAAAGACTCAAAGATTATCAAGACAAGTTCATCATTCATTGATTTCTACCATCTTTCATTCAAGATTCAAGTCTCATTCACGGATTCAACGTTTAAAATCTTGATTCGCAATACAAAAAAATTCATTCAATTTTAGCTCAATACAAAGAAACATTTACATTCATTACAAAATCCAAATTCAATTACCATTACATACATAATGAAATTCATACAAAAAAATCAATACAAGTTCATCAATTTCATGACGCCCAATATCCAAAATATAATACAGCTTCTAGCCAATTTCCAAAACCTTGTGCAAAACAGTCCAAACTTGCTTCAAGTCAAAAAAATCTGTCATAACCTGCTGCTACACACAGGCCTACTTCATCTGCAAAAAACCCAAAAACATGTAAAGAAAAAAAAACAGCCCTGCTCTCAAAGCATCTCTATGCTGCCAAAATTCTGCTACTATGCTGCCTTTCTTACTGCTCCAATAGACCAAAACACTGCATATACTATCCCAAATATACATCAAAATAGCCACACAAAAATTGCATCATAAAAGAAATAGAACAGTTAACTACAATAGTTCAAATGAACCAACTTTTCCCACCAGATTTTATCATTTTTCTCTATAAAATGAAAACATCATTCAACAGAAAAAAGGATTTTTTTTAGATATAAAAAACCTCACACAATAACCAGCAGGGATATACCAAAAATTATCCTAAAACCTTTTTGCACAGAGATCACCGATTTCAGTATATCTCTACTCAAAACCACTTCACATCAGGATGAGTCACTAATTTCTCTCTTCAATACCCTGCAAACACAACCATCTCATTCAGAAAATATTATAGAACCTTTGTTATTTTACTTCATTCAACTTACTGCCTACACACTAGAATTTTGATTCGAAGAAGAGTAGAAGGCGGGAATTCACCTCATTATACACTCATAGAAGTTGTTGATCCAGAGTCGTCGAGGAGGCTTTCCACATTAGCTCAGGTTCACTGCTTTTTTCCTTTGGACTGTTGTTGTAATTATTTGTTTTCCTCACCATTTCTCGTTCGAATGCTATTATGACATTGATCTGAGGCTTCATATATTTTTTTTCTTTTCTGATGTGCACGCTTTATTGATGACCCACTGTAACGTTTGAACTGAATGACTAGAGAAACTACACAGAGGAACTTTGTCGTCATAGTTGTTTTTGTGAATCTGCAAGTCTAATGTTTGAATAATAAAATAGATTAGATCTGTGGAATAGTAAAGTAATTAATCAGTAATAGAAATACAGAATAACAGAAAAAATAAAATTCTCCACCTACATATCTACCAACTCTAACTCAATCTTCTTCTTTGCAAAACTCAACAACCTCCAACAATGAACTTCAGATTCCAGAACCTCCTCGGAGCACCTTATAGAGGAGGCAACGCCATCATCTCCAACAACACCCTTCTACTCTCACCCGTCGGTAACAGAGTCTTTGTCACCGACCTCCGCAAATCCTAAACCACAACACTCCCTATCCAAGCCTCCTCCAATATCTCCCGCATAGCCGTCTCCCCTGATGGCACCTTCCTCCTCGTTATCGACGATAACAACCGTTGCTTGTTCATCAACTTCTCCACCGCCACACGACCTCAAACCCGACGCCAACAAGCACCGCTTCCAGGTACACAAACCACGATCATCCTGCTTCGACCGCGAGCTCGCTACCATCATCGTTTGTCTTCTGCTTACTGGTGTTTGAAACATTGGGATCTTGTTTGGAAGAAAATAAGAGGAAAGAAGATAGGTATTTGCGGGTAGGTTGGAGAAGATGCTAACGTTTATTTTTTTTCTTCTCACAGTAAAGTGTGATTTATTAGATAAACTATAATAATGTTTAGTTAATCTTTTCTTCTTTTCCAATGCTATCTGTCGCACCTTTTTGACATTCATTAGGGTTTTCCATCTTTTTCCTTGTCGTCCAAATGGGTCGGCCCATTGGGCCTGTTAATCCAATGTTTTTTTGTTTGTCATTCTCCCATTATTTACTAATAGAAGCATGGTTATAACGAATAAGCAGCATAGTTCAACTGGCAAAGCATCTAACAATGAATCTTGGGGACCCGGGTTCAACCCCTGTTGGGGGCATTTTCCTTTTTTTTTCTTTTTTAGGCTTTGTTTTTATGTATTTTATCATATATTTCATAAAAAATATACTTATTTAATTTCTTTTCTTTACATAGTTATTGCATGAGAAAAATACAAAAATATGTTTGTTTTAATTAATCTTTCATTTTGCTATTTACTTAATTATTTTGTTTAATTTTGTTTAATTCAATTTGTTTCATTTAACTTAATAAAATACCCAAATAAGTTAAAATTAGGTTTCGATACTCATTTCACAATAAGTTGTAAAAATATTATAGTATTATTTTCTTAAAACAATAAAAAATATTTAGAGTCTTAGTTTTCTTTATTTGCTCCCTCAACTTCGGTGTCATATTCCCTTAGGAACTTCCATGAGGCGATTAAACCCGTTCGATCGCCTTATGTCGAAATAGACTTTTTTAAGCTCACTTGTACATAACAAACAATTAGGTTTCTAGTCTCCCTCTTAACCCTTTTCTTTTGTAATTAAAAACTTAACATTCACGAATCAAAAAAAATCAAAAACATTTAATCATTACTTAAATTTATTTTAAAACCCGCAAAAACACTCAACCAAGCAAAACTCCCCCAAGGGCATGTTATCTCCATTCTACCGCGATACCGGCCATGCCTATTGCTAGAATGCGTGCGTTAACATCGCCCACTAAAAAACAAAAACAAACCAACCTTTTTCTATAGGAACTACGGTGTTCTAATTCCTTCATTGGATACGTAGGCAAAGGGTCGCGAAACCCTCACGAACGCAATAATCAAAAACCATCCATTTCCCTTTAAGAAAGCATAGTTGTAGATAAATACACCCCTTTAAGATAAACAAAAAAAATGGATCCCGTTGAGTACAACGGATGCGAGGGGTGCTAATACCTTCCCCTCACATAACCGACTCCCTTACCTTTTCTCTTGGTCGCAAGACCATCTTATCCATTCCCTTTAGGTTTTATCGATATTTCCCCTTCCTTCAGGATAAATAAAGTTCGATTGCGGCTCTGTGTTTTCCGCCGG
Organism: Vicia faba; assembly: GCA_948472305.1. Taxonomy (NCBI): domain Eukaryota; kingdom Viridiplantae; phylum Streptophyta; class Magnoliopsida; order Fabales; family Fabaceae; genus Vicia; species Vicia faba. The sequence goes on along the minus strand of OX451738.1, from coordinate 447,221,638 downwards.
TGGCTTCAACAGGTTCGAGAATGGTGATAGCAATCGACTTCCATAGTAGACCAATAATATCTTGCCCGTAGGATTTTCTTTTCCATGGTATGTCCACTGGAATGAGTTCCGAAGGTACCTTCATGTAATTCTGCCATAATCCTTTCCGCCTCATTTTTGTCCACACATCGCAGTAAGGTTGAATCACGGTTCCGCTTGTAAAGGATCCCATTACCGATGAAGAACTTTGCAGCGAACCTTCTAAGAAACTTCTTATCATTAACAGATGCACCCTCGGGGTATTCTTGAGCCTCAAGATACCTCTTTACTTCGTGAAACCAGGGTTTATCTGCTACCTCTTCAGTCTCAATGTTACAGCAATGTGCGGGTTCGTCCAACCTCTCAATGGTAATCTGGGGAGCTTCATTGTCCCACCTGACCTTGAACATAGAAGACATGGTAGCTAGCGCGTCCACTAACTGATTCTCCTCTCTTGGGAAGTGTTCAAAGGTTATCTCCTTAAAATGTGGAAGCAATGTCAATATATACTCTTTGTAAGGAATAAGATTTGGGTGCTTCATATCCCACTCGCCTTTGATCTGACTGATCACTAGAGCAGAATCTCCGAATACACTCAAGAACTTAATCCTTAGGTCAATAGCAGCTCGAAGACCCATGATGCACACTTCATACTCCACCATATTGTTGGTGCAGTTAAAACATAATCGGGCAGTGAACGGAGTATGACAACCCTCAGGGGATATAATCACAGCGCCAATACCATTACCTAATGCGTTTGATGCTCCATCAAAATACATAGACCATCGGGATCCCTCCTCGGGTCCTTCATCTGGTCCAGGTTCTTCATAGTCGGTCACCAACATGATGTTCTCATCTGGGAACTCGAAATTCATGGACTGGTAGTCATCCACGGCCTGATGCGCCAAATGATCCGCCAATACACTCCCCTTGATTGCTTTTTGGGTTATGTATTGGATGTCATACTCAGTTAAGATCAACTGCCATCTTGCTATTCTTCCGGACAGGGCAGGCTTTTCGAAGATATACTTGATTGGATCCATCTTTGATATCAATAGGGTAGTGTGAGTCAGCATAAACTGTCTCAGCCAGTGAGCAGCCCATGCCAAAACGCAACAAGTTTTCTCGAGCAATGAGTATCGGGTCTCACAGTCTGTAAACTTTTTTCTAAGGTAGTAAATAGCGTACTCTTTTCGGCCAGACTCGTCATGCTGCCCCAGTACGCACCCCATTGAATTATCCAGTAATGTCAAGTTTAAGATCAAAGGTCTTCCTTCAACTGGAGGCATCAGGATAGGTGGCTCTTGGAGGTATTCATTGATCCTTTCGAAAGCGGTCTGACATTCATCATTCCATTTTACCACTTGATCCTTCTTCAGCAGCTTGAAGATTGGCTCACAAGTATCAGTCAGGTGTGAAATGAATCGAACGATGTAGTTCAGACGTCCTAAAAAGCCTCTAACTTCCTTTTTTTGTGCGGGGAGCCGGCATCTCCTTTATGGCTTTTACCTTGGCAGGATCCACCTGAATACCCTTATCACTGACGACGAAACCCAACAACTTACCAGACCTTACCCCGAAGGTGAACTTGTTTGGGTTCAACCTCAGCTTATACGTTTTCAACCTGTCAAACAGCTTCTGGAGATGGTCAAGGTGTTCTTCCTCAGTCTGGGACCTTGCAATCATGTCATCAATGTAAACCTCAATCTCATGGTGAATCATGTCGTGGAACAAAGCGACCATGGCGTGCTGATAAGTTTCCCCAGCGTTCTTCAACCCGAAAGGGATTACCTTGTAACAGAAGGTACCCCACTGTGTAATGAAGGTTGTTTTCTCCATGTCCTCGGGAGCCATCTTGATCTGATTGTAACCATAAAAACCATCCATAAAGGAGAAGATCTTATGCTGCACGGTGTTGTCGACCAGAACATCGATGTGAGGAAGTGGGAAATCACCCTTGGGGCTTGCCCTGTTCAGATCTATATAGTCCACACACATCTGTACCTTACCATCTTTCTTAGGCACCGGAACCACGTTGGCAACCCACTGTGGATAAGAAGTGACAGCTAAAAATCCCGCGTCAAACTGTTTCATGACCTCAGCTTTGATTTTCTCAGACATCTCAGGGCGCATACGGCAAACCTTCTGCTTTACCGGAGGACAGACTTCTTTAGTCGGCAAGCGATGAAGCACAATATCAGTGTCCAAACCAGGTATATCTTCATAAGACCAAGAGAAGATCTCAACATAGTCGCGTAGCATCTGTATCAACCGTTGCTTGACACTAAGCTCCAGATTCGCACCCATCTTTACCTCTTTCATGTCTTCCTCGGTACCCAAATTCACTGATTCCACTGGCTCTTCATGAGGCTGTATGGCCCTCTCTTCTTGCAGTAACAGTCTAGCAAGTTCCCCAGGCACCTCACAATCATCCTCACCTTCGTCATCGACTTGGTTGATCGTATTTTCGAAGTCATAACTAGCAGTAGCAGAGTTGTTATCAATGGGATCTAGAGTGGATATGGATCTGCATTATGATATGTGAGTGTGTGTAAGAAAATAGTTGTTTGTGATAAAGACAAAGAAAAACAAGGAGCGCAAAATTTGTAATGCAAGATACGTCCAATGTTTTATTGATGATATATGAAAATGACAAATAATGAGCCCTCACAAGCAAAGCCAAAGTGCCCCAGGAAAGGCACCGGGTCGTGAAATTTTAAACTGTCTGTTACAACTCTTAAAACAAAAGTCAATTACTGTGTAATAAAAGAAACGACTTTGAAGTCCTTCGCCGTCCAGTTGTTCAATCCACCATTGGTTGTAGGGTAGATCCAGCTGTCGATATTTGAATCTTCTTCACCGTCCTCAATTGTATTCACTCCCTAATTGCTGATATGCAGAGGAGATCTTCCAATCCGCGCGCGCCTAACAGCCCTTTGATCCCCTGTAGTAAAGCCCAGACCAAACTTGTCAGTTTTGTGTGTGAAATCAGGGAGCTGACCCCAATTTGCACACCCACCTTTTTCAATTACAGCCCTGGAATCCTTGAGGGAAGCCATCTTCATCGGAGGTTTGTCAGTAGCAACTTCAGTCGACGCCAGAGTCTGGGGGACCTCTTCAAAGTTCTGACAAAGGGTTTCGATTAATTCCTCATCCATCTCCACATGGCGAAAGGAATTAAGATGACTTACCATATACTCCTCTTCACCTCGTACCGTAAAAATCTTCCTCTTTACTGGATACTTCAACATTTGATGGAGCGTGGAAGTCACTGCCCCAGCCTTATGAATCCAAGGGCGACCCAGCAAGCAAGAATAAGATGGCCAGATATCCATCAAATAGAAAGTAGATGCAAAAGTCTGAGAGACAACTTTAACAGGGACATCCACCTCCCCGTGCACCATTCTTTTTGACCCATCAAATCCCCTGACCACAATATTGCTTGGCTTTAGAATCAAACCTTCACATTTCAGACGGTCTAACGCTTTCTTTGGCAAAAAATTCAATGAGGACCCGGTATCCACCAATACATGGGCCATTGTAGTGCCCCTACACTCGATCGAGACGTGCAGAGCATCATTGTGATTTCTTCCTTTAGCAGTCAGATCTGCGTCCGAGAAACCCAACCCATTGTCGGCAGTCAAACTAGCTACGTAGTCTTTGAATTGATTGGCAGAAGTTTCCTGCGGCACATGCGCAGTTTTGAGAAAAGCAATTAAAGCCTTTGCATGGGCTTCAGAACACAATAACAAGGACAACATGGAGATTTTTGACGGGGTCTTCCCCAGCTGCTCGACTACGTTGTAGTCGCTTTTCTTGATAATTTTAGAATTTCCTCTATCTCCTGCTTAGAGGTTTCTACAATGAGCTTCTTGGGTGCCTCCGTCCAGGAAGGCTCACCTGTGATTTCTTTGCCCCGAGCCCCAGATGGCACGGCGACAGGGGTGATAACTGGAATAGAAATTGGGACAGTAACTGATGTACTGGCAGATGGAATGATAACAGGTTTGTGAACAGTCGAAGGGGAAATCCCAAGAGAAAAGAGTCTTCCACTTCTGGTGACCTTGTTAGCCCCGACAATATTGCTGACATCAGCATCAGTTTCCTCACTCTTTAAGTCTTGTTTAACTCCATCGTAATACACATCAGCCACATAGTGCCAAGGGACAGCCTTATCCGAAGTGTATGGAATTGGACCAGGGACAGTAATTATTAACGGAGCAATTCTTGGAACGGGTGTAATCCTGGTAGGCTTTCTCGAGGAAGCCTTGGAAGGATTGGCGGAGATGGTTATGATGGTAACATCTTCACTTGGAACCAACGAAATCATAGTCTTTTCGAACAGGATCTCTTTATTATCCATCAGGCGCTGAACACCTGATTTCAATAAGTGGACACCAACAGGCAGAATTGAACACATGTGGCAACCCTCGCCACAACCCGGAAATAAACCGGCCAATAGTAGATTCTTCTTAACTGTCATCAAAGGAGTAGAAATTTCTTCCACGGAGGTTACAAATAAATCATCGTCCACAGCATTCACTCCATGGTCGTGTTTGGGCATGGGAGCAGTTATGACGTTGGGCTTATCTAGAGCGTCAAACTCAATCTCTTTGGCTTCGATCAAGTCTTGCACCTTATTCTTTAAGGCCCAACAGTTGTTTGTATCATGACCTGGGCCGTCGGAGTGATAGGCACAGCGGGCATTCGGGTTATATTGAGGAGAAGGGGTGTTGGGGTTCTTCGGGGCTTCCCACAGAGTTACCAGGTTGGTCTTTAATAGTTGTGGTATAATTTGAGACAAGATCATATTGAGCCGAGTGTACTGCCTCTGTGGTCTTTCCACCCTTTGTTGATTGTTGCATTATGGAGCAACTGTGGGTCTTGATATCACTACCGCATTTACCGCTTGACGGCGCTCAGGTCTGCTTTGGCTCCTTGAGCCATAGACTGCACTAGCTTCTTTCTTACCAGTGAAAGGCTTCTTTACTGCACTTGATGAAGTATCCTTCTGTATCTTACCACTTCGGATACCAGCTTCTACTCTCTCCCCAGTCAAAATCAACTCAGTAAACCCAGACGAAGAACTGTCAATCAGATGATTGAAAAATGGACCAGATAGCGTCCCTAGAAACATGTCAACCAACTCCATATCAGACAAAGGGGGTTGGACTCTTCCAGCTAAATCTCTCCACTTTTGAGCATAGTCCTTAAAACCTTCGCTTGCACCCATTGACATACCATGAAGCTGAGTACGAGTGGGAGCAAGGTCGGTGTTATACTGATACTGCCTATGAAATGCACCCAAAAATTTATATCAGTAGTGTGGGGTTGGATTTTTCTGACGTACGAGCGGAGATGGAATTTTGGACATGATACTCCATCGTACTTGGCAAAAATAGGAGCTTTGAACTTCTGAGGGATCACCACTCCCGATACCAGTCCCAATTCTCCGAAATCCAAACCAGGGATCTTTTAAATCTCCATAGCACTCAGACGGTCTTCAAGTTGCTTGTACCTATCCTCGGCAGGAGGATATTGCTCCTCATCATAATTTGTATCATTATCAGAAACTGCAGGACTGAGGCCCTTTTCTTCTTCTTGGTTCTCCCCTTCCTTGGATGAAAAGGACAGGTCAACTTGCTATTTCAACCTATCCCCAAACATTTTGCCTATACTCAGAAGAACGACCTTCTTCTTCTTCTTCTTCTTTTTCTTCTTCTCTTTCTCTTTCAGAATGAGAGCTTTCAAATCCTCTTGCCCTTTAGCCAAACTCAAGAACATCTCTTGGAATTGGGCATTTTGTGCCTGAAGATCTTTGATAGCTTGATCGAAAGACATTTCTGCTGAAATAAACAATGAAGAAGATGAGAAACTTGTAATGGTACCTGTAATGGTGTGCATGGTAATGGGATGCGTATGTAATGATTTCAAAGACTTTGGGGGATTTAAATTCGTAAACCAAAATAAACAAACTTTATTAGATTAATTTGAAAAAAGTCTAACAATTCCTTTAAGGCGTTACAAAGAAATAAATGAAAAACAAATCTAAACTAGAAAAAGCAAAATCAGAAATCCCATGGACGCTTCCCCTTTGTGCTGACGTAGTCATTGATCGTTCTTTCATTCTTGAGCTGCCTGGTGAGCTTCAAGATCTTCCTTTCTTGCTCATGGTACTTCTCCCGGTAGGTATCCCTCTCCTCTTTCAGCTGAATCCAAGACCTCTTCAATGCCCCAGGATCAGTGGGCATGTAAGGATAAAGAACTGTATAAGGAATGCCTTCTTTATTGGTGGGCTCCACAATCACTGGCAACACAGCTTCATAGGGCATCCCAAGCTTCTGGGCTCGAGCTCGGACCCACTGGAGATAAGGCTGCATAGGGAGGGAACTCCTTGGTCCTAGTTCTTGAGGGTCAGATCTGTTCACCATGCCCCAAGCTCGTATAAACCTCCGGCGGTGCTCGTCAACGTCTTCCTTGTAGTCAAATGCAATATCCGTAAGAAGTATCTCATGAGGACCATCTCTCCGAGCACGACCGAATTGTCGCAAAGCTAAACAAGGACTATAGGTTATACCCCCTCTGATTCCAAGCAACGGGACATTAGGGTATCCCCCACAACGATCAATGACAGCAGTTCTTTCCATAGCCTTGGAACTCCAAAGAATGTCTGTATGGGCGAGGGACATTATCCTGTAAGACCATCTTAAACCTGTTAGAACAAAGTTTGAATCTACTACCCTATATTTAAGTTTTGATGATAACAAAGTGAAAATATATATTACTTATAAGATTCATGTATGAACTATCTACTGCCTAAAATTATTATGTTCTGACTTGCAGAAACTCTGATTGATATAAGCAAGATCACATCTAATCAGCATCAGAATTTGGTTCTTGACACCAGCATCAGAAGTTGCCACATCAGAATATCAGAATCAGATGATCAACTCATGTACATGCTGAAGCCTGATGAACAAGACTGCGCTCAACACTCTGATAAAGAAACACAACAGTTCATCAGCAGCTAAGCAGATTCAGAATGAGCCAAGCCAGAACTTGAATTAAGTAAGCAACGGTACTGTGCATTGAAAGCAAATTAATACCAACGGCCTCATTCCAGACAAGATCTGCTCGATAAGGAAAGTTTGTTAATAGCATTGAATCAAGAATATTTGCTCCAATGTTCAACATCTCAGTGCTATATAAACAAGACTTTGAAGATTGAAATGGCTAATGCTCTCCAAATCTTTACACGCATAAAAGCTGATCAAAATCTTCTTTCTCTCAGTTTTGCTAAACACTACACATTCTGATATTCTATCATTGTTTAGCAATCTAGTTTCTAAGCTTTAAGTTGTGTATACATCACAGTTGTGATACAGTTTTGTAGAAAACATTCACACACTTAGTTTTATCTCTTTGTAAGAAAGTGTTTCCTTGACAAACCGGGTTGTGGTTTGGATCAAGAAGGCTTTAGCAGTTGTTAAAGCAGTCTGTAATATTCAGTTGAATATAGTGGATTAAGACCTCGTTGGAGAGAGGAGAAATCACCTTGACGGGTGGACTGGAGTAGTTTGAGATCAAACAAACCACGATAAAAATATCTTGTTCATTACATTAGATTTCAGTTTTACAATTCAACCCCCCCTTCTTGTGTTTTTCACTACTTCAATTGGCATCAGAGCGCCTGGTTCTGAGCTAAAACACTTAACCATGTCAGTACAAGATCCAGCGTCAGAAAAACACAATGGCAGGAAACAATTCTCACATCAGCAATGACAACAATGAGGACAGAGACAGATTCAGCGGCAAACCTCCAGTCTTTGATGGAGAAAACTTTGATTACTGGAAAGACAGAATTGAAAGCTTCTTTCTGGCACATGATGCTGATCTGTGGGATATGGTGACAGATGGATACACGCACCCTGTGAATGCAAGCGGTCAGAAGATTGATAGAAAAACAATGTCTGATCAACAAAAGCGTGACTTCAAGAATCACCACAAGGCCAGAACCATCCTCCTCAGCGCCATCTCCTATACTGAGTATGAAAAGATCTCCAACAGAGACACAGCAAAGAATATTTTTGACTCACTCAGAATGACGCATGAGGGCAACGTCCAGGTCAAAGAAACAAAAGCTCTGGTGCTCATTCAGAAGTATGAGGCGTTCAAAATGGAAGAATCTGAATCCATTGAAACCATGTTCTCTAGATTCCAGATTCTGGTAGCTGGTCTCAAAGTTCTGGACAAAGGATACTCTACTGCTGACCATGTCAAGAAAATCATCAGAAGTTTACCCAAGCAGTGGAGACCTACGGTTACAGCTCTGAAGCTAGCTAAAGATCTCAACAAAATCACTCTGGAGGAACTTATCAGCTCCCTCAGAAGTCATGAGATAGAGCTAGAAGCTGATAAGCCTCAGAAGCAAGGTAAGACTTTAGCATTAAAATCTAACAAAAAATTTGAGTCTAAAGTTTTGCAGGCAGTTGAAGAAACATCTGATGGATCCTCATCAGAAGAAGACGAACTCTCTCTCCTTTCCAGAAGAGTAAATCAACTGTGGAAGCAAAGACAAAGGAAGTTCAGGAATCCCAGAAGATCTGATCAGAACGAGTCTTCTTCCAGATACAGAAGGACAGATTCTTCCTCTGGATACAGAAGATCTAAAGGCTCCTCCAATAGCAAAAAGCCAAACACCAAGGACATCATCTGCTATGAGTGCAATGAGCAAGGACACTATAAGAGTGACTGCCCAAAGCTTCAGAGGGAAAAGCCCAAAAAGAAGTTTGGAAGAGAGAAGAAGAAAAGTCTCATGGCTACATGGGATGACTCTGACTCGTCTGAAGCTGACTCAGAATCAGATGATGAGAGGGCAAACATAGCTCTCATGGCTAACATCTCAGAAGATAGTGAAGCTTCTGAATCAGACTCAGAATCAGATACTGAAGAGGTATTTCCTAACTTTGCTGTTAACTTTACAAAGGCTGAACTTGCTGAAAGCCTTAATGAGATTCTGGAACGTTATCAGCAAATTAGAGCTAAATTCAGAGACCTGAAAAGGAATCTTGAATCTGACTCTAATAAGACTGAGAGTCTCAAATTGGAAAACTCTGAGCTGAGAAATAAGATTTCAAAATTAGAAAACACTTTACAAAACTCTCAGAAGGAACCAATTTCTGAAACTCCCAGCAACGCTGATGAGATCATCAAGGAGTATGATCACAGTTTCCAGAAGTTCCTAGCTAAAAGCATAGATAGAAGCAAAATGGCTTAAATGATCTATGGAGTTAGCAGAAACGGCAGGAAAGGAATAGGATACCAAGGTAAGGTTCCTACACCAAAGAATGTCATGGACTTAACCATTAAACACACTCCTCTAAATTCACATTTTGTGTATGGTCACACACATGATATTAAATACACTAGCAGTAAGCACTCTGTGAAACCAAAATTCAACCAGAGTTTTGGTAAAACTAACAAATCAGGACCCAAGAAAATCTGGGTACCTAAGGATAAAATAATACATGTTGCAGATATCTTTAGCAGCAAGTCAGAAACACCAGTCATGGTACCTGGACTCTGGCTGCTCAGGACACATGACGGGAAGAAGGAATATGTTCCAAAGCCTGGAACTTAAGCCTGGAGGCCACGTTGGCTTTGGAGGCAATCAGAGGGGAAAGATAATTGGCTCTGGAACTGTAGGTAATGGAAATCTTCCCTCTATTAATAATGTTCTGCTAGTAGATGGATTGATGCATAATCTGTTATCCATAAGTCAATTAAGTGATAACGGTTATGATATAATCTTTAATCAAAAATCATGTAAAGCTGTTAGTCAGAAAGATGGGACTATCCTGTTTAATGGTAAGAGGAAAAACAACATTTACAAAATCAAACTTTCTGAACTAAAGAGTCAGAATGTAAAATGTCTTCTGTCTGTTAACAACGAGCAGTGGATCTGGCACAGAAGATTGGGGCATGTTAGTATGAGAAGAATATCTCAGATTAACAAACTCAATCTGGTCAGAGGACTTCCTAATTTGAGGTTCAATTCAGATGCTCTGTGTGAAGCATGTCAGAAAGGCAAATTTGCAAAACCTTCTTTTAAATACAAAAATGTTGTTTCTACCTCTAAGCCATTAGAACTTCTGCACATTGACTTATTTGGACCAGTTAAAACTACTTCAGTCAGTGGCAAGAAGTATGGGTTAGTAATCGTAGATGACTATAGCAGATGGACATGGGTAAAGTTCTTAAGACACAAGGACGAGTCACACTCTGTGTTTGTTACCTTCTGTAACCAAGTTCAGAATGAAAAGGATCTTAGAATCGTTAAAGTCAGAAGTGATCATGGTGGAGAATTTGAAAACAAAGATTTTGAGTCATTCTTTAATGACAGAGGCATTCTGCGTGATTTCTCTTGTCCTAGAACTCCCCAACAGAATGGAGTTGTAGAACGAAAGAACAGAACATTGCAAGAAATGGCCAGAACCATGATCAATGAGACAAACGTTGCTAAGACCTTCTGGGCAGAAGCAATAAACACAGCGTGCTACATTCAGAATAGAATCTCAATAAGACCTATTCTGGAAAAGACTCCATATGAATTGTGGAAGAACAGAAAGCCCAACATTTCATATTTTCATCCATTTGGATGTACTTGCTTTATATTAAATACAAAGAATTATTTGAACAAGTTTGACTCTAAAGCACAGAAGTGTATTATGTTAGGATACTCTGAACGCTCAAGAGGGTACAGAGTATACAATACAGAAACACAGATTGTGGAAGAATCAATCAGTGTTTGTTTTGATGATAAGCTTGACTCTGAAAAGTCAAAGCAGAATGAAGTTTTTGCAGGTATAGAAATTGAATTTACAGGTTCTGAAGACAAGTCATCAGAAGCTCTCAACATAGACATTCCTTCAACGTCTGAAAGGAGCACTGCTAGCAATCCTACAACAACTGCTGATCAACCTCAGAAGAGATTACCCAGAAGCAGCTTGGATCACCCAGAAGAAACTATCTTAGGAAGAAAGGAAGATCCAATCAGAACAAGAGCAAGCTTCAGAAACTCTCATGGGACTTGTGTCTCTGATTGAACCTTCTTCTATTGATGAGGCACTTCTGGATAATGACTGGATTCTGGCAATGCAAGAAGAGCTGAATCAATTCACCAGAAACGACGTATGGGATCTCGTTCCCAGACCAAAAGGATTCAACGTCATTGGAACAAGATGGGTGTTCAGAAACAAGCTAAATGAACAAGGTGAAGTCATCAGAAACAAGGCACGACTGGTTGCACAAGGTTATAGTCAGCAAGAGGGGATAGACTATACAGAAACCTTTGCCCCAGTCGCCAGGTTAGAATCTATCAGACTTTTAATTTCATTTGCTGTTAATAGAGGCATCACTCTGTATCAGATGGATGTCAAAAGTGCATTCTTAAATGGTTATATAGAAGAAGAAGTTTATGTACACCAACCCCCTGGTTTTGAAAATAAAAAACATCCAGAACATGTTTTCAAACTAAAGAAGTCACTGTATGGTCTGAAACAAGCTCCCAGAGCTTGGTATGAAAGGCTAAGTAACTTTCTGTTAGAAAATGAATTCACCAGAGGGAAAGTGGACACTACTCTATTCTGTAAATCAGTTAAGAATGACATCTTAGTCTGTCAAATTTATGTTGATGATATTATTTTTGGTTCTACTAATCCTTCTCTTGGAAGAAAATTTGCTAAGTGTATGCAGGCAGAATTTGAGATAAGCCTCATGGGGGAACTGAAATTCTTTCTAGGAATTTAGATCAATCAAACTCCAGAGGGAACTTACATTCATCAGAGCAAATACATCAGAGATCTTCTGAAGAAATTTGACCTCTCAGAATGTAAGCCATCAAAGATTCCAATGCATCCCACGTGCATTCTGGAAAGAGAAGAGGTAAGCAAAAATGTAGAACAGGAAGTCTACAGAGGTATGATTGGTTCTCTCCTCTATCTGACTGCTTCAAGACCTGACATATTATTCAGTGTTTGTATCTGTGCTAGATTCCAATCAGATCCTAGAGAATCTCACTTAACAGCTGTTAAGCGAATTTTCAAGTATCTGAAAGGTACTACTAATCTGGGTTTGTTTTATAGAAAATCTAGTGATTACAGCTTAGTAGGCTACTGCGATGCTGATTTTGCTGGAGACAGAGTGGAACGTAAAAGTACTTCTGGAAGCTTCCAGTTTCTGGGAGAAAATCTGATCTCTTGGTCTAGCAAAAGGCAATCAACAATTGCGCTATCAACAGCAGAAGCTGAGTACATAGCAGCAGCAGGATGTAGCACACAAATGCTCTGGATGAAAAGCCAGCTTGAAGACTTCCAGATTTTTGAGAGTAACATTCCTATACTCTGTGATAATACTTCTGCTATTTGCTTAAGTAAGAATCCCATTTTACATTCTAGAGCTAAGCATATAGAAATAAAACATCACTTCATTAGGGACTATATTCAGAAAGGTATTTTGAACTTAAAATTTATAGATACAGACCATCAATGGGCTGATATCTTTACTAAACCCCTTTCAGAAGATAGGTTTAATTTCATTCTGAAACATCTCAGCATGAAAGTTTGTCCAGAGTGAAAATGTTTTAATTCCATATATTTACCTTCAGAATGTAATTGTTTTACTGTGAACTTCTGATCAATCTTCTTTCAGAAAGATAGAACATGCAGATTGTATCAGATGCAAGTCTAAAGATCTGAGAGTCTAAACTCAAAGACAGACGTGCTGATCACTACATCAAACAAGTGTCATCCAATCATCAGCATATCTCTGAAGCAGAATGCGTGCACGCTTCTGAGAAGGCAAAGCGCTGATTGCGTGCATTGAGACACATGTCTGGTAACCGTTTTTAAGTATCTTTCTCAAATCCCCCAAAATCAGCAAGCATTTAATGAAAAGTAATCATGCTTTTAAAATGCAATCATGATTTTTCTCTTTCTTAAAAACGTTTATCTTTTCAAAATATTTTGAAACTCTATTTAAACATATTAATCTCTCATTCTCATTCTTTACGTTTTCTTTGATGTACTGTTTGAATATGTTTTGTACTATTTTCATGTTTTGATTCTGAACCTTTCAATATGACAAGTTTTTCTGATCTTAATTGTTTTAGCACATCACTTACACTTTTTGATTGCTGACAAAAAGGGGGAGAACAAGAATGATATTTTAAACAATAACGGCTAACTAGACAGAAATTCTCAAACATTCTAACTCTATTACTTGAAAATGTTTTTTTTCTGTTTTGCTTAAAGTCTACAGGTACAAGGAAGCTCCTGGACACTCTGAAGACTAGAAGCTATGATCACTATGAAGCTCTGATCCGCTCTGATACTCTGATCCAAAGCAAAGCTCTGACAAGAAAAGCTCTGAAGCTCTGCTCTGACATAAAGCTTCTGATAGTCAAAGACTCTGATACTCTGATGTTCAAAGAAAGGAAAAAAGATCTGATCCTGAAGAACACTTGTAATCAAAGGGAAGTAATAAACTCAGGGGGAGTATCTCTCAACTCTGATATCTTTTTACTCCTTATCTTTTTACCTCTTACTCTGATGCATCTTTCTGATACCTTTTCACGTTATTTTCATTTAAAAATATCTAGTTTTTGTCATCATCAAAAAGGGGGAGATTGTTAGAACAAAGTTTGAATCTACTACCCTATATTTAAGTTTTAATGATAACAAAGTGAAAAGATATATTACTTATAAGATTCATGTATGAACTATCTACTGCCTAAAATTATTATGTTCTGACTTGCAGAAACTCTGATTGATATAAGCAAGATCACATCTAATCAGCATCAGAATTTGGTTCTTGACACCAGCATCAGAAGTTGCCACATCAGAATATCAGAATCAGATGATCAACTCACGTACATGCTGAAGCCTGATGAACAAGACTGCGCTCAACACTCTGATAAAGAAACACAACAGTTCATCAGCAGCTAAGCAGAGTCAGAATGAGCCAAGCCAGAACTTGCATTAAGTAAGCAACGGTACTGTGCATTGAAAGCAAATTAATACCAACGGCCTCATTCCAGACAAGATCTGCTCGATAAGGAAAGTTTGTTAATAGCATTGAATCAAGAATATTTGCTCCAATGTTCAACATCTCAGTGCTATATAAATAAGACTTTGAAGATTGAAATGGCTAATGCTCTCCAAATCTTTACACGCATAAAAGCTGATCAAAATCTTCTTTCTCTCAGTTTTACTAAACACTACACATTCTGATATTCTATCATTGTTTAGCAATCTAGTTTCTAAGCTTTAAGTTGTGTATACATCACAGTTGTGATACAGTTTTGTAGAAAACATTCACACACTTAGTTTTATCTCTTTGTAAGAAAGTGTTTCCTTGACAAATCGGGTTGTGGTTTGGATCAAGAAGGCTTTAGCAGTTGTTAAAGCAGTCTGTAATATTCAGTTGAATATAGTGGATTAAGACCTCGTTGGAGAGAGGCGAAATCACCTTGACGGGTGGACTGGAGTAGTTTGAGATCAAACGAACCAGGATAAAAATATCTTGTTCATTGCATTAGATTTCAGTTTTACAATTCAACCTCCCCTTCTTGTGTTTTTCACTACTTCAAAACCTTCTTAATTCTTTAACACGGACTTAGGGAGGTGCGAAATAAACCACCTTGATAGCAACGGCATGCAACACATAAGGGTCCCTCTTCTACGCACAGTACGAGTGTAGAGGGCATGTAAGATATCACCCAGTAGAGTAGGCACAGGATTGTGAGACAGGAATATCTTAACCGCATTCACATCTATAAAGGAATTTGGATTCGGGAAGAGAACCAAACTGTAGATAAGGAGAGCCAAGATGTCTTTAAAATCCTGAAAATCCAAGTTATCCCAAAACAGTTGAGCTTGATCTATCAAAAACTTGGCTAAGAAACCTTCGACCCCGCTTCGTGTTTCCCAATTGGACACTACATCAGCCCGTTTCAGATGCAGAGCTGAAGTAATTTCTTCTGGTCTAGGGGTCTCTTCCATACCTGTAAAGGGCATCTGCTCAAGGATGGATATGCCCAGTAAGTGAGAAAACTCTTCCAAAGTTGGAACTAGCTGATAATCTAGGAAATTGAAGCAATGATGCACAGGATCGAAGAACTGGAAAAGCACACTCATTATCTACTCATCAAACTTTGATGTAACCAAGCTAAGAAGCTGACCATGTTTCTTAATGAAGGAAGAAGTCTCAGAAACTCTCAAGGCTAACTCTTTGAGTTGAGCAGGTATTTGCACAAAGTTAACTCGGATGGTATGTCTGCGCACGGAAGCCATAATCTTCAAAATAGAACAAAGGTAAATCCCCTCGGTCTTTGAAATGGTTAGTATAATGAAGTATACATGCTATGTTATGATGCATTATGTCATGATAAAAACAACAGGTATAGCAGATAACAGACATAGCAAAGGCAAACAAGTCACACAAAAGCCCTTAAGTTTAAGGCTTGCATGGGGTCAAAGGTATTACCCTCTTGAAGTTCAGTTGGTTTCAACCTGTCCTAGAAAAAGTAATCGGGTTCTAGAGGTTCTCAATATCACTGATCATCCTCCATCGGTTATGGTTTCATCTCACGCAATCTTTTCTTGCGGCCGGAACTATCTCGAGAGTATGGTCTCAATGAGTGTAGTATCGAGTATCAACCAGTTCTCAGCTTTACACCGAGGCCGGCTATCTCACTACTTCCTAATGTCCAAGTTGGTCGATTAAGGGTTCTAAGGTCAGTTGATGCTTGACGACACACATAGCAGCCCCGTATTCTCCTCGTTTCTCCACAAGGGATACCGGTACCAACCAATGTGCCACATCAACGTAGCTACTGCTTCAACCGTATCAGTCTACGTTGTACAGTTCCCTCACAGTTTATTGCTACTTACCTAAAAGGTGTCCCCAGATCCGGGTTAGGATCTATAGTAACTCCCAATACAAAACCTTTAAAAGTAAAGCAACCAAAACAAACAAGAGAAGCAATTTATGATGAACTATTCCTAAGGTATACCCCACTTATTAAGTCCCCAGCAGAGTCGCCAGTTATGTGATACAATGGCAGAACCGACTGTTTTGAAAAATGCTGGTTTGTGTTTTGTGTTTGTGTTTGCAAAATGTCGTGGTAAGCAAGAGTCTCCACCGACTTTTATTTTATCCAACTGGAAAGGACAAAAGCACAGAAAAAATCCTTTTTCGAGATTTTGAGTACGGGGGGTAGATTATAGAAAAGGAAGGTATTAGCACCCTTTCTATCCATGGTTTTCCATGGGCTCTTAGGTACTTGCTCATTATTTTAAAATTGCTTGTGTGTGTTTATTTTGAAAAGTTTTGTTTTACTTTGTTTTAACCCTTGTATCAGTCCTCAAGAGTGTTACGAAGTGTTTTTGAAAACTTTGTTTGAAAAGTGTAAGTGTAAAAAGTTTGATTTTGAGCAAGTACCTACTAGCATCTACCTACTCGAAAAAAGATCGTTTATATTCTTGTTTCCTTTATACAGCGCTATCCTACTATTGAGAAATAGGTAGCACCGTCGTTGGAGTTGTAAGGGTCAATTCGAAAGGGACGTACGATCACTAAAGAAATGTTAGGACGTCTTAGTAATATCCCTTATGTCTTAAGATCATATTCGAGGCAACATTTTTGAGGCAACCTTTCCAAGGCAACCTTTTCGAACGGGACTTTTGATCTTTGATAAACAGGAGGGCGACCATTAAAACACCCTATACTTAATGATCGTTTACCGAAGACAACCGAAGTGAGAGTATACTCTAGGAGTGCGCATGTGCGAGTGATTTTACTTCAGTTATTATCTTTGCACATTTAGGCTTTTCTAGCCATTTTAAATTGTCATGTAATCTTGCCATACAATCCTATTAACATACATCTAACAGTTAATATTTGCGAGAATTAAAATGCGAGAAATAAATAAAACTACGCTATTACAAGGCTTCGGGGAGGGGGATTAATTACATAGCTAAAAAAACCTGTAAAACGATAAATAAAAGAAAATCCTAATTAAACTATTACATACCGTAAGCAGTTACATTAATATTGCAAAAATAGTAAACGCGCGCGATGAATCGAGAACGAGAAAAATTAGGGTTTTGACCCCTTCTAAACCTAATTGAAACTTAAAGAGAAAAAACAGTTTTTGTTGTTTTGATTATTTCAAGAAAAGCAAAGTTTTAATTGAATAAATAAAAACCTAATTACTAATTAATTTAAAATTTACGAAAAATAATTAAATCAACCTATTTTTTGTATTTTGTTTTTTTTTAGAAAATAATAAAAATTAAATCAAACTAACCCTGATTTTTTCTAATTGATTTTAAATGTAAAAATAGTGAAAATTAACCTAAATTAAATTAAACTAATCATTAAATTTAATTTGGTAAAATAAAATAAAACCTAATTCTAAATTTGTGAAATTGATTTTATGGTTTTTTTGTAAAAAACCGAAATTAATTTGTATTAGAAAATAATTAAATAAAAGAAATAAAAAGAAAAATTAGAAAAGAAATAGTATGGGCCTGGTTTTGTAGCAGAAAGGGGGGGTGTGAATTGCAATTCTGGGCCCAAAATTTCCTGGCCCTGTTTGACTTTTCCTGATCCTTTGCGCGTGCTTGACTGGGGTGTATTGTGGACCTCCATGTGATAAGGCATTGGATCTGCCTTGTTGGAGATCTGTTGGCTGGATACTGGTGGTGTATGGTAGGCTCCTTGTATGCACGTGTACCTGGTGATGTAGAGAAAAATAATATGGAACAAAGTTGGGGACCTGGGAATCGAACCCAGGCCCTTAGACAATATCACCATGCGCGCTTACCAGTTGTGCTAGCTGTATTAGTTGTACAAATGATGAATAACAAATATAATATGCTTAAAACAAATGGCTAAATTCAAAAATGCGCGAAATTCAAATGGCCCATTCACAGCGTGCCACGCCATCGTCTCCTTCATCACTTCTGTCGTTTTAGGTCACATACTTTTACCTACGGACAAAGGGCGTAGTTACAGCCCTGTGCTTCTCCAAAATCTTATCCCTGCATGATAAATAAATACCAGTGGTACCAATCAACTCATTGCAACCTCACAAGCATCATGGTACCACTATCCATGGCCAATTGTCCCTGTACACAAAAACCCTAAAAACAAAGTAAGAACCCTAACTATGGCATCTTGTTGTACAATTAATGAAAATGTAATTAAGTACCACCATTAGCTTGCAAATAACTCATGGATTAAGGATATGTCAATAAAACATGCTAACTATGCCAGAATTATTGAATTCGATTTCAAGAAAGTAATGAAATCGTGCAACATTTACAGTGTGTTTCTGGATGTTAAGAAGCTTTCTAGTGATTGGAATAGGATCCTAGAATGTCTAGGAAATGATTGAGATGACTAGAATGCTTTGAATTAGTCTGAATCCTGAAAATCAATTTACACTTTTCTTGAGTTTTTTACAACTTTTATTTCTGTCTTGCACGCCTCCAATCTCCCTGTTTTTGGTCTACAATCCTTCCTTATGTATCCAAGAATGAATTAGGGTTGCAACTTGGTTTCAAATCTTCTTCAATTATGATGATTGAATCATGATTTGATCCTTATGCAAATCTTTCCAAATCAAGCCAAATCCAATCTTTTTGTGTCCAAATGAAACTTGCACAATTTGATCTCACTTCCAACTGTATAATAGACCTAAACATGCACAAAATCTCAAGCTTTGATTAGTTTTTGATATTTTCATGATTTTATTTTGATTTTATTTTGATTTTATTTGAT
This sequence comes from Vicia faba, assembly GCA_948472305.1. Lineage (NCBI taxonomy): Eukaryota > Viridiplantae > Streptophyta > Magnoliopsida > Fabales > Fabaceae > Vicia > Vicia faba. Next base: position 447,202,774 of record OX451738.1, on the reverse strand, counting down.
TTAATTGAAATAAAATCAAAATAAATGACAAAAATAAAATAATGACAAATGGGATGGATCATGGGTCGTGGGTCATGTTACAAACTCAATGCAAGCATAAAAAGTTGGGCCCATTTGACAAAAATTGCAATTTGAGACACATTTGACTTTTGGCAATTTTACAAAAAAGGTCAACTTTGCCAATGCATAACTCCTTCAATTTTGACCCTAGAAATGTGTTCTTGGACTTTTTAGAAAGCTTAATATGTCCTCTAAGCAACCCTTTTGTTATCATGTCAATTGAGTCTTCCATGTTCATGTATGAAGCTTTGACATGAAAGGTGTTCTTGTTGACTTTCCAAAATGACCTATAATGTCAAAATTCATATCTTCTTGTGAGTACATATTTTGAACTTGGGAGATGAAGATGGATTGTATGGAATTGCATCCTCTTCAAAATGAGCTTTAGATGGTTCATTTTTGATAAAGTATGAGAAAGTTATGCTTGGTCAAAGTTGAGTTGACTTTTCCTACAAAACCCTAATTTGGCAACTTTTGGGTTTTGATGAATTGTGAGCAATCCTTGAGGAATCATGATCAACCCTTGATCAAATGATGAATAATACTTCAAAATGAGGATGTTGACAAAAATCTTGAATTTTGACTGTATGTGGGCCACAATTGACTTTTGCCCTAGCATAGTCGATTTTTAGGCTTTTGAGCAATTGACTGAGCAAACTTCCTCTGCAAGGCTTGAAACTTGACATGGATGATCTTGAGAACATATTAGGAAAATGGTGAGCATTTTGGATCCTTTGGACTCAAACATCTTGATGCAACCTGAAACCCTAATTTGAGGTAGACTGCCTTAGGAGAGAGTTTGTCTGGTCAACCCTTGGACTTCCTTGAGCAATTTGAGGACCTCACTTGAAATATATTGAGAAATATGGGAGGGAAAATTTTGGGGTACAACAGTATGCTTTGCTTGTTTTACTTTAAGGGTTTGTTTGGGTTTAATTGCTTGTAAGATCCTATACCCGGATCTAGGGATGCCTTAGGTAAGTAGCAATAGATCATAAAGGTTGTACGGCATAGACCGGTATGGTTAACATGATGACTACAGTTAGTGTGACACTTTGGTTTGTACTGATGTTTCTTGAGTCAGTCAAAGATTACATTAGGCTACCGTGTGGTGTCGTTAACACTAACTTACTTTTAGAACCTTAATTGACCCATCTTGGTCATTAGAAGGTAGTGAGATAGCCGGCTTTGGTGCAGTCCAAGGTTGGTTGATACTCGAAACTACGCTCATTGAGATTTTACTTTCAGGATGTTTTAGTGGCAAGCCAATTGCCGTGCTAAAATAAAGCCTGCGAGATAGATCGGTGATATGAGATTCCTAGAACCCGATTACTATTTTAGGACAGGTTGAGCCAACTTAACTTCAATGGGGAAGGGTACTTACCTATGGACTTCATAGAAGCCTTTAAACCTAAGGCTCTTGTGTGACTTGTGTGTGTTTTCTACTTATCTAACATGAACATGACATCATAATATCATATCATCATAACATAACATTTTCACTAACCATTTCAAGGACCTAGGGATTTATCTTTGTTCTTTGTTGTAGGTTATGGACTTCGCTCGTAGAAACACTATCTGTATCAACTTTGTAAGGGTACCTTTCCAGCTTAAGGAGTTAGTCTCAAAGGTTCCCAAAAAATCTCAATTCACCAAAATATTATCAGTTGGTGCCCATAATGCAAGAGTTCCCTAAGCTACTTGGAGTACCTATTCTTGATCAGACACCCTTCACCGGTTTAGAGAAAGTTCCAAAACCTGAAGATATTGCAGCATCCCTACATCTGAAGCGGTCCGACATTATATCTAATTGAGAAATAAGAAGTGGAGTCAAGGGCCTTCTTGCTAAATTTCTGATAGAGAAGGCTCAGTTGTTTGTGGATGTTATGAGTTTTCATGCTTTCTAGTAGATCTTGGCTCTGTTGATCTATGGTTTGGTAGTATTCCCTAATCTAGACCAACTCATAGATGTGAACGCCATCCAAATATTTCTTACTTATAATCTTGTGCCTACTTTTCTTAGAGATATTTTGCACTCTCTTCACACTCGTACTATGAGGAAGCGAGGGACTCTTATGTGTTGCATACCTTTACTATCCAGGTGGTTTGTTTTGCATCTTCCCCGATCAGTGATGAAGAATGAAGAAGGTGTGAGGTGGTCTTAAAGGATGATGTCACTCTCTCATTCAGATATTTATTGGTGTTCCCGATCTCAGGAGGATGTCACTATTATTGACCGCTGTGGGGAATTCCCTAATGTGCCACTTCTTGGCATAAGGGGAGGTATCACTTACAACCCTTCCCTATCTCTATGTCAATTTGGTTATTCTCGAAGAGACGGTCCTCATAATATGCTCATCTAGGGTATTGTATTTGATTACGAGAATGATCCTCAAGGTTACCGTTAAAGGTTTATACGTGCTTGGGGCATGGTGAATAAGATTGATAGCAAGACTTTGGGACAGAAAAACTCCATCCCTCTAGAGCCCTACCTCAGATGGGTGTGATCTCGTGCTCAAAATCTTATAATTGCATATCCCACTGTCCTACCAGTAATTATGGAGTCTGTTGTTGAAGGAGATATTCCTCATACCGTTCTTCATCGAGATATACCTACTGACCTTGAAGAGCTACAAAATTCTTGGATTCAACTGAAATAAGAAAGGGACACCTTTGAGACTCATTTCTATGCTAGTGAAAAGAAAGTATTAGAGCTGACCAAATGCCTTCACGAAGAGCAGAGCCTCAATGCATATGTCAACACAAAGAGGAAGCATCCATGGGAGACTTGAGTCATAATTTATTCCTTTGTAACCCTTCTTTTTGTTTTCATTGTAAGCCTAAAAGGCGTTTATAATCTGAACTTACTAACAAGAATCTTCGTTGTTGTTTCCTTTTTATTAAAAAATTTAAATCCCACGAGGTCCTTGAAATCATTGCATATGCATTTACATACCATACATATCATTACATAACAGGTTTCTAAGACAAGTTTTCCAATCTTCTTGCTATTTATCTAAGGGCAGAAAATGGTTCTTGAACAGACAGTCAAAGATCTCCAGGCTCAGAATGCCCAGTTCCAACAGATGTTCCTAAACTTAGCCAAGGGGCAAGAAGAACTAAAGGAGCTCATCTCCTTTGGGAAGAAGAAGAAGACAAAGAAACCAATCGGTGTCCTTAACATAGGGAGGAAGTTCAGAGGTCCAGTCAAGAGAGCTCAAGATCTTGATATCCCATCAGACGAAGATGAAAACCAGGATGAAGATGGTAAAAGTGTTAAAAATGAAAGAAACAACCTTGGTTTTGAAAAGTTTCCTGATGAAGAGGAAGAGGATTATTTGGATGAACAATATCCCCATGTTGACGAGAAGTATAAGCGGTTAGAAGAGCGTCTGAAAGCTATGGAGATCCAGAAGGTGCCTGTCTTGAACTTTGAATAATTGAGTTTAGTCTCAGGAGTCGCCATTCCTCCTAAGCTCAAAACTCATACCTTTGACAAGTATGATGGTGTTTCTTTCCCGAAGCTGCATTTAAGATCATATGTTCAGAAAATTCAACCACACACTGCTGACAAGAAATTGTGGTTGCATTTCTTTCAAGAGAGCCTGTCTAGAACACAACTAGAATGGTATTATCAACTTGAAGGTACCAATATGCATACTTGGGAAGATTTGGCTGCAGCTTTCTATAAACAGTATCAATACAATTCTGATTTGGCCCTAACCCGCATGCAACTACAGAGTATGTCCATGGGTTCTGAGGAAAGCTTTAAAGAGTACGCATAGAAACAGAGAGATCTTGTAGGAAGAGTTCAACCTCCTTTAGCTGATAGGGAATTGGTTGACATGTTCATGAGTATGTTAACCAATTCTTTCTATAATCCTCTACTTGAAAGTTCTTTAGTCGGTTTCATTGAGATGATATTGATAGGGGAACATGTTGAGAATGGAATCAGAAGTGGTAAAATTCGGGTGGCTACATCTTCGAATACTGTGAAGAAGTCTTATAATGGTAAGAAAGAATCCAATGTTGTGTACGACTAGAAGGGTCGTAGTAAGAGTAACTTCAACCAATCTGTGGGGGTAGTTCTAATCTCTAATCCTGCACCAGTACCACAATAGCAACAACAGAGTAATCAGCACAGGCAGGATGCACCCAGGAGATAGTTCACAAGAATCAACATGTCGTTGTCTCAAGAATTGCAACACATGTTAAAGGTGGAACTGATCACATTGAAGGACCCTCCTCAGAATTCTAATACCTCCTCTCCCTGTTACAATCCCAATGCAAGGTGTGCATATCACTCCAACAATCCCGGATATGACACTAACAACTACTGGGCTCTGAAGAATAAGATCTAATACATGATTGACACTAAGGATATTTAATTCGATCCTTCTGGGACTCCTAATGTGATCACTGCACCTATGCCTAATAACGACAAGGGAATTAATTCTATTAATGATGTTTCTTATGTTTTTGTTGTGAATGACTTGACTACTCCTCTGATGATTGTTAAGAAAAAGTTGTTGCAAGCTGGTTTATTTCTGGGTTACATTGAAAGGTGCTACTACTGTAAGTCCCAATCCAATGGTTGTGCACTGCTGAAAGAAGGTGTAAGCGTTTGATGGATGACCGTGTAATTATATTTGAGAATGCTCCTTCTATGGAGAGTATGTATCAAGACCCGAAGCTTGAAGACGTGTCTGCAATTCCTAGTACTCCTGTAAGGATCACTTCTAAGGGTCCTGTGAAGATTACTACTGAACCTAGGGTTGCTCCTCTGTTCATTACCGCACCAGGGACAATTCCATATTCCTCTGACAAGGCTATCCCTTGGAACTATGAAGTTGATGTCTAATACCATGGTGTCAAGCAAGAACCGTTGACTGTCGAAGATAAAAATACTGAAATTATTGATCCCAATGTTGGGAATATTTCTAGGACTAGTAAAGTTACCAGAAGTGGAAGGGTTTTCTCTCCAGAGATCTCTCCAAAATTCGTTGCTACACCAGTTTATATCACTAGCACTAAATCAACTATTGAAACTCGAGACAAAGAACATATGACTGAGCCTGCCCAGACTAAGGCACCGAAAGAGGTTACTGTTGAAGATACCTCTAAGTAAGAGATGGAAGAAGTACTGGAAATTATTTGAAAGAGTGACTATAAGATCATTGAACAGTTGGGGTAGACCCCTTCCAAAATATATATTCTATCTTTGTTGTTATGCTCTGAAGCCCATGCTCAGGCTCTGATAAAGTTCCTAAAATCTGCTCATGTACCGCATGAAATGCCTATTGATCAGTTCGGAAATTGTGTTGTTATCCTGACAACCAATAATGGGATAGGTTTTTCTGACCCTAGCTTAACTCTCACAGGAAGGAACTATAATAAGGCCCTGCACGTCTCTATTGAGTGTAGGGGAACTACCTTATCCCATGTATTGATGGACATAGGTTCCTCATTGAATGTATTTCCAAAAGCTTCTTTAGACAAACTTAACTGTGAAGGGATTGTGCTAAAACCCAGTGACATTGTGGTAAGAGCTTTTGATGGTTCAAAGATTATGGTGCATGGAAAGGTTGATCTTCCAATCAAAGTGGGTTTCCAATTCTTCGATTATACTTTCTATATGATGGAAATTCGTCCATCCTATTCCTATTTTCTTGGACGCCCTTGGATTCATGGGGAAGGTGCTATTACTTCTACTTTACACCAAAAGTTGAAGTATCCCATAAAAGGAAAAATCATTACAGTTCGCGGCGAAGAAGAATACATGGTGAGCCATTTGAATTCATTCAAATATGTTGAGATGGATGGTGAATTCTTTGAGACTTCTTGCCAGAACTTTGAATTTATTCCTCAGACAACCCATGTTGACAAAGCTACTCCTACCGTTCCTAAGGTTACCAGGATTCCACAAAGAATGGCTTCTCTGAAAGACGCTAAGGTTGTGGTCGAAGAAGGTGGTGGCACTATTTTGGGGTCAGCTTCCCAACATCCCTTACAAGTCTGGTAAATTTGGTTTGGGTTTCACATCAGAGGCTCAAAGGGTTGTTCGTCGTTTTCTTACTATTCTGGGAGACCACCATTCCACATCAACAACAATGGAGTTCACAAAAATCAAGTCAACATTGTGGAAGACACTGATAGCAACTGTGACATAGACAGTTGGATTTTCCCTACTACCGGTAATGGGCTCAACAATTGGAAGGCTGAAGACTTTATACCAATCTCCTTTAGTTAGGAGTAAATGCTATTTTTCTGTTTTCTTGCTTTCAATTTTTTGTTATGTAATTTAAACAATAACTTTAAACCTTGTGCATTACCCGTCGCACAATGATATATTTGTTAGGGTTGTCATTTTTCATTCGCATATTTTCATTTAATAAATCATTGGACGTTTGCATTCAAATTTTGCGCTCTTTGTCTTTCTTTTACTTTATTTCTTTCAAAATAGCTATGTGTTCTTACACACACCCACACAACAAATTGCAGATCCATATCCATCCTGGATCCCATTGATAACAATTTTGCTATTTCCAATTATGACTTCAAAAATACGATCTACCAAGCCGAGGACGAAGGTGAGGAAGATTGTGAAGTACTTGGAGAGCTTGTTAGGATGTTAATGCAGGATGAAAGAGCCATAAAACCACATGAAGAGGCAGTCGATGTTATGAACATGGGTACTGAAGAGGACAAGAAAGAAGTTAAGATAGGTGCCAACCTAGAAGGCAGTGTCAAAAAGAGATTAATCCAGATGTTGTGTGACTATGTTGAGATCTTTGCTTGGTCATACAAAGACATGCCAGGGCTTGATACTGACATTGTGGTTCACCGTCTACCGATGAAGGAAGGTTATCCTCCTATAAAACAGAAGGTTCGTCGTATGCGTCCCGAGATGTCTGAAAAGATCAAAGATGAGGTTATGAAGCAGTTTAATGCAGGTTTCTTAGTTGTTACATCCTATCCTCAGTGGGTTTAAAATGTGGTTCCAGTACCTAAGAAGGATGGCAAGGTGTATACGTGTATAGACTACATGGATTTGAACAAGGAAAGCCCCAAAGATGACTTTTCACTTCCACATATTGATGTTCTGGTTGACAACACCACTCAGCATAAAGTTTTTTCCTTCATAGATGGTTTCTCAGGTTATAATCAAATCAAGATGGTACCTGGAGACATGGAGAAGACTACCTTTGTCACACAGTGGGACACTTTATGTTACAAAGTTATGCCTTTTGGTTTGAAGAACACTAGCACAACATATCAACGTGCTATGGTAGCTTTGTCCAATGACATGATCCATCATGAGATAGAGGTTTACATTGATGACATGATAGCCAGATCTCGGACTGAAGAAGAACATCTCAACCACCTACACAAGCTGCTTAAAAGGTCGAAGAAATACAAGTTGAGGTTGAATCCAAACAAGTGCACCTTTGGGGTAAGATCCGGTAAACTCCTAGGTTTAGTCGTCAATGGTAAAGGTATTGAAGTTGATCCTACCAATGTTAAAGTCATTCAAGAAATGCCAGCTCCCCATAATGAGAAGGAATTCAGAGGTTTCTTGGGATGATTGAACTACATTGCCAGATTTATTTCCTATTTGACTGCTACTTGTGAGCCAGCCTTCAACTTGTTGAAGAAAAATCAAGTAGTGATGTGGAATGACGATTGTCAGATAGCCTTCGACAAAATCAAGGAGTACCTCCAAGAACCTACAATTTTGATGCCACTGGTTGAAGCAAAACCTCTTATCATGTACCTGACAGTATTAGAGTACTCAATGGGGTGTGTATTGGGGCAACATGACGAGTCTGGTCGAAAAGAGCATGCAATATACTACCTTAGCAAAAAATTTACTGACTATGAAAAAATATACTCACTGCTCGAGAAAAATTGTTGCGCTTTGGCATGGGTTGCTCGCCGACTGAGACAGTATATGTTGACTGATACTACTTTGTTGATCTCTAAGATGGATCCAATAAAATACATATTCGAGAAACACGCTCTCTCCGGAAGAATATCAAGAAGATCTCGCAGAAGATGATGGTGACATACAAAGGATTATGAAAGATGCAGGTTTAGATGAAGACGAATGGACTCAGACTCGACTGGACCAAATAAACTTGATTGATGAAAAAAGGCTTGCGTTTATTTGTCATGGTCAGATGTATCACAAACACATGATCAAAGCCTTTAACAGGAAAGTTAAACATCGGGTATACCAGGCTGGTGATTTGGTAATAAAGAGAATTATCCTGCCACAAGGTGATCCCAGGGACAAATGGACTCCCACATACGAAGGGCCATTTGTGATCAAAAATATATTTTCTGGTGGTGCTATGATACTTACTACCATGTACGGTGAAGATTTTCCACACCCTGCGAACATAGACATAGTCAAAAAATATTACGCATAAAAGAGACCCGCTAGGTTGACAGGCCTAAGCAAAATTAAGGGCATCCCGACGAACCAAAAGGGTTCGGGTACAAATTAGGGATATATATAAAAAAAATTGTACATCCGGCAAGTCGAAAACCTGAAAAGCGGCTTGGGAAAAAAAGGATATCTCGATGGACTGAAAACCCGAAAGGGCGGTCCAGGAAAAAGTTAGGGATTAAAGTGTACGACTATGTCCCCTTGGATCATCCATCTACTTATAGCCAGCTTCCTTACTAGCGTCAAGTTCAAATGATATAGAATAATTTAATCATCTTCTTCCAAAAACAAGTGATGAGATGCTTGAAGACATATGGGCAATAGTAGAGTTGAAACTTGATGGGATCATTTCCACATAGCTATTTTTCCTTGTTTTTCTTTGTATCATTTCTTCATTCTTATGACGATTTCCTCTTACTAGGATTTCTGTCTCTTTGTATAAAATTGCCTGCTTATAGGCAAGTTTTCAGAATCAATGCAATTAGATTTCAAAATTCAAAATTATTTTACTTTCTCTGTTTTGTTTGCAAAAATGTCCAATGATTACATTGAATGAACATATGCATTTGAACATGATTACTGTTAACAAAATATATGCATAGAAACTAGATTAGCATTTACTAAAGACTCTAGGAGTTGGGATAATGTTCAAGTCATCCACAAATCTCCACGGAACTATCTCTATAGAGCTATCTTCACAAGCTCATACCCAACAGAGATATATTCCCCAGAAAATCTAATATGCCATCAGACAAAAATTGGGGTATCTTCCAGCGATTCACCTCTATATCCCTGATGGATAGCTCAACATGATCATCTTCCCTAATAGGCCCCCTAGCGGATAAGGAAGTTTGATCATTTCCCTAACATATGGTTGAAACTTCCTCAGTGCAGCCTATGAAATCTTGATCCCCATCAGAGATTATTTCCTCAATGCAATCTACAAGGTTTATTTCCCCAACAAAGTTTATTTCTCTAATATTGCAATTCCCCGACAGGATTTTCTTCCATGGCCAGATGTCATTCAATTTTGTCCTTCCTAGAAGAGTTGACATCCATATCTGAAACTTGGTCAGACAACACATCAGAGGATTATCCATCTCTCTTGTCCTCATTTAGGGTACAATGGAATCAAATCCTTCAAAAGAACGACGAACGACCAATTTTCCTGGAATTCTTCTATCCCCAAGAAGAAGTCGAATGTCCCCCAGTGGAGTGTCCTCAAACAGAAAGCGGGAATCCCCAGCAAAGACGTTCTAAACAAAATTGAGAAACTACTGTCTTCATCCCTAGATACAGTCAGGGATTTATTTTCCCCGGCCAAAGATGTTATACGAAGCTACTGATACGTTCCAGCGACATATTGCACCCATACATCATTTACAGAATATCATAGAATATGCATGAGAAACACATATAGTATTCTCATTTACTTTGAGAGCATCATTATGCAATGCATTTCATGCATCATGACATTGCATAAAACTAACTTTGTCTTTTCAAGTTAAGTTCCCGAATAGACGAATATTATCAGCCATTTATAGACAAGTTGTAGAGCAACCCCCTAAATAGGACGGGGAGACTATCTACATTACCAGATGATTTCCTTCAGAGATTAATTCAGAAAAGCATTCCCCTCAGAGACTAAATCTGACGAGCATTTCCTTCAGAGATTCATTCTGAAAAGCATTCCCCTCAAAGACTAAATCTGAAGAGCACTTCCTTCAGAGATTCATTCTGAAAAGCATTTCCCTCATATAGGATCGGATAGATTCATTCTGAAAAGCATTCTTTAGATATAGTCAGGCGTATACTCATTCTAATACAGATCACAGATAAAGTCAGACGAAGACTCATCCTGATCCTCTTATAGATATAGTCAAGACATAGACTCATTCTAGAACATCATTCAGATACAATCGATATATAAGATTCATTCTGACACTTCCTAGCACATCTGTTAGATACAGTCGGACACAGACTCATTCTAGTATACTTATCAGATATCGTCAAACATAGACTCATTCTGATACTCCTATCAATAGACACTTTGGATGGTATCTATAAGCCCATCTTCAACAACACTCTATCACCTCCTTGAATGTCATCTTTAAGCCCATTCAAGCAATACAATCAACCAACAGTGTTACTTCGTGCACATGTGAGTGCAAATTTCTAAGCACTTAAGTGTTCAATCCTCTTCCACCTTTAGATCATGAATGGCGAGCATGTCAATCTAACTCTTTAAGTTTAAGAAGATTGAACAGGGGCAACTGTTGTACCCCAAATTTTCCCGCCCCATTTTTAAAATTTTTTTAAACTTGGTTTCATAATTTTTTTGGGTATTAATAACATTTGGTTTAACAGTAATTTGTTTTTCTTATTTAAAATATATAATAATTTACTTTAAATTATTTGTATTTTTAAAATAGCAAAATATTTTTTCTACCATCATATGCTTTTATATACCTTTTTATCTCGAATAGAATGACATAACACAGCTGGTAAGGAAGTGAGGCTTGCAAGTAAGTGAAATATTCTGAGTTCAAGTCTTGTTATACTAATTTTTGGTATTTTATTTCTTTTGTGTGTTTTTAAAAAAAAAGGATAAAAAAGTCATTTTTAATTATTTTATATTATTTTTGTTTTCTATTTTAAGGGTATTTTAAAATTATTATTTTAGTTTTTTAAAACTTTGATTTTATACACTTAATAGTCAAGTTTTTAAAAATAATTAAAAAATTTTTAAATCAATTTTTATTAATCACCAAATCAATCACAATAATGAGAAAAAATCACAAAAGTGTCTAGGTTCATTATCTTGTCCTCCAAATTTCAATCAAATTTCAATTGGTATAAATCATCCAAAAAAACACTTTTTTATTATTTATTTATTATTTTCGTATTTTTTTAATTAATAAATTTACAAAAATAGTTTTTTTCCACTTTTTTCAATTTTTTCAATTTTTAATTAAAAAATAACCAAAAAATCATATAAAATATAAAAACAACAAAATCATATAATTTGTCACTTTTTGATTGGTCACATGTTGACAAAACTGATTTCTCATTGGTCAGAGTTTGTAAACTTGTTGACCAAGATAAAATCATAAACTTTAGGCTTTTCTTGGTGTGGACTATTTCCTTTTTGGGGTATCTTTAACCTAATTTCAAATCTATAAGTAGACCAATCTTTCATACTATTTTTCATCTACAATTTCATAATCATTCACAACTCACTAGAGTTCTCCTAAAGTTGTTGTTTTTCACATCGAAGAACAACAACAAATAAGCTCTAAGTCTTCAGAATTCGGTATTCATCCAAGCAATCACATTGGAGAAAGGAAAGAAAAAGCATGAAAAACAAAGGGACGAAGCAGCTTAAGCGGGTCATTGTATTCTAGGTTGGTAAAACTGAACCTTTAATTGTATGACTGAATTTTTGTATGATTATATCGATTCGTTGATCTAATATTTGTTGTGGGATTTATTATAATAGGTTTGAACCTTTTTCATATTATTATATAATTATCTATTAAACTTTGTTATAATTAGTGATTAGTATTTTATATGATATATTAAGTTTTTTTTCCAGAAATTAATTTTTAGAGATTATTTTAAACCATTTTTCTAGTTTTTTCATTAGGGAAAACTCAAAAAAATTAATCTTCTCCTAACTCTATCTCCACCCCATGCATCTTATTTTCTCAGTTTTCTATTATGTAACTGCTCAAAGGATGTAATAGTGTAGGTTTATTTTCTCGCGAATTTTTATGCTTATGTACCTCTCCTAAAGTTATGTAATAGCTTAGGACTTTATATTTCACACTTTATTTTTCTGTACATATTTAATTGCTAGTAACTAGGGTTTCTGTGGCAAGACTAAAAACAATCTAGAAAATCCTAATATTTAAGATAAATAACTGAATTAATATACTTCGCACACTTGCACCTCTAGGATAACTTCTCTTGTTGCCTTATGATATTGGTCACGTCCCTCGAAAGTGGGGATACTTTAGCAAAAGACCCTCGATCAAATCATCATGTCCCTTTCGAGTAAAGATCATAATCCCTCGATGACCCTTCGAGCTGCCTACAAAATTATCTAGTCCCTTCGAGTTGACACCAAAATGATGATAGTCCCTTTTGTAATACCCCAAATTTGTCCTACCTTTTCACTTTTATCTGGCTTATGCATTTTTCACTTCTTATTTCATCTGCATACCCTACATTAGGTCAATCAACACGCCACGCATTCACTAACCACAAGGTTTAGCATGGTACCAAGGATATAAAGGAATTAGGGTTTATCTACACTTTTAGGCTCTCATCTTAACTCAAGTGTGTTTTAACTAGTTCTTCATCAGTCATGGTTTGTAAAACTAGGGTTTTGTATTCATGTTCTTTGGGAACTTTTTTTATCATCTTTACTCAAGCTACAAGGTCATCTCAAGGTGTGTTCAAAACATGGGGATTATGGTTTTCTTATCCATGGTGTTTATGTTTGATAATTGAAGATCAAGAGAGATAAGCCTTCATTACAAAGGTTTTCTTGGGCATACTTCTGGCCACAGTTTCATATCTGTATTCAAAGTTTTCTCAAAGGCATTGCTTTTGTTTTTAGATCAATATATCAGGGGAATTAAATTGCAAGGTGCAAGCATGGCATAAGAGATGCATTCGAGGCTTCATTATGATCAAGGAATTGAAGATTTTGGTGGAACGTTTCATTCAAGCGATTATGTGATATTGTGAGTTCAAAATGACTAAGGGAATCAAATAGAGTTAAAAGTTTTTCAAATCGGTTTTGCCAAGTCACATCAAACCACATCCATAAATTCCTCCAAAGGATATTAAATAAGCCTTATTCAGTATCTCGACAAACTCCAAACAACCTCCATGGCTATATTGTGATACATTTGAAAAAGAAGGGAATTCAAAGATGTAAGCTTAAAAGATGACTTAAGGACCAAATCAGGCGGATCTTTTTGTTTTGTAACCAATCCTTACCATGCTTCTTAATGGTTACTTGATGCATAATATGGGTATTCACATTCACATATTCAAAGGAAATGGTGGAAGAAAAGCAATTCAAAGTTTATTCAAGTCCGACGCATTCCTCCATTTAAGTGGTGTAATTACAAATAATTCAGTACATCTTTTCGATTACATCACAAAGAAAAACCACACAAAAATAAATTACAAGGAAAGATTTATTCCAATCTTAGACTTCATCCATGTCTCGTGTTGCCGAGCCTAATGCCGCTCCATTTTATGTCTTGAACATCTTACACTCTTTGACACACTTCAACCATGATTCTGTAGCCATATCTGCACATGAAACCAATGGATCGCATTAAGGCCTAAGACCAAAATAGATGCAAACCATATTCGAGTCTAATTCGTGACCGAACTGTCTAAAAACAAGATTAACAGAAAAAACAGCCATGTTTAATAGAAAAAGCAAAACCTCTAGAACAGCCCATTCAAAACCACCCTGCATAACATAATTGCAAACAACAAATTCCAAACTGCCTCTAACCAAACTTACAGCACCAAAGTGAATAACAAAATTCTGACTTCCAAAAGTAGCAAAACAGAAAACCAATTGTTTTAACCAACCCTCTAACTGTCAAAAACAGGATCATAACCAAAATGCAACTTCCAGTTTCCAACTTATAACCAATCTCCTAACAATTCCTAACTGACTTCACAGGTTTCTAACTATCCCTAACCAAACAGAAAAAACTAAAAGAAATCACCTAACAGATTTCTAACCAACTTCACAAACTCAACCAACTATATAATCAAGTCTTCATTCAGAAATCAGGATTTTTCAATTCACGATTCATTCTTAACACAGAAAAATCAGTTAAGAGAACTCACCAGAAATCGTCATTCTCGGGATTGCTTCAACCATCATAAGAAAAAGCGTCAACCTCCATCTCGATCTTCTCTCTGATCCCTCCATAACTACCACCATTCACTAAAAACTCAGAAAAATCTCCATGCGTTCTTGCTAAACTAAATCTCTGCAACTGCTTCATATCTTCAAGAAGCTGCAACAACATCTTGTTGCTTCCACAAAAACAACCATATGAGTACCAACCACCGCGATAATAACTCCAACCTTCACTACAAACATCACAACAACAACAAACTCAAGAAGAAGAAATTACAGAAGAACTCACCATCCAAAAACTCCAAAAATATGAAGATCCTTTCTCTGCTCCAGCTTCAGAACCAGTTATTCACAAGATCACCATCAATCATCATTATCTACTTCGATTATCATCAATAGTTCTCTTCAATCTGCAAGAATTTCGTTACACGTGCTTCAATCTGCATCGTAACATCACAACAAGAACACAAAGCATCAGCACGCACTCAAAGTAGTGGCAACCGCAATAACAAATAGAAATAAGCAGAATCGAGAGAGGGGGATTATAGGTCGAAAAGCACACTTGAAATTGTGTCTCCATATTTCTAGGAGTTATCGGTGTCGGACCGTCTCCGGTATGTATCTCCCTTCAAACTCTTCCATTGGAATTTTATTTGTGTTCGTTTGTTTGTTTCGTCTGAACCACGAAATCGGATCGAATCGAAGCTTGAAACTGAGACAGAGAGCGCACAGAGCAGATCGAAGAAGAAGGAAAGGTTTGTGGCGTGTTTGCAAAGATGAAAAGAAGTTTGAATCAGTGATTAAGAATGGGAGATCAGAAGTAGAAGAACATTATGTCATCGGCAGAATCATTGTTAGAGATGAGGGAGAGGCCGCGAGAATGAGACGGTGTTGTGCGCCCTTGAGGTTCGACGGACGAAGAAGAAGCGCCATTTTGCGATATTGATGAAGAAGAAGGTGTTTGAGAGAATTTTGTTCAAGAAGCTGAACAACCATTACGTTCTCAACCCTAATCCCCCTTTCTATTTATTCTTTTCTTTTAATTTTTTTAATTCAATAGATGATATATATTAATAGTAATGAAAAATTGAATAAATAATTTAAGGGTGGGCTGGTGTTATTGAAAAATAAGCGGACATAATTGTCTTCCTGGGCTTGGACCATATTCATTGTTCTTTTTAGAATCGACTTGCTTATACAACAAGCAAAAAACTCTATTACTGGACCAAAATTGAACCTTCTTAGGCCTAATTCTGACTTTTTTTAATATACATGATGCTTATGAGCAATAAAACTACTACTAAACTCATACCCCTGGGCCGAATTGCATCATCCCTAGGTCCGTTTCAATTTGTTTGGAATCCATTAAACAAAACAAAAATAGCTTCATGGACTTTCTTTATAGATGGGCCTTAGCTCCAGACAATATTGTTGGACATACTCTACAATCCATAAGCTTACCCCCTGTTTGGAGTTCTAAACCATTTTCCTATCATTTTCTTTTCATGACATTTTGATTTGGTAGAAGAGCTTCAAGAAGTTACGAAGTAAATTAAGAGCCTAATGTTCATCAAGGGAATTCGAGGAAGCTTTTAGCAGAGTTTTCTTATTGCTTGTGGGATTATGAAGAGGCAACGGACCTTCTCCGTTCGGTATTATCGTGGCCTTAATTTATCCCTCATTTCCGCACTTTATGGCGTTTCTTTACTGCTTTTTTCTAGAAATCATGAGAAATCGGGCTTTACTGCAAACTATGCATGCTAACATTAGGTAGATTTCCCTCAAAATTACAATTTTAGGTCCAATTATGCATAATAACATTAGGTTTAGAAATAGGCTAGTCTCCCTTTGACTTTTCTTTCCCCTTTTGCATATGCACCTAAAACAAAAAAATTCTCTTTTCCTTTTCAAAATTCAAAACACTTTAAAGCTACTGATGAGAATCACGCCTTTGCTTAGTATGGGAAATGATAAGCGGGTCTCTTCTCGATCTTATTGTTCTTCATCTCAAGTCTAGGTGTGGTTCAAGTCTCAAAGACCCCTTTCATGGATAAGTAGAAAAGTGGATAATATCTCTCTCTTGAGGTCAACTAGTCGTTATCTGCAACAAAATACAAACCAACTCAAACCATTTTGTGTGCTCGAGAACCTTTCTCTAAAACCCTTTTCAGATAAGGACACAATTAATTTACTTCTGTGCTAACGCATAAGTCTCCAAAGGTCGAGCTGCGGCAGAAGGCGGAATTAACTTCGTCCATAAAAAATACAAACAAACAAAAACATGAGAGCCAAACTACGGTAGCTCTGATTCCTTAAAAAGGATACGTATGCATTGGGGTAGGGCCCACGCGAGCACAATTTTATTTTCCCTACATTCTTTTCTCCTTTATTTTGCATGCATTCCCTTCAGTAGTATAGTAGACAGTAAGCATAGATTAAACACACCCATAAGATGGATAACAAGAGTGGATACCGTAGAGTACTACAGGCGTGTGGGGTGCTAATACCTTCCCCTCGCGTAACAGACTCCCTTACCCGATCTCTCGGTCGTAAGACCGTGACTTCTCCCTTTTCAGGTTTTCTCGATGTTTACTTTTCCCTACGTGTGGGATAAAAGAAGTTTGATGGCGACTTCATTGTTCGATGATTTTCAGGTGGTTGTTTCAGCTGGAGACTTCACTGGGGACAGGTCGACCAAATACTGGTCCATCCCGGAGTCGCTCCTAGCTCTTGCTTTCTTTTCTTTGGGTGTTTATTTTTATGCTTTCACTTTATTCACTCATTTTGTATATACTTAAGCATATGTATGCATTGCATTTTACTGTCTTCCATATACTACTACTGTACTGGATTTTCTTCTTGATTGGGTTGGGATGTTACTATTGAGGTAAAAGGCCCTGTACCCAGGCCAGAATGCACTAGGACACTAGGAATAGAGTGGGGGCATGACGTCTATAGGATGTGGTCCGACTAGTGCAGTCATGTCATATACCACGCTCAAATGAGGTTCAATTGGAGGTACTTTCATCATGCACGTCTGTGTTGCGATGATTTTACTTTCAAGCGAACCCGTGATTTTCGAGTTACCATCATCTTACCCTGACCTAGTCTTCACCCGTGAGTGGGGAGGGAATCATTATTACAGGTACAGATGGTGACTATGCTCAGATGGTTACTATGTTCAGATGGGAACTATGCTCAGAAGGTGACTATGTTCATATGGTTACTCATGTTCAGATGGTGATTATTTGTTCTAATGGTTATGTTCTGGATTTATGTTGGTGACTTATTCAGATGCTATATTCTGTTGGCGACTTATTCAGATGCTATATTCTGTTGGTACTTGTATGGTTCTCAGATTTATTTTCTGAGTTCCTGACTTGTTTACCTGGAGATTTATTCGATCCTTTGATCTTGGTATTCCCAGCATATTCAGAAAATTCTCAACGGTATCTGATGTTCCAGAAGCCTTGACCCTGTACAATGGGAGATCTACATGGTAATTGGTTCTTATATATGCGGAACCTATGTCGTACCTTTGATCTAATGATACTCACATGGTTCAAAACAGTGCAGCAATCATATTCAGAAATGATGGAACCTTAATCCTCTATGATCTCATGCCTTTACATATATAAAATGGCTAACCACATGCTTAACATACATGCTCTATTATTTACAAGGAATCATATTTGCAAGCCTTGTGCTAAACTCTTCCATCCCTTACTTGCGCAAAATCAAAATCAAAGCACGTAAATTCCTTGGAAATGACAAAACATGACATGGCATTCATTCATGCACCCCATGCATATTCATGCATTCATAACAGGTACCCGAAGATTGGGGATTCTTATTCAGACCTGGGGCTTTCTTCAGAGGTTCAACTTGATTCTTACTGTCACATGCTCAGAGATCAGTTATGGAATAACTCCGAGTGGTATATGCAAGCTTTGGCCCGTGGTCAGAAATTTCTTCGAACAGGAAGATGATTGATTGAAGACTCAGATGATCCAGGTCATGAAATCTCTAATGATGATATCAACAATCTTGCACCTACTACTACAACAGGGGTTCCTTCTCCTCCTTATCTTTTGGGGAACACTTTCAACCAGGGAGTGTTATATAATCTTGAATTCTTGGAACATCTTATCAGCAGATGGTTCCCATATACTATGGGATCTTATATTAGTGCTTCGTTCATGATACTAATGTCAGATGTGGTTGCCATACCAGGGCACCAGACTTTTCAATCAGGGGCATTCTCCACAGCCTTGTGTTCTGTGATCTATTCGACAGTAGTCAGTCTTTATTCCCCTAGTGAATTCATGAAAAAAGATTTTAAGCCAAGACAAAAGAAGCCTGATGAGCGTATTGAAGCGAGCCCAATGCATTACATCCTATTCTTTCCAGCTCTGATCTTTGGGGTCCTCCTCCCACAAATATCTCTTCTGATTGTGGTACACATGCTAGATGTATCCCCTGTTCCGGGGGCACCCGATTTTGATATTGAATACTATAAAGGGGTTGAAATATAAAGCCCAACACCTGTCTGACGTCTCTTCCAAAGGTCCAATTCCTATTTGTCCAATTGCCAGAATCTTTCTCGCGAGTCGGATGTCTCTGTTGTTCTAAGAGAAGACGAACTGTATTATTTCTTTGATACATGAGATGCTTGGTGATGCAATTTATACCATCTTGATCGGTAAAACATCCATTCGCTCTCCTGAAAGAATATTCTATGCATATTATTCTGGTGCACCTGGCCATTCGATTGAAGATATGTCGTCCAGACCAGGTCCAAGACTGGATCAATTCAGGGACTGTTGTGTTCACATCAGATCAAAAGGGGAATTCTCTCGCCCATTTAAGCATCAAGGCTACAGAAATTTATCAGAATCAAGAAATCCATACGGAGCAAGTCTCCTCGACGATGGCAACCATTGGTTTCTTTACTGCATTTTCATCTGCATGCTTGCTTGTTTGTTTAAAAATTGCTTGTATATAGAAACTTATCTATTTTTGAATGAAAATCTTAATGCAATAGGTATGATTGTCTTGAAGTGTTCCTTTTGTTTTTATTCATCTATTCGTTATCACTCTTTAAATGTTTTACTTGCATGTTTATGCCAAATTTCCTAGTCTTATGCTTAGGTAAAGATTGGAGGGAGGATGACGATAATCTAAAAACGCAAAATCTATGGTTGGTACGCTTTTGAGTAAGACCATGCTGATGATGTACAGTCCTTGTTTCAATTCCTAAACACCGGAGATATAAGGGAGATAGACCCTCGTTAACCCCCCTGAGCCTTCGAAGTAGGAGTTTCTTTTCTGTTCAGAAAAAACCCTGATTTTAACCCTGGGGCAGGTAGTGTTCAGCTAATCTGATCAAGCGTCCAAAACTCATGAAGAGAGTGCATCCAAGGATACAACAATGGTTATCCATCAAAATATTGAGGAAAGTCAAAACCACAATGGTTAGCCTTTATTTATCAGCAACGTACATCTATTGACAATATCCCAAGGGGTATCTCTCGCACATCAGGAGGTCGACAGATGACGATACAACAATGGCTATCCCTCATTTACTAAAGGCTCAGACAATCACGGTCACTTCTAACAAATCAAAAGACAACGCAAAGATCAATGACTTGTTCAAAACGGAAATGCGAATAAGAAAGAAACAAAAATCCCTGCTAAGTTGAAACTTGAAAACAAGTCGCTTAGGCAAAAGTTAGGGTATCCTGATGGACTTCCAAATCGAAATTCAAAAGAATATGTCTAGGAAAAAGCAAGAAGGAAATTGAAAAGCCTAAAAGGCAAGAAAAGGATTACCAATGAAAATCCTCATCAAAGAACAAAGTCGTGTGATCAGACACCAAAATCAGAAGTTTGTGACGATCGTGTCCAAGAGGCCTCAGTGGTTCCTCAATCATCACAAACTCTTCTCGAGAGATGAACGCTTGTATCAGGTCAACTGAACGTATGAATGGAGAACATCATGGAGAACGGGTGGGAACCAAATAATTTTGAGCCTTAAATCCTTTTTTCTAAAACTGTGAGCCAGGCCACATTACAACCCATAAAAGTCCTAACTAAAGCATGGGTCAATTCAAAAGCGTGCTACAACGAGATAGTGTTTAACTGACTCCTAAGAGGTACGTTTCAATATCTGTGTAGGCATCATATGCTTGCATTATCTTTCATAAAAAAGAATTCGCAAATGTTTCTCTCTAGCTAGTGACTCGTTCACAACAGAGTTGTGACGTCATTTCATTCAAAGTTTTCTCAAACTTCAAGACTTACATATGTGTTTCATTAGAATTATCATTCTCATAATAAATATTCTTCTACATACAAAGCAACTGATCGACATCAAGTAAGTTTACACAATGAACAATCGGTAAAGAGCTCAATCTTGTCAGAGAAGAGAGGCTTGAATACCCTGTTGAAGAAAGAGTCAGCTCTCACAAGAGAAATGACTTATCTAGGGGCATGTTAACCGGAGATTATGTCAAGAGAAATCATCTTGGCACTTTCCAGTCTGAGTACCATTCAGGGATGAAGTTAGCAGAGTCTGCCAATTTGGGGCAATCAAGTCGAGAGTCGATCTCTTCGAGTTCATCCAAATTTGGGGCATTCCCTCAAAGCTGTAAATAAGAGGCTATCACGTCGATAAATCTCTTCAAGCTCGATCAATCAGAAGTTATCACATCGAGAAATCTATTCAGAATCCATTTAACCTGGGGCGGTTACGTCGAGATTCGACAAATCTCTCCAAGAAAGTTGTAAACAAGAGCAGTTTATTTCATGGTTCAAGAGATTGGGGCAGGCCACCTCATATCGTATTATGCCATGGATATTCAGGTCTCCTATTCAGCACAGTTTCTTCCAGAAATCCTCCAGACAGGGGCATTCCTCATCCATACTTGCAAAGTTGCTCAAGCAAATTATGTTGTACAAGACTACGATCAAGCTAAAAGCACCATAATGGTCACCCTGACCTCGCCAGCACACAAAGTCGCCTTCATCTGCTGTAGACAACTTCAAATCTGATTCCCCAAGTGAGTTCAGAAAATTCGGAGTCGTCGTTTGACTCAGCATGCGCAAGTGCATCCCTAGTGGAGTTAATCAAGAACGTCCCCAGTCAAGCTAGACTGAGACATTCGCAGAGCCAAACCGGGGCAATCGCAGAACTAAATCGGGGCACTCATAGGTGTCCATGCCCATCTTTTATCCCCAAATGATTCAAGAGATAACTCCCCTAGTGTGCGTAAAATTGGGGCATGTATTCAAAAAGATCCACATGGTGTTCAGTATCCATTCTTTGGCGTATTCAGTTCTACCATCTTCTTCGGTTCAGGATGTATGAAAGTCTGGCCAGATTATCTCTTCCCCAACGGTATGATTCATAATTCAGCAGCGTATTTGAAAACTCGCTTCGTCAGCAATTCAATCTTCAATAGAGTCATCATCAATCTTCGGTATCATGGGCTCCCCAATGAAATTCTTATCAGTATCCCCAACGATCTTTGGTACTGCAGACTTCTAGCGTCGATATGTATTGGCATCCCCAGTAATGAGCAATGGTTCCCAACGTGCCTTCTCTTATCCCCATGAAGTCTATTTCTTTGTATTGCATATAGTTATCGCTGCATAACATTGCATCCTTAAAAGCGCGTAGCTGATCCATCAGAGTGGGTCTTTGCGGCAAAAGAAATTCAAACATGCATACGAAGCATAAGCCAGATTAGGTAACTTACACGAAATACCTGAATCATTCAAGGACAACAATACGTCCCTACAAAAGGATATCATTCCCAAAATCCCCAGTCGATGACCTTCACCTTTTCAAGTGCCCAGCAAAATCAATACACCAAGTCCAAACCCAACACTTGTCTGTGTCAATTCTCAAACACTCGTCTGTGTCTATTCCTAAACACTCGTCGTGTCAACTTCTAAACACTCGTCTGTGTCAATTCCTAAACAATCGTTGTGTCAATTCCTAAACACTCGTCGTGTCAACTTCTAAACACTCGTCTGTGTCAATTCCTAAACAATCGTCGTGTCAATTCCTAAACACTCATCCATGTAAATTCCTAAATACTCATCTGTGTCAATCTCTTAAACACTCGTCTGTGTTTAAACTTTCCTTGGTACTAGTCTGTACCTTTTCTCAATACCCGTCCGTATTGATCCAAACACTCGTGTGTGTCAAGTTTCCTAAACTCCCATCTGACAAATAATTCAGACTTCCAACACTCATTTGTGTCAGTTATCCAAACACTGGTCTGTGTTTCACCTTTTAATACTCGTCCGTATCTTCCTGCAATGCTCGTCCGTATTGATTCCAACACTCGTCCGTGTTATCTCTTCCTTGATACTCGTATGTATCTTCTTTCGATACTCGTTCGTATTGATTCAAACATTCGTCCATGTTTAACCTTTTTTGATACTCGTCTGTATCT
Source organism: Vicia faba (assembly GCA_948472305.1). Lineage (NCBI taxonomy): Eukaryota > Viridiplantae > Streptophyta > Magnoliopsida > Fabales > Fabaceae > Vicia > Vicia faba. The sequence goes on along the minus strand of OX451738.1, from coordinate 447,179,895 downwards.
CCTTTCAATACTCATCTGTATTGATTCAAACGCTCGTCCGTGTTCAACCTTTTGATACTCGTCCGTTTCTTCTTTCAATACTCGTCCGTATTGATTCAAACACTCATCCGTGTTTAACTTTTTGATACCCGTCTGTATCTTCTTTCAATACTCGTTCGTATTGATTCAAATACTCCTCCGTATCGATTCAAGCACTCGTCTGTGTTTAACCTTTTAATACTCATCTATATCTTCCTTCGATACTCGTCCGTATTGATTCAAACACTCGTCCGTGTTTAACCTTTTGATGCTTGTCTGTATCTCCTTTCAATACTCGTCTGTATTGATTCAAACACTCGTCTGTGTTTGAACTTTCTTCAGTACTCATCCGTATTGACTCAAACACTCGTCTGTGTTATACCTCCCTTGTATTGGCATCACGCTACATTACAAGTCCGATCTCTTCCTTGTATTGGCATCACGCCATGTTACAAGTCTTTTATGTCCTTGTGTTTTCATCATACTACCTCCCTTTTAATCATCGTGTCCTGGTCGATGTATTCCTGTTAGCCGTCGTGTCCTGATCGACGTCTTCCTTTTGGTTATCGTGTCCTGATCAATACCTCTCCTCGAACCATCGTGTCCTGATTGATTTCTTCCTTTTTGTTATCATGTCATGGCTAATACCGCCACCTTCTTAGAACCTGAGATCACCCGTAGGCTAGGTTCTTCCTCAGATCATATTAGAACCTAAGATCGCCTGTAGGCTAGGTTCTTCCAATAGATCATCGTCGAACCTGAGATTGCCCGTAGGCTAGGTCCTTCCTTAGATCATCTTAGAACCTGAGATCGCCTGTAGGCTAGGTTCTTCCCATAGATCATCGTCGAACCTGAGATCGCCCGTAGGCTAGGTTCTTCCCATAGATCATCGTTGAACCTGAGATCGCTCATAGGCTAGGTTCTTCCTTAGATCGTCTTAGAACCTAAGATCGCCTCTTGGCTAGGTTCTCTGTCAAATCACTCTCATGTTTCATCTTAGGTTCGTAGGTCGCCCATAGACCTCGTCCGCTGTCTTTTCATACCAACCATTTGTTTTTTATTGGCATCACGCCACGTTACAAGTACAATCTCCATATCTTCACAGAAAAAACAAAAAATTCTTTCCCCTAACAAATATCACAATAAATAAAGAAACACTTACACTCTCTCTCAGGACAAATTTTTGGCATTGGTATTTAATCATCTTCTACCTCGAACTTCTGAAAGGCACGCGCCAATCGTACTTTCAGGTTTAAGACGATTAAATAGGGGCTGCTGTAATACCCCAAATTTGTCCTATCTTTTCACTTTTATCTGGCTTATGCATTTTTCACTTCTCATTTCATCTGCATACACTCCATTAGGTCAATTAACACACCATGCATTCACTAACCACAAGCTTTAGCATGGGACCAAGGATATAAAGGAATTAGGGTTTATCTTCACTTTTAGGCTCTCATCTTAACTCAAGTGTGTTTTAACTAGTTCTTCATCAGTCATGGTTTGTAAAGCTATGGTTTTGTATTCATGTTCTTTGGGAACTTTTTTTATCATCTTTACTCAATCTACAAGGTCATCTCAAGGTGTGTTCAAAACATAGGGATTATGGTTTTCTTATCCATGGTGTTTATGTTTGATAATTGAAGATCAAGAGAGATAAGCCTTCATTACAAAGGTTTTCTTGGGCATACTTCTGGCCACAGTTTCATATTTGTGTTCAAAGTTTTCTCAAAGTCATTGCTTTTGCTTTAAGATCAATATATTAGGGGAATTAAATTACAAGGTGCAAGCATGGCATAAGAGATGCATTCGGGGCTTCATTGTGATCAAGGAATTGAAGATTTTGGTGGAATGTTTCATTCAAGCGATTATGTGATATTGTGAGTTCAGAATGACTAAGGGAATCAAATAGAGTTAAAAGTTTTTCAAATAGGTTTTGCCAAGTCACATCAAACCACATCTATAAATTCCTCAAAAGGATATTAAACAAGCCTTATTCAGTATCTCGACAAACTCCAAACAACCTCCATGGCTATATTGTGATACATTTGAAAAGAAGGGAATTCGAATATGTAAGCTTAAAAGATGACTTAATGACCAAATCAGATGGATCTTTTTGTTTTGTAATCAATCCTTACCATGCTTCTAAATGGTTACTTGATGCATAATATGGGTATTCACATTCACATATTCAAAGGAAATGGTGGAAGAAAAGCAATTCAAAGTTTATTCAAGTCTGACGCATTCCTCCATTTAAGTGGTGTAATTACAAATAATTCAGTACATCATTTTGATTACATCACAAAGAAAAACCACACAAAAATAAATTACAAGGAAAGATTTATTCCAATCTTCGATTTCATCCATGTCTCGTGTTGCCGAGCCTAATGCCGCTCCATTTTATGTCTTGAACATCTTACACTCTTTGACACACTTCAACCATGATTATGCAGCCATATCTGCACATGAAACCAATGGATCACATTAAGGCCTAAGACCAAAATAGATACAAACCATATTCGAGTCTAATTCGTGACCGAACTGTCTAAAAACAAGATTAACAGAAAAAGCAGCCCTGTTTAATACAAAAAGAAAAACCTCTAGAACAACCCATTCAAAACCACCCTGCATAATAGAATTGCAAACAACAAATTCCAAACCGCCTCTAACTAAACTTACAACACCAAAGTGAATAACAGAATTCTGACTTCCAAAAGAAGCAAAACAGAAAACCAATTGTTTTAACCAACCCTCTAACTATCAAAAATAGGATCATAACCGAATTGCAACTTCCAGTTTCCAACTTATAACCAATCTCCTAACAATTCCTAACTGACTTCACAGGTTTCTAACTATCCCTAACCTAACAGAAATCACCTAACAGATTTCTAACCAACTTCACAAACTCGACCAACTATATAATCAAGTATTCATTCAGAAATCAGAATTTTTCAATTCATGATTCATTCTTAACACATAAAAATCAGTTAAGAGAACTCACCAGAAATCGTCATTCTCGGGATTGCTTCAACCATCATAAGAAAAAGCGTCAACCTCCATCTCGATCTTCTCTCTGATCCCTCCATAACTACCACCATTCACAAAAAAATCAGAAAAATCTCCATGCGTTCTTGCTGAACTAAATCTCTGCAACTGCTTCATATCTTCAAGAAGCTGCAACAATATCTTGTTGCTTCCACAAAAACAACCATATGAGTACCAACCACCGCGATAACAACTCCAAACTTCACTACAAACGTCACAACAACAACAAACTCAAGAAGAAGAAATTAGAGAAGAACTCACCATCCAAAAACTCCAAAAATATGAAGATCCTCTCTCTGCTCCAGCTTCAGAACAAGTTCTTCACGAGATCACCATCAATCATCATTCTCTACTTTGATTATCATCAACAGTTCTCTTCAATCTGCAAGAATTTTGTTACATGTGCTTCAATATGCATCGTAACATCACAACAAGAACACAAAGCATCAGCACGCACTCAGAGTAGTGGCAACTGCAACAACAAATAGAAATAAGCAGAATCGAGAGAGGGGGATTATAGGTCGAAAAGCACACTTGAAATTGTGTCTCCATATTTCTAGGCATTATCGGTGTCGAACCGTCTCTGGTATGTATCTCCCTTCAAACTCTTCCATTGGAATTTTATTTGTGTTCGTTTGTTTGTTTCATCTGAACCACGAAATCGGATCGAATCGAAGCTTGAAACTGAGACAGAGAACGCACAGAGCAGATCGAAGAAGAAGGAAAGGTTTGTGGCATGTTTGCGGAGATGAAAAGAAGTTTGAATCTGTGATTAAGAATGGGAGATCAGAAGTAGAAGAATGTTGTGTCAGTGGCAGAATCATTGTTAGAGATGAGGGAGAGACCCCGAGAATGAGATGGTGTTGTGTGCCCTTGAGGTTCGATGGACGAAGAAGAAGAAGCCCCATTTTGCGATACTGATGAAGAAGAATGTGTTTGAGAGAATTTTGTTCAAGAAGCTGAACAACCATTACGTTCTCAACCTTAATCCCCCTTTCTATTTATTCTTTTCTTTTAAATTTTATTTAATTCAATAGATGATATATATTGATAGTAATGAAAAACTGAATAAATAATTTAAGGGTGGGCTGGTTTTATTGAAAAATAAGCGGACATAATTGTCTTCCTGGGCTTGGCCCATATTCATTGTTCTTTTTAGAATCGACTTGCTTATACAACAAGCAAAAAACTCTATTACTGGACCAAAATTGAACCTTCTTAGGCCTAATTCTGACTTTTTTTAATATACATGATGCTTATCAGCAATAAAACTGCTACTGAAATCATACCCCTGGGCCGAATTGCATCATCCCTAGGTCCGTTTCAATTTGTTTAGAATCCATTAAACAAAACAAAAATAGATTTATGGACTTTCTTTATAGATGGGCCTTAGCTCCAGACAGTATTGTTGGACATACTCTACAATCCAGAAGCTTACCCCCTATTTGAAGTTCTAAACCCTTTTCCTATCATTTTCTTTTCATGACATTTTGATTTGGTAGAAGAGCTTCAAGAAGTTACGAAGTAAATTAAGAGCCTAATGTTCATCAAGGGTATTCGAGGAAGCTTTTAGCAGAGTTTTCTTATTTCTTGTGGGATTTTGAAGAGGCAACAGACCTTCTCCGTTCGGTATCATTGTGGCCTTAATTTATCCCTCATTTTCGCATTTTATCGCGTTTCTTTACTGCTTTTTCTAGAAATCATGAGAAACCGGGCTTTACTGCAAACTATGCATGCTAACATTAGATAGATTTTCCTCAAAATTACAATTTTAGGTCCAATTATGCATAATAACATTAGGTTTAGAAATAGGCTAGTCTCCCTTTAACTTTTTCTTCCCCTTTTGCATATGCACCTAAAACAAACAAAAAATCTCTTTTCCTTTTCAAAATTCAAAACACTTTAAAGCTACTGATGAGAATCACGCCTTTGCTTAGTATGGGAAATGATAAGCGGGTCTCTTCTCGATCTTATTGTTCTTCATCTCAAGTCTAGGTGTGGTTCAAGTCTCAAAGACCCCTTTCATGGATAAGTAGAAAAGTGGCTAATATCTCTCTCTTGAGGTCAACTAGTCGTTATCTGCAACAAAATAAAAACCAACTCAAACCATTTTGCACGCTCGAGCACCTTTCTCTAAAACCCTTTTCAGGTAAGGACACGATTAATTTACTTCTGTGCCAACGCATAAGTCTCCAAAGGTTGAGTTGCGGCAGAAGGCAGAATTAACTTCGTCTATAAAAAACACAAACAAACAAAAACATGAGAGTCGAACTACGGTAGCTCTGATTCCTTAAAAAGGATACGTAGGCATTGGGGTAGGACCCAGGTAAGCACAATTTTATTTTCCCTACATTCTTTTCTCCTTTATTTTGCATGCATTCCCTTCAGTAGTATAGTAGACAGTAAACATAGGTTAAACACACCCATAAGATAGAAAACAAGAGTGGATATCATAGAGTACTACGGGCGTGTGGGGTGCTAATACCTTCCCCTCGCGTAACAGACTCCCTTACCCAATCTCTCGGTCGCAAGACCGTGACTTCTCCCTTTTTCAGTTTTTCTCGATGTTTACCTTTCCCTACATGTGGGATAAAAGAAGTTCGATGGCGACTTCATTGTTCGATGATTTTCAGCCGGTTGTTTCACCTTTGATATAATTTCTGAAGTATCCTTACTTGTTGCCTTCGATGACCATACGATGACCCAACGTATGTCCCTTCACATCCAATAGATAAGGCTACCTACCAACTAATGGTATGGATAGTACTATCTTTAAAGGAGAAGGAAAAGAATAAGAAAGACTTTAGTGGGTAAGAAATTATTAATTTCTTGCTCACAACTTTTCTCAAAAAAAATTTCACGCTACACTTTTAAACAAATATTTTCAAAAATAACACTTTATATACATTCTTGAGGACTGATACAAGAATCATTACAAAGTCAGCCTTACATTGGCGATTTCAAAATATTTTCAAACAAATCACACAAAATATAAGCAATTAAGAGCTCGTAGATAACTACGGGTGAAAAGGGTGCTAACACCTTCCCTTTTCATAACTTACCCCCCGAACTCAAAATCTATCAAAGGTCTTTCCTGTTCTTTTCACCTTTCCTAAATATTGGATAAAAGAAAATTCGGTGGCGACTCTAGCTATCCACACATTTGGATAAAACCAAAAAGTCAATTCTCCCACTGTATTACATATGGGAATGGCGCAAGTCCTCGAGTAATCATGACTTTTTGGCTTGCCTGTCACAAAAGATTAGCAGCCAAAGATCGCTTGGTTAAGTTTGGCATTTTGGTGGATAAGAGGTGTAGCTTCTGTGGTGCTGATGAATCTGTAAGTCACCTTTTCTTTGACTGTGTTATTATGAAACATATCTGGAAAGTGGTTTTGGCTTGGATTGGTGTGCAACATGAGCCTCAAAATTGGGATAATTAGCTTAGATGGCTGGTGCAAACAACTAAAGGTAAAGGCTGGAAGAGGTCTTTAATTAAGTTGGTAGTCGCTGAGACCATCAATGGCTTGTGGAATTATAGGAATAGAAAGAGTTTGGTACCAATATTAATGTATCGAGTATAAATCCAATATTATAGATATGATTGTATATAAAGGTTGGTACAATAGAAATCTTAAAGTTCATATAGCTATATTGATGGTTTAGGTTTTGATCTCTTGGAGCTTTGGATATTTGTGGGTTGGATTGTAGGATCGCCTTGGTCTGTATTGTGTTTTTGAATTAATGCAATTCTTTATTAATTCAAAAAAATGTGATGTTGTATTTCATTAGCGTGTGTCATTAATATCTTGCCCTTAATAACTTATGGGTGAGGGATTTTTTGTTGATATGACTATTTCTCCCTTGTGAACTTCTGCAAGAACTAGGGCAATATCATTCTCACCCATACACCTCAGCATGGGAGTAGCCTTCCTCATTCTATAAATATTTCCCAAGAGTAGGGTGCATTTGGATGATTTTCTTTTGATCTTTCTTGCTTCTCCCTCATCTAGTGAGAGTCTGCCCGAGTGTAGATAGTGTAGGATGGGCGACATCCAAATGTGTTTGGGGATGAGCTCCAAAGAGTATGCTTCATCCGCCTCGATGCTAAGGGAGGCGAGATTCTCCGGTATAACTGTCCTATTGAACCCCGCGACCTTCGAGGTGCCTAGCTTGGACAAGAGTTTTGCCCTTAGGTTCTGCTCGCGAGGGACGTGTTCCAAAAGAGAGGAAACACGATGATAAATTTCATACCTTTAGTAGGTATTTTATCAACAGTGGTTCATTGGCTTGATATTTTCCCGAGACCTGATTAGGGACCAGTTGAGAGTCACTTTTGGCTTTTAATCCAGTAGTTCCCATTTCTTGGGAGAGGATCATACCATTTCTTGGCGCTGAACCTGAAATTTAGTGCCTAGTCGATAACTATATCATCAGGTCCTTCGAGAACTATTCATGCATTACTTCCCTTTATGTTGGAGGCATCATCGACAAATAATGCCCAATAAAAAGGGGTCATCCTCTACGGGCGAGATAAGTTTACCTACGAAGTCAGGCAGGGCTTGAGATTTGATGTTTCCCATTGGGACGTACTGGATGTCATATTCTGAGAGCTCTGTAGTCCAAAATACCATTAATCCTGCCATGTTGATTTTTCCATAACTTGTCAGACGTGAGATTTGGTCTTTACTAGGATGATGTGTCCTTGGAAGTATATTATGATATTTCTCGATGTAGACACAATGACCAACACTAGTTTTTCAATCTCTTGGTAGCGTGTCTTGACGCCTTTGAACATTTTGCTTATGAAATACCCAACTCTCTATGCCTTATCTATTTCTTGGATGAGGATTGAGCTTATTTCCCACTCTTTGATCGAGAGATAGAGGAGCAAAAGTGAGTCTTCCTTAGGAAGAGTGAGAATCAAAAGTAGTGCGAGGAAATCCTTGACCCTGGTGAAATATTTCTCATACTCTGCAGTTCATTCGAACTTCTCCTTTTTCCTCAGGGAGGAGAAGAAAAAGAGACATCCCAAAAAAGAACATCAATGAAGCTACCCGGATCTATCAGGATGCACCTGATATCCCAACTTCCATTTTGAATCGTGATTACCAAGGGATCATTTTTGTTAGGGTTCAAGCCCAGGGTATCCTCTTCGGAGAAAATGATGTTGACCTCTTCCATTCCAATGGTGTTTCTAGGAAAGTCTTAAGATATGACATTTGTCGCAAACACCTGCTTTGTGTATCTTCTTCGGGCGACTCTAGAGATTCCCTTCTCGAAGATACCTCCAGTAATGGTGTTGGCTTTGTAACGTAGGACACTTTTAGTCATCTCCAAAAAGGGGGATGATATGGTTGGAGTGAAAATGTGGCCCATATTAGTTTTAACATGGGCCCTGCAATGGACGCTAGTATATTGGTAAAAATGTATAAATGTGTGTGTTCCCCCCTATAAGGGCAGGAAGACTTAGAGGTCTTAGTAGACGTGTAACATGTTTTGGTAGTGAGGGATTGCTCACGGAAAAGAGAAGTCATGTATGATGGTTTTTTAGGCTGTTTAAAGGACCAACTCACGTGAGGTGTGAAGTCGTGTGGGTGGCTGACACTACTTAATTGCAGGTGGGCAGTTGGATTAATCATGTTTTATGGTTATAGAGAGCATGAAGCTCTTTTAGGTAGTATAACATGTGGCTGAATTAAAGTGTGTCTTTTTCCCCTCGAGAGGGTGAGATATTTATATAGGGTCCCTCAAACCCAGGGTTTCCTCGGAAAGGGCCACCGCCCACTCAGTCAAATAGTTGATAGTTGAATCCATATTTTCAAGGGAGTCATTAGTTAACTAATGACCTTGACTTTATCTCTGCCTCAGAGATAATCTTATCCCATATTTTCCATGTATTGGCGAGTGAAGACCACAGGACAAGACGATACCTCTCTCTGCGTGACCTTTGTCGTCGCCTCTCTTAGGGCAGTCTCATGACATCACTCTAGACAGAGCCTTTTACAAATATAAACACATAATGTTTTATGTTTCTTTTGTTCACGTGTGCATCTTTCCCTTAGAATTTGTGTTTGAATGAATAGTTTTGATTATTGATGTTATAAATACATAACATAAATAAAATGTCAATTTGTCAAATTCCACTTAAATTTGATTAATTGTAACACATCCACGAACTTTAAGATCACGTGAACTTGAAAAATGTTCAACAATTTTGTATTTATTGTTTTTTAGTTTGACAAATTCTTATTAGACTAAGAAATTTAATCGCTTGATGTTTTTTACTAATAACTTTTTAAATATAAATATTGTAAAAATTAAACTTAATTTTTATTGTTTTTTAGTTTGACAAATTCTTGTTAGACTAAGAAATTTAATCGCTTGATGTTTTTGACTAATAACTTTTTAAATATAAATATTGTAAAAATTAAACTTAATTTTTATTGTTTTTTTTATAAACTGGACACTTTATGTGCGTAATTGTCGAAACCAATTCTTCAAACTGTGTAGGATCATAATAGACGGTAAGTTCTTTCTAAAAAATTTAACAATGATGTGTATTTAAGATTGAATTCAAACTTAAAATCTCTAATTAAATTGGAAGAGACATTATCATCTCATCTAAATACTTTTTAATGTAATTGTTAATAACTAAAAAAGTTCGCTCCAAAAATGATCAAAAGTCCTCATAAATGCAATTAAGCGTTAAAAAAGTTTCAATACTATTATAATTTTTTTCTACATAAATAAATTTTAAGTTGGAATGGTCAAATCTATTCAATGATATTCTAATCACGATTTTTTTTTTGCAATAACTAGGTATTAAAAAAAATTTTCGCAAATAACCATGTTTCAGATGACTCCCCAAAAGAGGAGCCATCTCACTTGGCGCCTCCACCTAGGGTTTTTCCCTAGGCGCCATCTCACTTGGCGCCTCATCTCTCTTTTAGCCAAGTGAGATGGCGCATGCACTTTAAAAGTGAGAGGAGGCGTCATCTCACTTGGCTCCTAGGGCAAAACTAGGACAAAATGCTATTTTATAAATAATTCGTCCGTTTCTCCGTCATTTCTCACACTTTCTCACACTGTATTTTAATTTTTTACTCTGTTATTTGCGTCATGACATCGCTCATGAGTTTTACCAGATATGGTTACGTTATTTTCTCCGCCATGAAACCTGCGATGAAAATGAAATTCTGGCACATTCACTCCATGGAGCGTCTCAAGCGGGAGTTGATGCGATGGCTAGATGGAGACATTGCAGAGGGGAGGGGGGGAATTCGAAGGATCTAGCGAAGACGAACAACAACCTCACATGCGACAGGAAGACCTAATGTATGGTTGGAGGAAGTTAAAATAGACAGCAACGTAATGTTTATGATGCATGGGTCAGATGAAATTGTTTTAACAGTTGTAATTTTGTAGACGGAATATCGTGTTTTTTTCTTGTACGCGCAATATTTATTTTAGCAAATACTGTTAACGAAAAACCCTAATGTTTAAAACATAATTAAGGAAATATTTTATGTATTACAATTTTTATGTGGTCGAGGCAGACGCCCGATTCAGACAATTTTTGCGATTGTGTCCGACCTAACGGCATAAACCACACTTTCTTTCCAGCTTGTCAAGTTCGTCCATTTAGGTTGTGATGCGCTTACTTTTGGGACGACCCTTCTTGTTCCTTCGCATTTGGTCATTGTGCCACACTATTTCGCCGTCGTATGCAGGCCAATAATTTGGTTTTGCTACCAAAGGAAAGTTGTTGTTGTAAACATTGAGCAACGTTTCAGATTTGTAAATGTGTGAAAGAAGTTGTAGCGCGTCTTGATGGGTATAAGCACAAGCGGCAATTACATGAGAGCAAGGCATACGAAAGGCTTGAAACTTGCCACAATCGCACCAATGAGAAGGTAGTATTACCCTATATTCCTGTCTTGGCAGGCCTTCGTTGTGGTCGATTGTCTCTTTCACAATGAAGTTATGACTGTGTCAGTCAAACCGTATAACCATATGAGTGTTGGCTTTGGCACTTTCTGCCTTAATGTATTTCATGCAGCTTTCACTCCATAGTTGTCCAGATTGCAACACCGCACTCCACATTTCACCTCTTTTGGCAAACAACGCAGCCATCCTAAAATACGTAAATTTTACCAAAGCAGTGATCGGGAGATTTCGTATGCCTTTGAATACCCCATTCATCGATTCAATAAGATTTGTTGTCATGTGCCCCCATCTTTGGCCATTGTCGTATGACCTAGTCCATTTTTCCACCGGAATATTATCGATCCACCTACCGGCTTCCGGATTTGACAAACAGATCTCGTTGCAGTAATATTTGAATGTGGGTTGTGTCAATGCGTATCCCACATTCATAACCGCTTTCCTTAGTGTTTTGTCCTTGATCTCCCTCATGAAATTCTGGACGATATGCCTAACGCAATAGACATGCGTAGAAGGAGGGTCATGCCAACTGTTTGCAGGATTATTGTAGGCACTTTAAATGGAGGCATGTCTGTCCGAGATCAAATAGAGATTTGGTTGAGGAGCCACGTGTGTTCGCAGGTTTTTCAGAAAAAATCTCCAAGCACCACTGATCTCCCCCTCGACTAGGGCAAAGGCAATTGGGAAAATGTTGTTGTTGCCATCTTGTGCAACTGCCATCAGTAGCGTGCCTTTGTATTTCCCATACAACCAAGTCCCATCAATTTGTATAATTTGTATAACTTATCATGCATGCATGCACCAGCTACCACCTCACTTACTCTATGAAATTTTTTTGCCTATAAATACAGAGCATAACATACTTCTCTCACACCCACAATCGTCTCACTCTCTGCTACAAAGTCTTTCATAATCTCTCACACTTTCTAAGTCTTTCATAATCTCAGGCATTTTCAACAATGGCTCTTCTCACAATGGGCGATTCACACAGAGGCACAAGGGACAACATTGCCTCATTTGTAAGTTTCTATTTTGGTTAAACATTTTTTATACTTCAGGTAATGCTTTGTTCATCTTACTTAATCTTACACCTTTTACATTATTAACTCATGATACCAAAAGATTCATAATCCGGTCTCACAACTACCTGGCTCCCGACCCATTTATCGTACCATATCTGGAATACGCAGGTTTTGGACATGTTATAAAGATCTCCAACTGCACAATTGATTTGAAGTTCATTCTTGCATTGTTGGAAAGGTGGAGACCAGAGACCCATACATTTCACCTACCAATAGGTGAATGTACCGTCACGTTAGAGGATGTGTACATATTACTGGGTCTCCCTGTCGACGGTAAGGCTGTTAACGGGTCAGTTCAACAACCAAATTCTTAGTGTGAAGAATTGTTGCGCAGGGATATGGTTGAAGGTGGTGGTGCGAGAGGCCAGGGTATACTTCTCACTGAGCTTAAAAATCATTATGCAAGTTTGGAATTAAATGAAAATTCCTCCGAGCAAGACAGGGTAGTAAAAGCCAGAACTTATCTAATGATACTATTTGGAACCTTTTTATTTCCCGAAAGTACGGAAAATGGTGTAAATTTTATGTATTTACATTTACTTAGAGATTTTGAAAAAACAAGAAAGTATAGTTGGGGTTCTGGAGTTTTAGCCCACCTATACAGTTCCTTGTGCAAAAATGCAGTCAAGGAAAAATGTACATTTTATGGGTGCGCTTTTTTACTACAAGTCTGGGGTTAGTGGAGGATGGAGTCCTTAAACCTCGTCAACAACAACACTTTCGTTTTCCCGTACGCAACAGAGTAAGTCATCCAGTTATGTCATTTATTACTATTCATCTCTTCACCAAATATATGCTAAAAATAAAATGGTTTTCATTTCCTTTAGGTATTGCGTGAGGGGTATGGGTTACGGCAAGAATCCAAGATTCAATGTCGCACTATACCGCAATCTGTTGGATCACCTAGGCCCGGATGATGTACGTCGTGCCTTTCAACTTTTCTTTATTTAAATTACTTATATATTACGTTTTCATTAACCTGATTTAATTTTTTTTGCAGTTTGTCTGGAGACCATATTTGGGTTTGGACCATGAACCAAACCCCGAGGATGCAGTAATTTGGAGTGCCAAGACTGCAATCATACGGTTCAATGTTGTGGAGATGCACCACAGCGACCGTGTGAAGATGCAGTTCGGAATGCATCAGGAGATACCAACTGATCCGACTTGTTTGTCCCCGTGGCATCTCAAAAGGGTCGACGCCCAGTGGGGTCTTACCAACTGGAAAGACTTTTCTCCAAAATGGTGTAAGATGTGGCAGAGGCGTCACCGACATGTCTTGCAATTCCCGGTTTTCCTCAATCATGGTAATATGCGGCACACGGGTCAGTATTTATCTTGGTACAGGTCGGTTAGTAACCCTGAAATGCACGTGTCTCATCCAAGGTATTTAGTTGACCCACGAACACAATGGGCACAACCCTCGTTTCCCCAACAACAAACCCAACACACATCAACCTCCCACCAACCCCCCAGACGAAAGAGAACCACAAACACCCAACCACAAGCCCCACCACAACACAATTACACCCAAATGCCCCACAACTAACCACAATCACCACCTCAGTACCAATACCCCCATATGCCTCACACCCAACCGCAATACCAATCACAATACCAACACACCCGCATACCCCACACACAATTTCAGTCTTCTGTATATCCCAATATGGGCCCCTCAACATCCAGCCTTAGCCCTGATCTGGGAATGTCAGAAGATTACGAACCAACCGAACCAACTTACCGTCAACCACAATATCACCAAACCACCCAACATCCTCAATACCAAACACCCCAAGATCTATTTCCTTTCTACCCCCCGTACTCAGACGATCAATGCTACAGACCCAACATGGAACCCCACCCACTGCCAACACGACCAAACTTTAAGGGTATGGATAACCGACTGTACCAAAGCGGATCTTCTAGATATGGAGATCTGACTGATTTCATGGATCCGGAACATATTGACTTTGCTGGGCCATCGACCAAACGCGACGAAACCCAGCACAGGAAAGGCGAGGACGGGTGTGACACCCCAAATTTATTCAAGTGTTAAATAATTAGGAATTTAATTATTAAATTAATTAAAGGCTTAATTAATAATGTTTTGGATTAAATTGATGAATTAATTATGAAATTAAAAAAGAAGACCGGGGGGTGTAAGGTTGAATTAGAGGTGTGTGAAGTAAAAAGCTCTACTAAATAATTACTAATTTATTTCTATTATTTGGCAAATAATAAAAGGAATATAAAAAGAAGGATAAAAGGAAAAGAAAAAGAAGGTTATTTGGAAAAAAGTCATTGTACATGAAATTGGAGAAGAGAAGAGAAGAGAGGAAAAAGCCAAACGTCGTGAATTCGAAGGATCTTCGCGAGGTAAGGGGTGATTTCAATTATTTAACATGCCTTATAGATTTTGAGATCAATAGAATTGATTAAGCATGTTAGGAATCTCGATTTTTGGAATTCTAGGTTTGTGGGATTATCCCTAATTGTGTCAGAGTATAGGAATTGGAACCATTAATGTGATGAACAATTAATAGGAATGATGGAAACATGATTTATGATGTTGTATTGATGTGTATTGGTTGCATTTTGGTGTTCCAAATGTTATAATTTGCATGGGTATGAATTAAATGGGATTGGAATGAATAATGTTGTCAAAGTAGCAGATTTTGACTCTGCAGGTCGTGGGAACCGGTTCCCAGTGGGGAGGAACCGGGTTCCACTGTGTGAACGTACAAAAACTTGCAAAATTGGTCGCAGGAACCGGTTCCTGTATAGGTAGGAACCGGGTTCCAGTACATTTTCCAGAAACGTAACTTTTTGAAAAATATTAAACTTTGAAAATTCATAACTTTCAAACCGTAAGTCCGATTTGAGTGTCGTTTTCGGCAGTATTTCTCAAATTAAAAATACTATCTTATAAAATAAGAAAAATATTATTTTATGAAAATTATTTTAAAAAGATTCGAATTCCCGATTTTTGTAAACTTTGGTATTTTGAGAATGATGTAGAATTGTTTGTAAATTGTTCTGATTTGGTGAATGAGAACTGATACTTATGTGTTGTGCCTGCTATCCATTATGATTGAGATGTGATCATGTGATATATTGGTTTGGCATTATTTGGAATTATGTTGTGATCATATTCCGTTGATTTGATGTTGCATGCTGGTGATGTGCATGCATATGCATTGTTTCGGTGAAGTTAATTCCCATTGTGTGGAATTTGACTTGTATTGTTGTTAACCGATACCCGGGTGATGATGGGTGGTTAGGCTGGATTCGTGTCTGGTGTTTATGGACGAATCGATGGATTGCTGTATCCGATTGATGATGGATCAGCTGGATTCGTGTCTGAGTGTTTATGGACAAATCGATGGTTGCTGTATCCGGTTGATGATGGATCAGTGTTGCTGTATCCGGTTGATGATGGATCAGTGTTGGGTGACTTGGTCACGTGTTGGTACCACATGCATTGTGTCTGCATTTGTGTTTGCATGGAATTGTAACATGTTAGGATGTCTTCCAGTGTTACAATTCTTTGGTTGATTATTGATCGGTGCATAATGACTTGTATGATTGGAACTGTGTGTTGAACCTGAATTTATGCTAAAATGGGTGAAATAATATGCTTGTGATATAATGTTGATTGAGAAGCTTATAATGCATGTTAATTATGAGAAATCTCACCCTTACTTTAATGATTTCAGATTAAAGTTAGCAGCTCAGGAGTTGGTGAGGATGGCTCTAGAGTTATGTTACTTTAAGTCCGCGTGTCAGTGTCGTGCTCTGATAGGTTGTAACACTGGGGGAAACGTTTGAATGATGAGTTTTATTTTATACTCTATTGTTTAATTTATGTTGGGAATACTTATGAAGTGAAGTTATTCCGGTTTTGAGACATTTCCGCTGTGTAGAACATGATGTTGATTTGAATATTTATCTTAATAATTCCTTCAGTAAAGCACGATAACTGTAGATTTGAGGTTTTTATATTTATCCTGAATTGTGACATCCCTGTTTTCCATGTTACTCTGATTTAATTAATATATTCGCGGGTTATTTAGAAGGGGTGTTACAATAGTGGTATCAGAGCAGGTCGGTCTATCGGCCAGGTTGTTTATGTGTTTACTCCCTTTTGGTATGCGACATGTGTGTGAAACACTGTCGGTACTTGATTGTTTCCTTTTCGTTGTCTGCAGAGGTACTTGTGAAATAAGTGGGGGAGAAGTTTCTTCTCTGAAGTTTTGTGCAAGAGTGATGGATTGCCAGTGGTGAATGAATTTCTAGAGGTGTTTCCGGAAGACGTTAGTGAATTGCCACCTGAGAGGGAGGTAGAATTTACTATAGATTTGATTCCTGGAACTAGTCCGGTGTCGATGGCGCCTTACCGTATGTCGGCATCTGAATTAGCGGAGTTAAAGAAACAGTTGGAGGAGTTACTTGAGAATCAGTTTATTCGTCCGAGTGTTTCGCTGTGGGGTGCTCCGGTGTTGTTGGTTAAGAAGAAAGAAGGTTCAATGAGATTATGTGTTGATTACAGACAGCTGAATAAAGTTACAATCAAGAATCGGTATCCTTTGCCGAGGATCGATGATTTGATGGATCAACTAGTTGGAGCTTGTGTATTTAGTAAGATTGATCTGAGATCTGGATATCATCAAATTCGTGTGAAGTCGGAAGATATTCAGAAAACTGCATTTAGAACGAGGTATGGACATTACGAGTATTTTGTTATGCCGTTTGGAGTTACTAATGCACCTGGTGTTTTCATGGAGTATATGAACAGGATATTTCATCCGTATCTTGATATGTTTGTAGTGGTGTTCATTGATGATATTCTAATTTATTCGAAGAGCGATGAAGAGCATGCAGAACATCTCAGAGTTGTGTTGGAATTGTTGAAAGAGAAGAAGCTTTATGCGAAGTTGTCCAAGTGTGAATTCTGGTTAAGTGAAGTAAGTTTTCTTGGCCATGTAATTTCCAAGAATGGAATTGATGTGGATCCTACGAAGGTAGAAGCAGTATCTCAGTGGGAAGCGCCGAAGAATGCTTCTGAGATCCGTAGTTTTCTGGGTCTTGCAGGTTATTACAGGAAGTTTATAGAAGGATTTTCCAAATTAGCGTTACCGTTGACTAAGTTGACCAGGAAGGGTCAGATGTTTGTTTGGGATGTTGAATGTGAGAAAGGATTTCAAGAGCTGAAGAGGAGGTTGACAAGTGCTCCGATCTTGATTTTGCCAAATCCGACTAAGTCTTTTGTTGTGTATTGTGACGCATCATTAATGGGATTAGGTTGTGTTTTGATGCAAGATAAGCAGGTGGTGGCTTATGCTTCGAGACAATTGAAAGTACATGAAAGGAATTATCCGACTCATGATTTGGAGTTGGCAGCTATTGTGTTTGTTTTGAAGTTGTGGAGGCATTATTTATATGGTTCTCGGTTTGAGGTGTTCAGTGATCACAAAAGTCTGAGGTATCTCTTTGATCAGAAAGAGTTGAATATGAGGCAGAGGAGATGGTTAGAATTTCTAAAGGATTATGATTTCGGTTTGAATTACCATCCTGGTAAGGCAAACGTTGTTGCGGATGCCTTGAGTAGGAAGTCCTTGCATATGTCGATGTTAATGGTCCGTGAGTTAGATTTGGTTGAGCAGTTCAGAGATTTAAGTTTGGTATGTGAAACTACTCCGAATAGTGTGAAATTGGGTATGTTGAAACTGACTAGTGATATTCTGGAAGAAATTCGGACTGGACAGAAGTCTGGTGTTGGGTTAGTTGATAAATTGACATTGATCAACCAAGGTCAAGGAGGCGAGTTCCGGATTGATGAGAATGGTGTTATGAGATTTGGTAATAGGGTGTGTGTTCCGGATGTTGCAGAGATTAGGAAGAGTATTTTGGAAGAAGGACATCGTAGTGGATTGAGTATTCATCCTGGTGCTACTAAAATGTACCATGATTTGAAGAAGTTGTTTTGGTGGCCGGGAATGAAAAAGGAAATTGCTGAGTTTGTGTATGCTTATTTGGTTTGTCAGAAGTCGAAGATTGAGCATCAGAAACCGTCAGGATTGATGGAACCGTTGTTTGTTCCGGAATGGAAATGGGATGGAATCTCTATGGATTTTGTGTCTGGTTTGCCAAGGACATCGAAGAATTGTGATTCTATCTGGGTTATTGTTGATCGGTTGACGAAATCTGCTCACTTTATTCCGATAAGAATGGATTATCCGATGGAAAGGTTGGCAGAATTGTATGTTGAGAAGATTGTGAGTTTGCACGGTATTCCTTCTAGTATTGTGTCGGATCAAGATCCGAGGTTTACATCTAAATTCTGGACGGGATTGCAAGAAGCTTTGGGTACTAAGTTGCGTTTGAGTTCTGCTTATCATCCACAAACAGATGGTCAGACGGAGAGAACGATTCAGTCGTTGGAAGATTTGTTAAGAGCTTGTGTGTTGGAGAAAGGTGGAGCTTGGGATAGTTATCTACCATTGATTGAGTTTACCTACAACAATAGTTTCCATTCGAGCATTGGTATGGCTCCGTTTGAGGCATTGTATGGTAGGAGGTGTCGGACACTGTTGTGTTGGTATGAATCTGGAGAGAGTGTTGTGATTGGACCGGAAATTGTCCAACAGACTTCGGAAAGGATTAAGATGATTCAGGAGAAGATGAGGACTTCTCAGAGTCGTCAGAAAAGTTATCACGATAAGAGGAGGAAAGATCTTGAGTTTAGCGAAGGAGAACATGTTTTTATGCGAGTTACTCCGATGACTGGTATTGGTCGAGCTTTGAAGTCAAAGAAGTTGACTCCATGTTTTATTGGTCTGTTTCAGATTACCAAGAGAGTTGGGAAAGTTGCTTATCAGATTGCTTTGCCGCCGTCACTTGCAAATTTGCATGATGTTTTTCATGTATCTCAGCTAAGGAAGTACATTGTTGATCCGTCTCATGAGATTCGGGTAGACGATATACATGTACGAGAGAATTTGACTGTGGAAGCGGTACCTGCGAGAATTGAGGATCGGAAGTTGAAACAGTTGCGAGGCAAGGAGATCGCATTGGTAAGAGTGGCTTGGGGAGGACCAGCAGATGGAAATGTCACTTGGGAGCTGGAGAGCCAGATGAAGGACTCGTATCCCGAACTGTTCGTCTAAGGTATGTTTTCGAGGACGAAAACTCTTTTAGTTGGGGAGAGTTGTGACACCCCAAATTTATTCAAGTGTTAAATAATTAGGAATTTAATTATTAAATTAATTAAAGGCTTAATTAATAATATTTTGGATTAAATTGATGAATTAATTATGAAATTAAAAAAGAAGACCGGGGGGTGTAAGGTTGAATTAGAGGTGTGTGAAGTAAAAAGCTCTACTAAATAATTACTAATTTATTTCTATTATTTGGCAAATAATAAAAGGAATATAAAAAGAAGGATAAAAGGAAAAGAAAAAGAAGGTTATTTGGAAAAAAATCATTGTACGTGAAATTGGAGAAGAGAAGAGAAGAGAGGAAAAAGCCAAACGTCGTGAATTCGAAGGATCTTCGCGAGGTAAGGGGTGATTTCAATTATTTAACATGCCTTATAGATTTTGAGATCAATAGAATTGATTAAGCATGTTAGGAATCTCGATTTTTGGAATTCTAGGTTTGTGGGATTATCCCTAATTGTGTCAGAGTATAGGAATTGGAACCATTAATATGATGAATAATTAATAGGAATGATGGAAACATGATTTATGATGTTGTATTGATGTGTATTGATTGCATTTTCGTGTTCCAAATGTTATAATTCGCATGGGTATGAATTGAATGGGATTGGAATGAATAATGTTGTCAAAGTAGCAGATTTTGACTCTGCAGGTCGTGGGAACCGGTTCCCAGTGGGGAGGAACTGGGTTCCACTGTGTTAACGTACAAAAACTTGCAAAATTGGTCGCAGGAACCGGTTCCTGTATAGGTAGGAACCGGGTTCCAGTACATTTTCCAGAAACGTAACTTTTTGAAAAATATTAAACTTTGAAAATTCATAACTTTCAAACCGTAAGTTCGATTTGAGTGCCGTTTTCGGCAGTATTTCTTAAATTAAAAATACTATATTATAAAATAAGAAAAATATTATTTTATGAAAATTATTTTAAAAAGAGTCGAATTCCCGATTTTTGTAAACTTTGGTATTTTGAGAATGATGTAGAATTGTTTGTAAATTGTTCTGATTTGGTGAATGAGAACTGATACTTATGTGATGTGCCTGCTATCCATTATGATTGAGATGTGATCATGTGATATATTGTTTTTGGCATTATTTGGAATTATGTTGTGATCATATTCCGTTGATTTGACGTTGCATGCTGGTGATGTGCATGCATATGCATTGTTTTGGTGAAGTTAATTCCCATTGTGTGGAATTTGACTTGTATTGCCGTTAACCGATACCCGGGTGATGATGGGTGGTTAGGCTGGATTCGTGTCTGGTGTTTATGGACGAATCGATGGATTGCCGTATCCGATTGATGATGGATCAGCTGGATTCATGTCTGAGTGTTTATGGACGAATCGATGGTTGTTGTATCCGGTTGATGATGGATCAGTGTTGCTGTATCCGGTTGATGATGGATCAGTGTTGGGTGACTTGGTCACGTGTTGGTACCACATGCATTGTGTCTGCATTTGTGTTTGCATGGAATTGTAACATGTTAGGATGTCTTCCAGTGTTACAATTCTTTGGTTGATTATTGATCGGTGCATAATGACTTGTATGATTGGAACTGTGTGTTGAACCTGAATTTATGCTAAAATGGGTGAAATAATATGCTTGTGATATAATGTTGATTGAGAAGCTTATAATGCATGTTAATTATGAGAAATCTCACCCTTATTTTAATGATTTCAGATTAAAGTTAGCAGCTAAGGAGTTGGTGAGGATGGCTCTATAGCTATGTTACTTTAAGTCCGCGTGTCAGTGTCGTGCTCTGATAGGTTGTAACATTGGGGGAAACGTTTGAATGATGAGTTTTATTTTATACTCTATTGTTTAATTTATGTTGGGAATACTTATGAAGTGAAGTTATTCCGGTTTTGAGACATTTCCGCTGTGTAGAACATGATGTTGATTTGAATATTTATCTTAATAATTCCTTCAGTAAAGCACGATAACTGTAGATTTGAGGTTTTTATATTTATCCTGAATTATGACATCCCTGTTTTCCATGTTACTCTTATTTAATTAATATATTCGCGGGTTATTTAGAAGGGGTGTTACAACGGGGATGCGGAACCGGGGGTCATTACCGGGTTCCGCGGGATCACTAATTTATCTGTTTTTTTATCTGTTTTTTTAATGTAATGCATATGGGTGTGTTGGCTCCTAAACTCGACACCCTTGTTTTTATTAATATAAACCATTAGTCATGAGGGACGGTTTCGACCAGCTGATTCTATCGAAATGCTCATCAGAAGATGGCAAGGTACTGGGAGAATTTCTTCTAAGTAGGAATCTTGTTGCCTTCGACGTCGAAGGTGCTTCTCGACAAAGGTATTCGATGCTCTGAGTGGAACGATTTGAGATTCAAATATTTGGAGGGAAAACGGTTCCCAGCGGTTACCAAGTGCAATGTGCCAAGATCAGGAGCGTCGAATGCTGTGAGCATGCCAAGTGGAGTTATCTCGAAGCAGCGTAACCGCCCGACGGTTACTTGAGATGTGTTTAGTATAAATATTAGTTATTCACGTAGTTTTTCGCGTGTGTTCACAATTATATACAAGTCACTCATTTAGATTCAAGTACCCAGTGTGAGCGAAAGAATTGTTGAGAATGTATGTGTGAAATACCATTTAAATTAATCAAAGTCATTTATTTTCCAGAACTTTATTGCCTTTCATTTACTTTTCCCAGTCGAAGCCTTTATTTAAAGCTTTCTTTTATTCTGTCAAGTTTTCTTAATGCAATTTACATAAAGTGTCTTTATTTTCTTGTCATTTAACCATCATTAAACTTAGTCAAAACCCCAAAAATCAACCATGTCTTAGGATCAATCTGATCGATCCTGCGAGTCACCAAATAAGTAACCTTTTGGAGGATCAACGGTTGTTTACCAATTTTCACGGTAAACAAATTGGCACACCTGATGGGACCTTGTGTTGATTTTGAAGGTTAACCATATTTATACAGAATATCATCTTTTTCGAGAAGTATTGCATGTTATTGAGAAGTGGTAGAATATACACTAACAATACCAATACTTCCAGAAGAAGAGAAGCGATGGCGAATCCGCCAAACAATAGCGAAATCCCACAAACGAATGTGGGAACAACGGTTATCCCAACCGTAAGTGAAGCGATAATCGCTGGTTCAATACCAGCAGTAACGGTCACACAAACGGGGCCATTACCTCCGTTCACTGGCCCCAGAGTGCCTTTGGGAACTCCCCTACCAAGGGGAAATCCAGGAACTAGGCCTTATGTTCCCCCAGGATTTATGACAGGCGGTCCAAATCGAGAACCACTCTATGGCATGCCAACTTCTGAATTGACTAGCCTGACGAACGCTGTGTCCACTTTTTCAGACCCTTTAGTGAGTGCCTCTTCGCCACTCCAAGGTTCTGGAGTTGGTATGGCGAACAGAAATAGAACCCAACTCTTAGAAGGAACGTCCCAAGTAGCGCATGGCCTTACGAATGCCTCGACAGCAGTCTCGAGGCAACAAATGGACGAAAGCAACCACGATATGGTTCAAATGTTGGCACAAACTTTAAGTACAGTGCTGAATCCTCTAATACAAAACACCACCCAATCGAATCAGCAGATGACAGCGCAAATGACGCGTCTGGCTGATTTCTTTGGGGTACCCCAACCTATTCGACAGCCCCAAAGGGCGCAAATAAGGGGAAACCAAGGTATACTTCTAGAGGAAGAAACCACTATTAACCAAGTCCAGCAGCATGTCGAAGAAAACCTTAGGGCACGATTGGAGCAACCCGGGGTCGAAGAACCTAGGGTCATAGCCCCGGAGGTAAGGATAGTCAACAGAAACCAAAATGTTGACGAAGTAGTTCAGCACATCCAATACCAGAATATGGGTTTGGAAAATAATCTGGCAGCCATGATCGAAAGAATCATGACGCAAAATGGGATGAATATAGGCTTTCGTAGGCCCAACTTCACATCCCCACTGTCAGAATATGTGTTACAAACAGACTTACCTCCTAGATGTAAAGTCCCTAAGTTCACTAAATTTTCAGGGGACACGACAGAATCTACTGTCGAACATGTGGCGAGATACTTGATCGAAGTAGGAGATATTTCAAACAACGAAAACCTGAGGATTAAGTATTTCCCAAGTTCTCTAACAAAGAACACGTTTACTTGGTTCATAACTCTCCCCCCCAATTCGATCCATCATTGGACCCAGTTGGAGAGATTGTTCCATGAGCAATTCTACATGGGACAAACCAAGATAAGCCTGAAAGAATTGGCCAGTGTAAAGAGACGTTTCACTGAACCTATAGACGAATATCTAAATAGGTTTAGGTTGCTCAAAGAAAGATGCTTTACGCAAGTGCCAGAACATGAGTTAGTCGAAATAGCCGCAGGGGGCTTAGATTATTCCATTAGGAAGAAATTAGACACTCAATACCTGAGAGACATGGCCCAATTGGCCGTTAGAGTTCGACAGGTAGAATGCCTTAAGGCTGAAAAAGCCAAGGCGACAAAAACTCAGAAAAGAGAAAGGATAGCATATGTCGAAAGGGATGATGAAGATCCAGAAACCTTCGACGAAACTATAATCGTCGAAGAAAGCGAGGTCGATTTAGCGGAACTAAAACAAGGGCCACCATACTCTTGCAAACTGTTAGTCCCCTCAAGTGGAAAAAATCCCACTGGTCTGGAAAGGACCAATGATAGGTTCCCCAAAAAGACTTACAGTTTTGATATTACAAAATGTGATGAAATTTTTGACTTACTTGTAAAAGATGGCCAAATGATAGTACCCCCAGGGGTAAAAGTACCTCCTCTTGATCAAAGAAAGAAAAGAGGCTTTTGTAAATATCATAATTTTCTGGGCCATAAAACATCTCAATGTTTTCTTTTCAGGAATCTCGTGCAAGACGCTATCGAAGAAGGGAGGCTGAAATTTGCTGACAAGACCCCCATGACTGTGGACTCTAACCCTTTGCAGGCTGAAGCCCATTATGCTGAACCTTCAGAGGTGAACGTGATCGAGGCATCCAGAAGCCAGGCGAAGAGGCCAGGAATAACTATGGTCGAAGTCACCAAGGATCATGTCAACATGCCAATCTTTGGCAGTTTTTCTGGGAATCTATCTAGAAAAACAATTGAAGCGGTCCAAAAAGCGGTCGAAAGCCCAAAGCTGGAGACAGTTGGAGCCTAAAAATCTGGAATAAAACCCAGTTCCTACTTGGCTGCAGTTCAAGGCCAGACAGAGGACTTGGAGATTCAGATGAAGCAGTTGACTCTTGCCACCAAAGACACCATGAATGTCAACATGGTCGAAGTCTCTGAACCAAAAGCATCAGAGGAGGCCATTAGGCAAGAACAAGCCAACAAAACTGCTTTCCCTCGGGAAAATGAAAATCTGGCAGATTTCCTGCAAAGATGCCAAAATAAGAAGTCAGAAGTGATGTTGTGTCCTCGATGCAGCTCGATTTTCGACAAAAAAGCTGCTGAACATATCCAAAGTGTAAGAGCAGCAAACAGAAAAAGGGAAAGTGTTGATACTCGACATGACCCCAGAAGAACCTACCAAAAGGGTTCAAATCAAGAAAAGAGGCCACTGACTTTCAGGCCTCCAACCAATGTGCCAGTTGATACATGGTACAAAACATCAGGTCGAAAGAGGCCAAGCGAGGAAAGATGGCACTCCTTCGAAGTGCCAAGAGGTTCATCTTTTACACATAAGAAAGAACCTCAGGTTGCTACCCCTAAAGTGACCCAGGTATCAAGCAACTACAAAGGAAAGAATCCCATGTCTCGATCTCAATGGAGAAGATACCAGAGGCGGCGAAAGGCTGAGAGGGAAGCTGCTAATGAACCAAAGCCAGAATCAAGTTCAAATGTCCCTCAGAGAAAGCAGAGGAAGCCTCTGGAAAGACAACCAGTGACCAATAGGCTAGTCTGGCCTAACCAGGGTGAAGTTGATAACGAAGATGGCTCTGAGTCTGATGACACTTTAGATATCATGGTGAACATAGTCTCAGTTTTTCCAAGAGAGTTCAACCGCCAGGCGGAGGTCGAAGCAAGCGATTGGGAAGTTGAACAAGAAATGGCCAAGCATAGGCCAGTGTGCTACTTCGTCATGGATAATGGCGCTACTGAAGAGCAGAATGGGTTCTTCGAACCTCCTATAGAGGCGATGAAAAATCACCTCAAGCCTTTATTTATAAGGGCTAAACTCGAAGAAACCACAGTAAATAAGATCTTGGTGGACTGTGGGGCAACTATCAACATCATCCCTCACTTTATGCTAAGAAAAATAGGCAAGAGCGATGAAAACATCAAGCCTCACAACATGGTCTTGTCGAATTATGAAGGCGGCATAGGGACCACTATGGGTGTGATCCAACTGGACATCAAGGTGGGATCCATCCTTCGACCAACTATGTTTATGGTCATATCGGCCAAACCAAATTATAATCTTTTGTTGGGCCGAGAATGGATACATGGTGTTGGAGCTGTACCATCATCAATGCACCAAAGGTTGATACTATGGCGTCCTGATGGAATGGTCGAAAACATAGAAGCGGATCAAAGCTATTACTTGGGCGAAGTAAATCACCTAGGGATGGCAAACTTCGACAAAAATCTGGCTCACATTGGGCCATGCCCAGCACCTGACTTCGACTTGGCGCCAGCGCCAAATGCTTTTTGTTCCTTATACCTGCACCCTGAGCATGGTTTTCAATGGGACAGAGAAGACTTGTCCCACATTGATTTTAGTGGGCTAACTGATATCCAGCCAACTGGTTGGGGAAGTGAATTCAGTGACAATGACTGAGTCACAATCACTGCAGCGAATTTCGGCTTACGTAGCCGAAACAAGGATGATAACGGCTCTCGAAGCCGAAGTAAAATATATGGCCACACAAGCCAATGATCAAGAGTTACCTTCTGCAGGTCCTGGAAAGGATTTCGATCCAGAACCTCCTGATATCATGCCAGAAGGAATGCGGGAACAAAGGCTCGACGCCATCTATGACGATGAGCCTTTAGGATTCGAAAAGGACCCCTTAGCGAACAACATCAAAATGTTAGAGCAGGATCCTTTAGAAGAAATCAACTTGGGCGAAGGGTTAGAGAAAAAGCCAACTTACATTAGCGCAAAAATAGACCCAGAACTCAGGTTGGAAGTAATCCATTTGTTAAAGGAGTTCAAGGATTGTTTTGTATGGGATTACGACGAGATGCCTGGTCTCGACAGAGGATTGGTAGAACTTCAGTTGCCAATCAAACCTGGGAAGAAGCCAGTCAAGCAAAGTCCAAGACGTTTCGCTCCAGAAATACTGTCGAAGATCAAAGCGGAAGTCGAAAGACTGCTGAAGTGCAAATTCATACGAGCTACGAGGTATGTCGAATGGATTGCAAACATTGTGCCAGTGATTAAGAAAAATGGTACATTGAGGGTATGCATAGATTTCAGAGATTTGAATGTTGCTACACCCAAAGATGAATATCTTATGCCTGTGGCGGAAATGCTAGTCGATTCTGCCGCTGGCTATGAGTACCTGAGTATGCTCGATGGTTATTCAGGATATAATCAAATATTCATTGCTGAAGAAGATGTGTCGAAAACAGCTTTTTGATGCCCCGGGGCTTTAGGCACTTACGAATGGGTAGTGATGCCTTTTGGCCTAAAGAACGCTGGGGCAACATATCAGCGAGCGATGAACTCTATCTTCCATGATTTTATTAACACTTTTATGCAAGTATATATTGATGACATTGTTGTAAAATCTGTTTCCAGGAAGAACCATATAGACCACCTTCGACAATCATTCGAAAGAATGAGAGAACATGGTCTGAAAATGAACCCTTTGAAGTGTCCATTCTGTGTAAAAGCTGGAGATTTCTTGGGCTTCGTCGTCCACAAGAAAGGAATCAAAATCAAGCAGAACAAGACGAAGGCAATTCTGGAAGCGAAAGCGCCAGCGAACAAAAAGGAACTGCAATCTCTGCTAGGTAAGATAAATTTCTTGAGGAGATTCATATCTAACCTAAGTGGGAAAGCTCAAGCCTTTTCACCCTTACTTCGATTGAACAAAGAAAGATTCGAATGGGGGCAAGGGCAACAAGAAGCCTTCGACAAAATCAAAGGGTATCTCACAAAGCCACCTATTTTGGTGCCTCCTTGCAGCAACAGAAGTATGAGATTGTACATAGCTGCATCCGACAAAACTTTGGGAAGCATGTTAGCCTAAGAAGATGAAAATGGAGTCGAAAGACCCATTTACTATCTTAGTAGAGTTTTGAACGATGCAGAAACTAGATATAGTGAAGTTGAAAAATTATGTCTATGTCTTTATTTCTCTTGTACAAAGCTCAAACAATATATAAAACCAGTTGATGTGTATGTTTCGTCTCATTTTGATGTTTTCAAGCACATGTTGTCGAAACCCATCCTGCACAGCCGAATTGGCAAGTGGGCGCTAGCGTTAACTGAGTACTCCTTGACCTTTATGCCTCTTAAGGCAGTTAAAGGACAAGTGGTGGCAGACTTTATAGTCGACCACTCAATTCAGGTTGAGAATATAAATTATGTGGAGATAGAGCCTTGGAAATTCTACTTCGATGGTTCCAGCCATAAAGATGGAACAGGAGTAGGGGTCTTGATTATTTCTCCAGAAAAAATTCCAACAACATTCAAGTACAAGATATCAGGTACTTGTTCGAACAATGAGGCTGAGTACGAAGCTCTAATTACTGGCCTTGAGATATTGTTGGAATTGGGGGCAACTCGAGTCGAAATAATGGGAGACTCGGAGTTAGTCATTAAGCAAGTCACAAAAGAATATAAGTGCATAAGAGAAAATCTTATTATGTACTTTGTGATAGCAAATCGTTTATTGAAAAAATTCGAAATGGTCAACATTCGACACATACCCAGATTGGAAAATGAAATAGCCAATGATTTGGCACAAATTGCATCTGGGTACAAAATTTCAAAAACGAGATTACAAAGAGCAATCGAAGTCCGAGAAAAAATAAAAGCAACTAGTCTGTCACCAACAGATTTGAAATCGACAAGACTAGGGTATGCTGATCAAAGGAACTTTGAAATATCGTTCATAGACAATTTGTCAGAGCAAGATTGGAGGAAACCCATTGTGGATTATCTACAAAATCCAGCAGCTTCGACAGAACGGAAAATAAAATATAGGGCGTTGAGTTACGTACTCATGGGTAATGAGTTATTTAAAAAGACGCCTGAAGGGGTATTGCTAAAGTGCTTAAGTGAAACTGAAGCATACATAGCCCTTTCGACTACGCACGCTGGAGCATGTGGGGCTCACCAAGTAGGCCATAAGATGAAATGGTTGTTGTTTCGACAAGGACTATACTGGCCCACTATCTTGAAAGATTGTGTCGAGTTTGCGAAGGGTTGCCAAGAATGTCAAATCCATACAGGCATCCAACATGTACCAGCAAGCGAACTTCACTCAATAGTGAAACCTTGGCCCTTTAGAGGATGGGCGTTGGACCTTATTGGAGAGATTCGACCAGCATCATCAAAGAGCCAGAAGTATATACTGGTAGGCATTGATTATTTCACTAAGTGGATCGAAGTTGTTCCTTTAGTCAGTGTAGACCAAGAAAATGTCATTGAATTTATTCAAAAGAACATTATCTTTAGATTTGGAATCCCTGAAACTATAACGACTGATCAAGGATCAGTTTTCACCGGTCGAAAGATGCAGGAATTCGCTCAAGAAATAGGCTTTAGACTCCTAACATCAACGCCTTATTATGCACAGGCAAACGGTCAAGTCGAAGCAGCGAATAAAATAGTGATTGGCTTGATAAAAAAGCATGTAGGGAAGAAGCCAAAAAATTGGCATAAGACGTTAGACCAGATCTTGTGGGCCTGTCGAACGTCCCCAAAAGAAGCCATAGGTACAACACCATATCGGCTAACTTTTGGTCATGACGCAGTGTTGCCAGCGGAAATTTGTCTTCAATCTGCAAGGGTTCAGAGACATCATGATATCCCCTCTGAGGTTTATTGGGATATGATGTTAGACGAACTAGTAGATTTAGACGAAGAGAGACTACGCGCTCTCGACCTACTAAGGATTCAGAAGAAAAGAGTAGAAGACTCTTACAATAAAAAAGTAAAACCTAAGGCATTTTCGCCTGGAGAATTAGTTTGGAAGGTGATTCTCCCCATGGATCGAAGGGATCGAAGCATGGGAAAATGGTCACCCAAATGGGAAGGACCATTCAGAATTATCCAAACTTTTTCTGGTGGAGCTTATGAAGTCGAAGAGTTAGGTGAAGATAAAAGACTCTTGAGAGTAAACGACAAATATTTGAAAAAGTATAAACCTATGCTCCAAGAGATCAAAATAAATAGCAAGTAATGATCAAATTAACCATAAATAGCCAAAATGGAAAATTTTATAAGAATTAGCCAAAATGGTTACATTGTCAAATAAATATTACAATACATGGTTAATAAATGGCTGAGTAAATTAAAAGGGGATAGAATCTCTAAGTCGAAGGTACTTGGCCTGCTGCAACTCCAGTCTTTTGTTGCACAAGGCAGTTGCCTGGGAAAGCTTGGCAATCTGGTCATCGAAGGCTTGGGCTTTCTCAGCAAACTTTAGGCCTCGTGTAACTTCAGCTTGGCTCTCTGTGTCTGAAACAGTCGAGAGAAGCTCCTCCTTACGCTTGGTATTAGCATTTATCTTGGCCTCCAGCTCTTCGATTTGCGCCTTTATAGAGGCATTGTCTCGATCTATGGCGTCAATTTCTTCTTGCTTGGATGCCTTCTGCTTCAACAACTCTGCAATTCGAGAAGTCGTCTCAGCTACCTCAGTCCAGGCAGAAGAACTTTTGCCATGTAGCGCTTCGAGCTGGCTGTTGAAGCCCCTCTGACGTCGATAGTCCGCGGAGACTTGGTCAACAATGGAGTATAACTCCAAGATAAAGCTCGAAACCTCTGGAGTCACAACAAGCAAGTCGACTGCATTCAAAACAGCTCCCAAACAAGACGGAGCAGTAGGATCCCCCTCCAAAGCCTTCATCAGATCTTTCTTGAAGAACTGAGCCTTGACCTTCATCAAAGCCTGATCAAGAGGAGAAGTCGAAGTGGACTTCCCCGATGCAGTAGAAGCATCATGACTAAGGTCAGATGAACTTCCCCTACTCTCGATAATGGCATTCAGGTAGCCAATGGGATCAGTTTGCTTCAAGAGTGCCAAGTCTTCTTTAGACTTAGGCTTTGTCGAGGTGGTAACCCTTACAGCAACGTTGGCTTGGGGTTGAAGTTGTTGAGTAGCATTTGCATCGACATGACTCTCTTCGACATGTAGTTCTGTAGTGTCAGCATCAGCGTGATCCCCTTCGTCATGTTGTTCCTCTGACAGATCAACCACTTGAGTTTCCTTTGGTTGTTGTTCCTCTACTTCGGCAATGGCTTCATCATTCGCCAATTCTTCCTCTTGTTGCCTACTGTGTTCAGCAGAGTCTTGTGTCTCTGAAGTCTTTGGTGCTGAACTTTCGGTGGTCTCCTGAAAATAGAAGAGGAAGAATCTTCTGGTTTAGAAAGAGACACAATCGAAAGTGAGCATCGACACCTGAGTTAAAAATGGTCAGAGAAACTACCTGCAGAGGAATTTCATCCCCAGGGCTGGAATTATCACTTTCAATGGGTTTATTGAGCAAAACATTTAGCTCCTCCTCCTTGGGCTCTTCGATAATCACGGGAGGTGGCCTGGGTCTTCTCCCTGCAACCTTTATTCTGATCATGGGTCGAGACTCAAGAGAAGGAGCATCTTTCTTCACTTTTCTTCGTTTAAGAGGAGCGGGGGGAGATTCGTCCTCGTCGTCACTCCCAGATTCGACCGTTAGTGCAGGTCGTTTCTTGGGTGAAGGTGCCTGAAAGCCAATTGGAGTTCGATTTAGAACGCCACATCAAAAATCAGGATGTTAAAACCAGAAGGAAATAATAAAAGTTTGGTTACCGGTGCTGAAGGTTTTGTCGAGGGACCTCCTCCCTGATGGCTTTCTGTGGTTTTTGCCGGTGCTGAAGGTTTTGTCGAGGGACCTCCTCCCTGATGGCCTTCTGCGGCTTTCTTTGCTGCAGGCTTTCGAACAACTGAAAAAAGATGCGTTCACAAGTTATAATCAACAAGTTACAAGTCAAAATGGAAAGACAAAAGTAATTGGAGAGTGAACGTACATTTCTTTATTTTGTCAAGGACTAGAACGAGGGACTTCTGAAGTTCGTCCACAAAACCTTTTTCGTCAAAGAACTCTTCAGCATAATAGCTCTTCCACCAGTCTTCGAAAGATGGTGAACAGAGGAAGTTAAGTTGATAGTCGAACAGTGAAAGTACTGTTCGACCAGCGTACCTGCCAATGTGCTTGGTGGCAGCATCCTCAGTATAATCATTGCAAAAATATAACATTGATTTCTCCCTAGGAAAAATGGGAGAAGGAAGTGATTGGATGATACCAAACTGTCGAGAGACCAAGTTTGGCTGGTAAGCGATTAAGCTCAGGTGATTCTTGGAACTCTTAAAGCGCAGTGGAATTATTCTGGGTGTGAGAAATGCTTCCCACATTATTGTGTGTTCTTCGACATGAGGGTCACCTGACGACTTGGGATGGGGCCTGGTGAACCATTCCGGACCAACCTTTCGACGAGCGAAGGGAGCCATGGTCGAGGTGAATTCTTTTCTTCTTGCAAACATCAAGACGAAGTTTGCAAAAGTCCGTTGGAGTTCCAGCCCATCCTCAGTCGGAGTCAGTAAAGCCAATCTGGTGCCTTCGATACGCCTGTTGGCTATCTCAGGAGCTTGCTCGTTTATCTGAGTTTTCTGAGGTAAGAAAGACTCAAAAGTGGCATTTAGCCATAGTTGAAGTAGCCAAAAGGGTCCTGCAAGCAACAAACTGGCTCTATTTTCGATGACCTTTAACAGAGTCGCTCCACTGCTGATCGATTCATACAGATTCGCCAGGATTAATTCTGTCAAACAAATGTTTTGGCCATGGTGAAGCTGGGTAGCGAGGGTGACCATTTTCTTCGTCACCTGAAGAGACTTTGTGCAGAACACAAAGCGTGACAGCCAAAGGTCTAGAAACGCAATGTACTCCACATCCGTCACATTGGCTGTCGACCTATCATGGTAGTGGTTGATATAGGTGGTATAGGTGGGTTTAGTAGCTGAAAACCCAATTTGGTCTTCCGACATTTCCTCTGGGTCGAAATAATCCCCAGTTGGTCGAAGACCGGTGATAGCAGCCACGTCGAAAAGAGTGGGTGTTAGCATTCCACAAGGCAAGTGGAAAGTGAAGTGATTATAATCCCAGAAAAGCAAAGAGGCTATCAGCATCTCAGGGGAGTAGTTGAGACCAGTCTTCGACAGCATGACTAGGTCGTATATCCCCAGGTTCTTCCAGATCGAAGCCTGGATTTTTTCCATCTTCTCTAGCCAAGCGCTGTAGTCTGGTGTAAGGCTAGGGCTAGACCTAAAAGCCCTAACACCCCTATTGAAGAAGCGAAGATCTATCTTCTCCTTAGCAGGATCTTAGTTGTCATCTGCAGCCTTTTTGGAACACCCAACAGGTTTGAGCGCCTCAAGCACCGGGAAGAAGTTCTTGATCTTCGAAGATTCATCAATGCATGTGGATAACGGGCCAGACATGGCGAAAATATGGTTGGAGTATCCAACCGGAATCAGTAGTTGATGAGAATAAGCCTCACGCTCAGCAGTTCCCAGGGGTTCAGGAACCCTTCGCATGCCTGTAGAGTTAACTGTTGGAACAGTTGAGAAGATTTTTGGTTTAGCATTTCTAGAAGGAATGTTGGAACTAGGAGCATTAGAGGAACCTGAAGCCATTTTTGGGTTAAGATTGAAGGTGAGTGAAGAACAAAGTGTTTGCAGGTGTTAGCAGAGATTTTGTGTTCAACAATAAGGTTTGGATGCAGAATAGAGTGAAAAAGTCCCACAATGGGTACTTAGCGCTATTTATAGTGGTTGGGAAATCACAAAATTCGAGGCCATTTAATGTTGCAGATGATAGTGGGGCACGTGGCGCTCCTTCGCTGACATAGCCGTTCTGCAGAAACGAAACGGTGCAGCGTGCACCCTCGTTTTTGGGAAATTGTCATGATGACAATCTGTGAAAAGACATTGGGCACGCTAAACGCCTTACTGAGGTGACGTCTTAGGTACAGATGGAATGATGGCTTTTTCTTGGGATTTTCAGTTGGTTGGTAGAAGACAAAAAGCGCACAGGTTAATCTGTGACTAAGAATGAAGGACAGGTGTCGAGTGGAATCTCAAAGAATGCCTTTTTCTTTTCCTTAGCAGCGAAATAAGGCATTCTTGGGGGGCAATTTGTTGGCTCCTAAACTCGACACCCTTGTTTTTATTAATATAAACCATTAGTCATGAGGGACGGTTTCGACCAGCTGATTCTGTCGAAATGCTCATCAGAAGATGGCAAGGTACTGGGAGAATTTCTTCTAAGTAGGAATCTTGTTGCCTTCGACGTCGAAAGTGCTTCTCGACAAAGGTATTCGATGCTCAGAGTGTGTTGGCTCCTAAATTCGACACCCTTGTTTTATTAATGTCAGCCATTAAAGCTGGAAGATGTTTTCGACTAGCTAGGCCCGTCGAAATGCCCATCGAAAGATGGCAAGGTACTTAGAAGATTTCTTCCAAGGGAGGAGTTGGTTGCCTTCGATGTCGAAGGTGTTTCTCGTCGAAGATGCTTCTCGATGAATGTGTTCGATGGTTCAGAGTGGAACGGTTTGAAATTCAAGCGTTTGGAGGGAAAACGGTTTCCAGCGGTTACCAGGTGCAACGTGCAAGGATCTGGAGCGTCGAACGTTGAGAACGTGCCAAGTGGAATCATCTCGAAGCAGTGTAACTGCCCGACGGTTACTTGGGATGTTTTAGTATAAATAGTAGTAGTCATGTAGTTTCTCGCGTGTGTTCACAATTCTATACAAAGTCACTCATATAGATTCGAGTACCCAGCGTGTGAGAAAGAATTGTTGAGAAATGTATGTGTGAAACACCAACTTTATTAATCAAAGTCATTTACTTTTCCAGAAATTTACTTGCTTTCTTCTTTACATTCCTGTCGAACCCTCTCATTTAAAGCCTTATTTATTTTACCAAGTCCTTTCTTCATGCAATTTACTTAAAGCCTTTTTATTTTATTGTCATTTAACCCATATTCAATTTAATCCAAAACTTCAAAATCAACCTATGTCCTAGGATCAATCTGATCGATCCTGCGAGTAACCAAATAAGTAACCATTTAGAGGATCAGCGGTTGTTTACCAAATACCCAGGTAAACAAATTGGCACACCTGGTGGGACTGTGTGTTGATTGTTGAAAATAATCTCATCCTTTTCAAGGAGCGTTGTATGTTATTGAGAAGTGGTAGAATATACACTAACGATAACAATACTGCCAGAAGAAGGGAAGAGATGGCGAATCCGCCAAACAATAACGAAATCCCACAAACGAATGTGGGAGCAACGGTTAGTACGACCGTAAGTGAAGCGACAACTGTTGGTTCGACACCAGCAGTAACGGTCACAACTACGGGGCCATTACTTTCGTTCACGGGCCCCAGGATGCCTTTGGGAACTCCCCCACCAAGGGGAAATTTAGGCACAAGGCCTTTTGCGCCACCAGGATTTATGCCACTCTATGGTATGCCAACTTCTGAATTGGCTAGCCTGACGAATACTACGTCCACTTTTTCAGACCCTTTAGTGAGTGCCTCTTCGCCACTCCAAGGTTCTGGAGTAGGCATGGCGAATAGAAATAGGACCCAACTCTTAGGAGGAACGTCCCAAGTAGCCCATGGCCTTACAAATGCCTCGACAGCAGTCTTGAGGCAACAAATGGACGAAAGCAACCATGATATGGTGCAAATGTTGGCACAAACTTTGAGTACAATGCTAAACCCTCTAATACAAAACACTACTCAATCGAATCAGCAAGTGACAACGCAAATGACGCGTTTGGCTGATTTCTTTGGAGTACCCCAACCTATTCGACAGCCCCAAAGGGCGCAAATAAGGGGTAACCAGGGGATATTCTTAGAGGAAGAAACCACCATCAACCAGGCTCAACAGCCTGTCGAAGAAAACCTTAGGGCACGATTGGAGCAACCCGTCGAGGAACCTAGGGTAATAACCCCAGAGGTAAGGTTAATTAACAGAAACCAAAATGCTGACGAAGTGGTTCAGCATATCCAATACCAAAACATGGGTTTGGAAAACAATCTGGCAACTATGATCGAAAGGATCATGACTCAGAATGGGATGAACATGGGCTTTCGAAGGCCCAACTTTACATCTCCATTGTCAGAATACGTGTTACAAACAGACTTACCTCCTAGATGTAAAGTCCCCAAATTCACTAAGTTCTTGGGGGACACGACAGAATCTACTGTCGAACATGTGGCGAGATACTTGATCGAAGCAGGAGATATTTCGAATAACGAAAACCTGAGGATCAAGTATTTCCCAAGTTCTTTAACAAAGAACGCTTTTACTTGGTTTACAACTCTCCCCCCCAATTCGATCCATCACTGGACCCAGTTGGAAAGATTGTTCCATGAACAATTCTACATGGGGCAAACCAAGATAAGTCTGAAGGAATTGGCCAGTGTAAAGAGACGTTTCACTGAACCTATAGACGAATATCTAAATAGGTTTAGGTTGCTTAAGGCGAGATGTTTTACACAAGTGCCAGAACATGAGTTAGTCGAAATAGCCGCAGGCGGTTTAGATTATTCCATTAGGAAGAAGCTAGACACCCAATACCTGAGAGACATGGCCCAACTGGCCGATAGAGTTCGACAGGTAGAACACCTCAAAGCTGAAAAAGCAAAGGCAACGAAAACTCACAAGAGAGAGAGGATAGCGTACGTTGAGATGGATGACGAAGATCCGGAATCCTTCGACGATACTTTAGTTGTCGAAGAAGGAGAAGTCGATTTAGCAGAACTGAAACAAGGGCCACCATACTCTTGTAAACTGTTAGTCCCCTCAAGTGGGAAAAATCCCATTGGTCCAGAAAGGACCAACGATAGGTTCCCCAAAAAGACTTATAGTTTTGACATCACAAAATGTGATGAAATATTCGACTTGCTTGTTAAAGATGGCCAAATGATAGTACCCCCAGGGGTAAAAGTGCCTCCTCTTGATCAAAGAAAGAAGAGAGGTTTTTGCAAATATCATAATTTTTTGGGCCATAAAACTTCTCAATGTTTTCTTTTCAGGAACCTTATGCAAGACGCTATCGAAGAAGGGAGGTTGAAGTTTGCTGACAAAACCCCCATGGCTGTCGACTCAAATCCATTGCAGGCTGAAGCCCACTATGCTGAGCCCTCTGAGGTGAACGTGATAGAAGCAACCAGGAGCCAGTCGAAGAAGCCAGGAATTACAATGGTCGAAGTCTCAAAGGACCACATCAATATGCCAATCTTTGGCAGTTTTTCTGGAAATTTATCCAGGAAAACAATTGAAGCAGTTCAGAAAGCGGTCGAAAGCCCGAAGTTGGAGACCGCTGAAGCACAAAAAACTGGACCAAAACCCAGTTCCCACTTGGCCACAGTTCAAGGCCAGACGGAGAATCTGGAGATACAAATGAAGCAGTTAACTCTTGCTAACAAAGATACAATGAATATCAACATGGTCGAACTTTCTGACCCAAAAGCATCAGAAGAGGCCATGAGGCAAGAACAAGCTAATAAGACTGCTTTCCCTCGGGAAAATGAAAATTTGGCAGATTTTCTACAAAGATGCCAGAAAAAGAAATCAGAGGTGATGTTGTGTCTAAGATGCAGTTCGATCTTTGACAAAAAAGCTACTGAGCACATTCAAGGCGTAAGAGCAGCGAATAAGAGAAGGGAAAATGTTGATCTTCAACATGATCCCAGAAGAGCCTCCCAAAGAGGTTCAAACCAAGAAAAGAGGCCATTGACTTTTAGGCCTCCCACAAATGTGCCAGTAGATACTTGGTACAAAACCTCTGGTCGAAAAAGGCCAAGTGAGGAGAGATGGCACTCTTTCGACGTGCCAAGAGGTTCCTCTTTGACTCAAAAGAAAGATCCTCAAGTTGCTGCACCTAAAGTTGCACAAGTGTCAAGCAACTACAAAGGTAAAAATCCCATGTCTCGATCTCAATGGAGGAGATACCAAAGGAGATGAAAAGCTGAAAGGGAGGCTGCCAACGAACCAAAGGCAGAAACCAGTTCGAATGTTCCTCAAAGGAAGCAAAGGAAACCTCTAGAAAGAGAGCCAGTAACCAACAGGCTAGTTTGGCCTAACCAAAGTGAAGTCGAAGACGAAGACGATTCTAAGTCTGATGATACTTTGGACATAATGGTGAATATAGTCTCAGTGCTGCCCAGAGAATTCAACCGACAAGTGGAGGTCGAAGCAAGTGACTGGGAAGTAGAACAAGAAATGGCCAAACACAGGCCAGTGTGCTATTTCGTCATGGACAATGGCACCACTGAGGAACAAAATGGGTTCTTCGAGCCACCTACAGAGGCGATGAAAAATCACCTCAAGCCTTTATTCATAAGGGCTAAACTCGAAGAAACTACTGTGAATAAAATATTGGTGGATTGTGGGGCAACCATCAACATTATTCCTCACTCTATGCTAAGGAAAATTGGCAAAAGGGATGAGGACATTAAGCCTCACAACATGGTCTTGTCGAACTATGAGGGCGGCATAGGGACCACTATGGGAGTGATCCAGTTAGATATCAAAGTAGGGTCTATCCTTCGACCAACAATGTTCATGGTCATATCGGCCAAACCTAACTACAATCTTTTGTTGGGCCGTGAATGGATTCATGGTGTTGGAGCTGTGCCATCATCAATGCATCAGAGGCTGCTCCTATGGCGTCCAGATGGGATGGTCGAAAACATAGAGGCAGATCAAAGTTATTACCTAGGCGAAGTGAATCACCTAGGGTTGGCAGATTTCGACAAGAACTTGGCTCACATAGGGCCATGTCCAACACCTGGCTTCGACATGGCGCCAGCGCCAAACACTTTTTGTTCCCTATACCTGCATCCTGAGCATGGTTTCCAATGGGACAGAGAAGACTTGTCCCACATAGACTTCAGTGGGTTAACTGATATCCAACCAACTGGTTGGGGAAGTGAATTCAGTGATAATGACTGAGTCACAATCTTTGAAGCGAATTTCGGCTTATGTAGCCGAAACTAAGATGATAACGGCTCTCGAATCCGAAGTAAAGTACATGGCCACACAGGCCAATGATCAACAGTTATCTGCTGCAGGTCCAGGAAAGGATTTCGATCCAAAACCCCCTGATATCGTGCAAGAAGAAATGCAGGAACAGAGGCTCGACGCCATCTATGACGATGAGCCTTTGGGCTTCGAAAAGGACCCCTTGGCGAACAACATTAAAATGTTAGCGCAAGATCCTTTAGAAGAAATCAACTTAGGCGAAGGGTCAGAGAAAAGGCCAACTTACATCAGCGCCAAAATTGATCCAGAATTTAGGTTGGAAGTAATCCAATTGCTGAAAGAGTTCAAAGACTGTTTTGCATGGGATTACGACGAAATGCCTGGTCTCGACAGAGGATTGGTAGAACTTCAGTTGCCAATCAAACCTGGGAAGAAGCCAGTCAAGCAAAATCCAAGGCGCTTCGCTCCAGAAATACTGTCGAAGATCAAAACGGAAGTCGAAAGACTGCTGAAATGCAAATTCATACGTGTTACAAGGTATGTCGAATGGATTGCAAACATTGTGCCAGTAATTAAGAAAAATGGTACATTAAGGGTGTGCATAGATTTCAGAGATTTGAATGCTGTTACACCCAAAGATGAATATCCTATGCCTGTGGCGGAAATGCTAGTCGATTCTGCCGCTGGCTATGAATACCTGAGTATGCTCGATGGTTATTCAGGATATAATCAAATATTCATTGCTGAAGAGGATGTGTCGAAAACAGCTTTTCGATGCCCTCGGGCCTTAGGCACTTACGAATGGGTAGTGATGCCTTTTGGCCTAAAGAACGCTGGGGCAACATACCAGCGAGCAATGAATACTATCTTCCATGATTTTATTAACACTTTTATGCAAGTATATATTGATGACATTGTTATAAAATTTGTTTCCAGGAAGAATCATATTGACCACCTTCGACAATCATTCGAAAGAATGAGAGAACATGGTCTGAAGATGAACCCTTTGAAGTGTGCATTCTGTGTGAAAGCTGGAGATTTCTTGGGCTTCGTTGTCCACAAGAAAGGAATCGAAATCAACCAGAACAAGACGAGGGCAATTCTGGAAGCGAAAGCGCCATCGAATAAGAAGGAACTGCAATCTCTCTTAGGCAAGATAAATTTCTTAAGGAGGTGTATATCTAATCTAAGTGGGAAAGCTCAGGCCTTTTCACCCTTACTTCGACTGAATAAAGAAGGGTTCGAATGGGGGCAAGAGCAACAAGAAGCCTTCGACAAAATCAAAGGGTACCTCACTAAGCCACCTATTTTGGTGCCTCCTTGTAGCAATAGGAGTATGAGATTGTACATAGCTGCATCCGACAAAACTTTGGGAAGCATGTTAGCCCAAGAGGATGAGAATGGAGTCGAAAGACCCATTTACTATCTCAGTAGAGTTTTGAACGATGCAGAAACTAGATATAGTGAAGTTGAAAAATTGTGTCTATGTCTGTATTTCTCTTGTACAAAACTCAAGCAATATATAAAACCAGTTGATGTGTATGTTTCGTCTCATTTTGATGTTTTCAAGTATATGTTGTCGAAACCTATCTTGCATAGTCGAATTGGCAAGTGGGCATTAGCATTAACTGAATACTCCTTGACCTTTATGCCTCTTAAGGAAGTAAAAGGACAAGTGGTTGCAGACTTTATAGTCGGCCACTCAATTCAAGTTGAGGATATTAATTATGTGGAGATAGAGCCTTGGAAATTCTACTTCGATGGTTCCAGCCATAAAGATGGAACAGGGGTAGGAGTCTTGATTATTTCTCCAGAAAAAATTCCAACAACATTCAAGTACAAAATATCAGGTTCTTGTTCGAACAATGAGGCTGAGTACGAAGCTCTAATTACTGGCCTTGAGATATTGTTGGAATTGGGGGCAACTCGAGTCGAAATAATGGGAGACTCAGAGTTAGTCATTAAGCAAGTCACAAAGGAATATAAATGCATAAGAGAAAATCTCATTATGTACTTTGTGATAACAAATCGTTTATTGAAAAAATTTGAAACACTCAATATTCGACACATACCCAGAGTCGAAAATCAAATAGCCAACGACTTGGCACAAATTGCATCTGGGTATAAGATTTCAAAAACGAGATTACAAAGAGCAATCGAAGTTCGAGAAAAGATAAAAGCAACTTGTCTATCACCAACAGACTTGGAATCGACGAGACTAGGATATGCTGATCAAAGTAACTTCGAAATTTCGTTCATAGATAATTTGTCAGAGCAAGATTGGAGGAAACCCATTGTGGACTATCTTCAAAATCCAGGAGCTTCGACAGAACGAAAAACAAAATACAGGGCGTTGAGTTATGTACTCATGGGTAATGAGTTATTCAAGAATACGCCTGAAGGGGTATTGCTGAAATGTTTAAGTGAAACTGAAGCATACATAGCCCTTTCGACTACGCATGCTGGGGAATGTGGGGCTCACCAAGCAGGCCATAAGATGAAATGGTTGTTGTTTCGACAAGGACTATATTGGCCCACTATGCTGAAAGATTGTGTTGAGTTCGCCAAAGGTTGTCAAGAGTGTCAAGTCCATACAGGCATCCAACATGTACCAGCAAGCGAACTTCACTCGATAGTGAAGCCTTGGCCCTTTAAAGGATGGGCGTTGGACCTCATTGGAGAGATTCGACCAGCATCATCAAAGAGTCAGAAATACATACTGGTAGGCATTGATTATTTTACTAAGTGGATCGAAGCTATCCCTTTAGTCAATGTAGACCAAGAAAATGTCATTGAATTTATTCAAAAGAACATTATCTTTAGGTATGGAATCCCTGAGACGATAACAACTGATCAAGGATCAGTTTTCACTGGTCGAAAGATGCAGGAATTTGCTCAGGAAACAGGTTTCAAACTCCTAACATCAACGCCTTACTATGCACAGGCGAATGGTCAAGTCGAAGCAGCAAATAAAGTAGTGATTGGCTTGATAAAAAAGCATGTTGGGAAGAAACCAAAGAATTGGCACAAGACGTTTGACCAGATTCTGTGGGCTTGTCGAACGTCCCCAAAAGAAGCCACTGGTACAACACCATATAGGCTAACTTTTGGCCATGATGCAGTGTTGCCAGCAGAAATTTGTCTTCAATCTGCAAGGGTTCAGAGGCATTATGATATTCCCTCTGAAATTTATTGGAACATGATGTTAGACGAACTGGTGGATTTAGACGAAGAGAGATTGCGCGCTCTTGACCTACTCAGGCTTCAGAAGAAAAGAGTAGAAGACTCTTATAATAAAAAGGTAAAACCTAAGGTATTTTTGCCTGAAGAGCTAGTTTGGAAGGTAATTCTTCCCATGGATCGAAGGGATCGAAGCATGGGGAAATGGTCACCCAAATGGGAAGGACCATTCAGAGTTATCCAAACTTTTTCTGGTGGAGCCTATGAAGTCGAAGAGTTGGGTGAAGACAAAAGGCTCTTGAGAGTAAATGGTAAATATTTGAAAAAATACAAACCCACACTCCAAGAGATAAAAATAAAATAATAAAATAATAAGACTAAATTAACCATAAAAAGCCAAAATGGAAATTTTTTATAAAATTAGCCAAGATGGCAATGTTGTCGAATATAGATTACAAAATATGGTTACAAAAGCTGAATCAATCAGAAGGGAACAGAGTCCTTGAGTCGAAGGTATTTGACTTGCTGCAGCTCCAATCTTTTCTTGCACCAGGCATTCTCCTGCACAAGCTTGGCAATCTGAGCGTCGAAGCCTTGGGCCTTCTCAGCAAATTCCAGGCCCTGTTTGATCTCATTTTGACTCTCGGTGTCGGGGATGGTCGAAAGAAG
This sequence comes from Vicia faba, assembly GCA_948472305.1. Taxonomy (NCBI): domain Eukaryota; kingdom Viridiplantae; phylum Streptophyta; class Magnoliopsida; order Fabales; family Fabaceae; genus Vicia; species Vicia faba. Next base: position 447,137,501 of record OX451738.1, on the reverse strand, counting down.
TTCCTCCTTGCGTTTAGTGTTGGCATTTATCTTAGCCTCTATTTCTTCGATTTGTGCCCTGAAGGAAGCATTCTCTCGATCGATGGCATCGACTTCTTCCTGTGTAGATGCTTTTCGCTTCGACAACTCCGCAATTCGAGAAGTCGTATCCGAAACAGCAGTCCACGCAGAGGAGCTTTTGCCATATAACACCTCAAGCTGACTATTAAAGCCCCTTTGGCGCCTATAATCTGCTGAGACTTGATCAATCATAGAGTGTAACTCCATGATCAAGCCTGAAACTTCTGGAGCTACAACTAACAAGTCGACAGCATTCAAAACATCCCTCAAGTATGATGGAGCAGTGGGGTCCCCCTCTAAAGCCTTCATCAAGTCCTTCTTGAAAAACTGGGTCTTAACCTTCGCTAAAGCTTCATCAAGAGGAGAGGTTTCAGTGGACTTCCCCGACAGGGTAGGAACCTCCTGACTAGCATCGGATGAACTCTTGCTCTCGATGATTGCGTTGAGATAGCTAACAGGGTCAGTTTGTTTCAAGAGTTCTAAGTCCTCTTTCGACCTGTGCTTCGTTGAGGTAATAGCCCTTGCAACAACATTGTCTTGGGTTTGAGGCTGTTGAGTGTTAGGTGTCTCGACTTGTTCCCCTTTGACTCGGACTGGGGCAGTACCAGCGTCATCTTGGTGCCCTTCACCAGCGGCACCTTGGTTTTCTTCGCCAGCATTGCCATGGTCCCCTTCGTCACGATTCTCTTCTGACAGATCCACCACCTGAACCTCTTTTGGTTGTTGTTCTTCCGTTTGAGGATCCTCTGCTGGTTTTTCTACCGTCTCAGCATTGGCCTCATTTATTTCAGTGTGGGCTTCGTCATTTTCCAAGCCTTTTTCTTGTGGCCTGCTGAGTTCAGCAGACTCCAGTGTTTCAGAGGTCCTTGGCGGCGAGCTTTCAGTGGTGTCCTGAGAAAGGAAAGAAGAAGAATCTTCAGAAATCGAAAGAGACATAATCGAATGCAGGTATCTACACCTAAGTTACAAAAAGGTCTAAGAGATTACCTGTAAATTAGCTTCAGCCCCAGGGCTGGAATTGTCGCTTTCGACAGACTTATTGAGAAGAACGTTTAACTCCTCCTCCGTTGGCTCCTCAATGATCACTGGAGGTGGCCTGGGCTTTCTCCCAGCAACCTTTATTCTAATTGTTCGACCCTCAGGAGCAGGAGCAGGAACAGGAGCGTCCTTCGTCAGCTTTCGCCTTTTTAGAGGAGCAGGAGGAGAATCACCTTCTTCATCGCTCCCAGATTCGACCACCAGTGCTGGCCGTTTCTTGGGCGAAGGTGCCTAAAAAACCAATGGGAATTCGATTTAGCAATTGCATCGAAAGTCAAAAGTCGAAAGCCGGAAGAAAATAATGAAAGTCTGGTTACCGATATAGAAGGCTTCTTCGAAGGGCCTTCCCCCTGTTGGTTGGTTGTGGTCTTCGCCGGCGCTGTAGTCTTCGCCGGCGGTCGAGGTTTTGTTGAGGGGCCTCCTCCCTGTTGGCTCTCTGTAGCCTTCTTGGCTACAGGATTTCGAACAACTGAAATCAAATAAATAGTTAACGGGCTAGCAGTCGAAAGAGAAAGACAAAGTAATGTGAAAGGATGAACTTACATTTCTTTATTTTGTCCAACACAAGGACAAAAGATTTCTGAAGCTCATCCGCGAAGTCCTTCTCGTCGAAAAACTCCTCAGCGTAATAACTTTTCCACCACTCCTCGAAGGATGGTGAGCAAAGAAAGTTGAGCTGGTAGTCAAACAACGAGAGAACTGTTCGACCAGCATATCTTCCGATATGTTTAGTGGCCTGTTCTTCGGTGTAATCATTGCAGAAATACAACATGGACTTCTCTCTTGGAAAAATTGGAGAAGGCAGGGTTTGAATAATACCAAACTGGTGAGATACCAGATTTGGTTGGTATGCAATCAGACTCAAGTGAGTCTTAGAGCTCCTGAATCAAAGAGGCATGATCCTTGGTGTGAGGAACGCCTCCCACATTATTGTATGTTCGTCGACATTAGGACCACTCGACGTCCTTGGATGTGGCCTTGTGAACCATGCTGGGCCTACCTTCCGTCGAGCAAACAGAGCCATAGTCGAAGCAAACTCTTTCCTTCGAGCAAACATCAGAACGAAGTTGGTGAAAGTTTGCTGAAACTCCAGTCCATCTTCCATAGGCGTCAACAGAGCCAGCCTGTTTCCTTCGACGCGTCTGTTCGCTATCTCTGGAGCCTGCTCATTTATTTGAACCTTCTTAGGCAAGAAAGATTCGAAGGTGGCATTGAGCCACAGTTGGAGCAGCCAAAAAGGCCCAGCAAGTAGCAAGCTGGCCCTGTTCTCGATAATTTTTAGAAGAGTTGCCCCATTACTAATCGAATCATAGAGGCTAGCCAAAATCAATTCTGCCAAACAGATATTTTGGCGATGATGAAGTTGAGTGGCGAGAGTGACCATCTTTTTGGTCACCTGTAAGGACTTCGAGAAAAATACAAAGCGAGTCAGCCACAAGGCTAGAAACGCAATGTGTTCGACATCCGACACAGTATCTGTCGACCTGTCGTGATAATGATTGATGAAGGTGGTATAAGTTGGTTTGGTGTCAGAAAATCCAATTTGATCCTCCGACATCTCCTCCGGATCGAAGTAGTCCCCGGTGGGTCGAAGGCCAGTGATAGCGGCCACATCGAAGAGTGTAGGAGTCAGCATCCCACAGGGAAGATGGAAAGTAAAGTGGGAGTAGTCCCAGAAAAGTAGAGAAGCTATCAACATCTCCGGAGAATAGTTCAAACCTGTCTTCGACAGCATCACCAGGTCAAAAATCCCCATGTCTTTCCAGATCGAAGCTTGGCGTTTCTCCATCTTTTCCAGCCAAGCAACGTAATCAGGAGTAAGGCTAGGGCCAGACCTGAAAGCCCTAACACCTTTGTTGAAGAAACGGAGGTCGATTTTTTCATGCGCAGGGTCTTCATTGTCCTCTGCGTCTTTCTTGGCGCATGCAACCGGTTTGAGTTTCTCAACTACCGGAAAATAACTCTTGATCTTCATGGCCTCAACAATACTTGGATACAAGGGGCCAGACATAGCAAAGATCTGGTTGGAATATCCAACCGGGATCATAAGGTGGCGTGAGTAAGCATCACGAACGGCGATGTCCAAGGGTTCAGGGACCCTTCGTTGGCCCGTGGAAGTTACTACTGGAGCAGTGACGAAAACCTTAGGTTTGACGTTTCCAGATGGTACAGTAGTGCTAGGAGCATTGGAACCAGATGCCATTGTTAATGATAAGGTTGAAGACAAAGTGAAGGAGGAAAGGTTTTTGCAAAGATGACAAGTTTGTATGAAAACAGAGAATTCTGAAAGCTAGATGGCGTAAAAAGTCCCACAATGGGGTACTTACTGCTATTTATAGTAGTGGGGGAAAATCCCCAAAACCGAGGACATTAAATGCCATTTAATGTTGCAGGAGATAGTGGGACACGTGGCATCCCCCTGTTGTTTTAGCCGTTCTGCAGAAATAGAGGGACGCAGCGTGCGTCCTCGTTTTTGGGATTTGTCATAATGACAAATTCTGAAATGACGTTTGGCACTGCACGCCGTACTGAGGTGACGTCTTAGGTACGGATAAATGATGGTTTTTCTTGGGATTGCCAGTGGTTGGTAGAAGACAACAAAAAGTGCACAAATTAATTTGTGACTAAGCGTGAAAAGACAGGTGTCGAAAGGCGTTTCAAAGAATGCCTTTTTCTTTCAGAGTCGAAATAAGGCATTCTTGGGGGGCAATTTGTTGGCTCCTAAATTCGACACCCTTGTTTTATTAATGTCAGCCATTAAAGCTGGAAGATGTTTTCGACTAGCTAGGCCCGTCGAAATGCCCATCGAAAGATGGCAAGGTACTTAGAAGATTTCTTCCAAGGGAGGAGTTGGTTGCCTTCGACGTCGAAGGTGTTTCTCGTCGAAGATGCTTCTCGATGAAGGTGTTCGATGGTTCAGAGTGGAACGGTTTGAAATTCAAGCGTTTGGAGGGAAAACGGTTTCCAGCGGTTACCAGGTGCAACGTGCAAGGATCTGGAGCGTCGAACGTTGAGAACGTGCCAAGTGGAATCATCTCGAAGCAGTGTAACTTCCCGACGGTTACTTGGGATGTTTTAGTATAAATAGTAGTAGTCATGTAGTTTCTCGCGTGTGTTCACAATTCTATACAAAGTCACTCATATAGATTCGAGTACCCAGCGTGTGAGAAAGAATTGTTGAGAAATGTATGTGTGAAACACCAACTTTATTAATCAAAGTCATTTATTTTTCCAGAAATTTACTTGCTTTCTTCTTTACATTCCTGTCGAACCCTCTCATTTAAAGCCTTATTTATTTTACCAAGTCCTTTCTTCATGCAATTTACTTAAAGCCTTTTTATTTTATTGTCATTTAACCCATATTCAATTTAATCCAAAACTTCAAAATCAACCTATGTCCTAGGATCAATCTGATCGATCCTGCGAGTAACCAAATAAGTAACCATTTGGAGGATCAGCGGTTGTTTACCAAATACCCAGGTAAACAGAGTGGAACGGTTTGAGATTCAAATGTTTGGAGGGAAAACGGTTCCCAGCGGTTACCAAGTGCAACGTGCCAAGATCAGGAGCGTCGAATGCTGTGAGCATGCCAAGTGGAGTCATCTCGAAGCAGCGTAACCGCCCGACGGTTACTTGAGATGTGTTTAGTATAAATATTAGTTGTTCACGTAGTTTTTCGCGTGTGTTCACAATTATATACAAGTCACTCATTTAGATTCAAGTACCCAGTGTGAGCGAAAGAATTGTTGAGAATATATGTGTGAAACACCATTTAAATTAATCAAAGTCATTTATTTTCCAGAACTTTATTGTCTTTCATTTACTTTTCTCAGTCGAAGCCTTTATTTAAAGCTTTCTTTTATTCTGTCAAGTTTTCTTCATGCAATTTACATAAAGTGTCTTTATTTTCTTGTCATTTAACCATCATTAAACTTAGTCAAAACCCCAAAAATCAACCATGTCTTAGGATCAATCTGATCGATCCTGCGAGTCACCAAATAAGTAACCTTTTGGAGGATCAGCGGTTGTTTATCAATTTTCACGGTAAACAGGGTGTAATCATTTTTTTTATAATAAAAAGTCAATTTTGTTGATCCTGTATCGAATACGCAACGCACCAGACTGAAAAAAAAAGCGAAATTTGCCCTAGAATTGCACTAAGGCGCCATCTCACTTGGCTTAGGGCATGCCCTAAACACCTAGGCGCCAAGTGAGATGGCGCCTCCTCTTAAATAATAGGTGTAGGCGCCAAGTGAGATGACTCCTCCTTTGGGGAGTCATCTGAAACATGGTTATTTGTGTAATTTTTTCCGAAACGTGGTTATTTGCGAAATTTTTTTTAATACAGGATTATTAAAAAAAAAAAATTCTTCTAATCACTTCCTAAGAATTCTAAAATTTAAATATGACCCCAAAATTTTTTTTTTAATTTTAAAAATTGGTATGTAAAGAGTAAAACTCTATAATGTTGTAAGTAACAAAACAAGTCTAAAATAACGAACATGATTTGGACCCATTTGTTTAACTTTAAAAATAGATATTATTTTTGTATTTTAAAAATGACTTTTATAAAAATATCATTTAAAATATTAAATATTTTTTAATTTTTTTATAAACGAAAACACTAATTTTGACATCTTAGAACATAAATATATCTTATTAAAGACTAAAGTTAAAATCACAATTTTTTTAAAAATATATTTGAAAAATAATTTTTTATAAAAAACTATATAAAATAATTTAAAATTAAGTGATTTTTTAAAAATTTTGATATAAAAAAATTATAGAAAAAAATAAAATATCTACAATAACATTTTAAAAATAAAAATTTAAACTAATTTTGTATTTAAATATTTTTTGTAAATAACTTTATAAATTTTTTTCAACAAAATTATTTATTAATATAAAAATAATTTAAGAAAATAGAAAGAAACGAGCCTATTGAAATATATCCAACAAAATACTAAAGATGGAAGAAAAACATTTCTTCAACTTAAAGATTTTAAAAAATAAGTATGATCTCTAAATTATATTTTAGAGTTAAATAATTATTTTTCGTTCATACACATATATAATATCTTGTTTTATTTTCTTGAAAACAAATCTTGACTAAAAGTTTAATTCAACATTTCTTAAAAAATAATATTTATAAGGACTAAATTTTGAGAGTTAAATTAATGTTACGGGTGCAACTAAAATAATATATGGTGTAGTTAGCATTAATCTAAAAACAGGAGTAATTTTCCAGCCCATAGTACCAAAGAAGCATCGAAAGAGAGCGGAATTTGAAATTCAAAAGGAAAGTATCCGTTGCGCAACGATTTTATTTCCGTTATTATATATATTTATAAATTTCTGTAAGAAAAATCGCTTAATTTTCATTTCTTCAATATCGTAAAGAACAGTTTCACAAACCCTAACCCTCTCGATCGCAGCTTCCGCACTTTCAGGTTTGTGTCTTGATTTTTCCGCTTCGTGATTCTTCACAATTTGTTCTAGTTGTTGTTGAATTTGATTTTCCGATCTGGTTTCGTTCTTAGGAGTATCGATTATACTGTTGATCCCGATGTTTTTTCTTTGTTAAATTGCTGTTGAATTTAGTTTGTGTTTTTATTTTAGAACTAGATCGTGGGAATGGAGAAATCAGGTGGTATAGGAGTAGTTTTGTCGGCGAAAGAGGCATTTGAGAAGCTAGAGAAAGTTGGAGAAGGGACTTATGGGAAGGTGTACAGAGCAAGAGAGAAAGCTACTGGGAAGATCGTTGCGCTGAAGAAGACTCGTCTTCATGAGGACGATGAAGGGGTTCCTCCTACTACTCTTCGTGAGGTTTCCATTTTGCGAATGCTCTCTCGCGATCCACATGTTGTTAGGTTAGTACCTTTTTATTTGATTTGAACTAGTTAATTTCAATTTCAATTGGATTGAAAATTAGGTTAATTTTCTTGACATTTTCTCTATTAGGTTATTGGATGTGAAACAAGGACAGAATAAGGAAGGGAAGACTGTGCTCTACTTGGTTTTCGAGTACATGGATACTGATCTCAAGAAATTCATCCGGACTTTTCGCCAAACTGGAGAAAACATCCCATCCCCAACCATCAAAGTACTGTTTATTTCTCGTATTGTTGTTGTGTTTATATAAGATTCGTATGCAAATAAGTAATCAGTACTTTTGTGGATTTCATTTCAGAGCCTGATGTACCAACTTTGCAAGGGCGTTGCTTTCTGCCACGGCCATGGAATCTTGCACAGGTATACTTTATATATCTCCCAGATAGATAGATTCATGGATTATTCGCTAGTGCGATAATTTACTTAACGTTGGACCTTTATTACTAAAGGGACTTGAAACCTCACAATCTGTTGATGGACCGGAAAACAACTATGCTCAAAATTGCTGATCTTGGACTTGCCAGAGCATTTACTGTGCCACTTAAGAAGTACACTCATGAGGTAAAAGAGGGAGGTTTTTAGGTTTGAATCCACAACCTGATTAGATAGTTTTTATGTCCTTTCTTGAAAATTAATTAACATGTTGTAATATCATGATAATTGACAAGACATAGGCAAATTTCAGTAGCTCTTTATTCTAAATGGTGTATGTTGTGATATAGGCACACAGTTTTAGTCTGTGCCCTAAGATTTCACCGGCCTCTTGTTTGTTTAAATCCAAGGTGTGTTGGTTTGTAATCCTTGAATGCTTCTGATTGCATAACTTTTGTCATTTTCAGATTCTAACTTTGTGGTACAGAGCTCCTGAAGTCCTTTTGGGGGCTACCCATTACTCAATGGCTGTGGATATATGGTCTGTTGCGTGCATATTCGGTAAGGACTTATGTTATTCAACCAGGACTTATGTGTTATTTCTTAGTATTGCGTATCTTGCAGCATGGTTTTATTTAACCTACTTTCATGTGGATTATTATAGTTGAACTTGTCACCAAGCAAGCACTATTTCCTGGTGATTCTGAGCTGCAACAACTCCTCCATATATTCAGGCTGTTGGGGACTCCTAATGAAGAGGTGTGGCCAGGTGTTAGTAAACTAATGAACTGGCATGAGTACCCTCAGTGGAGCCCTCAAAGTCTTGCAAAGGCTGTTCCCAATTTGGATGAGGCTGGACTGGATCTACTCTCTGTAAGTTAATGCCTTGATTAGTTAAACTCTTTCAATTGACTGGTGTCCTTTTTTATATTAGTAATGTCATGTTTCTTCTCTATTTTGTTTTCAGCAAATGCTTAAGTATGAACCTTCCAAGAGGATTTCGGCAAAGAAAGCTATGGAGCACCCTTACTTTGATGACCTGAACAAAACCAATCTTTAGGTTTTAAATGTTTTATTTGGTAAAATAAACATTTGGATCTAGGAATTCTTATCATGCTTCTCTCGAGCGCATATCAAAATATGTTTTAGGATGACTTATGTTTCATAATCCCTTGCACATGCTGTTGTGCTTACAACTTAATTTCTACTTTTGTGATTTTTTATTATTCAGTTGAATTTTATCTTCAACTGAATTTTATATTTCTCTAGTAATCCCATTGTGATAGAGTTATCCTGTATATGATAAACTCTTTCTACCAGAAAGTTCTGTTAGTCTTTTCTAACTGATTAAATAAGTTGAAATGAAGTTTAAGAATTCAATATATATCGTAACCGAATACTGCTGCTTGAAAATTTTGCTAGCTTTGAGATTAAGTGACTTATGTATTGAATGCGTTGCTTTCGTAGATCTTAGTTCTAGTGCTTGAGGTAGCAGTAAAAAAATTTTACCAGTCAGAAACAAATTTTTGTTACTTCATGAGGCCGTGCCTAGTGTATATACAAAAATATTGCAACGGTAATAAAATAAATTAGTATAATTGTTGTCAGAAAATCTGCAATCTGAGTTTGAGTGCTCATGGGGCCCATATTTGATCTTTTCATGGACAACGTTACAGTCAATATATGTGTTTTGACCTTTCATGAAAAGATGGATTGTGTGCGAGATACATTGTTGAGTTGTTGTCGCAAATAGATAGAAGTTAAATGAAGAAAAAGACTATTGAGGTCTTTATAGAGGTAATGCAGCCATTTGATTTCACAAGTCAGACTAGCCAACGCCCGGTATTCCGCTTTGGAGCTGCTCCTAAAGATTGTAGTTTGCTTCTTAGATTTCCATGTTAGAAATAGAAGCAGATAATAATAAATTAGCAGTAGCTGAATAAAAAAGGCCAGTTTTAGGGGCAGATTTTAAATATTACAATAAAGTGAATAATTTTAAGTGAATTTTTTTAGAACCAGAAATACATTGATTGAGTTGTTGGACAACAAAGGCAATATCGGATCGAGTAGTAGTTAATAAAGAAGTTTCTCAATGAGTCTCTGATATTGAGATTCATCCTCAAAAGGTGGAGTATCATAATAGTGAAGTTTAATGGAGGGATCATAAGGATTTCTCAAAGGCTTGGTAGCGAGGTGGCCAGATTCTTCCAAAAATTCTAAAGTATATTTTCTTTGGTCGATCATGAATCCTTTGGAAGATCTGGCAACCTTTATCCCTAGAAAAAAATTTGAGATTTCCGAAGTCTTTTATTTTCTAAAGTGATTTCCAAAAGCGTTATTTCCAAGAGCGTTGTTCTAAAAACTAACCTTTTATAGAAGTTAAAGAAAGAAGAGATACTTAAAGTACTCGATACTCTTAACTTGAGTGTATCCCTTGGTAACCAAGCAAGTTTTATAGCGTTCTATCGAACCATCTGCATTATACTTTATTTTATAAACCCATTTGCATCCCACGATGTTTTATTGTTAGTAAATCTATTATGGACCATGTATTGGTTGAAATTAAGGCATCCAATTTCGTTTTCTTAGCAATTTCTGAAAGACGTGATTTTCTATAATTAGGGGAGCAATTATCATAATGTAAGACAAAAGATAAAGGAAAGGGGTTACCATGAGAAGTAGTGTTGGTGGATGGATGTGGTTGAAGGAGATTACAATGGTAATCCTTGAGGTAAGTAGGGGGTGATTGGTCCTTGTTGATTGTCTTATCGGGATAAGGGGAGGTGGCGGTGAAGGTGTGTCATGAGGTAAGGGAGAATTTTGAGTAGAAAAAGCAGGGCTGGTAGGTTAATTATGGGGTTCTATGTAAGGTGTGGTGGGTTCAGGGGAGAAGTAAAGACTTAAGATCAGCCTCATATGTGTAAGAGGGTAGAGGTGTGGAAATGGTGGTGGGATTTGCAGAATTATGGAGTGGAAAAATAGTTTCATAGAAAAATGCATTTGTAGAGATTAAAAAGTCGTGGGATTGTAAGTCATAAAGCAAGTATCTTTTGGTTCCATTTCTATAGCCTAGAAAGATTGTTTTTCTAGCACGGGGTCAAATTTAGTCCTATGGGCATGTATTGTGGAGGCATAAGTGAGGAAGCCAAAGCACTTAAGATGTAGTAATATGGGAGCTTTATTATATAAGAGTTGGAAAGGGGATCTATGCTTTAACAGGGGCAGAAATTTTATTTATAAGATGCATAACATGTTGGATTGAAAAGTGCCAAAAATTTTTAGGGAGGTGAGCTTAAAAAGAAAGAGCTCTAGCAACAATAAGTATGTGCTGATGTCTTCGTTCGACTAAACCATTTTGTTGGGGGAATTCAACACAAGAACGCTGATGTAAAATCCCTTTTGGCATTAAATAAATCATACATTAAAAATTCTTGACCATTATCACTTCTAAGACATTTTAACGACATGAAAAATTGAGTTCCAATAAAAGATATAAAAGTATAAAGGTGTTGTCTTGTTTCACTTTTAAATTTCATCAAAATTATCCAGGTAAACCTACTATAGTCATCTATAAGAGTAAGAAAGTATTTATGTCCATTAATGAAGGAGGTAGAATAAGGACCCCATATATCAGCATGCACAATATCAAAAAATTTAGAAGTAGTAGTACTAACAAAGTAGGAGAGAAAAATGGCAGGTATCACAAGGGCCACATTTATTAAAAGGAATAAAGGGAAATTGAGTAGAGATACATTTGTGAATCAAGTCAGAAATGTGCCCTAGCCTAAGGTTCCATAATTTGACATTGCCTAAACTAGAAGTAGTAGTAAAAGTAGAAGCATGAAAGGATGAATGAGGTTGAACAGGTAAAACATAAAGGTTTCCAAAATACTCAACTATAACAATCGTTTACTGGGACAAATTCTGCAAGATTATACATATATCGTTACAAAAAATTAAAAAACAAGAAGAAATGGAAGTTAGTTGGGTTACAGAAATTAAGTTGACATTAAAGCTAGGTATGTAATAAACATTGTCAAGAGTAATGTCATTAGGTAAGGTGACAGAGTCAGCTATGGTGGCATGTGTAGTAGTGCCATTAGGCATGTTCATAGTAAATGGATGAATGCTTTTGTATGTAGAAAAGTTATATAGGGAATAAGTTATATGTTGAGTAGCATCAATATCTATAATATAAGGCATAAAATGTTTAACTAAAGGAGTAGAGATCGAGTTGACGTTACCAGAAGAGGAGATTAGTTAGTTGATATCAGATTCAAGAGGGATGGAAACTTGAGGAGTGTTGTTTGTGAAGTGATGTTGAAGAAGGTTGATAAGTTAATGGTATTGATTTTGAACATTACCTTGTGAGGATTTGTTGTATGGTGGAGTAGGTTGTCCGGAGGAAGAAGTTTTTGCATATGTAGAATAAACAAATGGATTCTTGGGACGATTCTGAAATTCATAAGGGCAGCCATTTGTTGACAAGAAATTTTCGATTGGGGAAATAAGCCTTAAACTGTAAGGTTTCTTTGGCTAAAAAGGCATGAGTTTGTGGAAAACAACACTACGTATTCACAATAATATAATAATTGTACCCATATTAATACATAACAATTTCCACAACTCAATTCATCGATTGAATCACTGCAACGTTAGCACAATTATCACAGATGTCAAACAATAATTTATTCATACAAAAATCACACACAACAATTTCACACAACCCAATTCCCACGTAACATGCATCATATACCTAATTGTAGAGTCAGAATCCTAGCCTTACCTTGGGTTCAAGGTTGCTCTACAATTTTTCTGATCGAATCCCTCTTTGCCTCTTTTCCTTCTTCTCCGTAACTTCTCACGTACAACACTTCTTTATTCTTTCTCTTAACCCTTTAAATTATCCTAATTTCTATCGTTGTGACTAAACCTAATAATAATAGTATTATTTCTATTGGGCCTAATTCTCACACCCCCTTAATACTACATAACACCAAAATAAGCCAAACAACTAATACTAATAATTCTAACATTACTATTATTATTATTAATCAACTAATTAATTAGTTAATAATAATCCAACAAATTATACCAACAATTCACAACATCCACCATAGGAAGGATACATAGGGAAGAAGGAGATAAATAGGAAACTTCTCGTGGTGTCAACACGATCCTAAACCACCCATAGCCAATTGACATGATGAACCACCCAATGGTGTTGCTTGAACCTCTAAGCGACAAAGAATTGGATCAGAGCTCCTCCAAGAGGGAAAGAGATGATAAAAACCTAGAAAATCTATTTCTAAACTATTTATACAAAACTGATCTGAGCATACCGCGCTAAGCGGGTTGGCTGATATATACACATTAAACCACCTAAACCACGCTAAGCGCGCTGTCCGCGCTAGGCGGGCTCAATTACAAAGCTTCTGCCAAATTCTTCAAAATTGCGTGTAGCGTGCTAGATGAAGCGCTTAGCGTGATCCCCTGAGTAGAACTTCTCAAAATTGGGTCTTTTATTTGGAAAACGCGCATATGGAGTTGTACCTTCGACACTTTATTCTTCAATGCTCCAAAATGTAACAAATACCTACAAAATAAGTAAAATCTATCAAACGTTACACAAATGAATCAAAAATACAAATATATACAAACTAAACGTATTTACAAAAAAGTTGGATTTATTCAGCGATTATTAACAACAAAGAGTTGATAAGTGCAACAAAAAGTATACAAAAATAGCTACAATTTGCACTTATCAGCAACCTCTGTTGGTTACGTTCCTTTGAAACTGTTGTACCCCAAAATTTTCCCTCTCACTTATCAATAATTTACTCACAAGATCTCCTTAGCCTCAAGACTGCACTAGGGTTTGATCAGCTCAAGACACCTCCTCAAACATTGATGACCAAAATTAGGGTTTGAGTTTGCACAAGGATTTTTGAACTTCCAATGTCCCATGTGACTTTCATGAATCATCATGGATCCCCAATATTAATCATGCCAAGTTCCAAGCCTTGAATCACATTTTTGCTCAGTCAATTGAGTAGTTAACCTAAAAATCAGCTGTATTGGAGAAAAAGTCAACTATGGCTAATTTACAGTTAAACTTCATAATTTTTTATCCATATAAACATTATCAACTCATATGTATCATTTTATCAAGTTTGGATCACAATTCCCCAAGAAATTTGATCAAATCATCAAAAGGGCAAAATGGTCAAAATTAGGGTTTTTACTGGAAAAGGGCAATTTCTGATTTTTGACCTAGAAAATGGTAAATTGGTTTAAGACATGGTATCAAGAGCATAATTGCATCATTTTTACCTAATGACATGGTTCAAAACATTGCAAGTCCATTGGATTGACAGATGAATTTTGCAGTCAATTGATCAAAAGTCAACTGTATACTGTAAAATCAAACTTTGACTTTTTGGTCAAATTCAAGTGCCAAGGATCACAATTCATCAAACATGTCAAAATATGAAACTTATTCATCAAGAAATCAAAAAGTCAAGATTTCATTTTGAAAAGTCAAAATTTCTAAACTTAGAAATTTTTCTAAGTGTTGAAAATTTCATATTTTTTCATAACTTTGAGCCAAATTTTCACCATGATGCAAGATGATTCAAGAGAAACTTCCAACATGAAAATTGTAGATCTCTATTAAATATACAACTTTTCTTTACACAACTCCTTCCAAAAATGCTTGGATCTCAAGTTATAATTTTATGAACATGTGATCATGAAACTAAATACTTAGTGAAAATTTGCCCTAATTTGGTCAGAATTTTGACCTAACTTCATAGCACTTTTTTATATAGCTCCAAGGAGAATCTTCAAAAGCAATTCAAAGATGGGTTGTAGAGAACATTGCAAGCTTGAGGAGGGATAATCGAAGAGATGAAGTTAGGGTTTTGTCACCTGAATTACAAGTCATTTTTGATGAACACGTGAACCAAATCCATGATAGGCTGCATAATCTTTGCTTTGCAGGCCTCAAACTTGTTTTTCACTCCATAATCAAATGTTTACACAGCTGTTAGGGATTTGATCCAAGCAATTGAACTATTGTCCAAGTTGCATTTCCATTTATGGTATAAAGTTAACAATGCCATTCTTGTAAAGCAAGCTTTTTGCATAAAGTTCACATTGAGTCTCTAACTTGTTACCTCTGATCACACTCTATCCACAAAGTCAGAAGCAAGCTTGTTTAAAGCATAACCACTCTATCTTAGCAAGTACACAAGGCATAGAAACTTGTTTTATCAAAAAATCACATGTTTAACTTAAACATGTAAATTTGAATTCTGATCAACTAGAGCACTCCAAACTTGTTGCTTTTAAATAGAGTCACTATTTGTGAGCTAGGACACGAGCTTGAGCACCCTAAAATATACCAAAACTCTCTCAAATCAGAAATTTCCCAAAAACTCCATTGTTGCACAGTTTCTGACCTTGAACATCAAACTCTCATTTCCCTCGTGTGTTTCTTGGCCTTTTAGTTTCTAAAGCCACCTTACATCAAATACAACTCATCCCTATCCTTATTCCAGAACTATACAACCATTTACCATAACTTCCATAACCAAAAAACAGAGTCTGCAACTTGACTTCTCCAAGTCATTTCAGCCACTCTCAACTTGAGCAAACCATTGCATTAGCTTCCTAGGACCTCAAGGAAGCTAACCTGATCATCACCATCACTTGAAACAAGCTCAAACTCCAAACACGATTTCCAGTTTTGAGGTAAGTTTTCTCAACTTGAAACTCTTCATACATGCATCATCAATAGTTTATTTATGAATAAAACATGTAGATATCATTGTCCTGAAACTAACCATGTCCTTAGTTTCCATTAATTTTGCTTGAGCTTAGAGAATTTTGAAACTGAAATTTCTGAAATTTTTAGGGTTCAGATTAGGACCATTAAAATTCTTGCTTATCTTTGATCTATAGTTTTAATACTTTACATTTCTGGAATCGTGAGAAAATTTGCTACAAGTTCATGTTTACAGTTTTCATTTTTGATGAGAAATAAGCAAGTTACAGTTGGTCTGGCTGGAGGTTAAAGATGAAGTCTTCAGAACACGTTTTTCCTTACATATTTATTGTTTCATTTGTATTAATGGATGTATAGCCACCCCAATAGTAGAAGCGTGCGCCTGTAACCTATGGGACCTGGGTTGGAGCCCCAGTGGTACCCTTTTCATTATTTCATATTTTTACAATTCTGTCTTTTTTTTGTTTGCAGGACGCTGGGCCTCTTTGGGCCTGACTTATTTTTTAAAATTATTTTTGCTGACTGACCTCCCTAATTCCTCTTGGCACCCTCTGGCCCAAGTTTTATTATTTATTTATTTATTTAATTTTTCTTTTCTTAAATATATTTTTCTAAATACTAAAAATCATAAAATACAAAAAAATGATATATTTATATTTTGACTTATTTTATTTTATTTTTCTACAAAAAAAAAATACTTTTATACTTTATTTATCTTATTAAGTAAATCTTATAAATTTAATTAATATCATGTTTTTATTTATTTATTTTTCACACCATTTAAAAATACATTATTTTAATATAAAAAAGACTAAAAATATTTTATAATACTATAAATATTTTTAAGATGAAAATACCAAAATACTTTTCTTGAATTTATTTTCTTTTGATTAATTAATAGAACTAAGTTCTCATTTAAAATATTTTCTTAATAAATTCAAACTTAATTAATTATTTTCTTTATTTAATTAGGTTAAGACAAAATTTTTTTTTTCATGAAAACAAAAAAAAAATACATTCCCTTTACATTTTTTTGCATTTTTGTACAATTCATTCATTTTATTACTTTGTATTTATTTATTTCCTTGTATATTTATACCAATTCAATATGGTTGTAATAGAATAATTAGGTTTAAATTCTTGCAATCCCCACAAATATTGTAATAGCGTAGTAACTTTAAATTTCGCAATTTATCACTTTTATATACAATGCTAGTAATTGGGGTTTGTATGGAAAGACTAAAACCGATACTTAGAAAACCCTAATTCAAGACAAAAACAAGCATGAAAATAATACATTTACACACAAGCACCCCTAGGGTTATTCCACTTGGTTGCCTTATACAAAATGATCATATTACGCATGTGAGGTATCTTAGCAAAAACAAGTAAATACAAGATCATAGTCCCTTGATGACGCTATCTAAGTTTCCTTCCAAATGATCTTAGTCCCTAAAGAAAAAATGCTAAGATACCTTGCAACATTACTAATCATGGTTATACGATGACCCACACCTGTCCTGTTTACATCCAAAGATAAGGTTGCTTACCAAATCAATGGCAAGACAACAATGTCAAAGGAAAAGAAAATGAACAAGAAATACATTTGAGTAGGTAGATTGCTCCTAATTACTTTCTCCATTTCAAAACAAACATCCTTGCTATTTTCAAAACAAACACCTATACTTTTAAAACATCTTACAAAATTTGAAAATATTTTCAAAAGATCAGCATCTTTGTATACATTCTTACAAATAAGAATCATTACAAAGATTTCCTAAACAATGACCTCTTTATAAAATACTTTCAAAAAACCACACAAAGCACAATTTCAAACAAAAGAAAGTGATCTAGAAAGTAACTAAGAGCCCATGGAAAACCATGGATGAAAAGGATGCTAATACCTTCCCTTTTCATAATCTACCCCCCGAACTCAAGAAATAATCTCAAAGGTCTTTCCTGTGCTTTTTCACCCTTCCTTTTGGATGAAAGAAAAGTTGGTGGCGACTCTTGCTAACCGCAATATTTGTAATCAAACGCAAAACATCCAAGTCAGTTCTCCAACCGTATCACAAAACTGGCGACTCTGCTGGGGAAAATTCTAAAAGTGGGGTTACCTTAGGGCTAGATCACATTTATTTGCTTTCATTGTTTGACTTATATGCTTTACATTATGGTTCTTTGTTTGGGTTTAAATCCTCTACCTGGATTTGAGATACATTATAGGTAAGTAGCAATACATTGTGGAAATTGTGCGGGGTATACCGACATGGTCTAAGCAATAGCTATGTTAGTGCGACATATTTTTGGTTACCGGTAGCCTTTGAGTTAATCCAAGAGAATACGTAGCCGCTGAGTGATGTCATAAAGCACTAATGAACTTCTAGAACCTCTACTTGACCAACTTGGCCCTTAGGATGTAGTGAGATGACTGACTTTGGTGTAGTCCGAAGTTGGTAGATACTCGATACTACACTCATTGAGGTTTGGTTTCTTGGGATATTTCAGTCGCCATTAAAGAGGCTTGTGCTGAAACAATGACCAAGGAAACAAACCAGTGATATTGAGCTCCTTAGAACTCAGTTACTATTACTAGGGCAGGTTTGAGCCAACTAAACTTCAAGAGGGTACTTACCTATGAGACTCCATGCAAGCCTAAACCTAAAGACTTGTTTGCTTTGTTTGTATATACATACTTGTACATAACATCATGAACATCATAACATCATACACATTGACTAACCATTTCAAGGATTTTTGGATTCATCTTTGTTCTTGTTTTGTAGGATATGAATTCTCTTTGCAGGAAAACTATTCAAGTCAATCTTGTAAGGATCCCTCCACAACTTAAGGAGCTAGCCTCAAGAATTCCTGAAAACTCTCCATTCACCGAGAGACATGGTCGCCTACTCAACTTGGTCACCTCCAACAAAGATGAGGACATGATGAAGGAGATCTTTCAGTTCTTTGATCCTTTCACCATTGCTTCACATTTCTCGACTATCAACTTGTGCCTACTTTGGAAGAATTCTCCCGACTCTTGAGATTCCCATTCTCAATCAACTACCTTTCAACGGTACAGAAAGAGACCCAAAGCCAGAAGAGATTGCTCAAGCTCTACACTTGCACTCATCTGATGTCACAACTTATTGGGAAACAAGGAGTGGTGTCAACAGTTTCCTAGCAAAGTTCTTGTTCGAGAAAGCCCAAAACTGTTGGAACTCCTTGGATTTGTAAGCCTTTTAAGAAATTGTGGCTCTCCTCATCTACTGGTTGGTTTTGTTTCCAAATCTTGACCAACTCATAGATGTGAACGTCGTCAAAATCCTCATATCCCGCAACCCGGTGCCTACATTGCTAGGGGATATCCTACACTCTTTTCACACACGCACAATGAGGAAAAGAGGTGTCCTTTTGTGTTGCAGTCCTCTCTTGGAAAGATGGTTTATTTCGCATCTTCCCCAATATGTATTAAAGAACGAGCAAAGTTCAAGGTGGTCACAAAGGTTGATGACACTCAAACATTCATACATTCATTGGTGCTCCCGATCCATAGAGAATGTTACTATTGTCGACCATTATGGAGAATTCCCTAATCTCCCTTTACTTGGCATTAGGGGAGGTATCACCTACAACCCTTGCTTAGCCTTAAGACAGTTTGGTTACGCCTAAAGGGATGGCCCGCACGAGATGCTGATTCAAGGTTTGGTATTTGACTACGACAATGACGATCAAGGTCTTCGCTAGAGATTTATCCGAGCTTGGAGGATGTTAAAAAAGGTAGATAACAAGACTTTGGGGCATAATAATTCCATCCATCTTGAGCCTTACCTCAAATGGGTACGAACTCATGCTCAGAGCCTTATGATGCCTTACCCCTCCATTCTCCCGGTAATCATTGAGCCTGTCATGGAAGGAGATGTTCCATACACTATCCTACATCCTGACATTCCCACCTCTCTTGAAGACCTACAAAGAGATTGGATATAACTCAAGGGGGAGTGAGATACTTTCGAAGCCCAATTCTGCGCAAGCGAGAAGAAGGTTTTGGAATTCACTAGGCTACTTCATGAGGAGCAGACTCTGAATGCCTATATTGCACCAAAGAGGATGCGTACTACCTTTCTATCTTAGAGTTTCTTGTATTTGTTTTGCCCAAGAAGGCATTAATGTACTCAAAGCTTTAATTTATTAATATAACGCGTGTTTCCTTTTTGTCTAAAACAAAGTTGAATTTTAAAATCCTTGAAATCATTGCATATACATACAACGCTGATCTTACACCTACCCGTACTCAACTCTAGAGTATGGTCATGGTTTCAAGTGAAGGCTTCAAGGACTATGCGCAAAAATGGAGAGACTTGGCTGGAATAGTTCAACCTCTCCTATCTGAAAGAGAATTAGTAGACACGTTTTTGGGCACCTTGTCTGGTCCCTTCTTCAATCACCTAATTGGGAGTTCATCGGCAGGTTTTACTGAACTAATATTGACCGGAGAAAGGGTAGAAGCCGGGATAAAAAGTGGAAAGATTCAAAAAGATGCATCCTCTGCTATTGTAAGGAAGCCATTTATTAGAAAGAAAGAAGTGGTTGTTGTTTATCCTCAGAGAAATCAAGATAGGGCCGAACGCCGTCCAATGGTGGGGGCTGTAATGATTCCTAAACTTGCGCCTCATCAACAAAGAAATAACCACCCAAGAATGGAAAGACTAGTCAGACAATTCACCAGAATTAACATGACCCTATCTCAAGTATTACCACATCTGTTAAGATCCAACCTAGTGACTTTAAAAGAAGCTCCAAAGAACCCTAACACAACCTCTCCTCACTATCATCCTAATGCCCGCTGTGCATACCACTATGAGAATCCTGGACATGACACTAACAATTGTTGGGCTTTAAAGAACAAAGTACTAGACCTCCTTGAAGCCAAAGAGATTGAATTTGATGCGCCAGAAAAGCCCAATGTCATTTCTGCCCCTATGCCTAAACATGGCCATAATGCCCATGCTATTGAGGAAGATATGTTTGTTACTTTAGTTAATGAACTTATGACCCCACTCTTGACTATCAAAAAGAACTTATTGAATGCCAGTGTTTTCCCGGGTTGTGATGAGAGCTGTCATTTCTGTTTGTCCTCACCAACCACCTGTCCTTTGTTAAAAGTAGGTGTTCAGTGCCTAATAGATAACAAGGAGATTTTGTTCGAAAAGACTTTTGTTCCACCCGTTTCTTATAATGATGTTTCCATTGTGACCATTTCCGACAATTCTTCTAGGGTCTCCATCAAAAGACCCGTTAGAATTACATCAGTTCCAAAAGTATCTCCTTTGATAATTACAATGCCTGGACCAGTCCCGTATTTGTCAGACAAAACTGTACCATGGAATTATGGAGAGGAAGTATACTACCACGGTATCAAGCAAGATTGGCCAGCTGCCGAAGATTCAAGTTCTGAGAAAGATGACTCCAATATCAGTAACATTGCAGGGACTAGCAAGATTACCCGAAGCGGAAGGATATTCTCTCCAGAAATTGCTCCCTTAAAAGCAGTTTTTGGAGCCGTAATCATTCCTGTTGTTGTTGCTCCTCCGAAGGCTATTCCCAGTCCCACAATCATCTCCACCAATGCTGCAACTAACAAGGCTGTTACAATCCCTGCTATCAATCCTACTGATATTCCTGCTGCCGAGTTCATCGAGACTCGAGGTAAAAGTATTCTGATTGAGCCTGTCCGAACGAAGGCACAATCATTGGCTATCCCTGAGACCTCCTGGAAAGAGATGAAGGAAATTCTAAAGATCATAAAAAGAAGCGACTAAGTTGTAGTTGAGAAACTGGGGCAAACTCCATCTAAAATTTCCATGCTGGCTTTACTACTATGTTCCGAGGCGCATACAAAAGCCTTAGTAAAATTCTTGAAAACTTCTCATGTACCCCAAGAAACATCTGCCGATCAGTTCCAAGACTGTGTAGCCAGCTTGACTGCAGATAATGGTCTAGGTTTTTCAGATGCTGATTTAATTCCAAAAGGAAGGAAACATAATAAAGCATTTCATGTCTCAGTTGAATGTAGGGGCACAACCCTGGCTCATGTTTTGGTGGACACTAGCTCATCTCTGAATGTATCGCCTAAAAAAGCTCTTGATATGCTTAACTGGGAGGGATTAACATTAAAGCCAAGCAACATAATAGTGAGGGCTTTTGACAGATCGAAAAGAATGGTGCATGGGGAAGTGGATATCCCCATAAAGGTTAGAACCCAAACATTTGATTCAACTTTTTATGTAATGGATATCCGCCCTTCATATTCTTGCTTGCTAGGCAGGCCGTGGATTCACAATGTTGGCGCTGTCACTTCTACGTTGCACCAAATGCTGAAGTATCTGATTCAAGGGAAAATTATCACCGCATGGAGAAGAGGAGTATATGATTATCCATCTCAATTCCTTCAGATATGTAGAATTAGATGGTAAATTTATTGAAACTCCATTCCATCACTTTGAAGAAGTCCCGCAAGATGTGGCAGTAACCAAGGTTGTGTCTCAAGTTCCCAAGGCCACAAGGCCTCCACTAAGGATGTCATTTTTGGAGGATGCAAAAGCAGTGATAGAAGAAGGTGGGTTCACTATTTGGGGACAACTCCCGGATATCCCATACAAGTCTGACAAGTTTAGCTTTGGTTTCACTTTAGGTGCTCAGAAGGCTGTACGACGCGCTCGTGCTGGAGGACCACCCTTGAAGATCAGCAACCATGAGGTCAACGCGGTAGAGAATGATGAAGATGGCTACAACCTGGAGGATTAGATCTTCCCAACTATCAGTGGAGGGCTCAGCAATTGGGAGGCTAGAGATTTTGTCCCGATCACTTTTATCCCACAGTAATTTGTCTTTACATTTTGTTGGATCTATAATATTAAAACAATTCAAACTCTTAAAACCTTGTGTCTTACCCGAGGCACAATGGTCCATTTGTAAGGGTTATTATCTCATTTCCATATTGTTGTACCCCAAAATTTTCCCTCCCATATTCTTCAAGATTTGTCAAGATCAACCTCCAAATGGTTCAAAATCTCTCAAGGGTTGCACAGTCCAATTGCCTCCTAACACAGTCAAAACTAGGGTTTTGGTTCTTACAAGGAAGTTGAGGTTTCCAAGGGTCCAATCAAGTCCCATATGCCTATATACATTGTCAAACACCCATATGTCAAGTTTCAAGACTCACAGCATCAAGTTGCACAGTCAAAAAGCCCTAATTGCTTCACAGTCAACTGTAGGGGTAAAATGGTCATTTGGCAGTTAAAAGTCAAAATTTTTGGTCAACATCTTATTTTGAAGCCACAATCATCATTTGATCAAGTCTTGATCATGATTCCTCAAGCATGGCTCAAAAAGTCTCAAGATGTCAAAAGTTACTATTTTAGGACAGCTGAAAAGTCAACTGTAACTTGACCAAGGCATAACATTTTCATGGTTCATCAGAAAAATCCCATCCAATGCTCATTTTGAAGGGGATGACATTTCCTACAACTCATCTTCACACTCCAAGTCCAAGAAGTGCTCTCACAAAAAGTTATCAATTTCTACATTATAGGTCATTTTCAAAAGTCAACAAAAAGGCACTTTAAGTCAAAGACCATAACTTGAGATTGGTAAATCAAAAGGACATGGGACCAAAGGCATTGGTTAGAAGACTTCAAGACCTTTCCAAAATGTCCAAGAACATGTTCATATCTTCAAAATTGAGCAAGATATGCATTGGAGAAGTTGGGAAATTTTTGGGAACTTTCAAAAGTCAACTTTGCCTAAAACACTTCATTTTTGCTAATGGGCCTCAAATTCCTTCTTGAATCTTTTCCCAAGGCTTATGCACTACCCATTAAGATTAATTTGATTTATTTTCTCATTTTTAATTAATTAATTGAATTTTTATTAATATTAATTCATTTAATTAATTTTAATTGTAGGAAAATTCAAAAGATATGATTTTTAAATCTTTTGTGATGCAAATAAGACTAGGGCAAGCTGGCAATTCGTGTGCACCTCAAAGACATCAAAATCTCCATGATTGGCAAGGTTTTATCAAAGAAAAAGATTGAAAAAGATTTGATTGGCAATCACACATTCAAACCATAATGCCATGGATTGTTGGGCCAAGATTTACCCTAATTCTATTGTGCTATATGTACTGAAGCTTAACCTAAAACCCTACACATAAAAAGAGCTGCTGAAACACCATATGCAATATTGAAAAAAGTGGAAAAAACTCAAAACTGAAATCAGTCTTCCAGGAGAATTCAAGGCCTCTTCTTGATTCAAACACCTTGCCTGAGTCTCCAGGAACCTGTTGCCATCAAGAACAAGCCCTAACGCCATCAGAATCGTTCACAACAAGTCACTCGGTTTGGACATTTTTCCATAATTGCATATCATGATTCATGCGTTTTTAACCATTTTTTTGGATTGATTTATGTTAATAGGGATATTCTGAAGCTATTGGTATAATCCAATTTGGTTATAGCATTCTGAATCGAAAACCACCATGGAAGAACATTAGGGTTTCGAAGCTTGAATTTTGGGGCTTTGCACATAAGGAAAAATTGGACTGTGAAACGTGCATGGTTGAATTCGTCAAGGCCAGACGAATTCAACCCAACCCTCGCGCTCAATTTATGTTATCCCTAACTCTAATCGTTATTTTTCGCTGTTGTAGTTAGTGGGGGTTAAAAACCCCCGCTATCTCGTTTTATTTTTTACAGGAAACGAAGAAGACGAAGGGCGTGGCAACATGTGGTTGGTGGGTTCAAACTTGGCGCGCGTTATTTTGTTTTATATCATAATGTTTGTTGTTTTTTATATAATATTTGCTGTCCAGTTGTTTAACAAACGCGCATCATGGTTCAATTGGCAAAGGCACTAAGGCAAGGAGTACTGGGACCTGGGTTCGATTCCCAGGTCCCCCATATAATTCTTCATATTTTTTCTAATACAATCCAATGCAGCATATGTCCAATGTTCTACCATGCACGTCAACCAGTGATGCACCATGTGTCTCTCAGCATCCATCCAGTGGCCAGGAGATGAAGTCCATGATACTCCCCAGTCAGCCAGCAAGCGTTTGATCATGAAAGTCAACGTGGCTTGGAATTTTAATGGGCCAGAATTCAACAAAAAAACCTCTCTTTGGGCCAACATACCCCCTTTGGTTTGCTATTTTTTATTTTCATTTTCTTTTCTTTTAATTCTTTTAATTGTTATAATTATTATTATTAATTCACAAATTAATTTTTCCTAATAAAATCAGAAATCACAAAATTGTAAATATATTTTATTATTTATTAAATTCATTAACTATTATTTTTTGTAAATAAATATTAACAATTGACTCAGCTTAATTTAGGTTTAAATTTTAATCTTTTTCTCAATAAATAAAAATTATATAGAATTAGGTTTTGAAATTTTTAATCATTTTCTTATTATCATCATTATTAATTATTATTATTTTTGTACATACAAATGTAAATTAATTAATTAGTTTAAATTAGGTTAACTTTAACATTTTTATTAATAATTGAAATAAACTTAGAACTAGGGTTTTCTTTTGATTTTTAATTTATTTTATTTTATTATCATTAAATACAAAAAACATAAAAAAAAACACTTTCTTTTCTTTAATTAAATAATTAATTAGATTTAGATTTAAATTTAATACAAAAGGACAAAAAGCTCATAATTTTCTCAAAAGGATCCAAAACCCTAGGACGTCTTGGTTAAATTTCTTTTCGCGCATGATTATTATTTGTTTGATTATTATGTAACTGTTCCAAGAATGTAATAGTAATTAGGTTTATTGCTTTCTTTACTTTCCGCACTTTATCAAAACGGGTCTTTGTTTTTTGGCGATGTATAGACCCGCACCTTGTAATAGCGTAGCTTTACCTTTCCGTATTTTATTTTCCGCACTCCTAACTGTTAAATTGCATGAAAGAATGTATGATAATTAAAAACAACTCGTAGCTTACAATTGCATGATCAAAGATAAATGTTAACCTGAAAACAACACACAATACACATGCCACTTCTAGGGTACGCCTCACTCGTTGCCTCGAAAGTGGTCGTCAAGTATAGGGTGTTTTAGAGGTCACCCTCCTGTCTAAGATCCAGTCGCCTCGAAACGGTTGCCTCGGATAAAAGGATCTAGGACATTAGGGTTACTTCTAAGGTGTCCTACTATTGCTTCGGTGACCACACTGTCCCTATAACTGAATTGACCCGAATAACTCCAACGATGGCGCTACCTACCTCTCAATGGTGGGATAGCACTATCTAAAGGACTCTTACACAGCCTAATTCCTTAGGGTAGGTAGATGACTCATGGGTACTTGCTCTCTTTCTAAAAAACAAAATACTTTTCACACTAACACTTTCAAAAGTTTTCAAAACGAATTTTTCATATACTCTTGAGGACTGATACAAGAGTTACCTAGAAATTTTTCAAACGAAACTTTTTCAAAACCCACACACACTTGAAAAGCAAACATTTTTGAAAACATAAGAGCAAGTACCTAAGAGCCAGTGGATAACCACGGATAGAAAGGGTGCTAACACCTCCCCTTTCTATAAATCTACATCCCGAACCGAGAGACATCTCGATAAGGAATTTTGCTGTGCTTTTGTCCTTTCCATGTTGGAGAACATAAAAGACAGTGGCGACTCTTGCTTACCGCGACATTTCGCGAACCAGCTTTAAACAGTCAGTTCTATTTCCACCGATCACAGAACTGGCGACTCTGCTGGGGATTCTATTAAAAGTGAGGTGTACCTTAGGATTAGACCACTCTTATGTTTTCAATTGCCTGTTTTGATTGCTTTAATATTGTGGGCCTGTTTTGGGAGTTCTATAGATCCTAACCCGGATCTGGGGGATACCTTTTAGGTAGCAACAAACTGTGAGGGAACTGTGCAGGGTATACCGACACGGTTGAAGCAGTTACTACGTTGATGTGGCACTTTGGTGAGTACCGGTAACCCTTGAGTCAAGTCAAGGAGAGTACGGGGCCACCGCGTGGTGTCGTGAAGCATCAACTGACCTTAGGAACCTTACTTGACCATCCTGGCCTCTTTAGGGGTAGTGAGATGACCGACTTTGGTGCAGTCCGAAGTTGGTAGATACTCGATACTACACTCATTGAGGGTTGTTTTCTTGGAATATTTTGATCGCCAGTTCAGTGGCTAAATCAAAACAATGAACATAGAAAACAACCCAATGATATTGAGCTCCTTAGAACCCGGTTACTTTTGATAGGACAGGTTTTGAGCCCACCAACTTCAAGAGGGTAGTACCTAAACTTCATGCTGGCCTAAACTCTAAGGGCTGTCTTGTGTGACTTGTGTACCTTCAAACTTGAAACGCTTGCCCATATTTGTTATCTGACAACATTGAGCTACTTGCAGGTTTTGTTTATAGTCCTTAAACTGGACTTATTACAGGGCTTACTTACACCTCACACCTTTGCATCCACGTGCATAACATCATACCATCATACCATTGCATGCATCCTGCATAAGGACTAATCCATTTCAAGGATCTCAAGGGCTTGTGATGCAGGTCATGATGAAATAATGTCTAGCAGGGGGCAAAGGGGATTTATTTTCCTCTAGCCAAGGTTGATAACTTGAGTCAGGGGCTATGACCCACTGGATATGGTGAGCTTTGACTCTTGAAGAAGGACTCTCAACAAACATAAAGTTCCTTCAATCAAGTTACCAGATTGTAACAATTTTCTTGTTTACCCCCGCGAGATCTTTGAAAACATTGCATGCATACATACATATCATTGCATAACATGTACCCTTTGTACAGGTCGCTTACCTTCTTCGCTGTTTATTTCAGCAAGCATCATGAATCATGAATCATCCAATGAACAAGCTATCAAGGCCCTCCAGGCCCAGAATGCCCAGTTCCAGGAGTTGGTTATGAGTCTAGCCCAGGGTCAACAGGATTTGAAGACTTTGCTCTTGAAGAAGAAGAAAAAGAGGACGGTGTTGTTCAACCCTAAACGCAAATCTGGGAATGGATCACGAAATGAGGCTGAGCTGACTACCCCATCTGTTGGAAAAGACATTCCCCAAGAGAGAGAGGTTCCTATTCCAGTGGTCTCCGACAACGAGACGGATGAACAGTACCCTCCTGCTGAGGACAGGTACAAACAACTCGAAGACCGGCTGAGTGCTATGGAGATACAGAAAGTGCCCGGCCTGGACTTCGAAGATCTAGGTCTGTCTTCTGGGGTAGTGATCCCACACAAGTTTAATGCACCTGCTTTTGCAAAATATGACGGGGCTTTCTGTCCTAAGCTGCATCTCAGGTCATACATAAGGAGGATCCAGCCCTACACAGCTGACAAGAATTTTTGGATTCACTTCTTTCAGGATAGTCTGTCAGGGACTCAACTCGAGTGGTTCTATCAACTGGATGGAGCCAACATCTGCAGCTGGGAGGACTTAGCCACTGCGTTCTACAAGCAGTACCAGTATAATGCCGACCTTGCTCCCACGCGCACTCAACTTCAGAGGATGTCTATGGGTACAGGCGAAGGCTTTAAAGAATATGCTCAAAAATGGAGGGACCTTGCTGGAAGGGTGCAGCCACCTCTAACTGACCGTGAGCTCGTCGATATGTTCCTGGGGACCCTGTCTGGTCCGTTCTTCAACCACCTGATTGGTAATTCTTCTGCTGGGTTTACAGATATGATCTTGACTGGTGAGAGGATCGAAGCTGGTATCAAGTCTGGGAAGATACAGAATGGTGACTCCTCGAACACTGAGAAGAAACCATCCAAGAAGGAATCTGGTGTTGTCTATGGTTCAAACGGGCAGAATAAATCTAAACACCGCCAAGCTGTCAACGCGATGGTCATTTCAAAACCGACCAGTGCTCCTCTGCGTCACAATCAACAAAGGGAAGAGAGACCTAAAAGGCAATTCACTCCCCTCGGCATGACCTTGTCCCAGATATTGCCACAGTTGCTGGAGACCAAGTTGGTAACTCTCAGGGACCCTCCAAAGAATCCCAACAGGACACCTTCAAGGTATAACCCCAACGTTCGTTGCGCTTATCATTCTGACAGCCCGAGGCATGCCACAAATGATTGTTGGACTTTGAGAAACAAGGTTCAGGATTTGATTGACGCAAAGGAAGTCCAGTTCGACTCTCCGGAGACTCCCAATGTGGTCACTGCTCCCTTGCCAAGACATGGCTAGGATTGGAATTTTTTTTTGTTCATTCGAATGTTCAAGTTGTATTTTTATTTGATTGTTCAAACATTCTATTCATGTCAAACATTGTTATTTCATTAATGCATTACACATGTCTGTTTTGAAGTAATTATTTCGTGTTCACTATATGCAAACTATTTTCATATTTTTGTGATGTTCAAACTCTCGATTAACAAATTCTAAGCCTCTTGAGGGAGGATGACGAAAACGGTACCATAATCTACAGTATGCTTTTGAACAGACCCCGCTGATGAGGTACAGGCATTGTTTAAATTCCTAAACACTGGAGTTATAAGGAAGATAATCCCTCGTCAACCCCTTTGAGCCAAAGAAGTTGGAGTTTTTCTTTTCGAAAATTAAAAACCGTTAATTATAACCTGGGGCAGGATAGTTCTCTCAGTTGATCCAAGTGCACAATGAACGGCATCAAAGGAGTCCCTCCGAAACAAAAGAACAATGATGGTTCTGAATAATCATAAAGACAGGCAGTCGTCATCCTTCAACAACAAAAGCCCAATAAGTCAAAACCTATGAAAGAGACTTACAAAAACTGCGGCATCCCGCTGACTGTAAAAACCAAAAGAAACAGTTCAGGCAAAAAACAGGGATAACAAAATCAAAAAAGAAAGAGGTCCTACAAACCCTCAACCAAAAAAGAAATGACTTCCTGGTCAAAGTAAACTATCAATATCCGAACCATTACCGGAATATCAGAGCAAAGATTCAAACAAGGTATAACGCATGATCAGCTGAGTTTAGGTTTGAAGAACATCACGAAGAGCGGGTGGGTACAAATAAAATTTGAGCCCTTATCCTTTGTTTTTTAAACCGTGAACCAGGCCACGTTATAACCCTCAAAATTCCTAGCTGAAGCATGGGTTAGTTCGAAAGCATACTGTTACGAAAGGTATCCCGACTCCTTAAGGCTTGCGATAAAATAACGAGTTGACATCACATTTTACAAAATTCACTGGTTTTACTGAAAAAATGCATTTTCAAAAACTTCAAGACAGACATAAGCTTTGCATTTTTAATATAACTTTGTTTGCATATGACTTTTGTTCGAATAGCAGAGAAATTCACACGAAGAATATCTGGTGAACAAAAGCACTTCCAACCAAGGGGCAGGCATGATCATTGTCCATCATCTGGGGCAGTTAAGTCAAGATTCGGAGAATCTCTCAAAAATGCCAAATAGCCTTGGGCAATCTCCGCCCGAGTCACTTGGGGCATGGGACACGAATTCCAGCTACGAATCTTGCCTGATCAAACGAAGATCTTCTGGTCGCATGGCAACACAACAACGGGGGCACCTCCCTACATCCTGAGAGCGTGGACATAGTCAAAAAAATACTGCGTATAATCAAAGACCCGCTAGGTTGACACACCTAGGCAAAAATAAGGGCTTCCCGGCGAACCAAAAGGGTTCGGGCAAAAATAAGGGATGAAAATAAAAAAAAATCTGTACACCCGACAAGTCGAAAATATGAAAAGGCGGCTTGGGCAAAAATGGGTATCCCGGTGGGCTGAAAACCTGAAAAGGGCGTTCCAGGCAAAAGTTAGGGATCACAGTGTACGACTATGTCCCGTCATCTCGTCACTTGCCTACCAGAAGAAGATTTGTTAGTCGGCAGTTATCAAGCACCTCCACAGGTACCTTCTCCTGCAGAAACTGGGGCAATAAAGATTTGTCTGAATCGTACAAGCTGCTCTGTCCACCGAGGTACCAAGGTAAGTTCAGCTGAAGAATACGACCAAGATACCTTCACTCCCTGCAGAGTACGAACACATCCCGGCTTTATTCAAAGTTATTCTCCACCGGAGCCTATAACTGGGTTATCCTCAGCTAATTACCACGGAAAGATCATCCTCGGCGAAGTTCTTCCTATCCCCCAACGGAGTTCATCAAATCTTCCAACAAAGCTTATCAACGGCATCCCCAGCGAAGTCATCATCAAATTCTCAACGAAGCATCTCTTCCCCACAAAGTAATTCCCCGCAGAGTAATCTCTTCAACAAGTTTATTCCCCAACGGAGTCATCTTCGCCTACCGGTTTATTCTTGCAACTGTCATCCCCAACAGAGACGAAGAATTCTACTCTTCAACGTCAGCCCAGGATTCAACTTCCTGGCATGCGTCAAGGATTTACTTTCCCAAGACGAAGATACATTCATAAACATCACATTACATCATGATACATGCATATACGCATCATATCATATAATCTCATTTATGTTGAGAACATCATCGCTTGATCCATACCATGCGTTGCATATGACTGACCTTTACCTTTCAGGAAGGATACAGTTGAATGACTAGCTATGTCAAAATAGACAAATTCATTCAAAAGAAGACAAGTCCAGTTAAAATTAATTCCACTCGTCGTCATAGACACTCGTCGTTATAGACACTCGTCGTTATAGACACTCGTCGTCATAGACACTCGTCGTTATAGACACTCGTCGTTGTAGACACTCGTCGTTATAGACACCCGTCGTTATAGACACTCGTCGTTATAGACACTCGTCGTTGTAGACACTCATCGTTATAGATACCCGTCGTTATAGACACTCATCGTCATAGACACTCGTCGTTATAGACACTCGTCGTTATAGACACTCGTCGTTATAGACACTCGTCGTTATAGACACTCGTCGTCATAGACACCCGTCGTTATAGACACTCGTCGTGATAGACACTCTTCGTTATAGACACTCGTCGTCATAGACACTCGTCGTTATAGACATCCGTCGTTATAGACAACACGTCCACAAAGACCACCCGTCCATGAAGACAACCCGTCCTTGAAGAGACAACTCGTCAGAGAAGACAATACCTCCCTTGGTTCAGTTAAATCAATCCCTAAAGGTTTTCTGAGATAACCTGTCAGTAGAGACAACTCACCAACCTTTTTGAGTTCCAGATTCGATACCTGTATCTAGCCAGGGCATATATGTTGACGACTAATTCCAGATTCGATACCTGTATCCAGCCAGGGCACGTCTGAAGAGTTTGAAGATTCGATTCCTGTATCTAGCCAGGGTATATCTGTTGACGACTAATTCCAGATTCGATTCCTGTATCCAGCCAGGGCACGTCTGAAGAGTTTGAAGATTCTATTCCTGTATCCAGCCAGGGCATATCTGTTGACGACTAATTCCAGATTCGATTCCTGTATCCAGCCAGGGAACGTCTGAAGAGTTTGAAGATTCGATTCCTGTATCTAGCCAGGGCATATCTGTTGACGACTAATTCCAGATTCGATTCCTGTATCCAGCCAGGGCACGTCTGAAGAGTTTGAAGATCCGATTCCTGTATCCATCCAGGGCATATCTGTTGACGACTAATTCCAGATTCGATTCCTGTATCCAGCCAGGGCACGTCTGAAGAGTTTGAAGATTCGATTCCTGTATCCAGCTAGGGCATATCTGTTGACGAC
Organism: Vicia faba; assembly: GCA_948472305.1. Classification (NCBI taxonomy): domain Eukaryota; kingdom Viridiplantae; phylum Streptophyta; class Magnoliopsida; order Fabales; family Fabaceae; genus Vicia; species Vicia faba. The sequence goes on along the minus strand of OX451738.1, from coordinate 447,105,632 downwards.
TAATTCCAGATTCGATTCCTGTATCCAGCCAGGGCACGTCTGAAGAGTTTGAAGATTCGATTTCTGTATCCAGCCAGGGCATATCTGTTGACGACTAATTCCAGATTCGATTCCTGTATCCAGCCAGGGCACGTCTGAAGAGTTTGAAGATTCGATTCATGTATCCAGCCAGGGCATATTTTTTGACGACTAATTGTAGATTCGATACCTGTATCCATCCAGGGCATATCTGCATGAAGAGTTTAGAGATTCGATACCTGTATCCAGCCAGGGCATATCTACATAAAGAGTTTGAAGATCAACCCCTGTAACAGGCCAGGCAATTATCTTTCTTTCTCAGGTACGCAAGTTCTCGTTAAGGAATCTCTTACGCGATCGACACCTAGATGGCATCTATAAGCCCATCCACATACCAACAGTCTCCAAATGGCATCTATAAGCCCATTCCCGACAAGGCTCCATCACAGCTCCAGATGGCATCTATAAGCCCATCCTCCTATCCATCATCTCTCCAAATGGCATCTGTAAGCCCATTCCCGCCATCACGCTACTAATACTCTACTATGTGAGTGCAAATTTCTGGGCACTTTAGTGTTCAATCATCTTCCACCTTCGGATCACGAAAGGAACGCAAGCCAATCTACATCCTCAGGTCTAAGAAGATTGAACAGGGGCAACTGTTGTACCCCAAAATTTTCCCTCCCATATTCTTCAAGATTTGTCAAGATCAACCTCCAAATGGTTCAAAATCTCTCAAGGGTTGCACAGTCCAATTGCCTCCTAACACAGTCAAAACTAGGGTTTTGGTTCTTACAAGGAAGTTGAGGTTTCCAAGGGTCCAATCAAGTCCCATATGCCTATATACATTGTCAAACACCCATATGTCAAGTTTCAAGACTCACAGCATCAAGTTGCACAGTCAAAAAGCCCTAATTGCTTCACAGTCAACTGTAGGGGTAAAATGGTCATTTGGCAGTTAAAAGTCAAAATTTTTGGTCAACATCTTATTTGGAAGCCACAATCATCATTTGATCAAGTCTTGATCATGATTCCTCAAGCATGGCTCAAAAAGTCTCAAGATGTCAAAAGTTACTATTTTAGGACAGTTGAAAAGTCAACTGTAACTTGACCAAGGCATAACATTTTCATGGTTCATCAGAAAAATCCCATCCAATGCTCATTTTGAAGGGGATGAAATTTCCTACAACTCATCTTCACACTCCAAGTCCAAGAAATGCTCTCACAAAAAGTTATCAATTTCTACATTATAGGTCATTTTCAAAAGTCAACAAAAAGGCACTTTAAGTCAAAGACCATAACTTGAGATTGGTAAATCAAAATGACATGGGACCAAAGTCATTGGTTAGAAGACTTCAAGACCTTTCGAAAATGTCCAAGAACATGTTCATATCTTCAAAATTGAGCAAGATATGCATTGGAGAAGTTGGGAAATTTTTGGGAACTTTCAAAAGTCAACTTTGCCTAAAACACTTCATTTTTGGTAATGGGCCTCAAATTCCTTCTTGAATCTTTGCCCAAGGCTTATGCACTACCCATTAAGATTAATTTGATTTATTTTCTCATTTTTAATTAATTAATTGAATTTTTATTAATATTAATTCATTTAATTAATTTTAATTGTAGGAAAATTCAAAAGATATGATTTTTAAATCTTTTGTGATGCAAATAAGACTAGGGCAAGCTGGCAATTCGTGTGCACCTCAAAGACATCAAAATCTCCATGATTGGCAAGGTTTTATCAAAGAAAAAGATTGAAAAAGATTTGATTGGCAATCACACATTCAAACCATAATGCCATGGATTGTTGGGCCAAGATTTACCCTAATTCTATTGTGCTATATGTAATGAAGCTTAACCTAAAACCCTACACGTAAAAAGAGCTGCTGAAACACCATATGCAATATTGAAAAAAGTGGAAAAAACTCAAAACTGAAATCAGTCTTCCAGGAGAATTCAAGGCCTCTTCTTGATTCAAACACCTTGCCTGAGTCTCCAGGAACCTGTTGCCATCAAGAACAAGCCCTAACGCCATCAGAATCGTTCACAACAAGTCACTCGGTTTGGACATTTTTCCATAATTGCATATCATGATTCATGCGTTTTTAACCATTTTTTTGGATTGATTTATGTTAATAGGGATATTCTGAAGCTATTGGTATAATCCAATTTGGTTATAGCATTCTGAATCGAAAACCACCATGGAAGAACATTAGGGTTTCGAAGCTTGAATTTTGGGGCTTTGCACATAAGGAAAAATTGGACTGTGAAACGTGCATGGTTGAATTCGTCAAGGCCAGACGAATTCAACCCAACCCTCGCGCTCAATTTATGTTATCCCTAACTCTAATCGTTATTTTTCGCTGTTGTAGTTAGTGGGGGTTAAAAACCCCCGCTATCTCGTTTTATTTTTTACAGGAAACGAAGAAGACGAAGGGCGTGGCAACATGTGGTTGGTGGGTTCAAACTTGGCGCGCGTTATTTTGTTTTATATCATAATGTTTGTTGTTTTTTATATAATATTTGCTGTCCAGTTGTTTAACAAACGCGCATCATGGTTCAATTGGCAAAGGCACTAAGGCAAGGAGTACTGGGACCTGGGTTCGATTCCCAGGTCCCCCATATAATTCTTCATATTTTTTCTAATACAATCCAATGCAGCATATGTCCAATGTTCTACCATGCACGTCAACCAGTGATGCGCCATGTGTCTCTCAGCATCCATCCAGTGGCCAGGAGATGAAGTCCATGATACTCCCCAGTCAGCCAGCAAGCGTTTGATCATGAAAGTCAACGTGGCTTGGAATTTTAATGGGCCAGAATTCAACAAAAAAACCTCTCTTTGGGCCAACATACCCCCTTTGGTTTGCTATTTTTTATTTTCATTTTCTTTTCTTTTAATTCTTTTAATTGTTATAATTATTATTATTAATTCACAAATTAAATTTTCCTAATAAAATCAGAAATCACAAAATTGTAAATATATTTTATTATTTATTAAATTCATTAACTATTATTTTTTGTAAATAAATATTAACAATTGACTCAGCTTAATTTAGGTTTAAATTTTAATCTTTTTCTCAATAAATAAAAATTATATAGAATTAGGTTTTGACATTTCTAATCATTTTCTTATTATTATCATTATTAATTATTATTATTTTTGTACATACAAATGTAAATTAATTAATTAGTTTAAATTAGGTTAACTTTAACATTTTTATTAATAATTGAAATAAACTTAGAACTAGGGTTTTCTTTTGATTTTTAATTTATTTTATTTTATTATCATTAAATACAAAAAACATAAAAAAAACACTATCTTTTCTTTAATTAAATAATTAATTAGATTTAGATTTAAATTTAATACAAAAGGACAAAAAACTCATAATTTTCTCAAAAGGGTCCAAAACCCTAGGACGTCTTGGTTAAATTTCTTTTCGCGCATGATTATTATTTGTTTGATTATTATGTAACTGTTCCAAGAATGTAATAGTAATTAGGTTTATTGCTTTCTTTACTTTCCGCACTTTATCAAAACGGGTCTTTGTTTTTTGGCGATGTATAGACCCGCGCCTTGTAATAGTGTAGCTTTACCTTTCCGTATTTTATTTTCCGCACTCCTAACTGTTAAATTGCATGAAAGAATGTATGATAATTAAAAACAACTCGTAGCTCACAATTGCATGATCAAAGATAAATGTTAACCTGAAAACAACACACAATACACATGCCACTTCTAGGGTACGCCTCACTCGTTGCCTCGAAAGTGGTCATCAAGTATAGGGTGTTTTAGAGGTCGCCCTCCTGTCTAAGATCCAGTCGCCTCGAAACGGTTTCCTCGGATAAAAGGATCTAGGACATTAGGGTTACTTCTAAGGTGTCCTACTATTGCTTCGGTGACCACACTGTCCCTATAACCGAATTGACCCGAATAACTCCAACGATGGCGTTACCTACCTCTCAATGGTGGGATAGCACTATCTAAAGGACTCTTACACAGCCTAATTCCTTAGGGTAGGTAGATGACTCATGGGTACTTGCTCTCTTTCTAAAAAACAAAATACTTTTCACACTGACACTTTCAAAAGTTTTCAAAACGAATTTTTCATATACTCTTGAGGACTGATACAAGAGTTACCTAGAAATTTTTCAAACGAAACTTTTTCAAAACCCACACACACTTGAAAAGCAAACATTTTTGAAAACATAAGAGCAAGTACCTAAGAGCCCGTGGATAACCACGGATAGAAAGGGTGCTAACACCTTCCCTTTCTATAAATCTACCTCCCGAACCGAGAAACATTCTCGATAAGGAATTTTGCTGTGCTTTTGTCCTTTCCATGTTGGAGAACAAAAAAGACGGTGGCGACTCTTGCTTACCGCGACATTTTGCGAACCAGCTTTAAACAGTCAGTTCTATTTCCACCGATCACACATATGACATCAATGAATCATGGAAATTTTGCATAAAAACTTTGTGCTCATTGTTTTTCTCTTTTACATTTTTCATTTGTTTCAAAGATAGCTATACCCTTACACACACTCACACTCAAATGCAGGTCTATATCTATTCAGGATCCCATGGGTAACAATTCTGCTATGGCCTTCTGTGACTCTGAAAATCTAATCTACCAAGCCGAAGACGAAGGTGAGGAAGATTGTGAAGTACCAGGGGAACTCGCCAAGTTACTACAACAAGAAGAGAGAACCATTCAGCCTCACGAGGAACACGTGGACACAATCAACCTAGGTACCGAAGAAGACAAAAGAGAAGTCAATATGGGTGCCAATCTGGAACCCAGTGTCAAAGAGTGTCTGATTCAATTATTACACGAGTATGTTGAAGTCTTTTCCTAGTCGTATGAAGACATGCCAGGACTTGATGCAGATATCATGGTACATCGTCTACCTACAAGAGAGGACTGTCCACCGGTAAAGAAAAAGGTCCGTCGAATGCGACCAGATATGTCGGAGAAGATTAAAGCTACAGTCGTGAAGCAATTCAACACTGGATTCTTGGCCGTCACCTCTTATCCGCAATGGGTTGCCAATGTTATTCCCATGCCCAAAAAGGACGGGAAGGTACGAATGTGCGTGGACTATAGAGATTTGAATAGGGCAAGCCCTAAGGATGATTTCCCACTTCCCCACATTGACATCCTAGTTGACAATACAACACAGCACAAAGTGTTTTCCTTCATGGACGGTTTCTCAGGCTACAACCAAATCAAAAAGGCGCATGAAGACATGGAGAAAACAACTTTTGTCACACAGTGGGGCACATTCTGCTACAAGGTGATGCCATTCGGACTGAAGAATGCTGGGGCAACCTATCAGCGTGCCATGGTAGCTCTATTTCAAGACATGATACATCACGAAATAGAGGTCTATATGGACGACATGATAGCTAGATCTCAAATAGAAGAGGATCATCTTGATCATTTACAGAAACTATTTGAGAGATTAAAAAAGTACAAACTGAGGTTGAACCCAAATAAGTTCACATTTGGAGTAAGGCCTGGTAAACTCCTAGGCTTTGTTGTCAACAATAAAGGTATTGAAGTAGATCCCGCCAAGGTGAAATCTATACAAGATATGCATGTTCCTTGTACTGAGAAGGAATTCAAAGGATTCTTGGGACGCTTGAACTACATTGCCAGATTCATTTCTCACCTGACATTTAATGTGAACCAATCTTCAAACTACTGAAGAAAGATCAGGTAGTCAAATGGAATGATGAGTGCCAAATTTATTTTGACAAAATCAAAGAGTATTTGCAAGAGCCTCCTGTTTTGATGCCACCAGTCGAGGGAAGACCATTGATCATGTATCTGATCGTTTTGGAAAATTCAATGGGGTGTGTGCTGGGGCAGCATGACGAGTCTGGCCGAAAAGAGAACACTATTTATTACCTGAGCAAAAAGTTTACCAACTGTGAAACAAGATATTCACTGTTCGAGAAAACTTGTTGCGCTCTGGCATGGGTTGCTCGCCGGCTAAGACAGTATATGCTGACCCATACTACCTTGTTAATATCTAAAATGGATCCAATAAAATACATCTTCGAGAAACCCGCTCTCTCTGGGAGAATAGCGAGATGGCAGATGATCCTGACAGAATATGACATACAGTACACTACCCAGAAAGCAATAAAGGGTAGTGTACTAGCTGATCACTTTGCTCACCAAGCTATGGAAGACTACCAGTCCATGAAGTTCGAATTCCCGGATGAAGACATCATGATGGTAAACAACTGTGAAGAATTCAGGCCATATGACGGACCTGAACAAGGATCCCGATGGACCCTGGTTTTTGATGGGGCATCTAACGCACTCGACAATGGTATTGGTGCAGTACTCATATCTCCTGAAGGATGTCATACTCCATTTATTGCAAGACTCTGCTTCAATTGTACAAATAACATGGCAGAATACGAAGCGTGCATCTTTGGTCTCAAAGCTGCCATAGACTTGGGGATCAAATCGTTGAATGTATTCGGAGATTCAACTTTGGTTATCATCCAGATCAAAGGGGAATGGGACACCAAACACCCTAACCTTATCCCTTACAAAGAACATGTTTTGACATTGCTCCCGCATTTTGAGGAGATTACCTTCGAACATTTCCTGCGAGAAGAAAATCAGCTAGAAGACGCACTAGCCACAATGTCACCTATGTTTAAACTCAAATGGGATGACGAGGCTCCCCAGATCACCATTGAGCAAATGGATGAACCAGCACACTGTCACACGATTAATATTGAAGAAATAGTGGACCAGCCTTGGTTTCACGAAGTGAAGAGGTATCTCGAGGCTCAAGAATATCCAGAAGGATCTTCAGTTAACGATAAGAAGTTCTTAAGGAGATTCTCTGCTAAATTCTTCCTTAGTAATGGCATTCTTTACAAACGCAACCATGACTCTGTGTTACTTCGGTGCGTAGACAAGGTTGAAGCTGAAAGAATCATGGTTGAGTTACATGAAGGCACTTTTGGCACCCATTCCAGTGGACATTCGATGGCGAAGAAAATCCTACAGGAAGGATATTATTGGTCTACCATGGAAGCTGATTGCTATCAACACTCTCGAACCTGCCATAAGTATCAGATTTATGCTGACAAGGTGCAAGTACCTCCAGTTCCTATGAATGTCTTGACGGCTCCTTGGCCCTTTGCTATGTGGGGAATTTATATGATTGAGGAAATCAAGCCAACAACCTCCAATGGACACCGCTTCATCCTAGTGGCCATTGATTATTTTACCAAGTGGGTGGAGGCAGCTTCTTTCGCTTTTGTTACCAAGAATGTTGTAGCCTGGTTCATTAAGAAAAATCTCACCTGTCGGTACGGTATCCCGGAGAGGATCATTACAGACAATGGTACGAACTTGAACAATACTATAATCACTGCCTTGTGCGAGCAATTCAAGATCCAGCATCACAATTCTTCCCCTTACCAGTCGAAGATGAATGGTGCTATCGAAGCCGCAAATAAGAACATTAAAAATATCATACATAAAATGACAGTCACATAAAAAGACTGGCATGAGATGCTACCATTTTCTCTCCACGGATATCGTACCACAACTCACACATCAATCGGGGCAACACCTTATTCTCTGGTTTACGACATGGAAGCTGTCTTGCCTATTGAGGTCCAGATACCCTCTCTGAGAATTATGAAGGATACAGGGCTGAATGAAGACGATTGGATCCAGACTCCACTTGATCAACTAAACTTAATTGATGAGAAAAGGCTTACTGCTGTCTGTCATGATCAAATGTATCAAAAATGGATGATCAAGGCTTTCAACAAAAAGGTCAGACGCCAAGTGTATCAAGTTGGGGATCTGGTGATCAAACATATCATACTTTCGCAAGGTGATCCCAAGGGAAAATGGACTCCTACATACGAAGGACCATTTGTAATCCAAAACATTTTCTCTGGTGGAGCAATGATCTTGACCACCATGGATGGTGACGACCTGCCACACCTTGCGAACGGAGACATAATTAAAAGATACTACACATAAGAGACCCGCTAGGTTGACACACCTAGGCAAAACAAGGGCATCCAGGCGAACCAAAAGGTTCGGGCAAAAATTAGGGATAAAACAAAAAAATCTGTACACCCGGAAAGTTGAAAACCCGAAAGGGTGACTTGGGCAAAAAAGGGTTTCCCGGTGGACTGAAAACTCGAAAGGGCGGTCCAGGAAAAAGTTAGGGAATTAAAGCGTATGACTATGTACCGTTGGATCATCTTACGGACAACCTGCAAACTCGACAGTTTTGATTAATTCAATCAACTTCAGACAAGGCAACAAATAAACAAGACGCTCAGAGATACGAAGGCTATAGCAGAATGGGAACCCCATGGGATTATTACACATAGCTATCTTTTCTTTGTATCAAATTTTTCATTTTTTACGACGACATTCTATTACTAGAATATTTGTCTCATTGTACAAAAATACTTACTCAAAGGCAATACAAAGATGTCCTTTTGAAAGTGCAAAACTATCTGTTTTTCTTTACTCTATTTTGTTGTTTACAAAAAAAGTCCAATGATTCATTTTTGATCATATGCATTTGAACATAATTACTGTTTACAAATAAACAAAATAGAAAGACAATCATTGATGGATTTAAGAGGTAGGTAAATCTCTCTATGCTATCTCCATAATCCCCCGCAGTGTGCAGTTTAATCCCTAACAGAACAGAGCTTCCAGTTATCAATCCCCAGTAGAAGTTGTCAAATTTCTCAGGATTCCCCAATAGGATTTTACAAGCAGTACACGACATCTCCCTTACAACAGAGTTTATTTCTCCAAGCAGAAATTCATCAACACTTAGACTTCACAACATGAAGACTTATACTCCATAACCTCAGCAGCAGTCAGGGATTTATGTTCCCCAACCCAACAACACTGTGGCAGATTAGCTTGCATACGCATACATTGCATCCATATATCATAAACATTGATAACACAAATGCATTATACCATGAATTTCATACAACATGACTTTGCATTTTTTCTAACATTTTAACCTTTTCAGGATAAGGTTAACAACTACCATTGACATTGTTCAACGTTTTCAGATACAGTTCAGATACGCTCCAAGACACAAATTCCATTATGATACTCGTCCAAACTCAAGTTTTGATACAGTTCAGATATGCTCCAGACACGGATGCCATCCTGAAGCTCATTCAACTCTCAGATACAGTCAGATACAGTTCTGATACGCTCCAGACACAAATGCCATTCTGATACTCATTCAGATTTTAACTTCCAGATACAGTTCGGATACGCTCCAGACAAGGATGCCATTCTGATACTCATTCAGATTTCAACTTCCATATACAGTACAGATACGCTCCAGACACGGATGCCATCCTGATACTCATTCAAAATCAGCATCCAGATACAATTCAGATACGCTCCAGACATGGATGCCATCCTAAAACTCATTTACAGTTCAGATACGCTCCATATGAGGACGCCATTCTGATACTCATTCAAAGTCTCCTTCAGATACAATGCAAATATGCTCCAGACACAGATGCCATTCTGATATTCATTCAGATGTAATTCTCAAGATACAGTACAGGTACGCTCCAAACACGGATGCCATTCCGATGCTCATTCTTTCAGCTTACAAATTACAATTGAACAATCACTCTTGGATGGCATCTACAAGCCCATCTCCAACAACTTTCTATTACCCCTCCAAATGGCATATTTAATCCCATTCCCTCTACCATCACATCGTCGAGTGCAAATTTCTAGGCACTCTAGTGTCCAATCGTCTTCCACCTTCGAGTCACGAATGGCAAAACATGCCAATCTGACTCTTCAGGCTTAAGAAGATTGAACATGGGTGTTGTAGCCCAAAATTTTCCCTCGTATTTTTCCACAAGAAATCACAGCCTCGGGCGTTTCCTGATTTTTCAGATTGGTGTAAGAATCAGTCAAACCGATTTTTCTTATCAGTCAGACAAAATTAGGGTTTTCATTGATTTTCATGGCTCTGGAACGATTCAAACAGTTTGCTTAGGGTTTGGTTGATTTTGGCTCAGCTTTGATCAGGCGAACGTTTCTTTGGCATTTGATCAGGAATTAGGGTTTTTTGTGCGCAGATTTCTCAGAAAGATTTAAGTTCTATCAATGCTTTTCAAATTACTCTGAAATAAGAACTGAGGCTGCTGGTTGTTAATTTGCAGTTTGTTTGGATTTAATCAGTGAAAGGAGGCAGGTGGACGTTTTGTTTGATTAACTGTCGTCCGGTTTGATTAACTGTGTTTTACTTTGGATAATTGGAGCGCCAGGTTTGTTGTAAGACCACAATGTTTATCAATTGATTATTTATTTTTAAGTTAAGATAATTGGAATTTATTTCCATTTTATTTTAATTTAAGAATTATAAACAATTAGATAAATATCCAAAGAAGAATTAAGAATGAATGTCAAATAAAAGGACTTTTTATTTATCTTTAAATTATTTGTATAATTGTTATTGTTTACAAAATATTTACAATAATAATATTACAGTAATTTAAATTTAAATAAAACTATCCTAAATTCCTAAGTCTTCAATTCTTCATCCTTCATTTGCTGCTATTCCTCTCCATTTGATTTTTATCTGCAAAGAAAAAAAGAAAAGTCAGAAGCAGATAAATAATTAAAAAAAGCAAACAGTTAATTCAGGTTCATCATTAAAATCAACTGGCCGAAATTAGTTAGCCCTCTCTGCAAATCACGGTATTTCTCCCGGTTCACAAAAAGGGATGAATAATGCTTGCTAAACATGAAATGCACAAAGTTGTAAAATGCACAAATTCAAAACCTGCATAGTTCAAAACAAACAGCATGTGCAAGTATAAATCCAAAGGCAAACTGAGTTCCAATGTCAAAGCAACTAAGTCAAAAAGCTGCCAAAAGGTGCACAACCGTCCAAAATATGGAAAGCTGTCAAAGATATCAAAGTATCAAAAACTGTCACAAAGATGCAGGAAAATATGGAAGCAGTACACAAAGTATGCAGGTTAAAAACCAACAATGCAAGCAATGTCCTATTTCATCATTTTCCAGCCTGTATGCTTTTTCAGAAAACAGATTATAAGCAAATATAATAATGCTTAAAAAAACTGTGGAGAGAGAGAAGAGAAAAAGAATAGGCTTACTGGCTTTAGGCTTGAGGCATAAAAATATATAAAACAAACTGCAATGAAACAGTAAGAGAGAGGCAGAAATCACAAACACAGTGAAGCTCACCAAAAACCTGTTTCTCATAAAACACCCTGCATTCAACAAGCTCAAAACAGCACAAGCCTAAAACCAGTTCACATAACCACAAATTGTCTAGCTTTTAAGAACAAAGACATAACCTGTCAAGCCTGGAACCTGCATCAGGCCATCAACCAGCCAAAGCAACAAATCTGTCAAGCAAATATATCAAAGATATACTCAAATAAAAATCATCAAAAGCCATCATACAGAAGCATACAAATCAAACTAAGGTTCTCAAGATCATCATCAAACCGAAAGAAAACATAAAGGTACCAGGAAGTGCTAGCTGCATCATCAAACCCTCGCCGTCAAAACCGCCTAGAGCACCTCCAAACTCCATCTCTCCTCCATCTCCAGAAAACGAAGGTAGTATGGCCTCCTCCCTTTTCATTTCGTACACCTCAATAAACAATAATAATGAAGCTTAAGGTCAGAATCCAAAACGAAAAATAAACATGCAAAGTGTAAAAACGTATAAAGCTTCAGAACCAAACCTTTTTTCGTAAAGGTCACCACGTTCGATTATGGAGGAAGGAGAGATAGAGGGTGAAGCCCGGTGGCCATGAGCGAGGGTGTTCTGAATCCATGGCGAAAAGGCGAACGAAAGACGAAGACGAAGCGAAAACGATGAGCGACGGCGCCTCTGTTTCCCTCAAACCCTAAGCCGTTTCCAAAATGAACGAAACAATTAAACCCTAAACAAAAAAGTTATGAAACAATTGGGCCTTGCCCTTTCAATGCTGAAGCCCAATGACCCAAACGCACCCCCTCTTTCTTGACTCTCTTTCACAATTCAGTTTGGGCCAAATCCACTTAGCCCATTCTTTTTCTAAATTAATCTTTTTTTTTTACATAAATTATATCTTTTTAAAACAAATTAATATACTTTTTTACCTTAAAATTTTTATACTATTATTATAATACAAATTATTTCTTTTGTAAATAAAAACATTTTAACCCTTTTCTTTTTATTTCTAGCTAGTATAATTAAAATATATAAAGGAATAAATTTTTTTGAGTTAAATAATTGTTCTTAGGTTTAAAACAATTTTCTTTCTTTTTTAACTAAAACATTTTGTATACAAAAACACTAATTAAAATACACTAACATAAATACATAAAAAATGGAATTTAAAACCTTTTCTTTTCTTTTATCAAAACTTTCTTATTTGTACATACTTTACAAAGAAATATAAAAATATAAATTTAAATCAAACATAGATAATAATACTTGACGAATAAACAATATTTAATTGTCTCATTAAATTCACATTTCTCAACTTGTAAATAAACCTCGTACATTTACACATACACTTACACATTTGAAATACATTGATACATTTTACATTGCCTTTATGCTATACATTTGATACTTATTATATTTGCGATCGCAATTCGATTTGGTTGTAAATTATTGGATACTACACTCCTAAGGTCTCATCCCCATTTGTACATTTGTACCCCCACTCCCGGATGTTCATTTGTAATAGCGTAGACTTTAAATTCCCGCAATTTACCGCTTTCGAATTATACCATGGTTAGACCTAGGGTTTGCATGTATATAAAATCAAACGCTAGATAACCTAATACAAAACAAATGCATGAAATCGATACACAATCACACTTGCACCCCCTAGGGTAATCCCACATGTTGCCTTCCAAAATGGGCCATGCTTGCACGTCGAGTTTCTTTGGCAAAATAATTCAAATGATCATAAGTCCCTCGATGACGCTTTCGGAAGTTGCCTAAACAGAATGATCATAGTCCCTTCAAACAAATTTCCAAAGACACTTGGCACCATTGCATTCATGGTCCACACGATGACCTACGCCTGTCCCGATCACATCCTAAACGCATGATTGTCCACCAAATTCAATGGTGGAACAAAATTGTTAAAAAAGGGGTTGAAAATATAGAGAAAACCTTTGAGTACAATAGAGTAGACAAAACTCTTAGTTACTTGATCAACTTGCAAAAACACTTGCCTACTTTTCAAACCACACTCCACAAACACTTTCAAAATAAATCTTCAAAAACATTTGAAACATCTTTTCGAAAAGATACACACCCTTGTATATACTCAAACACGATTCATTACAACGGTTGCCGAAACAAAGGCGTCTATTTCAAAAACATTTTCAAAACACACACACACACACCATTTTCAAGCAATCAAAAATCAAGGCAAGTGATCTAAAAACCAAGTAACTAAGAGCCCATGGGTAACCATGGATGAAAAGGGTGATAATACCTTCCCTTTTCATAATCTACCCCCCGAACCCACGAAACGTCTCAAAAGATTTTTCCTGTGCTTTTTAACCTTTCCTTTAGGATAAAATAAAAAGTCGGTGGCGACTCTTGCTAAACCGAACAAGTGCGAATACAAACGCAAACCTCAAGTCAGTTCTCCCACCGTATCACAGAACTGGCGACTCTGCTGGGGAGTTCCTTTAAAGTGGGGTTACCTTAGGGTTTAGATCACCTTTATATTCTTGCTTTGATTGCCTTAATTGATTTATCTTTTGGGTCCTTGTTTGGGTTTGTTGTAAATCCTACACCCGGATTTGGGGCACCTTTTTAGGTAAATAGAAAAAAAACTGTGAGGGAACTGTGCGGGGTATACCGACACGGTTGAAGCAGTAAGTTATGTTAGTGTGACATATTTGTGAGTACCGGTAACCCTTGAGTTCAATCAAGGAGAGTACGGGGCCGCTGAGTGATGTCGTGAAGCACTAACGAACTCTTAGAACCTTAATTGACCATTTTAGCCTTTTTAGGGGTAGTGAGATGACCGACTTTGGTGCAGTCCGAAGTTGGTAGATACTCGATACTACACTCATTGAGGGTTGTTTTCTTAGAATATTTTGGTCGCCAGTTAAGTGGCTAAACCAAAACAATGAACACAGAAAACAATCCAATGATATTGAGCTCCTTAGAACCCGGTTTCTATTTTAGGACAGGATGAGCCAACTAACTTCAAGAGGGTACTTACCTACAACCCCATGCAAGCCTAAACCTAAGGACTTGTTTGCTTTGTGTGAATATGATGGCCTGTATATACACTTACTTGCTTTCGCATGCATGTACATAACATCATGACATCATACCATAGCATTTTCAATAACCATTTCAAGGATCTCGAGGGTTCTTTTGATGCAGGGTTACGTTGAACCAGACGTCTACCAAAAGGGCAAGAGGTTTCTCCTCTAGGCGAATGCCAATCAAAGATCAAGTACAACAACTTGAATCAGGGGCTATGACCCACTTGACATGGTGAGCTTGATTCTCGTGGAAAGACATCCACCGATGCAAGGTTCTTCAATCAAAGATCAAGTGCAACAACTTGAATCAGGGGCTATGACCCACTTGACATTGTGAGCTTGATTCTCGTGGAAAGACATCCACAGGTGCATAGTTTTCCAATCAAAGATCGAAGTTCAACCTCTAACATTCTCTTGTGTTTACCCCAAGAGATCCTTGAAAACATTGCATATATATCATACATATCATTACATAACAGGTTTCTCCCATGCAGGTTTTCTTATCTTCTTACTGTTTATTTCAGTAAGATGGATATGGAACAAATGGCGAAAGATCTCCAGGCTCAGAACGCTCAGTTCCAACAAATGCTGCTGGTTATGGGTAAAGGGCAAGAGGATCTGACAGCTCTCCTTCTCAAAGACAAGAAGAAGAAGTCCAAGAAGGCAGCCCGCATCCTGAATTTGAGAAGAAGGCCTAAAACCTTAGACCTTTCAACTCCACCCAACATTGGGGCCAGTCTTGAAAAAGACCATAATTTGGAGACTGAGGAAGCTGACTACTCCAAGGAACAATACCCTCTCGCTGATGACAAGTACAAAGAGTTGGAGGATCGCCTAAATGCTATGGAGATCCAACAAATACTTGGCTTAGATTTAGGAGACATGGGTTTGGTTCCTGGATTGGTCATCCCTCCAAAGTTCAAAGTCCCTACTTTTGCTCTGTACAATGGAGTCTCTTGCCCTAAGATGCATTTAAGGTCTTATGTTCACAAGATTCAACCATACACAGCTGATCCAAGGCTTTGGATCCATTTCTTCCAAGAAAGTCTGGTAGGAGCTCAACTCGAGTGGTTCTATCAATTGGAGAGTTCTCGCATCCACACTTGGGAAGATTTAGCTGGGGCATTTTACAGACAATATCAGTACAATGCTGATCTTGCACCAACTCGTGTGCAGTTGCAGAACATGACCATGGGTTCTGACGAGAGCTTCAAGGGATATGCCCAAAAGTGGAGAGATCTGGCTGGTAGGGTGAAACCCCCTTTAACTGACAGAGAGCTGATTGACATCTTCATGGGAACTTTGACAGGGCCTTTCTTCAAGCACTTAATTGGAAGCTCCTCAGCTGGGTTCACCGAGCTAATACTGACCGGCGAAAGGGTCGAAGCTGGCATCAAGAGTGGAAAGATCCAGGGAGCTACAACCTCCGATACTCAGATAATTCCCTACAACAGAAAGAAAGAGTCTAATGCTGGGAACAGTCAAAGGAGTCGTCATGATCAACATGCAGGGGCAGTCCTGATCTCTGGTTCTACGTCACGCCGACAACAGCCAAGGGGAAGTCAACAACGACCATACGAGCCTAAGAGACAGTTCACCAATATCAACATGCCGTTGTCTCAAGCACTGCAACACTTGTTGAGGATGAATCTGATTGCATTAATAGGGCCTCATCCCAACCCCAAGACTTCATCTCCTAACTACAATCCTAATGCAACTTGTGCTTATCATTCTGACAGTCCCGGGCATGACACTAACGAATGTTGGGCATTGAAGTACAAGATTCAGAATTTGATTGATGCCAAGGAGATTGAGTTTGGTCCTCCAGAGGCCCCATCATGATCACTGCTCCTATGTCAGCTCATTGAGATTGTGTTTGTTTCGTTTTGAATTTTCAAAGTTGTAATCTTTTGTTATTCAAACAATTATCTTTTAATGTCAAACTCTGTTTCATTAATGCATTGCATATGTTTGTCTTGAATTCATCCATTCGTTTTCACTACTCTTATGATATTTAACTCTTGATAAAAAGCTGCAAGCCTTTAGAGGGAGGATGACGAAACAATACCACAATCTCATACAGTATGCTTTTGAACAGACCTCGCTGATGATGTACATGCATTTCTTTCAATTCCCAAACACTGGAGTTATAAGGAAGATAATCCCTAGTCAACCCCTTCGAGCCAAAGAAGTAGGAGTTTTCTGTTCTAAACAATCAAAACCTTTGATATAAACCTGGGGCAGGGTAGTCTCTCAGTTAATTCAAAAAAAAAGTGCGCATTGAAGTCACAAACTCTCAGTTCGTAACACAACGAACGACGTCAAAAAAGAAAGCATTCCTTTGGAATCAAAAGACAAGGGTGGTTCCCTATCACATAGGCAGTCAATCTCTCAAAAGAAAAAAGCCCACCGAGCCAAAACCTGCAAAGGAGGCTTAGGAAAGCTGGGGCATCCCGCTGACTGTGATCTCAAAAACGAGAACAATCAGGCAAAAGTTAGGGATAACAAATCAAAATCAAAATAGAGAGGTCATTACAAATCCTCAACAACATGAAAAAATGTTGCAAAGAAAAAAGGAGATGATGACTGTCTCCCAATTCAATTGGTGAACCATCACCCAAAAGTCGTTCCAAACTCAAACAGAGTGCGACGCCCAATTAACTGAGCTTAGGATTGGAGAACATCACGAAGAGCGGGTGGGTACAAATACACTTTGAGCCTTTATCCCTTGTTTCTTAAACCGTGAACCAAGCCACGTTACAACCCTTCAAAAGTCCTAATTGAAGCATGGGTTAGTTCGAAAGCATACTGTTACAAATGGTATCCTGACTCCTGTAAGGCTTTGCTCTGAAACCTTGTGTTGAATTTGTCTTATGAAAAGTTTTCTGCTAAAAAACACATTTTTCAAAACTTCGAGACAAACATAAATTTTGCATTGCTTGAATATCACTGTTTGCATTTGGCTATTTGTTTGACAGCGAAGAAATTCATACAACGAATGTTCGGAGGAACGAAAACTCTCTCAGTGAATAAAATCACTTCAAAAGGACGACACCTCCATTACAAAAGTCCCCTATCAACAAGGGGCATGACATGTCACTATTCAATTAACCTGGGACAGTCCAGTCAAGGTTTCAACAGATCTTTCAAAGTTCAGTTAACCTGGGGCAGTCCAGTCAAGATTTCAAGAAATCTCCCAATTTGCAGAGTAATCTGATTCAAGACTCCTTCATCATCACTTGGGGCATTCGAATGTCAAAAGTGTTCAACAATTCCTTCATCACCTGTTGGCAGATGCAGTTTTACACGGACTCATCATGAAGCAACCCTACACCGGTTCCTTCTCAAAACCTCAGATGCAGTTTTACACGGACTCATCATCAGGAAACCCTACACCGGTTCCCTCTCAAAAACCGATGCAGTTTTACACGGACTCATCATGAAGCTACCCTACACAGGTTCCTTCTCAAAACCCGATGCAGTTTTACACGGACTCATCATGAAGCTACCCTACACAGGTTCCTTCTCAACTCCAGATGCAGTTTTACACAGACTCATCATCAGGAAACCCTACACCGGTTCCCTCTCAAAACCCGATGCAGTTTTACACGGACTCATCATGAAGCTACCCTACACAGGTTCCTTCTCAAAACCCGATGCAGTTTTACACGGACTCATCATGAAGCTACCCTACACAGGTTCCTTCTCAACTCCAGATGCAGTTTTACACGGACTCATCATGAAGCTACCCTACACAGGTTCCTTCTCAACTCCATATGCAGTTTTACACGGACTCATCACGAAGCAACCCTACACAGGTTCCTTCTCAAATCCAAGATGCAGTTTTACACGGACTCATCATGAAGCAACCCTACACAGGTTCCTTCTCAAATCCAAGATGCAGTTTTACACGGACTCATCATGAAGCAACCCTACACCGGTTCCTTCTCAATTCCAAGATGCAGTTTTACACGGACTCATCATGAAGCAACCCTACACCGGTTCCTTCTCAATTTCAGATGCAGTTTTACACGGACTCATCATCAGGAAACCCTACACCAGTTTCTCTTCAAACCCAGATGCAGTTTTACACGGACTCATCATCAAGAAACTCTACACCGGTTCCTTCTCAAAACTCAAAAGATTCTTGTAATCCCTAGCCAGAGAGTCTTCCAGAATCTAATTCCCCTCAGAATCAATTTTCAATATCCCCAGCGGAGCTAAAACTTCCAACTATCAATCCCCAAGCAGAGTGAAAACTCTCATTTTCAGTTCCTCACAGGATATTCGAATATTCCCCAGTGAAGATCTCCTCAAGACATGAATTCCCCAGTAGATTGGCATACAACCCAAGCTCCGGATTCCCTGACAGTGGTTCCAGGACTTCTTATGATCAAAGATTCTTGCCCTCCCCAGCAGCAGCCAAGGAATTATTCTCCCCGGCAGCAGTCAAATTTCTTTTATCTTCAGCCATCTAGGATTCATCTATCCTCAGCAAGACAGCTCTTCAGCTTACATGTGCATTCATCTACATTCATGTCATAAACATTGATATAACATACATTACATCATGCATCATGACATTGCATACAACTAACTCTTTACCTTTTCAGGTAAGAACAGTCAACAGACGAAGACCATCTCATTCCAGATTCACTCAGAGATAGTTCAGATGTGACCCAGACACGGCGAAATTCTGATACTTATTCCAGATTCACTCAGATGCAGTTTTACAAGGACGCATCATCAGGAAACCCTACACCGGTTCCTCCTCCACTTCAAGACTTCTGAAAACATTTTACGGACGCTTCCCAACAACGGATGTTGCTCTATTGCTTATTCAACTCCAACTCCTGAAAACAGTTTACGGATTCTCCAAACACGGACGTCAATCTATTGCTTATTCAGATCACCAGTTCAGAGATGTTCCAGAGCATGGATGCCTTTCTGATACTCGTCCACTCACCAGTGACATACAGTTCAACAATCACCTTCAGATGGCATCTGTAAGCCCATCCTCCTCCAAACACTTCCAAATGGCATCTTTAAGCCCATTTCCAGATGGCATCTCTAAGCCCATCCCCCGACAAGATTCTATCGCATCCCTAGATGGCATCGTTAAGCCCATCACCAAATGGCATCTGTAAGCCCATTCCCTCTACCATCACATCGCCGAGTGCAAATTTTCTGGGCACTCTAGTGTCCAATCTCCTTTTACCCTCGAGTCGCGAAAGGCAAACTTGCCAATCTAACTCTTCAGGTTCAAGAAGATTGAACAGGGGCAATTGTTGTACCCCAAAATTTGCCCTCGTATTTTTCCACAAGAAATCACAGCCTCAGGCGTTTCCTGATTTTTCAGATTGGCGTAAGAATCAGTCAAACAGATTTTTCTTATCAGTCAGACAAAATTAGGGTTTTCATTGATTTTCATGGCTCCGGAATGATTCAAACAATTTGCTTAGGGTTTGGTTGATTTTGGCTCAGCTTTGATCAGGCGAACGTTTCTTTGACATTTGATCAGGAATTAGGGTTTTTTGTGCGCAGATTTCTCAGAAAGATTTAAGTTCTATCAATGCTTTTCAAATTACTCTGAAATAAGAACTGAGGCTGCTGGTTGTTAATTTGCAGTTTGTTTAGATTTAATCAGTGAAAGGAGGCAGGTGGACGTTTTGTTTGATTAACTGTCGTCCGGTTTGATTAACTGTGCTTTACTTTGGATAATTGGAGCGCCAGGTTTGTTATAAGACCACAATGTTTATCAATTGATTATTTATTTTTAAGTTAAGATAATTGGAATTTATTTCCATTTTATTTTAATTTAAGAATTATAAACAATTAGATAAATATCCAAAGAAGAATTCCGAATGAATGTCAAATAAAAGGACTTTTTATTTATCTTTAAATTATTTGTATAATTGTTATTGTTTACAAAATATTTACAATAATAATATTACAGTAATTTAAATTTAAATAAAACTATCCTAAATTCCTAAGTCTTCAATTCTTCATCCTCCATTTGCTGCTATTCCTCTCCATTTGATTTTTATCTGCAAAGAAAAGAAGAAAAGTCAGAAGCAGATAAATAATTAAAAAAAGCAAACAATTAATTCAGGTTCATCATTAAAAGCAACTGGCCGGAATCAGTTAGCCCTCTCTGAAAATCACGGGATTTCTCCCGGTTCACAAAAAGGGATGAATAATGCTTGCTAAACATGAAATGCACAAAGTTGTAAAATGCACAAATTCAAAACCTGCATAGTTCAAAACAAACAGCATGTGCAAGTATAAATCCAAAGGCAAACTGAGTTCCAATGTCAAAGCAACTAAGTCAAAAAGCTGCCAAAAGGTGCACAACCGTCCAAAATATGGAAAGCTGTCAAAGATATCAAAGTATCAAAAACTGTCACAAAGATGCAGGAAAATATGGAAGCAGTACACAAAGTATGCAGGTTAAAAACCAACAATGCAAGCAATGTCCTATTTCATCATTTTCCAGCCTGTATGCTTTTTCAGAAAACAGATTATATGCAAATATAATAATGCTTAAAAAAACTGTGGAGAGAGAGAAGAGAAAAAGAATAGGCTTACTGGCTTTAGGCTTGAGGCATAAAAATATATAAAACAAACTACAATGAAACAGTAAGAGAGAGGCAGAAATCACAAACACATTGAAGCTCACCAAAAACCTGTTTCTCATAAAACACCCTGCATTCAACAAGCTCAAAACAGCACAAGCCTAAAACCAGTTCACATAACCACAAACTGTCTAGCTTTTAAGAACAAAGACATAACCTGTCAAGCCTGGAACCTGCATCAGGCCATCAACCAGCCAAAGCAACAAATCTGTCAAGCAAATATATCAAAGATATACTCAGATAAAAATCATCAAAAGCCATCATACAGAAGCATACGAATCAAACTAAGGTTCTCAAGATCATCATCAAACCGAAAGAAAACATAAAGGTACCAGGAAGTGCTAGCTGCATCATCAAACCCTCGCCGTCAAAACCGCCTAGAGCACCTCCAAATTCCATCTCTCCTCCATCTCCAGAAAACGAAGGTAGTATGGCCTCCTCCCTTTTCATTTCGTACACCTCAATAAACAATAATAATGAAGCTTAAGGTCAGAATCCAAAACGAAAAATAAACATGCAAAGTGTAAAAACGTATAAAGCTTCAGAACCAAACCTTTTTTCGTAAAGGTCACCACGTTCGATTATGGAGGAAGGAGAGATAGAGGGTGAAGCCCGGTGGCCATGAGCGAGGGTGTTCTGAATCCATGGCGAAAAGGCGAACGAAAGACGAAGACGAAGCGAAAACGATGAGCGACGGCGCCTATGTTTCCCTCAAACCCTAAGCCGTTTCCAAAATGAACGAAACAATTAAACCCTAAACAAAAAAGTTATGAAACAATTGGGCCTTGCCCTTTCAATGCTGAAGCCCAATGACCCAAACGCACCCCCTCTTTCTTGACTCTCTTTCACAATTCAGTTTGGGCCAAATCCACTTAGCCCATTCTTTTTCTAAATTAATCTATTTTTTTTACATAAATTATATCTTTTTAAAACAAATTAATATACTTTTTTACCTTAAAATTTTTATACTATTATTATAATACAAATTATTTCTTTTGTAAATAAAATTTTTTTAACCCTTTTCTTTTTATTTCTAGCTAGTATAATTAAAATATATAAAGGAATAAATTTTTTTTTAGTTAAATAATTGTTCTTAGGTTTAAAACAATTTTCTTTCTTTTTTAACTAAAACATTTTGTATACAAAAACACTAATTAAAATACACTAACATAAATACATAAAAAATGGAATTTAAAACCTTTTCTTTTCTTTTATCAAAACTTTCTTATTTGTACATACTTTACAAAGAGATATAAAAATATAAATTTAAATCAAACATAGATAATAATACTTGACGAATAAACAATATTTAATTGTCTCATTAAATTCACATTTCTCAACTTGTAAATAAACCTCGTACATTTACACATACACTTACACATTTGAAATACATTGATACATTTTACATTGCCTTTATGCTATACATTTGATACTTATTATATTTGCGATCGCAATTCGATTTGGTTGTAAATTATTGGATACTACACTCCTAAGGTCTCATCCCCATTTGTACATTTGTACCCCCACTCCCGGATGTTCATTTGTAATAGCGTAGACTTTAAATTCCCGCAATTTACCGCTTTCGAATTATACCATGGTTAGACCTAGGGTTTGCATGTACATAAAATCAAACGCTAGATAACCTAATACAAAACAAATGCATGAAATCGATACACAATCACACTTGCACCCCCTAGGGTAATCCCACATGTTGCCTTCCAAAATGGGCCATGCTTGCACGTCGAGTTTCTTTGGAAAAATAATTCAAATGATCATAAGTCCCTCGATGACGCTTTCGAAAGTTTCCTAAACGGAATGATCATAGTCCCTTCAAACAAATTGCCAAAGACACTTGGCACCATTGCATTCATGGTCTACACGATGACCCGCGCCTGTCCCGATCACATCCTAAACGCAAGATTGTCCACCAAATTCAATGGTGGAACAAAATTGTTAAAAAAGGGGTTGAAAATATATAGAAAACCTTTGAGTACAATAGAGTAGACAAAACTCTTAGTTACTTGATCAACTTGCAAAAACACTTGCCTACTTTTCAAACCACACTCCACAAACACTTTCAAAACAAATCTTCAAAAACATTTGAAACATCTTTTCGAAAAGATACACACCCTTGTATATACTCAAACACGAGTCATTACAACGGTTGCCGAAACAAAGGCGTCTATTTCAAAAACATTTTTAAAACACACACACACACACACCATTTTCAAGCAATCGAAAATCAAGGCAAGTGATCTAAAAACCAAGTAACTAAGAGCCCATGGATAACCATGGATGAAAAGGGTGCTAATACCTTCCCTTTTCATAATCTACCCCCCGAACCTACGAAACGTCTCAAAAGGTTTTTCCTGTGCTTTTTTAACCTTTCCTTTAGGATAAAATAAAAAGTCGGTGGCGACTCTTGCTAAACCGAACAAGTGCGAATACAAACGCAAACCTCAAGTCAGTTCTCCCACCGTATCACAAGGGGCAGCTGTTGTACCCCAAAATTTTCCCTCTCACTTATTAAGAATTTACTCACAAGATCTCCTTGGGCTCAAGACTGCACTAGGGTTTGATCAGCTCAAGACACCTCCTTAAGCATTGATGACCAAAATTAGGGTTTGAGTTTGCACAAGGATTTTTGAACTTACAATGTCCCATGTGAGTTCAATGTATCATCATGGACCCCCAAGATCAATCATGCCAAGTTTCAAGCCTTGAATCACATTTTTGCTCAATCAATTGAGCAGTTGACCTAAAAATCAATTGTATTGGGGAAAAAGTCAACTATGGCCAATTTACAGTCAAAATTCATAATTTTTTATCCATATCAATATTATAAACTCATATGTATCATTTGATCAAGTTTGGATCATAATTCCCCAAGAAATTTGATCAAATCATTAAAAGGGCAAAATGGTCAAAATTAGGGTTTTGACTGGAAAAGGGCAATTTCTGATTTTTGATCTAGCAAATCGTAAATTGGTTTAAGGCATGGTCTCAAGAGCCCAATTGCATAATTTTGACCTAATGACATGGTTCAAAACATTGCAAGTCCATTAGATTGACAAATGAATTTTGCAGTCAATTGATCAAAAGTCAAATGTATACTTAAAAGTTAAACTTTGACTTTTTGTTCAAATTCAAGTACCAAGGATCACAATTCATCAAAACATGTCAAAATATGAGACTTATTCATCAAGAAATCAAAAAGTCAAGATTTCATTTTGAAAAGTCAAAATTTCTAAACTTAGAAATTTTTCTAAGTGTTGGAAATTTTATATTTTTTCATAACTTTTAGCCAAATTTTCACCATGATGCAAGAGGATTCAAGAGAAAATTCCAACATGAAAGTTGTAGATCTCCATGAAATATACAACTTTTATTTACACAACTCCTTCCAAAAATGCTTGGATCCCAAGTTATAATTTTATGAACATGTGGTCATGAAACTAAACACTTAGTGAAATTTTGCCCTAATTTAGTCAGGATTTTGACCTAACTTCATGGTAATTTTTAATATATCTCCAAGGGGAATATTCAAAAGCAATTAAAATATGGGTTGTTGATCATATTTCAAGCTTTCCAAAATTCAAAGAACTCCTTGAGATCATTCTTGAGGAGGGAGAATCAAAGAGATGAAGTTAGGGTTTTGTCACTTGAATTACAAGCCATTTTTGATGAACACATGAACCAAATTCATGCTAGGCTGCATAATATTTGCTTTTCAGGCCTCAAACTTGTTTGTCACTCCATAATTAAATGTTTACATAACTGTTAGGGCTTTGATCCAAGCAATTGAGCTATTGTCCAAGTTGCATTTCCATTTATGGCACAAAGTTAACAATGCTATTCTTGTAAAGAAAGCTTTTCGAATAAAGTTCACATTGAGCCTCTAACTTGTTCCCTATGATCACACTTCATCCATAAAGTCATAAGCAAGCTTGTCTAAAGCATAACCACTCTATCTTAGC
The DNA here is from genome assembly GCA_948472305.1 of Vicia faba. Classification (NCBI taxonomy): domain Eukaryota; kingdom Viridiplantae; phylum Streptophyta; class Magnoliopsida; order Fabales; family Fabaceae; genus Vicia; species Vicia faba. The sequence continues at coordinate 447,080,669 of OX451738.1, read as the reverse complement.
AAGTACACAAGGCATGGAAACTTGTTTTGTCAAAAAATCACATGTTTAACTTAAACATGTAAATTTGAATTCTGATCAACTAGAGCACTCCAAACTTGTTACTTATAAATAGAGTCACTATTTGTGAGCTAGGACACGAGCTTGAGCACCCTGAAATACACTAAAACTCTCTCAAATAAGAAATTTCCCAAAAACTCCATTGTTGCACAATTTCTGACTTTGAACATCAATCTCCCATTTCCCTCGTGCGTTTATTGGCCTTTTAGTTTCAAAAGCTTCCTTACATCAAATACAACTCATCCCTATCCTTATTCCAGAACTATAACACCATTTACCATAACTTCCGTAACCAAAAAATAGAGTCTGCAACTTAACTTCTCCAAGTCATTTCAGCCATTCTCAACTTGAGCAAACCATTTCATTAGCTTTCTAGGACCTCAAGGAAGCTAACCTGATCATCACCATCACTTGAAACAAGCTCAAACTCCAAAGACAATTTCTAGTTTTAAGGTAAGTTTTCTCAACTTGAAACTCTTCATACAGGCATCATCAATAGTTTATTTGTGAATAAAACATGTAGATATCATTGCCCTAAAGCTAACCATGTCCTTAGTTTCCATTAATTTTGCTTGAGCTTAGAGAATTTTGAAACTGAAATTTCTAAAATTTTTAGGGTTCAGACTAGGGCCATTAAATTTCTTGCTTATCTTTGATCTATAGTTTTAATACTTTATATTTTTGGAATCGTGAGAAAATTTGCTACAAGTTTCATGTTTACAGTTTTCATTTTTGATGAGAAATAAGGAAGTTATAGTTGGTGTGGCTGGAGGTTGAAGATGAAGTCTCCAGAACACGTTTTGCCTTACATATTTATTGTTTCATTTGTATTAACGGATGTATAGCCACCCCAGTGGTAGAAGCGTGCGCCTGTAACCTATGGGACTTGGGTTCGAGCCCCAGTGGTACCCTTTTCATTTTTTCATATTTTTACAATTCTGACTTTTTTTGTTTGCAGGGTGCTGGGCATCTTTGGGCCTGGCTTATTGTTTTATATTATTTTTGTTGACTGACCTCCCTATTTCCTCTTGGCACCCCCTGGCCCAAGTTTTATTATTTATTTATTTATTTCATTTTTCTTTTCTTAAATATATTTTTCTAAATACTAAAAACCATAAAATACAAAAAAATGATATATTTATATTTTGACTTATTTTATTTTATTTTTCTACAAAAAAAATATTTTTGTACTTTATTTCTCTTATTAAGTAAATCTTACAAACTTAATTAATATCATGTTTTTATTTATTTATTTTTCATACCATTTAAAAATACATTATTTTAATATAAAAAAGACTAAAAATATTTTATAATACTATAAATATTTTTAAGATGAAAATACCAAAATACTTTTCTTGAATTTATTTTCTTTTGATTAATTAATAGAACTAGGTTCTCATTTAAAATCTTTTCTTAATAAATTTAAACTTAATTAATTATTTTCTTTATTTAATTAGGTTAAGACAAATTTTTTTTCTTCATGAAAACCAAACAAAAATACATTCCCTTTACATTTTTTTTTTGCATTTTTGTACAATTCATTCATTTTATTACTTTGTATTTATTTATTTCCTTGTATATTTATACCAATTCAATATGGTTGTAATAGACTAATTAGGTTTAAGTTCTTACAATCCCCATTTACAAATTGTATACCCCCCCCCCCCCCCCCCCACAAATATTGTAATAGCGTAGTAACTTTAAATTTCGCAATTTATCGCTTTTGTATACAATGCTAGTAATTAGGGTTTGTACGGAAAGACTAAAACCGATACTTAGAAAACTATAATTCAAGACAAAAACAAGCATGAAAACAATACATTTACACACAAGCACCCCTAGGGTTATTCCACTTGGATGCCTTATACAAAATGGCCATATTACACATGTGAGGTATCTTAGCAAAAACAAGCAAATACAAGATCATAGTCCCTCGATGCGCTATCTAAGTTGCCTTCCAAATGATCTTAGTCCCTAAAGAAAAAAAATTCTAAGATACATTTCAACATTGCTAATCATGGTTATGCGGTGACCCATGCCCGTCCCATTTACATCCAAATATAGGGTTGCTTACCAAATCAATGGCAAGACAACAATGTCAAAGGAAAATAAAATGAACAAGAAAGATATTTGAATAGGTAGATTGCTCCTAATTACTTGCTCCATTTAAAAACAAACATCTTTGCTATTTTCAAAACAAACACCTATACTTTCAAAACGTCTTACAAAATTTGAAAACATTTTCAAAAGATCAACATCTTTGTATACATTCTTACAAAAAAGAATCATTACAAAGATTGCCTAAATAATGGTCTCTTTACAAAATACTTTCAAAAAACCACACAAAGCACAATTTCAAACAAAAGCAAGTGATTTAGCAAGTAACTAAGAGCCCATGTAAAACCATGGATGAAAAGGGTGCTAATACCTTCCCTTTTCATAATCTACCTGTTGTACCCCGATTTTTGCCCCTAAGATCCCTTCATCATACCATGTTGATTCACTCACAACAATATCACACTAGGATTCTTGGTTCCCCTCCCTACTTTGAGTTTTTCTCCTTTTTAGGGATTACCAAGAACCTTGACTTATGTTCCTTTTGTGATCATGAATACTGTTTAGATTTCTTCACTTAACTAATAAAATACAATGTTGGCTTGTCTTGCTTGTTATCCATGCAGGTAAGGGCAATGAGATTTAACAAGTTACTCCATGAGTTCATGAGTTTATTTCAATTCCCTAGTCAATATAGCTTGAGAAGTTCAAACCTCACCATTGGATTGGTTTTGGGAGAATTGGCATGGCAAGGTTGCTTTGGTTCATCACATTTCAAGGTTATTAGATTTGACTCAAAAGTACAAGGGGTTGATTGGAGAAGTTGTCATGATTGGACAAGGCCTTGTTCCTATTGGTCACAAGAGCATATTTCTCTCAGAATTCAAGAAATGGAAGTGGTTTTGGTGGATAATAGTTCTCATTATCATCCTCAACAACTTCTATTCACAAATCAAGAATATTGGTACAAGAAGTTTGTTCAAACTTGTCAAAGTTCCTCAAGGCATTCTCTTGATCTAGAAGCTAGGGTTTTGAACTTCAAAGGAGTATATCTTGCTCACCTTTTGTTATTTTTGAGTGATTCCAAAGACATAATTATCTTTAAAGGGTTATCAACAAATCACATCAAAATTTCCAAGGAGTTTTCATGTGGAAGAAACTTGGTGAAGAAGAAAGGTTACAAATCATCCAGATGAATCCATAATTTTCAATAAGTAACTTCAAATGATCATAACTTGGTCAATTTTCATCACCTTGAGTCTATTATTTTTCCATAATGATCTTGAAGATGTGAACTTTATTCCTTCTTTTATGTGTAAAGTGGGAAAATGGATGGAGGTTGCCTTAAATATGCAAAAGATTATAGGTCATTTCTGATTTTTTTTCCAACTTCAACAAGTCATAACTTGCTCAATTTTTGGATATTTTGAGTGGTTCAGGTTTCAAAATGTCATTCAAGAGATCTACTTCATTCCATATTTTTTGGTCAAGAGCAAATTCCAAGTGGAAGGCCATGTTTGGATGCAAAAGATTATAGGTCATTTTTGATGAAGAATTTGAGATATTTCTAAGTATGGAAAGTCAACCCTTTTTCTTCAACTTTGACTCAATGAAACTTTCATATCAAGTATCCATTTAACTCCATTATTTTTCCATTGCAAAGTTTGTATCCTCATCTTTCTAAAGCATCAAGAATCATGCCCTGAGACCCCTTGAGTTGGAAATGCCATGGATTTGAATTTGGCAACTTGAAACTAAATTTTCCACAAAGTTAGAATTTTGAAATCCATAACGTGACTTCTAAACACGAGATTTATGCGCATTTTTGATTTAAACTTGATTAGCAAACTTGCCAGAAGTGATTAGCACCCCAAAACGCAAGATTTGGTTGAGTTTTAATGGAAATGAAGTCACACTTCACTCGTGCTCGACCTTCACTCAATTTCCTTCCAAACTTCCTTGTTTCTTCCAATTTTCATTCCCATTCACTTCCCTATAAATAGAGGGTCATCCCCCATTCATTTCTTCATGCTTTGAGAGCCAAAAACACCCTTCCAAAACTTCACACGAACCCATCTTTTTTGAATTCAGTTTCTGAGATTTAAGCTCCCTTTTCCAAAATTCTTTACGCATTCATCATCCTTAAGCATCATATAAACTCTCCAGCACTTAAACCAATCAAAATGAGCCATAATTCAAGCTACAAAAGTCCAGTTTCAGAGCTTCTTCCTTGAACTTCGAAAAGGTAGAATTCTCCATCATTTGGATGCAAATCAAGCACTAATCTATTCCCCTCCTTCTCCTGATTCCAATTCTTCTTACAATTTTTAAATCCATTGAGAATTGAGAGAGAAATCTCAAATTGAAGGTGCTCTCTATTTTCTGGGTTTTTGATTCATATCTCTCTCCATACCTTATATAAATTTGGCGCGATGGTGGTGTTAGAATCGTCTTGAAGAGACGAGTTCAATGATACTAGCCTGGGATCTTAATTTTTCCATTTGAAGGATCTCAAAAAATCCTCATTATAGGGTGTCTGGAGGTTGAAGACGATGACTTGTCTCGTCTCAGCCAATGATAGCGTGGCAAACGTTTTAATTTCATTGGTTGCCCTTTTTCTGATCCTATGTGTATCTCACTAAGGTCTATATCAAGCACAACGCGTCTGGTCCACTGGATCATCTTACTAACGCGTTTTGACTAAGATCTGATGGTCCACATCTTTTTGGTTTTATTTTATTTTCTGATTTTATATTTTTATTGATTAAATTTTCAAAAATTCATAACTCTATTATTTTTTATCCAAAAATAATGAAAAAATTCACAAAAATACTTTGAATTATTTCTGATCTCATGATTATTTTTTCACATTTTTATTTTGACATTTCATGTTGTTTTGTATTTTTTGAATTATTTGCTTTCTTTTAATTACTTAAAAAATACTTTTTGACATTTTTTTTAATTTTGAAAAAATTCATAAATATTATTTTGCATATTTTTGACTTTCTGAAAATTTTATGGAATTTTATATTGAGGTTTACTATTTTTGACCTATTTTCTGTTTGTTTGAGCAATTTTAAATAGTTAAAAAATAGTTTCTGACTTTTAAAAATTACCAAAAATTTTATAAAAATATTTGGATCCATTTCTGATTTTTCTATGACCTTACTTTTTCTTTCTTAATTAATTTGAACATAGTTTATATTTTTCTCCTCTATTTTGATTTTTAAAACCATTTTAAATGTATATATTAAATATAATATTATTTTGTGATTATTTTCTGGCTGTCTTGAGTTGATTTTTTGATCATGACTTTATTATCATCATTGGATCTTGGGTGTTGAGTTCAACTCCACTAAAATGGATGCATGATTTTAATAATAGTTTGATTAAATTTTTTGATTCAAAAGTGGTTTATTCATTTTTCCCATCCCTCTTCATCTCATCCCTTTCTTATTGCACTAGATGTTGTTGGAGCATGATCTCTATATCATGTCTCAAAACAAATGGTGCATAGATTTCTATTGACCGGCCTCAAAATAGGTGTGACTTTTATATAAGTCCACTTACGATTGCTTAACATAGCGCTAAATTTTGTCCCGATTCGAATAAATGATCATTCGTGGCCCAAACTTATGATTGTAACCAAGTATGTTAATTTAATCTCTTTGATCCAATAACCTTGAGATTCATTGTGTGGAGGCTCTGGTTCTACCAATCCTCTAATGGATCTACAACACCTTTGGTCAACACGGGTCACTTAAACATCGTTGATAATTAAAATGGTACTTGTGAGGATTCCAAATGGATGATATACTTGACAAAAAGCAAATGCAACTTGTTGTGTGGAGGCTTTGGTTCTACCAATCCTCTAATGAGTTCCAAATGCAAGCTTCAAGATGGTCATCCAACTAACCACTAATTATTGACTTGTCTTACCTTATGCTTTTATTCTTTTTTATGCTTTATGTACCCTTTACTTTTAGCATTTACATTTCATGCCATTTTCATCTTTGCTCATTTGAGAATTTACTTTCTTGCCATTTTTACTTTTCTCACTTGAGCTTTTCTTTTCCTTTCTTAAGATACTTAATAATCAACATAAACCCTGAAAAATATTTAATGGTACTTGAACTATTTGGTTACTATCCTTGGCATTATAGAGCATGGGACTTTTTCTTGGACTTAGGATTAGAAACCTTGGCCTATCTTAGAGACCTTGTGATCTTATCTGATTATTTTGTCTGGAGTTCTTGAGGTTTACCTCAAGACATTGGGTTGTTTGTTTGTTTTTGTATGCAGGTTTTTGTGATTACACCCTTTGTTTGTAATCTGGAATTCGCCCGTATACAACCGTTACTCTGCCCAATATTTATGAAGACTTAATACACTTGAAGTTTGGTTCTCTCAAGAGGTCTAGTATTTCTTTGCTTGATTGGTTTCAATCCAAGGAATGCGAATTCTGTCTTGGCTCATAATGCCAAGTTTTGGCTTCTTGTTGGTTAGATGGTTCTTATCTCTAGCTTTTACCTTGTGCTTTAGGATAGTCCCTTCTTCTCCTCCCATCTTCTTTAATTTCAAAAATCTTCTTTCGCTTTTTGAAAACTCTTCTTGTTTTTGAACTTGAACCATTTTCATAATAAACTTGGACTTATGTCCATGCATTTTCAAAACATTTTCCTAAATAAACTCCAATCAACTTAATAATACCTTGACATTTTTTTGTGAGAAGACTAAAAGTCAATTAATCTCATTTCAAACCATTTTGCCACTTTGGCTTTTTACCTTTAAAACTTTTCTTAAAAGATTAAACTCTTGTTAATCCTTATAGTGATGCAAACAACTATACTTCTATAATATGTAGTGAAGAGAGATATTTTCCACTTGGGTGTTGAGTGAGGCATTGTTGATTTTGAAATCCAAGCCATATCCTCCACTTTGAGATGATGCAAATTCTCCTTTTTCATGATTGTGGGTAGTAAGTATGTTTTCCACACGGACAATGAAGATGATGTTTTATCTCTGAAAATTGACCAACACATTTGTGTTTTAAAATTTTTAAAAGAGGAACTACGTGTACCCTAATCCCCTATTGCATGAAAATGTGGTACGTAGGCACTAAAGGTTAGCAACCGTGGCAGGTGCAAAAAATCATAAAAAATATGTTTCTTTTCCCACCTCCACCATCTATTTTATACAACATATTTCATAGCCAAAATATACATATTTTACAATGAGGTTCCTGCGGAGTACCGTAGATGTTTAGGGTGCTAATACCTTCCCTTTGCATAACCAACCCCCATTCCTTTGGAAACAATAAAGTGTGGTGGCAATTTTTATTTTGATTTGTATAAAGTCTAGTCAATCCAATGGCTTAGTCTTGAACATTTCTACCGCTACACTACCCCCATAACTCAAGAAATAATCTCAAAGGTCTTTCCTGTGCTTTTTCACCTTTCCTTTTGGATAAAAGAAAAGTCGGTGGTGACTCTTGCTAACTGCAACATTTGCAATCAAACGCAAAACACCAAAGTCAGTTCTCCACCGTATCAAAGACACGCCTAGTATTCTTGACAGGTTTCGACTGGGAAGTCGAGGCTTCCTTTGTATCCTTTTTGCTCCTCTGATAACGCCTCCACTGCGTCCTTGTCATTGGATTTCCCCCCTTATAATTAGGAGAAATTGATACCCATTCGACCCAGCTTTCTTTTCTTGGGCTTCAGCTTCATGTACAATCACATTCCACTTTGGCCTTTTGCCCCCCTTTTGGCTCACTAGTTCCACCCATTTTTCTTATGGGGTGTCTGACGAAGGGAGGAAGGTTTTAGGACGAGGTTGTTAGAACAATCTTTTGTACTCCTCGTTGTGTTAAGGGATTTCTTCCTTGTCGAAAATAAACCTTGAAAGTGGAGGCTTCTCTTGCTTAAGAGCCTCTTTTTTGACAACTTCATACTTCTCAGCTGCTTCTTCATCATACATAACCTTGTATCTTGGATATAATTTAGCCTTTGACCCTTTCACTCTGCACTTTTCCTGAAAGTCAGCCAAACTCTCTTCAGGTTGAGGATATACTATCTACAACCCATATTCCATCTTCATGTCAAAACCATCATTAGTTCCAACCATCATAACTTTTATGTCACCAATCATTATGACTTCTCTGTCGAGGCCCTCAGTAGCTTCGACCATCATGAAATCTATAGGGTCTGAATATAAATCCTCTTCCCCCTTCAAAGGATCTGTGTCGACCTGCATTTTTGGCTTTTCGCCAAATTGAAGTCTGCCTTCTTTTAAAGCTTTCTACACCAAATCCCTGAAAAGAACACATTGAGAAGTTTTATGACCAAGAAAATCATGAAATTTGCATAATCCCCTCCTTCTTTTGTTCAAATGGGGGATTTTTCAGGCCCTGGGGTCCACAATTTGATCATCAACTACTAACAAATCAAATATTTCATCACATTTTGTTATGTCAAAAGTACAGGTCTTGGTGATGGCTTTGCCATTCTTTTTAGTTTCAACGGGGTTTCTCCCGTTTGACATTTTCAAAATTTTACACGCATAAGGAGGTCCAGGCTGGAGTTCAGCCATATTAACCTTTTTTTCTTGCCCTAACTCGTCTTCGTCAGAAGAACACTCATCAGTTGCTGCATAAGCAACCTTCCCTTTTGTGGTATTTGTTTGGCTTGGTTTTTTCAGCTTTCAAATGTTCGATCAGTCGAACTTTGATAGCCAATTGAGCCATATCTTTCAAGGACTTAGTATCCAGCAGTTTCTTCCTAATAGAATACTCTAACCCATTTGCAGCCATTTCGACCAACTTGTGTTCAAGGACTTGTGTAAATCATTGTGCTTTCAGAAGTCTAAACCTGGTAAGGTATTGGTCTATTGACTCAATGCTCTTTCATTTAACACTGGATAATTATGTTAGGCTTATTTTGGACTGCCCCATGTGGAATTGTTCATGGAATAATTTCTCCAACTGAATCCACGTTTGGACTGACTATGAGGGAAGCATTGTAAACCAAGTAAACACATTTCTTGTGAGGGAATTGGGAAAATAATTCATCCTAAAATCCTCATTCACTACTAAATTGAAAAGCTCTGTTTGGTATCTGGCAACATGTTCGACAGTGGATTCTTCGACATTCCCTATAAACTTAGTGAATTTTGGGAGTTTCCAACCTCTTTGTAACTCCGTTTGTAACATGAAATATGGAAATGGAGAGACATACGTAGTCCTCTGATAGCCAGTATTCATTCCATTCCTAACTATTATTCATTCGACAATGGCTTCTAGGTTATGTTCCTCAGCCATTGCTTCGTGTCGAACCTACCTAACCAGTTGGTCGACATTCTGGTTTTGGTTTTCTATTACTACTGGGGATTGTTGTACTACCCTAAATATAGGACTGACATTTGGTGGTCTTGTAGTGACCGGCTATGTTGTCCTATAATTAGGTTAGTACAACAATCCCCAGTAGTAATAGCAAACGGAAACCAGAATGTCGACTAAATGGTTAGGTAGGTTCGACGTGAAGCTGTGGCTAAGGAACATAACCTAGAAGCCATTGTAGAACTAAATAGTTAAGAATGGAATAAATACTGGCTATCAGAGGACTACATATGTCTCTCCATTTCCATATTTCGTGTTACAAACGGAGTTACCAAGAGGTTGGAAACTCCCAAAATTCACTAAGTTTGCAGGGAATTTCGAAGAATCCACTGTCGAACATGTTGCCATATACCAAATAGAGCTTTGCAATTTAGTAGTGAATGAGGGTTTGAGGATGAAGTATTTTCCCAATTCGCTCACAAAGAATGTGTTTACTTGGTTTACAATGCTTCCCTCACAGTCAATCCAAACGTGGATTCAGTTGGAGAAATTATTCCATGAACAATTCCACACGGGGCAGTCCAAAATAAGCATAACATAATTATCCAGTGTTAAACGAAAGAGCACTGAGTCAATAGACCAATACCTTACCAGGTTTAGACTTCTGAAATCACAATGATTTACAGAAGTCCCTGAACACAAGTTGGTCAAAATGGCTGCAAATGGGTTAGAGTGTTCTATTAGGAAGAAACTGCTGGATACTCAGTCCTTGAAAGATATGGCTTAGTTGGCTATCAAAGTTCGACTGATCGAACGTTTGAAAGATGAAAAAACCAAGCCAAAAAAATTCCACAAAAGGGAAGGTTGCTTATGTAGCAACTGATGAGTGTTCTTCTGACGAAGACGAGTTATGGCAAGAAAAAAAGGTTAATATGGCTGAACTCCATCCTGGACCTCCTTATGCGTGTAAAATTTTCAAAATGTAAAACGGGAGAAACCCCGTTGAAACTGAAAAGAATGGAAAAGCCATCACCAAGACCTATACTTTTGACATAACAAAATGTGATGAAATATTTGATTTGTTAGTAGCTGATGATCAAATTGTGGACCCCAGGGCCTAAAAAAATCCCCCATTTGAACAAAAGAAGAAGAGGGGATTCTGCAAATTTCATGATTTTCTTGGTCATAAAACTTCTCAATGTGTTATTTTCATGGATTTGGTGTAGAAAGTTTTAAAAGAAGGCAGACTTCAATTTGGTGAAAAGCCAAAAATGCAGGTCGACACAGATCCTTTGAAGGGGGAAGGGGATTTATATTCAGATCCTCTAGATTTCATGATGGTCGAAGCTACCGAGGGCCTCGACAGAGAAGTCATAATGATTGGTGACATAAAAGTTATGATGGTTGGAACTAATGATGGTTTTGACATGAAGATGGGGGTTGTAGACAGTATATCCTCAACCTGAAGAGAGTTTGGTTGACTTTCAGGAAAAGTGCAGAGTGAAAGGGTCAAAGGCTAAATTATATCCAAGATACAAGGCTGTGTATGATGAAGAAGAAGCTGAGAAGTATGAAGTTGTCAAAAAAGAGGCTCTTAAGCAAGAGAAGCCTCCACTTCCAAGGTTTATTTTCGACAAGGAAGGAATCCATTGACGCAAGGAGGAGTACAAAATATTGTTCTAACAACCTCGTCCTAAAACCTTCCTCCCTTCGTCAGACACCCCATAAGAAAAATGGGTGGAACTAGTGAGCCAAAAGGGGGGCAAAAGGCCAAAGTGGAATGTGATTGTACATGAAGCTAAAGCCCAAGAAAAGAAAGCAGAGTCGAATGGGTATCAAGTTTCTCCTAATTATAAGGGGCAAAATCCAATGACAAGGACACAATGGAGGCATTATCAGAGGAACAAAAAGGCTACAAAGGAAGCCTCGACTTCCTAGTAGAAACCTGCCAAGAATACTAGGCGTGTCAAACTAACGTAACCAGCAGAGGTTACTGATAAGTGCAAACTGTAGCTATTTTGGTATAGTTTTTGTTGCACTTATCGACTCTTTGTTGTTAATAATCATTGAATAAACCAAATTTTTTTGTAAATACATTTAGTTTGTATATATTTGTGTTTTTGATTCATTTGTGTAACGTTTGATAGATTTTACTTATTGTGTAGGTATTTGTTGCATTTTAGAGCATTGAAGAATAAAGTGTTGAAGGTACAACTCCAAATGCGTGTTTTCCAAATAAAAGACCCAATTTTAAGAAGTTCTACTCAGGGGATCACGCTAAGCGCTTCCTCTAGCATGCTACATGCAATTTTGAAGAATTTGGCAGAAGCTTTGTAATTGAGCCCGCCTAGCGCAGACAGCGCGCTTAGCGCGGTTTAGGTGGTTTAATGTGTATATATCAGGAAACCCTCTTAGCACGGTATGCTCAAATCAGTTTTGTATAATTAGTTTAAAAATAGATTTTCTAGGTTTTATCATCTCTTTCCCTCTTGGAGGAGCTCTGATCTAATTCTTTGCCGCTTAGAGGTTCAAGCAACACCATTGGGTGGTTCATCATGTCAATTGGATATGGGTGGTTTAGGATCGTGTTGACACCATGAGAAGTTTCCTATTTATCTCCTTTTTCCCTATGTATCCTTCCTATGGTGGGTGTTGTATGTATACCTTTACTCTTATTGTATCTATATTTGTTGATCATTGAATTGTATAAAATCTCCTTTACAAATTTATACCGATGTTTATTCTTGATTTTTGCTTAATCGCAGAGTTTTAGTTTGTCGTAGACATATGCTTTCTGAATCTCTTTCTTGCATGAACATCTATTAGGTCCTAATGTAAAGTCCGTTGATTTAATTAATTATTTAATTAAATTATTTGTGAGTTATTTGATGAAGTTATGAGATGTTGTGAACTGTTGGTATAAGTTGTTGGATTATTATTAATTAATTAATTAGTTGATTAATAATAATAGTAATGTTGGAATTATTAGTATTACTTGTTGGGCTTATTTTAGTGTTATGTAGTATTAAGGGGGTGTGAGAATTAGGCCCAATAGAAATAATACTATTATTATTAGGTTTAGTCATAATGATAGAAATTAGGATAATTGAAAGGGTTAAGAGAAAGAATAAAGAAGTGTTGTACGTGAGAAGTTACAAAGAAGAAGGAAAAGAGGCAAAGCGGGATTCAATCGGAAAAATTATAGAGCAACCTTGAACCCAAGGTAAGACTAGGATTCAGACTCTATAATTGGGTATATGATGCATGTTACATGGGAATTGGGTTGTGTGAAATTGTTTTTATGTGTGATTGTTGTATGAATAATTTGTTGTTTGACATCTGTGATAATTGTGCTAATGTTGCAGTGATTCAATCGATGAATTGAGTTGTGGAAATTGTTATATATTAATATGGGTACAATTATTATATTGTTGTGAATACGTAGTATTGGTCTGGGATCATTAGGAGGGAAGAACTGTTACTCGCAGGGAAGATTGTAGAACTAGAGAAATTATGGACGTATGTCGAGCGGCATACACATGTTGATGAAGGTTGCCGACCGGCACCATGACTTTGTGCCAAGGGGCACGTTCTTGCATGCCCATGGGCATGAATCCATTGCCCAGTATTTCTTTAATTATTCCTGTGTTTTGTGTGCGTGTCTGTTACTTGGTAATGTTAGCAGAAAATTAGTAATTAGCAGACAGTGTAATGAAAATTGTTGGTAGCAGTGATATATGAAAGTAATAGCAATAGATATTTAGCAAGGATAATTAGTAAATTGTAGAATTAATAACTAATATAGTTTTAGTTGCATAACTAGAAGAATATAACAGTAGTATTAGTACCAAAAATATATTAGCAGTAGAGATAACTTAAGTAGAAGAAAAATAACAGTTTCACTAATTTAGAAGAAAACTATTAATGAGGCTTATCAGTAGAATAATTTAGTAGAAGTACTTTAGTAGGAACGTGTTAATAATATTATTGGCGTATGTAAGTTGTTGCTACTAATTATTGAAGTTGCAGGTGATAAATCTTGTTGTGTTGCCTCTATTTATTGGCAATTATTAAGTTGTAGGCTTATGCCAATGTTGTTATGTTGTTGTTGTTGATGTTGCATTTAATCATGTTGTCGCATACATGGTATATCAAGTTTTAGCTGATGCTCGTTACGTTGGCCTGGATTGGCAAAATATTAAGTTGAAGGCTTATGCCTTGTTGATGCCTCTATTAATTGGAAATATTTCTAAGTTGGGAGTTCTACTCAATTGATACCACATATATGTGCCTAGTAATAAGTTGCATTCCACGTTGCATATTTGAGTCTTTGTGTTGATAAATTATTTGTTATATTCTGTTGAAGTTTTGTTGTGGTTGATGTCATTAAATTTGCAAAGTGGTGATTTGCATAGACTAATTCTATTGTAATATTTATCTTACATCCAATTATATTGTTCGATATCTCACCCCTTCTGTTTGAATGTTATGTCGATATTGGTAACGTGCAGGTAATCCAGAGTGAAGGCGGTTTACCTTCAGTAGTTTGAGTCAGTGTTATTGCTCTGATACGTAACACTCGGGGTGATGAACGCTTGTTGTTTTATTGTTGTTATTATTTTGGTTGATTGAACTTTAAGTTGTTGTTCGTTAAATATTTTTTATTTGACGTTGTTTCAGTTGGATAAAGATGTTATATTCTTTTAAGTTGAATTTAATGATTTCGCTGTGTAGTTATGAAAATTGTTGGTTTTTAAAAGACTAAATTATGTTGCTGAATGGTTCCTTCCAGTTTAATGTGTGTTATGTATCTGTAATGAATATCATTGTTTTAAGCCGAATGTGTAGCATCTCATTGGTTCGTCGGAAATTTTGTAACTCTGATTTTAATATTATTCGTCGGATAGAAATGAGATGTTACATTAGTGGTATCAGAGCAAGTCGGCCCGTCCGACCAAGTTGTCGAGTCGTAGTGTGTCTTACAATCGAGTATTGTTAACTTGAGTTCTAACTGTTGTTTGTGTTGTAGTGATAAGTTGAGATGGCTGGAAGGAATGATGATCCACTTACTTCTACTTTAGAAGCGATGGGGTATGCTATGGAGAATCAACCGAACACTGACGGGAATGCTGGATCTCGTAGTTTGGTGACCTTCCAGAGGGAGAATCTGCCTACCATCAAGGGTAAGTATGATCCCGATGGAGAATTGGATTGTTTGAAAGAGATTGAGAGAATCTTCCGTGTGATGGACTGCACTCCTGCACAGAAGGTTCAGTATGGCACTCACATGCTAGAAGTCGAAGCTGATGGCTAGTGGCTAGAGACTTTTCAGAAGTTGGAAGCTGCAGGTGAAAATGTCACTTGGGCGGTGTTTCGTAGGGAATTTCTGGGGAAGTATTTCCCTGAAGATGTTTGTGGTAAGAAGGAAATTGAATTTCTTGAGCTGAAGTATGGGAGTATATCAGTTGTTGATTATGCTGCAAAGTTTGCGGAGTTGGCTAAGTTTTATCCGCACTATAGTGGGCTAATGCCGAGTTTTTGAGGTGCATCAAGTTTGAGAACGGGTTGCGCCCAGAGATCAAGAAGGTAGTTGGATACCAGAAGATCTGTGTCCTTGCTGATTTGATTGATAGTTACAAGATTTATGAAGAGGCTAATAATACTCACTATAAGATCATCAATGAGAATAGGGGTAAGCACTAACAGAACCGTGGTAAGCCTTACGATGCCCCAGCTGGTAAAGATAAATAGAAAGTTTCTCAGGGCCAGAGGACTAGTGGGGAGATGCTTCTGCTGGTGTGGTTTATTTTAAATTTGGAAAACCTGGGCATAAGAGCAATGCGTGTACTGCTGAGGTAAAGAGGTGTTTCCATTGTGGTAAGACTGGACATATTGTATCTGAATTCAAGCATAAAGATATGATTTGTTTCAATTATGGTGAAGAAGGACACATTGGTAGTCAGTGTCAGAAGCCGAAGAAGGCGCAAACCAGTGGTAAAGTGTTCGCATTGGCTGAGAATCAGGAAACTAATGAGGACAGACTCATTAGAGGTATATGTTTCATTAATAATACTCCTTTAATTACTATTATTGATATCAGTGCTACCCATTTCTTTATTGTTTTTGATTGTGTTGAAAAGTTGGGTCTTATGTTGTCTTCTATGAATGGAGAGATGGTCATCGATACTCCAGCCAAGGGATCAGTGACTACTTCTCTTGTGTGTTTAAAGTGTCCTTTGTTGATCTTCGACAGAGACTTTGATGTTGATATGATTTGTTTTCCTTTAAGTGGGTTAGATGTGATTTCAAGTATGAACTGGTTAGAGCATAACTATGTTCATATTAACTGTTATAATAAGTCAGTGAGGTTTTCTACTCCTGAAGAAGAGGAAGATGGTATGTTGTCTGCTAGATAGTTGCGGCAGTTGATGCAAGAAAAGGCTCAGATGTTCTCGTTGATGGCAACGCTATCTTTCGAGAATCAAGCTGTAATTGAGGAGTTGCAAGTGGTGCGTGAATTTCCTGAAGTTTTCCCTGATGAAATTCCTGATGTACCGCCAGAAAGAGAAGTTGAATTTGTTATTGATCTTGTACCTGGTACCAGACCTGTTTCTATGGCACCATACGGGATGTCTGCGTCTGAATTGTCAGAATTAAAAGAAGCAATTAGAAGATTTACTTGAAAAGAAGTTTGTGAGACCAAGTGTATCACCGTGGGGAGCTCCAGTGTTACTAGTAAAGAAGAAAGATGGAACTATGAGGCTTTGTGTTGATTATAGACAATTGAATAAAGTGATGGTTAAGAACAAGTATCCGCTTCCAAGAATAGACGACTTGATGGATCAATTGTTGGGTTCTCGTGTGTTTAGTAAGATTGATTTGAGGTCGGGTTATCATCAGAATAAAGTGAAGGATGAAGATATCCAGAAGACGGCTTTCAGAATGCGTTATGAATATTATGAGTATTCGGTGATGCCTTTAGGTGTTACTAATGCGCCAAGAGTATTTATGGAATATATGAATTGTATCTTTAATACTTATTTGGATTGGTTTGTAGTATTGTTCATTTATGACATTTTGATTTACTCTAAATTGGAAGAAGCGCATGCAGAACACTTAAGAATAGTATTGCAAGTTTTGAAAGAGAAGAAGTTGTATGCAAAGCTGTCTAAGTGTGAATTTTGGTTAAAGGAGGTTAGTTTTCCTGGTCATGTGATCTCTGGTAGTGGCATTGTTGTAGATCCATCTAAAGTACATGTTGCGTTGCAATGGGAAACTCCAAAGTCAGATACCGAGATTAGAAGCTTTTTAGGATTAGTTGGTTACTATAGAAGGTTTATCAAAGGTTTTTCTAAGTTGAAACTTCCGTTGACTAAGTTGACTTGTAAAGGTAGAGCTTTTGTATGGGACGTTCAATGTGAAGGAAATTTTACAGAATTGAAGAAGAGATTGACGTCGGCTCCGATTTTGACATTACCTAATCCAGGAGAACCTTTTGTGGTATATTGTGATGCTTCCAAGATGGGTTTAGGAGGTGTGCTTATGTAGAATGAGAAGGTGGTTGCTTATGCATCAAGACAGTTGAGGACTCATGAAAAGAACTATCCTACGCATGATTTAGAGCTTTCTGGAGTTGTTTTTGTGTTGAAGATTTGGAGGCATTATCTTTATGGTTCTAGATTTGAAGTATTTAGCAACCATAAGACTTTGAAGTACTTATTTGATCAGAAAGAATTGAATATGAGACAATAAAGATGGTTGGATTTGTTAAAGGATTATGATTTCGGTTTGAATTATCATCCAGGAAAGGAGAATATGGTGGCTGATGCATTAAGTCTAAATACTTTACATATGTCGGCAATGATGGTTAAAGAGTTGGAATTAATTAAGAAGTTCATAGATATGAGCTTAGTATGCGAAGTGACACCGCAGAGTGTTATGTTGGGGATGTTGAAGATTAACAATGATTTTCTAGATACTATCAAAGAGGATAAGAATTTGGATGTAAAACAAGTAGATTCGATAGTTGGGATCGATCAGTTTGAGAATAGTGATTTTAAGTTAGATGTATAAGGTGTGTTGAGATTTCGTAATCGGATTTGTATTCCTGATGATGCGGAGATAAAGAAAGTGATTCTCGAGGAAAGTCATAGAAGCAAGTTGAGCATTCATCCGGGAGCTACAAAAATGTATCATGATTTGAAGAATTTGTTTTGGTGGCATGGAATAAAGAGTGATGTGGCTCGGTTTGTGTATGCATGTTTAACTTGTCAGAAGTCGAAATTTGAACATCAGAAGCCCGCATGGTTGATTCAACCGTTAGAAGTTCCAGAATGGAAATGGGATAGCATTTCAATGGACTTTGTGACGGGGTTACCTAATACTTCAAGAGGGCATGATAAAATTTGGGTGATTTTTGATAAGCTTATGAAGTCAGCTCATTTTATTCCTATTAACATCAGTTTTCTAGTATCAAAGTTGGCAGAGATTTACACTAGTGTAATTGTAAAGCTATGTGGTGTTCCTTTGTGTATTGTTTCGGATAGAGATATGAAGTTTACTTCAGATTTTTGGAAGATTTTGAAAGAGGCGTTGGGTTCTAAGTTGGGGCTGAGTTCAGCATATCATCCTCAGACGAATGGTCAGACTGAACGGACTATTCAATTGTTGGAAGATTTGTTGAGAGCATGTGTTCTTGAACAAGAAGGTTTTTGAGATACTTATCTTCCGTTAATAGAGTTCACTTATAATAACAGTTACCATTCTAGTATTGGAATGAAACTTTTTGAAGCATTGTATGGTCGAAGATGTAGAACTCCTTTATG
This sequence comes from Vicia faba, assembly GCA_948472305.1. Taxonomy (NCBI): domain Eukaryota; kingdom Viridiplantae; phylum Streptophyta; class Magnoliopsida; order Fabales; family Fabaceae; genus Vicia; species Vicia faba. The sequence continues at coordinate 447,062,396 of OX451738.1, read as the reverse complement.
TTGGCATGAGTCTGGAGAAAGTGTAGTGCTTGGACCTGAAATTGTTCGAGAGACTACCGAGAAGGTGAAGTTGATTCGAGAAAAGATGAAAGCTTTCCAAAGTAGACAGAAGAGTTATCATGATAAGCGAAGGAAAGATTTAGAATTTCAAGCAGGTGACCATGTGTTTCTGAGAGTTACACCGGTGACTGGTGTTGGGCGAGCATTAAAGTCTAAGAAGCTCACTCCTCATTTTATTGGTCCGTATCAGATTTTGGATAGAGTTTGAAATGTTTCTTATAGAGTGGCTTTACCGCCTAATCTTTCGAATTTGAATCATGTGCTTCATGTGTCACAACCCCAGAAGTATATTTAAGATCCATATCATGTGATTCATATGGATGATGTGCAAGTACGGGATAATCTTACTGTGGAGACGATACCTGTACGAATTGTGGGTCGTGAGATGAAGACTCTAAGAGGCAAGGAGATTTCTTTGGTGAAAGTAGTCTGGCTAGGACCTGCCGGAGAAAGCATGACTTGGGAGTTGGAAAGCAAGATACGGGACTCCTATCCTAAGTTATTCAAACAAGGTAAATTTTCGAGGACGAAAATATTCTAAGTGGGGGAGAGTTGTAACTCCCGTTGATTTAATTAATTATTTAATTAAATTATTTCCGAGTTATTTGTTGAAGTTGTGAGATATTGTGAATTGTTTCTATAAATTGTTAGATTATTAATAATTAATTAATTGGTTGATTAATAATAATAGTAATGTTGGAATTATTAGTATTAGTTGTTGGGCTTATTTTGATGGTATGTACTATTAAGGGGGTGTGAGAATTAGGCCCAATAGAAATAATACTATTATTATTAGGTTTAGTCATAATGATAGAAATTAGGATAATTGAAAGGGTTAAGAGAAAGAATAGATAAGTGTTGTACGTGAGAAGTTACAGAGAAGAAGGAAAAGAGGCAAAGCGGTATTCGATCAGAAAAATTATAGAGCAACCTTAAATCTAAGGTAAGGATGGGGTTCTGACTCTATAATTGGATATATGATGCATGTTACGTGGGAATTGGGTTGTGTGAAATTGTTGATGTGTGTGATTGTTGTATGAATAAATTATTGTTTGGCAATGATGATAATTATGCTAACGTTGCAGTGATTCAATCGATGAGTTGAGTGTTGGAAATTTTTATGTATTGATGTGGGTACAGTTATTATATTGCTGTGAATACGTAGTGTTGGTCTGGGATCATTAGGAGAGAAGAACCGTTACTCGCAGGGAAGATAGCAGAACTGGAGAAATTATGGACGTATGTCGAGCGGCATACGCATGTTGATGAAGGGTGCCGACTGGAACCATGCCTTTGTGCCGAGGGGAACGATCTTGCATGCTAAGGGGCATGAATCCATTTCCTAGTATTTCTTTAATTGTTCCTGTGTTTCCTGTGCGTGTCTGTTACTTGGTAATGTTAGCAGAAATTAGTAATTAGCAGACAATGTAATGGAAATTGTTGGTACCAGTGATATATGAAAGTAATAGCAGTAGATATTTAGAAAGGATAATTAGTAAATTGCAGAATTAATAACTGGTATAGTTTTAGTTGTAGAACTAGCAGTAAATAATAGTAGTATTAGTACCCAAAATATATTAGCAGTAGCGATAACTTAAGTAGTAGGAAAATAATAGTTTCACTAATTTAGCAGAAAACTATTAATGAGGCTTATCAGTAGAATAATTTAGTAGAATTACTTTAGTAGGAACACGTTAATAAAATTATTGGCGTGTGTAATTTGTTGCATTGTTGTTACTGATTATTGAAGTTGCAGGTGATGAATCTTGTTGTCTTGCATCTATTTATCATCAATTATTAAGTTGTAGGCTTATGCCAATGTTGTTATGTTGTTGTTGTTATTGATGTTTCATTTAATCATGTTGTCGCATACATCACATATCAAGTTGGAGCTGATGCTCGTTACGTTGGCCTGGATTGGCAAAATATTAAGTTGAAGGCTTATGCCTTGTTGATGCCTCTATTAATTGGCAAGATTTCTAAGTTGGGAGTTCTGCTCCATTGGTACCACATGCATGTGCGTAGTAATAAGTTGCATTCCACGTTGCATATTTGAGTCGCTGTGTTGATAAATTATTCGTTATGTTCCGTTGAAGTTTTGTTGTGGTTGATGTTGTTAAAGTTGCGAAGTGGTGATTTGCATAGACTAACTCTATTGTAATGTTTATCTTACATCCGATTTATTGTTCGATATCTCACCCCTTCTATTTGAATGTTACCCCGGTGTTGGTAACGTGCAGGTAATCTAGAGTGAAGGAAGTTTACCTTCAGTAGTTTGAGTCGGTGTCATTGCTCTGATACGTAACACTCGGGGGATGAACACTTGCTGTTTTATTATTATTATTATTTCGGTTGATTGAACTTTAAGTTGTTGTTTGTTAAATATTTGTTATTTGAAGTTATTTCAGTTGGATAAAGATGTTATATTCTTTTAAGTTAAATTTTATGATTTCGCTGCGTAGTTATGAAAGTTGTTGGTTCTTAAAAGACTAAATTATGTTGTTGATTGGTTCAATCCAGTTTAATGTGTGTTAGGTATATGTAATGAATACTGTTGTTTTAAGCCAAATGTGTAGCATCTCATTGGTTCGTCAGAAATTTTGTAACTCAGATTTTAATATTATTCGTCAGGTAGAAATGGGGTGTCAAACCTAGACTCTAGACATAAATTTAGGATTAATATTCATGTTGGTATAGGTTATGAAATGCATCAGGGTTATTTGAGTCGGTTGAGAGATCGTCGACGATAGAAATACCGGTGATGTCTCACTTTGCGTTAGAGATAGCCTTAGTGTGAGTGATATGTGATGGTATTGGCAAGTGATTTAGGTCACGTGCAATTGAGCCGCAAGTTTAAGTATTTGACGGGTAGAGTGAAATGCGACTCCATAATGAATTCTCTTAGGCTACAGATGATTGTTTATTGCTTTCTTTATTTACTTTATTTACTTTTCCTGCACTTTTTCCACAAACCCCTTTTCCAAACTTAGAAGGATTGAAACTCTTGAACGGTAGTTTTCCATCTTACTAATCTTTGTGGACATGATATGATATAACCTAAATATCACCCGGTAAAATAATACTTTACTTTTTGCTTGCCGCATTACCGCTCTAGCAAAATGGAGCCGTTGATGGGGATTGGTGTTGATATTAACTACATCGAGATAGTTTTGCTTTCTAAATTTCGTAAATATGTCTATAATGTGTATTTGTACATGTTGTACCCCAAAATTTTCCTTCCCATTTTTCTTTAAGACATTCTCATAAGATCCTCATTTGCTCAAGGTGGCTCGAGAGTTTATCAGACAAATTCTCCTCCTAAGCAATGGGTCCACAACTAGGGTTTGGTGTTTCTCAAGGAATATTGAGTTTTCAAGGTCTAAAGTAGTTTTCATGGTTCCCCATAGGTATTCAAGAATGCTCATACCAAGTTTCAAGCCTTGCATCATAATTTTGCTCAGTCAATTGCTCAAATGATTGAAAATCAACTGTATTTGGTAAAAAGTCAATTGTGTCAACATACAGTCAACTTCAAGATTTTTGGTCAACATCAATATTTTGAAGTCACATTCATCATTTGATCAACGGTTGTTCATGATTCCTCAAGAAAATCCCTCAAATCATCAAAAGTCAAAAGTTGTCAAATTAGGGTTTCCTTAGGAGAAGTCAACTGAACTTTGACCAAGCATAACTTTCACATGATTCATCATCTTTACCCCCAACCAAAGCCCATTTTTTAAGGAAATTCAATTCTCTACAACTTCGTATCTCTATGCTCAATTCCAAAAAATGCATCATTTGAGAGATATAAGCCAATACATTTTAAGTCATTTCAAAAGTCAACAAAAAGACACTTTTTGTCAAGGCAACTTACATCAAGATAAAGTCTTAAAAAGAAAAAATGATCAACATAGAGGTTGTAGAGCACATCTTGAGCTTTCTAATAGTCCAAGATCATCTTCAAAAGATAAAAATTGAGCGAGTTATGACCATTGCAAGTTGGGAAATTTTGAGCAAATGCATGAAGTTCAAATTGAGCAAGCTTGATATTTTGGACTATTGGGCCATGGTTTTGAGGTCCAAATGTGTTTTATGCCTTTCATACACCTCAGAATTCATTCGCACACCTTTTGGCCTTATTTTATTTTAATTATTTTAATTATTTTTGATTTAATTCATTAAAAATATAAAATAATATAAGATAAAATTATATCTTATTACACAAGGGTCCAAGCCCATTTGTTTTTGCCCTAAAATTTCTCTATAAATTCATACATCAAGAGATCAACAAGGCATGAATCCTTGCCTCTCAAAATTGTCAAAAAAACATCAAAATTTTCAAAGAACCCTAGGTTTTGAAAACCCTATTCTCGAGCCTCCTCACCACCAAACTTCCATTCCATTCACTTCCAGGAACATTGAAGGGTAAAATTAGGTCGGTTACTATGATCCAAAGGACCTGCACCAACATACATGCATTATCATTTTTTTCATTATTTCATGATTCTTGTATTTTTGTTTTTGTGATGTTTTAACGCACATTAATGCCACTAATGTGCTCTTGAGATGCTAATGTGCAGGTTTGAGTCATATCATGAGTCCCATGCTAGCTAAACCATGAATGACCATGATCAAACCGATTCGTGTTATTTTTACCATACCTCATAAACCAGGACAAATTAGCCCTAAAAAATGTTGCCATTGGATTTGCATCCCCTGTTTTAGGGGGGGTAGGATATTGTTGGATCATTAATGTTGTGTTTTTTTGCAAGTTTTAAAATAACAGGTCGTCGGAGAAGACGACCAGAGCTAGGGCTCCAACGCTTCTCCGGCCAATGCATTTGCTTATATATTATATTTATTTTGTTTAATTATATGAACTGATGAAACAGCCACCCCAGTGGCAAGAGTGCATGCGATAAGGCATTGATACTGAAGGGCCGGGTTCGATCCAGCCTTTTGACACTTTTTTTTTCTAATTTTTCATATGTTTTGCAGGTTAATTATAAAATATGTTGAATGCATATCCTAGCACAGACGCATGCTTGGTGTTGTACCCCAAAATTTTCCCTCCCATATTCTTCAAGATTTGTCAAGATCAAGGTTCAAAATCTCCCAAGGGTTGCACAGTCCAATTGCCTCCTAACAGTCAAAAATTAGGGTTTTGGTGCTGGTAAAGAAATTGAAGTTTCCAAGGGTCCAATCAAGTCCCACATGCCCATATACATTGTCAAGCATCCATATGTCAAGTTTCAAGACTTACAACATCAAACTGCATAGTCAAAAACCCTAATTGCCTCACAGTCAACTGTAGGGGCAAAATGGTCATTTGACAGTCAAAAGTCCAAATTTTTGGTCAACATCTTATTTTGAAGCCACAAACATCATTTGATCAATTCTTGATCATGATTCTCAAAGCATGGCTCAAAAAGTCTCAAGATGCAAAAGTTTCTATTTTTGGACAGTTGAAAAAGTCAACTGCAAATTGACCAGGGCATAACTTCCACATGGTTTATCAGAAAAATTCCATCCAAAGCTCATTTTGAAGAGAATGACATGTACTACAACTCATCTTCACACTTCAAGTCCAAGAAATGCACTCACAAAAAGTTATCAATCTCAACATTATAGGTCACTTTCAAAAGTCAACAAAAAGGCATTGTAAGTCAAAGACCATAACTTGAGATTGGTAAATCAAAATGACATGGGACCAAAGGCATTGGCTAGAGGACTTCAAGACCTTTCCAAAATGTCCAAGAACATGATCAAAGCTTAAAAATTGAGCAAGATATGCCTTGTGGAAGTTTTGGGAATTTTTGGGAATTTTGAACAATCAACTTTGCTTCAAATGCCTCAAAAGTGCTAATGGGCCTCATTTTCTTCCATGAATCATTATCCAAAGGCTATGCACGACCTATTGACATCCAAGGGAGTTATTTTATCATTTTTGATTAATTATTTGAATTTTTATTATTATTAATTCACTTAATTAAAATTAAATATGAAAAAAATAACAAATCACACCTTTCAAATCTTTTTATGCAGAGATTTCACTCATTATGTGCTCAATATCTCGTGTACCATTCAAAAAGGAAAGAATCTTCCATGATTTGGCATAATTGGCATGAAAAAGATTGAAGAAAAGATATGGAAAATCAAATATTCAAAGTCATAAATGGATGGATTTTGGGCTGGCTTTTTGACCTAATTCTATTCATATACATGTGCACAATTGAACCCTAAGGCAAGGGACACAAAAAGCTGCGCTCAGAACACAAGAACAAACTTGCATTTTTGACAAAAATATTGAAAACTGAAAACCTAATTGCAAGGTGTTTCAAGGCCTGAAAAGTGTTCCAAAACATTGCTGAGGGATCCATGAAACTATTCCAATCAAAGCCAGCCTTCCATACTCAAGGAATTGGTATAACAGAGTCTGACTTTTCTTGAAATTTTCCATAATCGTGTTTTGATTTCTAGGCATTATTCATGCATTTTTATTGTTGATTTACACTAACATGAACGTCCTGAAGCTATTGGTGTCCTTGAATTGAATTAATAATGCCTGCATAGAAAGTTGCCATGAACGCTTGCTAGGGTTTCAGAAGCTCCAAAAGAGGGGTTTCTTTATCTGGAAAAATTGGCCATTCAAACCAGTGCCAATGGAATCAGGACATCCAAACGAACTGAACTCACACTTCGCGCTCAATTTATGATAAACTATGTGCTAATCGCTATTTTTGTGTATTACAGTTAGTGGGGGTTTAAAACCCCCGCTATCTCTTTTGTTATTTTCAGGCAAACGAAGAAGACGCTGAGTTGTTGGAATGTGGTTGGCCAGTTTGAATGATTGGCGCGTTTTTGATTTGTTCAGCATAGTATTGCTTTTTCCATTATATTATTCATGTTCCATTTAACTAACAAAGATACGCGTTGGTTGGGTTGGTTGATGCGTTGGCATGCAGGTACTGGGACCTGGGTTCGATTCCAAGGTCCCCCATATTTCTCAATAATTTTGGTCTCAAGGTGTTCCAGTATAGCGCCTCATCTAAAGTCCACCATACACGTCCACGCTGGTGCCTGCCAAATGTCCATGAGATTCAATCTGAAGGCCACCAAAAGAAGTCCACCATGTACCTCAGTCCATGAATGAGCATTCAAACTGGAAAAGTCAACGTGGCTAGCTTTCTAATGGGCCTGAATTCCTTGCATAAACCTCTCAATTGGGTCAGCCACCCCCATGGTTTGCACATTTTTGTTCTTTATTTATTTCTCTTTTTATTCTTTTATTTGTTTTTTAATTAATTGTTTCCTTTAAATTACACAAAAATAATTTTCATAACACAAAAAAATCAGAAATCAAAAATAAAAATATGTTTATTTAATATTTAGTTCATTAATATTTTTGTAAATAAATCTTTAAACCATTAATTTAGTAAAATTAGGTTAAAACTTTAATTCTTTTCTTAAATAACTAAAATACATAGAAATTAGGGTTTTGTAGCATTTTTATCTTTTCTTTTAATAAATATAATTTTCTTATTACCATTATTATTAATTATTAATTATTTTGTAAATAAATATGTCATTAATTAATTAGGGTAAATTAGGTTAAAACTTTAATATTTTTCTTTAATAATTAAAAATAATTTAGAATTAGGGTTTCTTTTAATTTTAATCTTCTTTATTTCATAAATGCCAAAACATAAAAAACAATTTCTTTTCTTATTAAATAATTAATTAATTTTCAATTTCATTTAATTCCTTTAAAGGGTCCAATGCCCTCGCACATTCGATTCTAGTTTCTTTTCGCGCATTTATTCTTATGTTTCTTTTAAATCTTATGTAATTTCCCCAAAGCCTTGTAATAGTAATTAGGAAATTTATTTTTCGCATTTTATTAAAAAAACGGGTCTTTGTTAATTTGGCGATGTATAGACCCGCGCCTTGTAATAGCGTAGGACTTTATTTTCGCACTTTAATTTCCGTACCCTTAAAATTGTTAAACTTTGCATGAAAGAATGAATGGACCAAATAAAATCAAAGCGTAGATCACCAAATGCATGACAAGATAAAACATAACTGAAAACAACGCACGAATTCACACACCACTCTTAGGGTACGCCTCATAGTTGCCTTGCCCCTCGAAACGTGGTCGTCGAGTATAGGATGTTTTAGTAAGTCCTTATGTCCATGAACATGGCATAAGGGTAGCTTCTAAGGTGTCCTACTGTTTCTCTGGTGGCCACACTGTCCCTAACCCTCGAATTGACCCGAACACCTCCAACGGTGGTGCTACCTACCTCTCAATGGTGGGATAGCACTACCTTAAGGACTTCTACACAGCCTAATTCCTTAGGGTAGGTGGATGACTCATAGATACTTGCTCTAATTCAAAACAAATCAAAAAAACTCTTTTCACACCGACACTTTCAAAAACAATTTTTCAAACACTCTTGAGGACTGATACAAGAGTCGATCTGAAACTTTCAAAGAAACTTTTTCAAACCCACTCACGATTGAAAAGCAAACACTTTTGAAAACACAAATGAGCAAGTATCTAAGAGCCCATGGATAACCATGGATAGAAAGGGTGCTAACACCTTCCCTTTCTATAAATCTACCTCCCGAACTGAGAAACTATCTCATAAGGAATTTTGCTGTGCTTTTGTCCTGTCCATGTTGGAGAAAATAAAAGACTGTGGCGACTCTTGCTTACCGCGACATTTCGTGAACCAGCTAAAAACAGTCAGTTCCAGATCCACCGATCACAGAACTGGCGACTCTGCTGGGGATACTATTGATGTGAGGTGTACCTTAGGATAGCTCATACTTGTGTTTTCAATTGCTGTGTTTTGTTTGCTTTATTATTATGGGCATTATCCTGGAAGTTTCATAGATCCTAACCCGGATCTGGGGATACCCTGTTAGGTAGCATAAGCTGTGAGGGACCTGTCCGGCGTAGATCGACACGGGTGAAGCAGTGGCTACGTTGGTGTGGCACCTTGGTCTGTACCGATATCCCTTGTATCGCAACGAGGAGAATATGGGTCTTCTGAGGAGTCATTAAGCACCAACCGACCTTAGAACCTTAAATGACCCAACTTGGACAATAGAACAGTAGCAGTATGCTACACCCATTGAGACTAAACTCTCGCGATGGTTCTGGCCGCAAGAAAAGATTGCAATGCTGGAGTTATGACCGATTGAGGGTAGTCAGTGATATTGGGATCCTCTAGAACCCGGTTACTTTTGATAGGACAAGTCTTAACCAACGAAACTGAAAGAGGGTAGTACCTAAACTTCATGCGGGCCTAAACCCTAAGGGCTCTCTGTGTGACTTGTGTGCCTTCATACTTGAACTACTTGCATACTTGTTATCTAACAACACGGATTCCTTGCAGGTTTTCTTTACAGTCCTTAATTGGGACTCATTACAGGGCCTACTTACGTCACTACATGCATAGCATAACATCATACCGTTGCATGCATCCTACATAAGGACTAACCCATTTCAAGGATCTCAACGGTTTGTGATGCAGGTCATGATGAACCAAATGTCTAGCAAGGGGCAAAGGGGATTTATTTTCCTCTAGCCAAGAATGATGACTTGAGTCAGGGGCTATGACCCACTTGATATGGTGAGCCTTGACTCTTGAAGAAAGACTCCCAACAACATGAAGTTCCTTCCATCAAGCTACAAAATGCAAACTCTAACAATTTTCTTGTTTACCCCGCGAGATCCTTGAAAACATTGCATGCATACATACATCGCATCACAGGTACCCTTGTTACAGGCCACTTACCTTCTTCGCTATTTATTTCAGCCGATCGTCATGAATCCTGAATCATCTACTGAGCAATCCATCAAGGCCCTCCAGGATCAGAACTCCCAGTTCCAAGAGCTGATCAAGAGTTTGGCCCCGGGGCAACAAGATCTGAAGACTCTGCTCTCGAAGAAGAAGAAGAGGATGGTGCTGTTTAACCCGAGACGCAAATCTGGGAGTGGATCCCCAAATGAGGCTGAGCTGAATACCCCATCTGTAGGAAAAAACAGTCTACAAGAGGAAAGGGTTCCTAGTCCAATGGTCTCCGACAACGAGACAGAGTTCAATGAGGAGCAGTATCCTCCAGCTGAAGACAGGTACAAGCAGTTGGAAGACCGTCTGAATGCCATGGAAGTTCAACAAGTGCCTGGGTTGGATTTCGGAGACTTGGGTCTATCTTCTGGTGTGGTCATCCCACACAAGTTCAAAGCACCGTCTTTCGTAAAGTATGACGGGGCGTCCTGCCCTAAGCTGCACCTCAGATCTTATGTGCGGAAGATTCATCCGTATACTGTGGACAAGAACTTGTGGATCCACTTCTTCCAAGAGAGTCTTTCAGGGACTCATCTCGAATGGTTCTATCAGCTGGATGGAACCAAGGTTCGTAACTGGGAGGAGTTGGCTACTGCTTTTTACAAGCAGTATCAATATAATGCCGACCTCGCTCCTACACGTACCCAACTCCAGGGTATGTCGCTAGGATCGGGAGAAGGTTTTAAAGAGTACGCGCAGAAATGGAGAGACCTTGCTGGGAGGGTACAACCACCTTTGACTGACCGGGAGCTCGTTGATATGTTCTTGGGGACCCTGTCTGGTCCATTCTACAACCATCTGATTAGGAATTGTTCTGCTGGGTTTATAGATCTAATCTTGACTGGGGAAAGGATTGAAGCTGGTATCAAGTCTGGGAAGATACAGAAGGATGCTTCATCGAGCACCGATAAAAAACCTTTTAAGAAGGAATCCAGTGCGGTCTATGGTTCAAGGAGACAGAATAGACCAGAACTCCGCCAAGCTGTCAATGCAGTGGTGATCTCAAAACCTGCTGGTGCTCCTCAGCATCACAATCAACAAAAGAGAGAGAGAAGGCAGTTCACTCGTCTCAGCATGACCTTGTCCCAGATGTTGCCACAGTTGCTGGAGACCAAGCTGGTGACTCTAAAAGAAGCTCTAAAGAATCAAAATACAATGTCACCCAAGTATAATCCCAACGCTCGCTGCGATTATCACTCTGACAGCCCGGGGCATACTATAGATGATTGTTGGAGCTTGAAAAATAAGATCCAAGACTTGATTGACGCAAAGGAGATCGAATTCGAGCCTGCTGAGACTCCCAATGTGACCACTGCTCCCTTGCCAAAACATGGCTAGGATAGAAAGCACTTTTTGTTCATTTGAATTCAAGTTGTATTCTTCTTTGTTTATTCAAACAATAATATTCATGTCAAACATTGTTGTTTCATTAATGCATTACACGTGTCTGTTTTGAAGTAATTATGTTTACTATGCTTAAAACTGCTTTCATATTTTTGTGATGATCAACTCTTGATTGAAAACTCTAAGCCTCTTGAGGGAGGATGACGAAAACGATACCACAATCTTTACAATATGCTTTTGAACAGACCCCGCTGATGAGGTACAGGCATTGTTTCAATTCCTAAACACTGGAGTAATAAGGAAGATAATCCCTCGTCAACCCCTTTGAGCCAAAGAAGTAGGAGTTTTTCTTTTCGAAAATTAAAACCCTTAATCATAACCCGGGGCAGGGTAGTTCTCTCAATTGATCCAAGTGCATAACGAATGGCACCAAAGAGGTCCTTACAAAGCAAAAGACAGTGATGGTTCCGAATAATCATAAAGACAGGCAGTCGTTATCTTTCAAAAATGAAAGCCCATTAAGTCAAAACCTATGAAGGAGACTTACAAAACTGGGGCATCCCGCTGACTGTAAATACGAAAAGAAACAGTTCAGGCAAAATTTAGGGATAACACAATCAAAAGAAAGAGGCCCTACAAACCCTCAACAACAAAAAAATGATGATGACTGCCTATTCAAAATAAATTGTCAGCATCCGAACCATCACTGGTATATCAAAGCGAAGACTCAAACAAGGTCTAACGCACGATCAACTGAGCTTAGGTTTGAAGAACATCACGAAGAGCGGGTGGGTACAAAAAAAATTTGAGCCTTTATCCTTTGTTTCTTAAACCGTGAACCAGGCCACGTTACAACCCTCAAAAGTCCTAGCTGAAGCATGGGTTAATTCGAAAGCATACTGTTACGAAAGGTATCCTGACTCCTTAAAGGTTGCGGTAAAATAACGAGTCGACATCACAGTCTACAAAAAGTTGCACTTGCTTTACAAAAAAAAAAGCATTTTCAAAATTCAAAACAGACATAAGCTTTGCATTTTTGAAATAATAATCGTTTGCATATGACCACTTGTTTGAACAACGGAGAATTTCGCACGATGAATATCTTATAAACAAAAGTCTTCTCAACAAAAGAGTCACCTCCAATGAACAAAAACACTCCCAATCAAGGGGCATGGCATGATCATTGTCCATCGTCTGGGGCAGTCCAGTCAAGATTCAGAGAATCTCTCTAATGCCAAATAGCCAGGGGCAAATCGCCGTCTAAGTCACTTGGGGCATTCCAACAACGAATCCTGCATGATCAAACATCTTCTGATGGTACGACGACACAACACTTCTGACAGGGGCAACTCCCTGCATCCTGAGAACGTGGACATAGTCGAAAAAATACTACACACAATCAAAGACCCGCTAGGTTGACACACCTAGGCAATAATAAAGGCTTCTTGGCGAACCAAAAGGGTTCGGGCAAAAATAAGGGATGAAAATGAAAAATCTGTACACCCGGCAAGTCGAAAACCTGAAAAGGCGGCTTGGGCAAAAATGGGTATCCCGATGGACTGAAAACCCGAAAGGGCGGTCCAGACAAAAGTTAGGGATCAAAAGCGTACGACTATGTTCCGACATCTCTTCACTTGCCTACCAGAAGAAAGTTTGTCAATCGGCAGTCATCAAGACCTCCACAGGTACCTTCTCCCGTAGAAACTGGGGCAATAAAGATTGTCCGAACTATACAAACTGCTCTGTCCACAAGGTACCAAGGTAAGTTCAGCTGAAGAACGTAACCAAGATATCTTAAATCCCCAGAGAGTGAGCCAGCAAGTCAATACACTCTCCCCAAGCAGAGTTATCCTGTCAGCCTTAAGGAAGTTGGGTATCCTCCAGCAGATCTCAACATTCCCCAGCGCAATATACAAACATTCTTAACAAGCATCCCCGGAAGTCTTGATCTAAGATTGTTCTCCGGCGGAATACCAGACATTCGGTGGAGCCACTTCCCCAGCATATCTCAAAAATTTCCCCAGGAGAATCTAGTCCAAAAGTTTCCCCAGGAAAATGGAATCAATCTCCCCGGTAGGAAGCCTATCCCCAGTAGATTCTGGAAGCTTATCCCCTGCATAGCACGAACGCGTCTCCCGGCTTTATTCAGAAGGTTAATTCCCCGCCAGGATATAACTGGGTTATCCTCAGCCAATAACCAGGGAAAGATCGTCCCCGACAAAGTCTTCCTATCCCCCAGCGGAGCTCATCATATTCTTCAACAAAACTCAACAATGGTATCCCCAATGGAGTTCTCATTCATCTCAGCGAAGCACCTCTCTTCCCACAGAGTATTGTCCCCCAGTAAGATCGCTAGAGTAGTTATTCCTCGCAGAGTAATCTCTTCATCAAGTTTATTCCTCAACGGAGCCACCTTCTCCTACCGGTTCATTCTTGCAATCTTCATCCCCAGCAGAAACGAAGAACTCTCTTCAACCATCAGCCCAGGATTTAACTCGCGACATTCGTCAAGGATATATTTTCCTAGACGAAAATACGTTCAAAAACATCACATCGTCATACATCATGATACATGCATAAACGCATCATATCTTACAATCTCATTTATGTTGAGAACATCATTGCTTGATCCATGGCATGCATTGCATGCGACTGACTTTTACATTTCAGGAAAGATCTAGTCAAGTTCTCAGCTATTCAAAGGCCTTCTCTGGTCCAGTTAAATCGATTCCTAAAGATTTTCCTGATAAAGACCCAGTTGAAGATTCCAAGACCTTGCCTGGTCTAGTTAAATCGACTCCTAAAGATTTTTCTGATGCCGATCCAGTCAAAGGCCTTCTCTGGTCCAGTTAAATCGATTCCTAAAGATTTTCCTGATGAAGACCCAGTTGAAGATTCCAAGACCTTGCCTGGTCCAGTTAAATCGACTCCTAAAGATTTTTCTGATGCCGATCCAGTCAAAGGCCTTCTCTGGTCCAGTTAAATCGATTCCTAAAGATTTTCCTGATAAAGACCCAGTTGAAGATTCCAAGACCTTGCCTGGTCCAGTTTAATCGACTCCTAAAGATTTTTCTGATGCAGATCCAGTCAAAGGCCTTCTCTGGTCCAGTTAAATCGATTCCTAAAGATTTTCCTGAAGCCGATCCAGTTGAAGATTCCAAGACCTTGCCTGGTCCAGTTAAATCGACTCCTAAATATTTTGCTGATGCCGATCCAGTCAAAGGCCTTCTCTGGTCTAGTTAAATCGATTCCTAAAGATTTTCCTGAAGCCGGTCCAGTTGAAGATTCCAAGACCTTGCCTGGTCCAGTTAAATCGACTCCTAAAGATTTTACTGATGCCGATCCAGTCAAAGGCCTTCTCTGGTCCAGTTAAATCGATTCCTAAAGATTTTCTTGAAGCCGATCCAGTTGAAGATTCCAAGACCTCGCCTGGTCCAGTTAAATCAACTCCTAAAGATTTTTCTGAAGCCGATCCAGTTGAAGATTCCAAGATCTTGTCTAAATCCAGCTAAAATCGATTCCTAAAGATTTTTCTGATGACACCAAGACCTCCTCTGGTCCAGTTAAATCGATTCCTAAAGATTTTTCTGATGCTTATCCAAATCCAGTGAAATCAATTCCTAAAGATTTTTCTGATGCCGCTCCCGTAAAAGTTATTCCAAGACCTCCTCTAGTCCAGCTAAATCGATTCCTAAAGATTCCTCTGAGACGAAACCGTTTGAAGTTACCAGATCCGATTCCTGTATCTTGCCAGGGTGCGTCTGAAGAGTTTGAGGATCCGATTCCTGTATCTTGCCAGGGTGTATCCGTTGACGACTAACATTACCAGACCCGATTCCTGTATCTTGCCAGGGTGCATCTGAAGAGTTTGAGGATCATATTCCTGTATCTTGCCAGGGTGTATCCGTTGATGACTAACAGTACCAGATCCGATCCCTGTATCTTGCCAGGGTGCGTCTGAAGAGTTTGAGGATCAGATTCCTGTATCTTGCCAGGGTGTATCCGTTGACGAATAACATTACCAGATCCGATTCCTGTATCTTGCCAGGGTGTGTCTGAAGAGTTTGAGGATCCGATTCCTGTATCTTGCTAGGGTGTATCCGTTGACGACTAATATTACCAGATCCGATTCCTGTATCTTGCCAGGTTGTGTCTGAAGAGTTTGAGGATCCGATTCCTGTATCTTGCCAGGGTGTATCTGTTGACGACTAACATTACCAGACTCGATTCCTGTATCTCGCCAGGGCACGTCTGAAGAGTTTTTGAAGATTCGATTCCTGTAACCAGTCAGGGCACATCTACATAAAGAGTTTGAAGGTCAACTCCTGTAACAGGCCAGGTATTTATTTTCTTTCTCAGGTACGCAAGTTCTCGCTAAGGAATCTCTTACGCGATCGACACCTCCAGATGGCATCTATAAGCCCATCCCCCTATCCATCTCTCCAAATGGCATCTGTAAGCCCATTCCCGTCATCACATTGCTGATACTTCATTATGTGAGCGCAAATTTCTGGGCACTCTAGTGTTCAATCATCTTCCACCTTCGGATTATGAAAGGCACGCCAGCCAATCTACATCCTCAGGTCTAAGAAGATTGAACAGGGGCAACTGTTGTACCCCAAAATTTGCCCTCCCATATTCTTCAAGATTTGTCAAGATCAAGGTTCAAAATCTCCCAAGGGTTGCACAGTCCAATTGCCTCCTAACAGTCAAAAATTAGGGTTTTGGTGCTGGCAAAGAAATTGAAGTTTCCAAGGGTCCAATCAAGTCCCACATGCCCATATACATTGTCAAGCATCCATATGTCAAGTTTCAAGACTTACAACATCAAATTGCACAGTCAAAAACCCTAATTGCCTCACAGTCAACTGTAGGGGCAAAATGGTCATTTGACAGTCAAAAGTCCAAATTTTTGGTCAACATCTTATTTTGAAGCCACAAACATCATTTGATCAATTCTTGATCATGATTCTCAAAGCATGGCTCAAAAAGTCTCAAGATGCAAAAGTTTCTATTTTTGGACAGTTGAAAAAGTCAATTGCAAATTGACCAGGGCATAACTTCCACATGGTTTATCAGAAAAATTCCATCCAAATCTCATTTTGAAGAGAATGACATGTCCTACAACTCATCTTCACACTTCAAGTCCAAGAAATGCTCTCACAAAAAGTTATCAATCTCAACATTATAGGTCACTTTCAAAAGTCAACAAAAAGGCATTGTAAGTCAAAGACCATAACTTGAGATTGTTAAATCAAAATTACATGGGACCAAAGGCATTGTCTAGAGGACTTCAATACCTTTCCAAAATGTCCAAGAACATGATCAAAGCTTAAAAATTGAGCAAGATATGCCTTGTGGAAGTTGGGAAATGTTTGGGAATTTTGAAAAGTCAACTTTGCTTCAAATGCCTCAAAAGTGCTAATGGGCCTCATTTTCTTCCATGAATCATTATCCAAAGGCTATTCACGACCCATTGACATCCAAGGGAGTTATTTTATCATTTTTGATTAATTATTTTAATTTTTATTATTATTAATTCACTTAATTAAAATTAAATATGAAAAAATAGCAAATCACACCTTTCAAATCTTTTTATGCAGAGATTTCACTCATTATGTGCTCAATATCTCGTGTACCATTCAAAAAGGAAAGAATCTTCCATGATTTGGCATAATTGGCATGAAAAAGATTGAAGAAAAGATATGGAAAATCAAATATTCAAAGTCATAAATGGATGGATTTTGGGATGGCTTTTTGACCTAATTCTATTCATATACATGTGCACAATTGAACCCTAAGGCAAGAGACACAAAAAGCTGCGCTCAGAACACAAGAACAAACTTGCATTTTTGACAAAAATATTGAAAACTGAAAACCTAATTGCAAGGTGTTTCAAGGCCTGAAAAGTGTTCCAAAACATTGCTGAGGGATCCAGGAAACTATTCCAATCAAAGCCAGCCTTCCATACTCAAGGAATTGGTATAACAGAGTCTGACTTTTCTTGAAATTTTCCATAATCGTGTTTTGATTTCTAGGCATTATTCATGCATTTTTATTGTTGATTTACACTAACATGAACATCCTGAAGCTATTGGTGCCCTTGAATTGAATTAATAATGCCTGCATAGAAAGTTGCCATGAACGCTTGCTAGGGTTTCAGAAGCTCCAAAAGAGGGGTTTCTTTATCTAGAAAAATTGGCCATTCAAACCAGTGCCAATGGAATCAGGACATCCAAACAAACTGAACTCACACTTCGCGCTCAATTTATGATGAACTATGTGCTAATCGCTATTTTTGTGTATTACAGTTAGTGGGGGTTTAAAACCCCCGCTATCTCTTTTGTTATTTTCAGGCAAACGAAGAAGACGCTGAGTTGTTGGAATGTGGTTGGCCAGTTTGAATGATTAGCGCGTTTTTGATTTGTTCAGCATAGTATTGCTTTTTCCATTATATTATTCATGTTCCATTTAACTAACAAAGATACGCGTTGGTTGGGTTGGTTGATGCGTTGGCATGCAGGTACTGGGACCTGGGTTCGATTCCCAGGTCCCCCATATTTCTCAATAATTTTGGTCTCAAGGTGTTCCAGTATAGCGCCTCATCTAAAGTCCACCATACACGTCCACGCTGGTGCCTGCCAAATGTCCATGAGATTCAATCTGAAGGCCACCAAAAGAAGTCCACCATGTACCTCAGTCCATGAATGAGCATTCAAACTGGAAAAGTCAACGTGGCCAGCTTTCTAATGGGCCTGAATTCCTTGCATAAACCTCTCAATTGGGTCAGCCACCCCCATGGTTTGCACATTTTTGTTCTTTATTTATTTCTCTTTTTATTCTTTTATTTGTTTTTTTAATTAATTGTTTCCTTTAAATTACACAAAAATAATTTTCATAACACAAAAAAATCAGAAATCAAAAATAAAAATATGTTTATTTAATATTTAGTTCATTAATATTTTTGTAAATAAATCTTTAAACCATTAATTTAGTAAAATTAGGTTAAAACTTTAATTCTTTTCTTAAATAACTAAAATACATAGAAATTAGGGTTTTGTAGCATTTTTATCTTTTCTTTTAATAAATATAATTTTCTTATTACCATTATTATTAATTATTAATTATTTTGTAAATAAATATGTCATTAATTAATTAGGGTAAATTAGGTTAAAACTTTAATATTTTTCTTTAATAATTAAAAATAATTTAGAATTAGGGTTTCTTTTAATTTTAATCTTCTTTATTTCATAAATGCCAAAACATAAAAAACAATTTCTTTTCTTATTAAATAATTAATTAATTTTCAATTTCATTTAATTCCTTTAAAGGGTCCAACGCCCTCGCACATTCGATTCTAGTTTCTTTTCGCGCGTTTATTCTTATGTTTCTTTTAAATCTTATGTAATTTCCCCAAAGCCTTGTAATAGTAATTAGGAAATTTATTTTTCGCATTTTATTAAAAAAACGGGTCTTTGTTAATTTGGCGATGTATAGACCCGCGCCTTGTAATAGCGTAGGACTTTATTTTCGCACTTTAATTTCCGTACCCTTAAAATTGTTAAACTTTGCATGAAAGAATGAATGGCCCAAATAAAATCAAAGCGTAGATCACCAAATGCATGACAAGATAAAACATAACTGAAAACAACGCACGAATTCACACACCACTCTTAGGGTACGCCTCACTGTTGCCTTGCCCCTCGAAACGTGGTCGTCGAGTATAGGATGTTTTAGTAAGTCCTTATGTCCATGAACATGGCATAAGGGTAGCTTCTAAGGTGTCATACTGTTGCTCTGGTGGCCACACTGTCCCTAACCCTCGAATTGACCCGAACACCTCCAACGGTGGTGCTACCTACCTCTCAATGGTGGGATAGCACTACCTTAAGGACTTCTACACAGCCTAATTCCTTAGGGTAGGTGGATGACTCATAGATACTTGCTCTAATTCAAAACAAATAAAAAAAACTCTTTTCACACCGACACTTTCAAAAAAGCTTTCAAAAACAATTTTTCAAACACTCTTGAGGACTGATACAAGAGTCGATCTGAAACTTTCAAAGAAAATTTTTCAAACCCACTCACGATTGAAAAGCAAACACTTTTGAAAACACAAATGAGCAAGTATCTAAGAGCCCATGGATAACCATGGATAGAAAGGGTGCTAACACCTTCCCTTTCTATAAATCTACCTCCCGAACCGAGAAACTATCTCATAAGGAATTTTGCTGTGCTTTTGTCCTGTCCATGTTGGAGAAAATAAAAGACGGTGGCGACTCTTGCTTACCGCGACATTTCGCAAACCAGCTAAAAACAGTCAGTTCCAGATCCACCGATCACACTTGGCATGGTAATATGCATGATGCTTGTTGGCCTTAAGGGCGTGGGTTCAACACCCACCCCTACTCATTTGTTTATTTTTTCCAATTCTATGTTTCTCACTCTTTTACAAACCTTTTTCAAAATCCTAATTTTTTTAGGTTAATTAATTTTTAGGTTAATTAACTTTTGGTTAATTAATTTTTTAGGTTAATTATTTTTTAGGTTTTAATTAATTTTAGGTCTCAACTAATAAACCCTAATTTGATTTTGTAGGTTTTCTCAATTAACTTAAAGTCGACTTAGATTTTAGGGTTTGCCTAGTTTAATTACCTGCCTCTTTTTAAATCAATTAAAATTAATTAGACGTTAGGTTAATCATCAAGTCTTTTTCGTCAAACAATTTTCCTCTTATTCTACTGTTTCACGCGCTTTATTATTTTCGCATTAGTTTTCCTATTATGTAACTGCTACAGAATGTAATAGTTTAACTAGGGTTTTTATTTGATTTCTTTTTCCCCTGATTTTGTGGTTTGTACCCCCTTCCCTGAAACTCTGTAATAGCGTAGGACTTTTAATTTCTGCCTTTACTGTCTTCCTTATAACTTCTAGTAATTAGGGCATGTAAGGAAAGATCTAAAATCAACCGCTAGATAACCCTAATCAGGATTAAATAACTGAATTGAACCACTCTTCACACATGTACCTCTAGGGTAACCCCACTTGTTGCCTCGGAAAATAGTCATGTCCCTCGAAAGTGGGGATGCTTTAGCAAAGACCCTCGATTAAAAAGATCGTAGTCCCTCGATGACCCTTTGATGATGTCTTCGGTAAACGATCTTAGTCTCTTATGATAAAATTGCTAAAGCGCCCTACAAGTTGACTTTATGACTATACGATGACCTGCGCATGTCCCTCACACATCCAACGATAGGGCTTCCTACTAACTAATGGTATGATAACACTATCTAAGGAGGAGGAAAACAACACAAAAGATCTTTGAGTAGGTATATAGCTCTTAATCGCTTGCTCACATAAAAAACATCTTTTCACGAACACTTTTGTCTAAAATATTTTCAAAACAAATACTTTGTATGCATTCTCAACTGATAAGAGAATCATTACAAAGTTTTCCGCACTTAGGCATTTTTCAAAATATTTTCAAACAATACACACAAAAGAATTTTCAAACAAAGTGAGCTAGCGATTAAGAGCCCGTAGATAATTACGGATGAAAAGGGTGCTAACACCTTCCCTTTTCATAACCTACCCCCGAACTCAAGAAAATATCGAAGGTCTTTCTTATTCTTTTCACTGTTTCCTTATTGGATAAAAGAAAAGTCGGTGGCGACTCTTGCTATCCGCATATTTGCAATAAAACATAAACCAAGTCAGTTCTCCCACCGTATTACAAAACTGGAGACTCTGCTGGGGATAACTAAAAAAAAGTGTGGTTACCTTAGAGTTAGATCACTTTTAAATGTTTTCCTTATTTGATTTTTCTGCTTTATTTTTAAAGGGTGTTTGGGTTTTATTTCTTGCAGAGATCTTATACCTGGATCTAGGTAACATTTTAGGTAAGTAGCAATAGATCATGAAAACTATACATCGTATATCGATATGGTTAAAGTGATGGCTACGTTAGTGCGACACATTGGTTTGTACTGGTATCCCTCGAGTCAGTCGGGGAGCATACTAGGCTGCCGCGTGGTGTCATAAGCACTAACTGACCGTAGAACCTTAATTGACCCAACTTAGCCATTAGAAGGTAGTGAGATAGCCGACTTTGGTGCAGTGCAAAGTTGGTTGATACTCGATACTACACTCATTGAGATTCGACTCCCGAGTTTTGTTTGGTGGAAAGTTAGTTGTCGGGATAGACGAAACTTGTGGGAAAGATCAGTGATATTGAGATCCCTAGAACCCGGTTACTTTTCTAGGAGAGGTTGAGCCAACTAAGCTTCAAGAGGGTACTTACCTACAAACCCCATGCAAGCTTTAAACCTAAGGCCTTGGCTTGCTTTCTTGTGTTTGATTATCTATTTGAGCATATATCATGACATCATAACATCATATCATGACTAACCATTTCAAGGATCTAGGGGATTTTATCTTTGTTTTATGTTGCAAGGTCATGGCTTCTAGTCGTAGGAATACCATCTGGATCAACTTCGCAAAGATACCTTCTCAGCTTAAGGAATTAATCTCAAAAGTTATCGGCAATTCTCAATTCACCAAGAGACATGGTCATCTACTCATTCTAGTTACTACTGGTTTTCAGGAAGACATGATAAGAATTCTTTTCCAGTTCTTCGATCCGAAGCATCACTGTTTTACCTTCCCATATTATCAGTTGGTGCCCACAATGGAAGAATTCTCTAAGTTGCTCGAAGTGCCTATTCTTGATCAGATACCCTTCATCAGTCTAGAGCAAGCTCTGAAACCTGAAGACGTTGCAGTAGCCCTACATCTGAAACGACCGGACATTGTATCTAGTTGGGAAACAAGGAACGAAGTCAAGGGTTTCTCTCCTAAATTTCGGATAGAGAAGGCTCAGGGATTTCTAGATGCCTTGAATTTTTGTGCTTTTGAGGACATGCTGGCTTTGTTGATCTATGGGTTGGTACTATTCCCTAATTCGGACCAATTCATAGATATAAGTGTCATCAAGATATTTCTCGCTCATAACACGGTACCTACTTTATTCGAAGGTATCCAACATTCCCTCCACACTCGTACTATAAAGAAGTGAGCAACTCTTATGTGTTGCATACCTCTACCATCCATGTGGTTTATTTCGCACCTGCCCTGATCAGTGATAAAGAACGAACAAGGTTTGAGGTGGTCTCAAAGGTTGATGTTGCTGACTTATGCAAATATCCACCAGTGTTCTCGATCTTAGGCAGATGTCACTATTATTGATGGCTGTGGGGAATTCCCTAATGTACTGCTCCTTGATATAAGTGGGGGTATCACTTACAACCCTTCTCTAGCTCTGCGTCAGTTTGGTTATGCTCGAAGAGACGATCCTCATGATATGCTCATCCAGGATATTGTGTGTGACTATGAGAATGATCCTCAAGTTTACTGTCAAAGGTATATACGTGCTTGGGTTACAGTCAATGAAATCTATAGCAAGACTTTGAGACACAAGAATTCCATTCCTCTAGAGCCTTACCTCAGATGGGTGCGGTTTCACGCTCAAAATCTCAAAATGCCATATCCTGCTATCCTACCAGTGATAGTAGAGCCGACTGTTGAAAGGGATGTTCCTCATACCATTATTCATCTTGACATTCCTACCAACTTCAAGGAGCTACAGAAGTCCTGGATTCAACTAAAGGAAGAAAGGGATACCTTCGAAGCTCAGTTCTATGTTAGTGAGAAGAAATTACTAGAGCTAACGAAACGACTCCACAAAGAACAAATCCTCAACACATATGTCAACATAAAGAGGAAGCGTCCATGGGAGACTTGAATTTATATTTTTGCTATTTTGTAACTCTTTTTATTAAAAGCAATATAATTTGAGCTAGTTACTAAAATTTCTCTTGTTTCCTTTCGTTTAAACAAATTTAAATCCCGCAACGATCCTTGAAAACATTGAATCTACATATCATGTATCATTGCATAACAGGCTTTCCCATACATGTTTTCTCATCTTCTTGCTGTTTATTTCATCAAAAGATGGCTCTTGAACAAAATGTTAAGGAACTTCAAGCTCATAATGCCCAATTCCAAGAGACCCTCCTGAATCTCGCTCAAGGACAAAAGGATATGATGGCACTCATCACTAAAAAGAAGAAGACTCGGAATCCCATTGCTATTATCAATATGGGAAGAAGATTCAAAGGTCCTGCTAAACCAGTTTAAACGGCTGATATCACCTCTGATAAAGACGACAACCAAGAGGAGGATGATAGAAGTGTCAGGGATGAAGGTGGAAGCAACCTTGGTTCTGGTAAGATGCTTTAGGTCGAAGACTATTCTGATGATCAATATCCTCCTGCTGATGACAGATACAAACAATTGGAAGATTTCCTCAAGGCCATGGAAATCCAAAAAGTTCCTGGATTGGATTTTAGAGAGTTGGGTCTTATTTCGGGGGTGGTTATCCCCCACAAGTTCAAAGTCCCTGCTTTTTCTAAATATGATGGTGTGTCTTGTCTTAAATTTCATCTGAGATCTTATGTTCGGAAGATCCAACCCCATATTGCTGATAGAAAGTTATGGGTTCACTTCTTTCAGGAAAGTTTGTCTGGTACATAACTCGAGTGGTTCTATCAGCTGGAGGGAACCAACATTCGTACTTGGGAAGACTTGGCTGCTGCTATTACAATCAGTATCAATATAATGTTGACCTTGTACAACCTCGGGTGCAATTAGAAAACACGACAATGGGTTCGAATGAAGGATTCAAAGAATATGCCCAAAAGTGGAGAGACTTAGCTGGAAGGGTGTAACCTCCCTTGTCTGACCGCGAGCTAGTTGATATGTTCATGGGCACTATGACAAGTACATTATTTAATCATCTGATTGGGAGTTCTTCGTCTCGTTTTACTGAGCTGGTTCTAACTGGGGAACAAGTTGAAAGTGGTATTAAGAGCAGAAAAATTCAAGTGGCTGCATCTTCAAGTGCTGTAAAGAAGACATTCAATAATAAAAAGGAAACCAATTTTGTTTATGGCCAGAAGGGTCGTGGTAAAAATGATTGCAATCAGTCTATGGGAGCGATACTAATTTCTAATCCTGCACCTGTTCAACAATAACAACAGGGCAATAGGCGTAGGTCAGACGCTCTAGGGAGGCAATTTACTAAGATTAATATGCCATTGTCTCAGGCATTACAACATTTGATAAAAGTGGAACTGGTTACGCTAAGGGATCCTCCTCAAAATCCTAACACATCCTCTCCTAAGTACAATCCGAACGTGAGATGCGGCTACCATTCTAACAGTTCTGGGCACAACACCAATAATTATTGGGGCCTGAAAAACAAAATTCAGGATATGATTGGCAACAAGGAGATTGAGTTTGATCCTCCGGAGACTCCGAATATGATTACTCCACCTATGCTGAAGCATGACAAAGGAATAATTGGAATTGACGATGTTCTTTATGTTGCTACTGTAAATGAAGTGATGACTCCTCTACCAATTATCAAGAAGGATCTGTTACAGGCCAATTTATTTCCGGGCTGTATTAAAAAATGTTACTGATGCGCAGCCCGACCCAATGGCTGCAAACTACTGAAGGAAGGTATTCAACGCCTATTGGACAATCATATAATTCTGATCGAGAGGGTTTCGTCTGCTGAGAATCTTTGTCGACTTATCCGTAATTTCTGGCCTTCCTGTCAGGATTACCTCCAAAGGTCCTGTAAGGATTACTGCTAATCCGAAAGCTTCCCCTCTGATCATCACTACACCTGGACCTATCCCATATTCTTGGATAAAGATATTCCTTAGAACTATGGATCTGACATCTACTACCATGGCATTAAACAAGAGTTATCAACTAATGAAGATGAAGTTACTGAAAGTGTTAATCCCGACATTGACAATATTGCAGGGACCAGCAAAGTTACTAGAAGTGGAAGGGTTTTCTCTCCGGAAAAAAATCTCTCTAAAGACTGTTGCTACACCTGTTAGACTTACCGCTACCGAGTCAACTTCTAAGGCTCAGGGCAAAGAGCCAATAACAAAGTCTACCTAGATGGAGGCACCTAAGGAAGCTACAGTTGAAGACACCTCTAGACAAGAGTTAGAAGAGGTATTGAAGATTATATGCAAAAGTGACTACAAAATTGTTGAACAGTTGGGGAAGACCCCATCCAAAATCTCTATGTTATCCCTACTATTGTGTTCAGAAGCCCATGCACGGGCTTTAGTGAAATTTTTAAAGACTGCTCACGTACCACAAGAGATCTCTGCCAATCAATTTGGAAGTTATATTGCTAGCTTGAAGACTGACAATGGTTTAGGTTTCTCTGATATTGATCTGACTCCTGAGGGAAGATACCACAATAAGGCCCTGTATGTCTCCATTGAATGAAGGGGCACTACTCTGGCTCATGTTTTGGTTGATATTGACTCTTCATTGAATGTTTTACCAAAAGGCGCTCTTGACAGACTTGATTGCGAATGGGTTATACTGAAACCTAGTGATATTGTAGTTTAAGCCTTTGATAGGTCAAAAAGGATGGTACACAGGGAAGTGGATATTCCGATCAATGTGGGTTCGTAGATCTTTGAATCTACCTTCTATGTAATGGATATTCAGCCGACTTATTATTGCTTACTGGGACGCCTCTAGATCCATGGGGCAGGCGCTACCATCTCTACCCTACATCAGAAATTAAAGTATCCTGTGAACGGAAATATTGTTACTGTCTGCGGTGAAGAAGAGTATATGGTTAGCCACTTGAATTCTTTCCGGTACATAGAGATGGATGGTAAATTCATCGAAACTGCCTATCATACTTTTGAAGTTATCCCTTCTGCCACTACTGAAGATGTCTCTGTCATTCGCAAAGTTGTGAGGGTTCCGCCCAGGATGGCTTCATTGAAAGATGCTAAAGCTACTATAAAAGAAAGTGGTTGTACTATTTGGGTTCAGCTTCCTGACATCCCCTATAAATCTGATAAGTTTGGTTTGGGTTTCACTGCAGAAGGTTAGATGGTTGTTCGTCACGCTTGAGCTGGAAGGACACCATTCCGCATCAGCAACAACAGAATGCAATAGAAGATGCTGACATTGATTATGACCTTGACAACTAGATCTTTCCTACTATTGGCAACAGGCTCAGCAACTGGAAGGCGGAAGACATTATCTCTATCTCCTTTAGTTAGGAGTAATAACTACATGTCTGTTTTTATTGATTTCAGGTTTTGACTTTGTAATATTTGAACAATGACTTTAAGCCTTGTGCCTTACCCCAGGCACTATAGTTCATTTGTTAAGGGTTGTCATTTCATAAACATATTTTCATTTAATAAAAGCATTGGACGTTTTGCATTCAAATTTTGTGCTCTCTTTCTTTCTTTTCACTTTTACCACTTTCAAATAGCTATGTGTTCTTACACACACCCACACAATACATTGCGGATCCACATCCACTCTGGATCCTGTTGGTAATGATTATGCTATTTCCACTTATGACTTTGAAAATCCGATCTACCAAATCAAGGACGAAGGTGAGGAAGATTGTGAAATACCAGGAGAACTTGCCAGACTGTTAGTGCAAGAAGAGAAATCTATTCAACCACATGAAGAGCCAGTCGAAGTGGTAAACTTGGGTTCTGAAACAAACAAAAAAGAGGTTAAGATAGGCGCTAACTTAGAGGACATTGTCAATAAAAGATTAATACAGATGTTACATGAATATGTTGAGATATTTGCTTGGTTATACAAAGACATGACAGGGCTTGATACCGATATTGTGGTTCACTGTTTGCCGATGAAAGAGGGTTGTGCTCCGATAAAACATAAGGTTCGTTGTATGCATTCCGAGATGTCAGAGAAGATCAAGGCTGAGGTTATGAAACAATTCAACACAGGGTTCTTAGCAGTGACATCCTATCCTTAGTGGGTTGAAAATGTTGTTCTAGCACCAAAGAAAGACGACAAGATACATATGTATGTAGACTACATGGATCTGAATAGGGCGAACCCCAAGGATGACTTCCCACTTCCGCATATTGATGTTTTGGTCGACAACATCGCTCAACACAAGGTATTCTCCTTCATGGATGGTTTCTCAGGGAATAATCAGATCAAGATGGCATCCGAAGACATGGAAAATACTACTTTTGTTACACATTGGGGTACTTTTTGCTATAAGGTTATGCCATTTGTGTTGAAGAATGCCGACACAACGTATCAGCGTGCTATGGTAGCTTTGTTCCATGACATGATACATCACGAGATAGAGGTCTATGTCGATGATATGATAGCCATATCACAGACTAAATAAGAGCATCTGGACCATTTATATAAGTTGTTTGAGACACTGAGGAAGTATAAGCTGAGATTGAATCCAAACAAGTGCACCTTTGGGGTGAGATCCCGTAAACTCCTAGGTTTTGTTGTCCGCGGTAAAGGAATTGAGGATGATCCTGCCAAGGTCAAAGTTATTCAAGAAATTCCAGTCCCCATACTGAGAAGGAAGTCAGAGGTTTCTTGGGAAGACTGAATTATATTTCCTGATTTATTTCCCATTTGACCGCTACTTGTGAGCCAATCTTCAAGTTACTAAAGAAAGACCAGGTAGTGAAGTGGAACGACGACTGCCAAATAGCCTTTGACAAAATCAAGGAGTATCTACAAGAACCTTTAATTCTGATGCTACCAGTTGAAGGAAGACCTCTAATCATGTGCCTAACAATATTAGAGAACTCAATGGGGTGTGTACTGGGGTAGCTTGACGAGTCTGGTCGAAAAGAGCATGCAATATACTATCTTAGCAAAAAGTTTACCGACTGTGAAAAAAGATATTCACTGCTCGAGAAAACCTGCTGCACTTTGGCATGGGCTGCTCTCCGATTAAGACAGTATATGTTGACCCATACTACTTTGTTGATCTCTAAGATGGATCCCATAAAATACATATTCGAGAAGCCAACTCTCTCCTAGCCCGATGGTAAATGGTCTTGACATAATACGATATACAGTACACCACTCAAAATGCAATTAAGGGAAGTGTATTGGCAGATCATTTGGCGCATCAAGCTGTAGATGACTACCAATCTATGAATTTTGAGTTCTCGGGTGAGAACATCATGATAGTTACAGGTTGTGAAGAATCTGGATCATATGAAGGACTTGAGTTAGGATCCTGGTGGACTATGGTTTTTGACAGAGCTTCTAATGAACTTGACAATGAAATTGGTGCTATAATTATCTTTCCCCAGGATTTCCATACACCCTTTACCACAATATTATGCTTTGACTGTACCAACAATATGGCTGAATATGAAGTGTGCATCATGGGTATCAAAGCTGCTACTGATTTGAGAATCAAGTTCTTGAGCGTATACGTAGACTCAGCCCTGGTAATCAGCCAAATTAAAGGAGAATGGGATACTAAGCACCTGAATCTCATTCCGTACCGAGAGCATGTGTTGGCCTTAATTCCGTATTTCAAAGATATCACTTTTGAGCACATATCAAGAGAAGAGAATCAGTTGGCAGACACATTAGAAACAATTGCGTCTATGTTTAAAGTCAGATTGGACAATGAGGCTCCCACAATTACCATCGATAGAATAGACGAACTACCACACTGCTATGAAGTTGACACTGACGAGGTAGAGGAGAAGCCTTGGTTTCATGAAGTGAAAAGATATCTTAAGGCTCAAGAGTATCCTGAAGGAGCACCTATCAATGACAAGAAATTTCTATAGAGGTTCTCAGCTAAGTTCTTCCTGAGCAACAGAATTCTGTACAGGCGCAACCATGATTCGACTCTTCTTCATTGTATGGACAAGAAAGAGGTGGAGAAGGTTATGGAAGATATGCATGAAGGTATCTTTGGTACTCATTCTAGTGGACATATTATGGCTAAGAAGATTATAAGAGAAAGTTACTATTGGTCGACTATGGAAATGGATTGCCATCACCACTCAAGAACTTGTCATAAGTGCCAGATTTACGCTTCCAAAGTACATGTGCCTCCAGTATCTCAGAATGTCTTGACTTCTCCTTGGCCATTTGCAATGTGGGGCATTGATATGATTGGAGAGATCAAACCTACTGCTTCCAATGGACATTACTTCATCCTCGTCGCCATTGATTACTTCACAAAATAGGTTGAAGCAGCCTTGTTTTCCTCTGTCACTAAGAATGTTATCGTCTGATTCATTAAGCACAACCTTATCTGTCAGTATGGCATCCACAAAAGGATTATCACGGACAATGGTACTAATCTAAACAATACTATGATCAGTGAACTCTGCATGCAATTCAAGATCAAGCACCACAACTCTTCTCCGTATCGACCGAAGATGAATAACACAGTGGAAGCCGCCAATAAGAATATTAAGAAGATTATATAGAACATGACGGTGTCGTATAAAGACTGGAATGAGATGTTACCATTTTCTCTTCATGGTTATTGCACTTCAGCTCGGACATCAACTGGGGAAACCCCATTCTCTCTAGTCTATGGTATGGAAGTCGTATTACCTGTCGAAGTTCAGATTCCTTCCTTAAGAATTATGAAGGATGCAGACTTGGACGAAGACAAATGGATTCAAACTAGGATAGATTAGTTGAATTTAATTGACGAGAAAAGGTTGGCAGCTGTTTGTCACAGTCAGATGTATCAGAAGCGTATGATCAAAGCCTTTAATAAGAAAATCAAGCATTGGATATATCAGGCTAGTGACTTGGTAATAAAGCGCATCATCCTATCGTAGGGTGAACCCAGGGGCAAATGTAATCCCACATGCGAAGGGCCATTTGTGATCAAGAAGATATTTTCGGGCAGCGCAATGATACTTACCACCATGGACGCTGAAGATCTTCCACACCTTGTAAACGTGGGCATAGTCAAAAGATACTACGCATGAATACGACCCACTAGGTTGAATGGCCTAGGAAAAAATAAGGGCATCCCGACGAACCAAAAGGGTTCGGGCAAAAATCAGGGATATATATAAAAGACTATACACTCGGTAAGTCAAAAACCTAAAAAGGTGGCTTGGGAAAAAAAGGGTATCTCGGTGGACTAAAAACCCGAAAGGGCGGTCCATGAAAAAAATTAGGGATTAAAGCGTATGACTATGTCCGGTCAGATCACTTACAACTTTATTACCAATTTTAAGTTCGAATGGTACAGATCAATTTAATCATACTTCTTCCGACACCAAGGGATGAGATGCTCGGAGACATAGGGGCAATAGCAGAGTTGAAACCTGGCGAGATCATTTACCCATAGCTATATATTTTGTACTCCTTTCATTTCACGATGATTTCCTCTTACTAGGATTTCTGTCTCTTTGTATAACATTCGCCTATTATGGGGAAATTATCAATACAAATTCAAATTTTGTTTTACTTTTTCTGTTTTGTTTGCAAAAAAACGTCCAATGACTAAATTGAATGAACATATGCATATGAACATGATTACTGTTAACAAAATATGCATATAAAGACATGAATAAGTATTTACTTAAGACTTTAGGAGTCAGGATAATGTTCAAGTCGTCCATAAATCCCCACAGAGTAATCTCCAGTAAAGTGGATCCACAGTGTAGTTTCCATAAGATTATTCCCCACAGAATCAGCTTCCCTTTCCAAAGAATTATCCCCTACAAGCTTGAAATACTCTAATCGTACTCGCCAGAAGATCCCCTAGCGGATAAAGGAGTGTAATCTTTTCCCTTGGCAATTTCGCTAACTTACAGAAATCCAATCTTTAGTAGATTACGATAGTAACATAATTCACATGAATTATCTTCCCCAGCTAAGTTCATTTGTCCAGCCGGATTCAATCCCTTGTATATTTCTCTCCTCTACCAAGGCTCATGTCCCCAGCAGAACATATCCTCCAACAGGGATTATTTCCCCAATAGAGTTTATTTCCCTAGCGGAATTCAGTCTCCCCAGCTTGAGTCTATCCTTCAGACTACTGTAAATCACAATCAAAACTTCTCTCTCAAGCAAAATGTAGCCCAGACCACTATCCCCAAAGAATTGCTACGAAATCTGAAACCATGACTAAGAATCAATTAATCTTATCCTCCCCAGATGAGTCGACATCCATATCAAAAACTCGGTCAAACAACACCTCCGAAGGTTATTTATCTCTTTTATCACCAATCAGGGTATATAAGAATTAAACTCTCTAGTAAAGCGATGAATGACCAATGTTCTTAAGTTATTCTCCCCAAGCAGAAATCTAATTCCCCAGCAAGTTTCCTCAAACAGCAAGCAGGAATCCCCAACAGATCGAAGATTCATATTCTTCATCCCCAGCAAAAATCAGGGATTTATTTTCCCTATAAAAATGTTATACGAAGCTACCACTACACTTCAACGACATCTCACATTCATACATCATTTATCAGAGCATATGCATATGAAACACATTACCACATTCACATTTATTTCAAGAGCATCATTAGGCAATGCATCATGACATTGCATAAAACTAACTTTGTCTTTTCAGGTTAAGTTCGCAAACAGACAAGTATTTCCCTCAGAGACTAAATCTGACAAGTAGCTACTTAAACATTTTCCCCAGAAGGTCATTTTGAAAGACATCTCTTCTAGAGGAATTCAGATGTAGACATCTTCTAGTTCATATGAAATCAGGTGTAGATTTCCTTCTGATACTCTTTTTGGAAAAGTCAGGCGTAGACTCTTTCCGATACCTCTTCTAGTTGAAGTCGGGCATAAACATCTTCTAGTGCATATTTCAGATGAAGTCAAGCATAGATTTCCTTCTGATACTCTTTTGGAAAAAGTCAAGCGTAGACTCTTTCTGGTACCTCTTCTACTCGAAGTCGGGAGTAGATATATTCTGGTTTGGATGAAATCAAGCATATATTTCTTTCTCATACTCTTTTGGAAAAATTCAGGCGTAGACTCTTTGCAGTACCTCTTCTAGTTGAGGTCAGGCATAAACATCTTCTAGTTCGAATGAAATCAAGCGTAGATTCATTCTGAAACCCTTTTGGACAAAGTCAGGTGTAGACTCGTTTCAACATATCTTCTAGAAAAATTTGAACATAGACTCGTTCTAGTACATCATACAGATGAAATCAAGCGTAGATTCACGCTGATACTCTTTTGGACAAAGTCATACGTAGACTCATTTCAAATACATCTTTCAAGACAAAGTCAGGCATAGACTTATTCTGATCAACAGTTGCTCAGGATGGCATCTAGAAGCCCATCTCCGAAGACTCTCCATCACCTCTCTAAATGGCATCTGTAAGCCAATTCCTGACATAATCAACCAACAGTTTTACTTCGTGCACAGGAAAGTGAAAATTTCTAGGCACTTAAGTGTTCAATCATCTTCTACCTTCAAGTCACGAATGGCAGACATGCCAATCTAACTCTTCAAGTTTAAGAAGAGTGAATAGGGGCAGCTGTTGTACCCCAAAATATGCCCTCCCATTCTTCTTCAAGACATTCTCATAAGATCCTCATTTGCTCAAGGTGGCTCAAGAATTTGATCAGACAAATTCTCCTCATAAGAAATGGGTCCACAACTAGGGTTTGGTGTTTCTCCGGCCAATGCATTTACTTATATATTATATTTATTTTGTTTAATTATATGAACGGATGAAACAGTCACCCCAATGGCAAGAGCGAGCGCGATAAGGTATTGGTACTGAAGGGCCTGAATTCAATCCAACTTTTTAACACTTTTTTCTCTATTATTTCATATGTTTTGCAGGTTAATTATAAAACATGTTGAATGCATATCCTAGCATAGGTGCACGCTTGGCCTGGTGGTATGCATGCTGCTTTTTGGCCTTGAGGGTGTGGCTACTCATTTGTTTATTTTTTCCAATTATATGTTTCTCACTCTTTCACAAACCTTTTTTCAAAACCCTAATTTTTTAGGTTAATTAATTTTTAGGTTAATTAATTTTTTAGGTTAATTAATTTTTAGGTTATAATTAATTTTAGGTCTTAACTAATAAACCCTAATTTGATTTTGTAGGTTTTCTCAATTAACTTAAAATCAACTTAGATTTTAGGGTTTGCCTAGTTTAATTACCTGACTTTTTTTAATCAATTAAAATTAATTAGACGTTAGGTTAATCATCAAGTCTTTTTCGTCAAACAATTTTCCTCTTATTCTATTGTTTCGCGTGCTTTATTATTTTTGCATTAGTTTTCCTATTATGTAACTGCTACAAAATGTAATAGTTTAACTAGGGTTTTTATTTGCTTTCTTTTTCCCCCAATTTTGTGGTTTGTACCTCCTTCCATGAAGCTCTGTAATAGCGTAGGACTTTTAATTTCTGCCTTTATTGTTTTCCTTATAACTGCTAGTAATTAGGGCATGTATGGCAAGATCTAAAATCAACCGCTAGATAACCCTAATAAGGATTCAATAACTAAACTGAACCACTCTTCACACACGCACCTCTAGGGTAACCCCACTCGTTACCTCGGAAAAAACTCATGTCCCTCTAAAGTGGGGATTCTTTAACAAAGATCCTCGATTAAAATGATCGTAGTCCCTCGATGACCTTTCGATGCTACCTTTGATAAACGATCTTAGTCTCTTATGATAAAATTGCTAAAGAGCCCTACAAGTTTCCTTTATGACTGTATGATGACTCGTGCATGTCCCTCAAACATCCAACGATACGGCTTCCTACAAACTAATGATAGGATAACACTATCTAAGGAGGAGGAAAACAACACAAAAGATGTTTGAGTAGGTAGATAGCTCTTAATCGCTTACTCACACAAAAAATCTTTTCACAAACACTTTTCTTTGAAATATTTTCAAAACAAACACTTTGTATGCATTCTCAACTGATAGGAGAATCATTACAAAGTTTGCCGCACTTAGACATTTTTCAAAATATTTTCAAACAATACATACAAAAGCATTTTCAAACAAAGTGAGCTAGCCATTAAGAGCCCGTAGGTAACTAAGGATGAAAAGGGTGCTAACACCTTCCCTTTTCATAACCTACCCCCCGAACTCAAGAAAATCTCGAAGGTCTTTCCTGTTCTTTTCACCCTTTCCTTATTGGATAAAATAAAAGTCGGTGACGACTCTTGCTATCTGCACATTTGCAATAAAATGCAAACCAAGTCAGTTCGCCCACCATATTATAGTAAATTTTCTCCATACTTGTTTATTTTGTACATTTACGTGATTTATACATTTGAATATAGTATACTTGTTTTGTTTCACATTTCCCAAAGTGTGGTTAGACGTGTAGTTTCGGTTAGAGCTTGGAGAGATTTGAGCAAAGGCGGGACTGAAGCGTTTGGCTCGTCCAAAGCAATATGCTGTTTTGTAAATATTAGGCGTCGAACTTAAAACTTAAAATAAGCATGTTTTATCGTTTTTTGTTCCGTTGCTACCTTTTCATTCTAGCTTAGGTAGTACGATGAACATTCATTAAACAAGTTGTACTTAGATTGTTCGTAAAATTCTCAAATCTTCACTTTACAACTTGTTTAATCAATTTTCATCCATTCTTTTACTATGTTTATATTATTTGTTTTATGTTGTTATTCTTTGTGGTTTTCCGCAAGCTTGTTGTGTTTAGCTTATGGAAGTGTGTTTATGTTGTAAATATTGTTTAGATGTGTAAATGAGGATAATGTAGGTTACGGGTGGAAAAACGGGTCGTGGCTTGGTGGGATGGCCCGCACACCTGCCAAAAAATGGAGGTTTGGGTTGGGATTTTGGGTCTGTCGCCCATCAAAGCCCGCCCCACTAAAGACTGCCACCCACCAAAACCTGCTGCCCGCCAAAGCCCGCCGCACCTATTCGTTTAACTTTTCCCATGTTAAGTCCACCATTTTTTAGTTAATTTTAGTAATTTCAGTTCTTGATGGTTTTATTTTATACATTAATAA
The DNA here is from genome assembly GCA_948472305.1 of Vicia faba. Classification (NCBI taxonomy): domain Eukaryota; kingdom Viridiplantae; phylum Streptophyta; class Magnoliopsida; order Fabales; family Fabaceae; genus Vicia; species Vicia faba. Next base: position 447,027,240 of record OX451738.1, on the reverse strand, counting down.
TATATGCAATATTTTTGAAGTTAAATTTGTTAATAAAATGCTTTATAAATTTTTTTTCTAAAATATAAGTGAAAAATCTAATTGAAATGTAAAAAAATACATATTAATCTATTAAAAAATGAAAAAATATAAATAAAAAATAGGCGGGCAAGCCCGCCGCCCGCCAATCTGCCACATTGGAGGGGAGAACTAGATTTTTATGCCCATTTCTACTAGGCAGGCTTGCTCACCCCGCTCTTTTTTTGGCGGGCTTAAGGCGAGGCGGGAGGCCCGTTTTTCCACCACTAATGTAGGTGATTATGGAGGGTGCTGCTAGACTGCATGTTGATGTTCTGGTTTTTTTGGTTCTTTTGTAGTGTGTTTAGCGCAGTTGAGACTGCTTAGCACGTTCTCCTGAGTTGCGCCAGTGAATTCCTTTTTATTTCACTTGGCCCTCCTTTTTATTTCACTAGATTTATATTAGTAAATAATAATAGTATTATTTTTCTAATTCTTTTGTTGTTGTTTGGATTCCAATGTTGGTCCGATAACTTGAAGAATTTTAAGGTGATTTTCCGATTTTGATTGATTCAAATTGCGGATGCATGGTAATGATATTATTTTGAAGTTGGTACACACCAGACACTCGCTTATCGCTTTCTATAGCATAACATGTTTAGGAAATATCATTTGTATAATTACCATACCATTCATTCTTTTTGCATTACTTGCTCATGACTTGAATCACTTTAGTTCCCTTTTTACCCCAAATGTGAGAAAGCTTTCTATTATTCATATGTGCCGAAGGCCACAATTCTTGTTTTAACTGGATATTATTTTGCTTAATCTTTTTGGTTGTGTTGATTGTATAAAAGCATGAAAATGATCAAGGAATTTTGTTTGATTTTGAGCACAACTACCTAGCCAAATATTCAATGCACTTTATGAGTGTGTGAACTTTTGCTAAACCCTTTTGAGCCTTTTTGTCAATGACCGTGTTGTTTTTGAACTTAATGCTTTGTCTATGAGTGTTTAGTTTTCCTTTTTGAATGGATGTTGATTCTTTGTTTTCTTGAACCCTCAACTATGATTTTTAGTTGAATTCTTATCTTGCCTTAGAAAGTAGGGAGTATTCACTTTAATATTGGTTAAATTCAAGTTGAGGAGAGAATTGTTTTCTTGCTCTTGTGTGTATTACTATGAGGTTGAGAAAGAAAAATAAAGAAAAAAGTGAAAAAGAAAGAAAGAGAAAAAGAAAAGAAAAAGAAATATAAAGTGAAATAGAAAGAAAATAAAAGATAAAAAAGTTTTGAAAAACAAAAACAAAAATAATAGAATTATGTTGTGTTGAATAAGTATTATGATTGGTGTGAAACTTTGGGGATGAAGAATAAGTTTGATTGAGATTTTATTGCTTGAAACTTTGTGAGTTAATCACTCCATTAAGTTTAGGCAAGTTTTTTTTCCAATTAGCTTTAGGATGTATTCCTTGTTTGTTAACCAAGCCGCATTACAACCTTGAAAAGATCTTGTGATTCTTGCCTTTGTATTTTCAATATGAGTTTTTGAATGAATGCATAGTTTAGTCTATTGTTTGCAATATTGTGGATGAGTGTTTTTTATTCCTCTCTTTTGTGTGTTCTTCATCTATCGATGAATGTTTACTAGGTGTGATTCATGATTGAGCTTGTTTTGTTTTATAATGTTTAGTATGATTTTTTTACTTAGGAATCGTTTCTTTTACATGTTGTCGATGTAGGATTTTGGGAAGTATTTACCTTGCGTGTGTTTTTTTGTTTGAACCATACATTTTTTTTCCGTTTTAAAACTCGTTGACTCATAATTCTTCGGTTCGTTACTTTTGTTCTTTGAGTTGTTTAGCATTGTTTGAGGACAAACAAGTTCAAGTTGGGGATAGTTTGATAAGTGCAAATTGTAGCTATTTTTGTTTCTACATTTTTTTGCACTTATCGACTCTTTGTTGTTAATAATCGTTGAATAAATATGACTTTTCTGTAAATACGTTTAGTTTGTATATATTTAAATTTTTTATTCATTTGTGTAACGTTTGATAGATTTTACTACTTTTGTAGGTATTTGTTGCATTTTGGAGCATTGATGAATAAACTGTCGAAGGCACAACTCAAGATGCGCGTTTTCGGAATAAAATACTCAGTTTTGAGAAGTTTTGTTCAGGGGACTGCGCTAAGCGCATGCTACGCGCAATTTTGAACAATTTGGCAGAAGCTTTGAAATTGATCCCACTTAGCACGGATAGCGTGCTTAGCGCAGTTTAGGCGGTTTAGTGTATAGATATCAGGCAGCCTGCTTAGCGCGGTGAGTCCTCTAAGCATGATCTGCTGAGATCAATTTTGTATAAATAGTTTAGAAACAAATTTTCTAGGTTTTCATCATCTCTTTCCCTCTTGGAGGAGCCCTGATCCAATTCTTTGTAGCTTAGAGGTTCAAGCAACATCATTGGGTGGTTCATCATGTTGATTGGCTATGAGTGGTTTCGGATCATGTTAACACCGCGAGAAGTTTCCTATTCATCTCCTTCTTCCATATGTATCATTCCTATGGTGGGTGTTATATGTATATCTTTACTCTTATTGTATGCACATTTGTTGATCATGGGATTGTATGAAATATCTTTTACAAAATTAATACTGGTGTTTATTCTTGATTTTTTCTTAATCGCGGAGTTTTGGTTTGTCATAGGCATATGCTTTTCGAATATCTTTCTTGAATGAATATTTATTAGGTCCTAGACTCTAGACATGGATTTAGGCTTAATATTCATGTGGGTATCAGTTATAAAATGCATCAGGGTTATTTGAGTCGGTTGAGAGATCATCTACGAGAGCAATACGTGTGATGTCTCACTTTGTGTTAGAGATAGCCTTAGTGTGAGAAATACGTGATGGTATTAACAAGTGATTTAGGTCGCGTGCAGTTGATCTGCAAGTTTAAGTATTTGACGAGCAAAGTAAATGAGATTCCAGAATGAATTCTCTTAGCCTGCAGATGATTGTTTATTGATTTCTTTATTTGCTTGATTTACTTTTCCTGAACTTTTTTCGTAAACCCCTTTTCCAAACTTAGAAGGGTTGAAACTGTTGAAAGGTAGTTTTTCCCTCTCACCAATCTTTGTGGACACGATAAGATATAACCTAAATATCACTCAGTAAAATAATACTTTACTTTTTGCTTGCTGATTTACCGCTCGAGCAGTTGCAAAATATGGAGAAGCTCCAATTCAGAAAGGATCCTATCCAAGGTCAAGATTAAATGAATAGGAAAAGATTACTTATAATCAAAGGTTGGCTATGAGGGTAGCTCCTTTAGGTGACAAAGAGCTGGTAGCAACATAAAATGTTGGATGGATATACTCCCACATCTGAGTATACTCCTACATCTGAAGGCGAAGAAGAGGAAGAACCTGACTGTGAACCTTTGCGGGTGAATGATATGGTGGATGATGACTATGGTAAAGACTTTATCATTAATTTTGGAATTGTGTCAATTCTGCCTCCAGAATATAATAGTGTTAGAGGTTTCAGAAAATGAAGAAGATTTTACCTCCAATGAAGAGGTTGTTGAAAAGCCTTTATGCTATTATGTGATGAATAATGGCATGCATGGTCTAAGAACAGAAGGTTGTGTTCTAGAAACCAAGCCCGAGAATGCTATATCATCTTAAGTCTTTATTTATAAGGGAAAAGTTAGATGGCATGACGGTGAACAAAGTGTTTGTCGATGGTGGGGCAGCTATAAATTTAATGTCACGTGCTCTGTTTAAGAAAATGGGGACGTGTGGGTCAGAGATATTATAAGGTCGATGAGATAAAATGTGGAAGGAAGTCTTTCGATCAGAATTTGGCGAATGTGGTGCCTTGTGATGATGAAAATTACACTCCTAATGAAAACTCAAACAATTTTCTAAGTTTGGATCCTGATCGTGGTTTTACGTGGGATTCTGAAGAGGCAGTTGTGCCTAGGGAATCAATCCCACCTACGGGATAGTTTGTGGTCGACAATGATGACCAATGAGTCAGAAAGTTTGGCTCAAATATAGGCTTATGTAGCTGAAAACAAAAGAAAATTGGCTTTGGAGGCTGAAAAGTTACAAAACATGGTTGTCGAAGCCAAAATAAAGAATTAAGAAAAAGGCCAACAGGGCCAAACAACAGCTTCGGAAAGTCGAAGGTTAGATTTTATCTATGACAATGAACCTTTAGGGTTTGAAAAAGACCCATTGAATTGAGTACAGAAGATGCAAGCCCAAGATCCGTTAGAGGAAGTTGATATGGGAGATGACGTAACAAAGAGCCCAACTTACATCAAAACCAAAGTTGAGTCAAAAATGAAAGTCAAGCTAATAAAGCTAATAAAGGAGTATAGAGATTTCTTCACCTGAGATTATGGTGATATGCACGGACTAAGTCAAAAGGTGGTAGAACATGGACTACCCATTCAACCAGGAAAGAGGCTAGTAAAGCATCATCCTAGGAGGTTTGCCCCTGAGATTACTTTAAATCAAACAGGAGATTGAAAGGCTTATCAAAAGCAAGTTCATCAGAAATGCAAGGTATGTCGAATGGTCAAACATTGTCCCTGTTATTAAGAAAAATGGAACTCTTAGAGTTTTCATAGACTTTAGAGATTTGAATAATGCTACCCCTAAGGATGAATATTCGATGCCTGTAGCAGAAATGTTAGTCGATTTTGTTGCATGATATGAATACCTTAGTATGTTGGGAAGATATTATGGCTATAACCAGATTTTTATAGCAGATGAGGATGTGCCTAAAACGGAATTTAGATGCCCAGGGACATTAGGAACGTATGAATGAGTGGTAGTGCCTTTCGATTTGAAAAATGCTGGAGCCACCTATCAGAGGGTAATGAATGCTATATTTCATGATTTTATAGAATATTTCATGCAAATATATAGTGATGATATTGTGATAAAATATTCATCTGAGAATGCTCATTTAGACCATCTTCAACGATCCTTTGAAAGAGTGAGGAAATGTGGATTGAAAATGAATCCACTAAAATGTGTTTTTTGTGTACATGCGGGATATTTTTTAGGTTTTATAGTACAAAAAAAAGGCATCAAGATCAATTAAATCAAAACAAAGGCAATTTTGGATCTCATGCCTCCTTTGACAAAGAAATACTTGTTGTCTTTGTTGGGGAAAATCAACTTCTTGAGAAGATTTATCTCAAATCTAAGTGGGAAGACGAATTTTTTTTCTTCATTACTGAAGATGAAGAAGGAAAGTGCTTTTCATTGGGGAAAGGAACAACAAGAGGCCTTCAACACTATCAAAGAATATTTAACAAGGCCTCATTTTTATAGTCACCTAGTCGAAATAAGAACATGAGACTATACATAGTTGCATTTAATTTAACAATAGGGAGCATGTTCGCCCAAGAGGATGATAATGGAGTCGAAAGACCCATATACTACCTTAGTCGAGTATTGATAGATGCATAAACTAGATATAGCATGATAGAAAAATATGTATGTGTTTATATTTCTCATGTACTAAAATTTAGCAATATATTAAACCAATTGATGTTTATGTTTCGTCTTATTGTGATGTCATTAAACATATGTTGTTCAAACCAATTTTTCATAGTCGAATTGGAAAATGGGCACTAGCCTTAACTGAGTTTTACTTGTTTTACATGCCCTTGAAGGCCATGAAAGGCTAAATCATGGCAGACTTTATAGTCAATCACGCCATAGTTAAAACATCAGTAAATCTGATAGCCACTGACCCTTGGAAATTATGCTTCGACGGCTCAAGCCATAAGAATGGAAATGGTGTCGGAGTTCTAATTATCTCACCAAAAGGAGTGCCAAAAAAATTCAAATGTAGGGTAGATGGAAAATGCTCCAACAACGAAACAGAGTATGAGGCTTTGAGCACTGTGCTTAAACTTTTGATAGACTTAGGTGCAAACAGGGTCGAAATCAATGGTGATTCGGAGCTAGTGATTTAGCAAATAACTTGAGAATATAAGTGCATCAAAGAGCATTTATTTTTATATTTTGCAGTGGTTAATCATTTGTTGGAGTACTTTGAGGTTGTAAGCGTTAATCATGTGCCCAGATTAGAAAATCTAGTGGCTAATGATTTGGCATAAATTGCCTCTGGGTACAAAGTTTCGACTGAAAAGCTGGAGAGTTTTGTCGAGGTAAGGGAGATGGTAGTTTTGACAACATTATCAACATTCTAAATACCAAAAGCTAGGCGGAAAATGATTTGGCAAAGTTATAAAATTTTGAAACTTTTGAATTTTTCGCCATTGACACAATTGTGAATTATTTGGAAAATCCAGTTGGAAATGTTGATAGAAAAATAAAGTACAAGGCTTTGAGCTACGTGTGCATGGGCAATGAATTTTTCAAGAAGACTCCCGAGGGGTTTTTGCTCAAGTACTTAGGAGATACTCAAGCATATTTGGGAATGGTCGAAGTCCATAGTGGAGCTTGTGGTGCCCACCAAGCCGACCATAAAATGAAATGGTTGCTATCCGGACAGGGTGTCTATTGGCCAAGTGTGTTGAAAGACTATATTAAATTTTCTAAGGGGTGTCAAGAATTCCAAAAGCATGCAGGTATTCAACACATACCTACAAGCGAATTGCACATAATTTTTAAGCCATGGTTGTTTCGAGGATGTGCGCTAGATATCATAAGAGAAATTTGACCAACCTCATTAAAACAACAAAAGTTCATCCTGGTGGGGATAAACTATTTCACCAAATGGATAGAAGAAATATGATTGGTCAATGTCGACCAAGAAGAAATGATTGACTTCATTCAAAAGCACATCATTTATAGATTTGGAATTCCTGAGACAATCACTACAGACCAAGGTTCGGTTTTCATTAGGTGTAAGATACAAGAGTTTGCATCTGAAATAGGCTTCAAGTTGGTAACATATACGCCTTATTAAGCTCAAGCCAATGGTCAGGTCGAAGCTGCCAATAAAGTAAAAATTGGGTTAATTAAGAAACACATCTCTAAGAAACCCAAGATTTGGCATAAGACGTTGGATCAAGCTTTATGGACTTGTCAAATGTCTCCCAAGGAGGCGACTAGGTCAACACCTTTGTCATACCCCAAATTTTCCCCTCTAAATAATCATTTAATCTTTTATTAGTCATTTAGGATTCTGGGCATTATTATTGCTAGTTTATCCTAAAAGGGGTTTAAAATCTAAAGAAGGGGTGTCTCGCTTGGGGCTTATAAGCCCATTTAAGTTTTTAGGGCTTATTTAATGAAAGAAAAGGGGGGTGTATTGCTTTAATGGACCATCAAAATTTGATGGCCCAGTAAGGTCTGGTTAAGATAGCAAGGGGGTGCGTTTTTTGAATTCGTTTGGCCCATTATAGTATTTGGGCTCGTTTAGATCAAAATCTGATGGCCCATTAGGGTTTGAGATGTTTTTTTAAGCAGTAGGGGTGTATCATTTTTTTTGTTCTTAGACTGTTCCATTTCAGTTTATGGCCCAATTAAGAATTAGAGGGGTGCTATCCAACAAAAACCCAGGGTGCATTTTTTTATAGGCCATTAAAGAAAATTCAGCAGACCCATTATGGTAGGAAACTGTTGACTGGGGTCAACATTCACTTACACTTACTATTGTTATAATTATAATTATATTTTAATATTAATGTTATTATTATTAATATTATTACTGTTGTTAACCAAGTCAACCAAATAGGGATGAAACCCTAATTTCCCAACCCAACGACGCCCTATTCGTCCTCACCATCAACTAATCAAGCGCAGAAACGAAAAAACAAATATTGTGCGAATAAAAAAAAATCAAATCTTTAATTACAAGAAAAAATCTTTACAAATCAAGAAAAAAATCTCGGGTTTACAAAATCGTCTAAATTGATGAATACAAAATCTCTAAATTACAACAATATCTTATAAATCTTAACAGAATCAATTAACCCTAATCTAATCACTAAAATTATAACGGAAATCAAACAAAATTTACTAATTCATTTAATCTAAAAAACTATATAAACCCTATTTTTCTAAGAAAAGAGAGGAGAAATTGAAAACAGAATTAAGGGAGTAAAGGAATCCAAGAAGAAGAAGAAGCTGAGATATGGGTTTCCAATTCCGAAACCCTAGATCTGTGTCTGCCACCACCTTCAAGTCCTTCAATCTTCATCTACCGCACCTCTATCATCATCATCATTGTCTTCACCTTTCACACCTGTGAACAAAAATAGAAGAGAGATCAGAGAAAGAAAATCGTAGAAACCAAAAGATTGAACGAATCATGCCAGAGAGGTAATATCGAAGAACCCTTAGCTTAGTTTTTTATTGATTTGTTGGTGATCATTGTCGTGGGGAGGGGAGGGGGGAGAGGGGGAATTTTCACCACCATCGCCGATCTAGGGTATTGGCAGTGGTTAGTGTTTTGGTGTTGTTGTTATTTGAGAAGAGAGAGGTGAGAGAACAAGGGTAACGAGAGAGAGAGAGAGAGAGAGAGAGAGAGAGAGAGTGGAAAAAATGAAATGAAAATGTAAAGGAAAACAAAAATATAACTCTTTCATGATCCCGTTTCAGCGTCTTTACCATATACCCTCACTTAGCGTCCCTCTGATCTTGATCAGATGTTCCAAAGACCATATACCCACAATGGCTCCATACACGCTAGCCACACACGATCCAAACAGGCCTCTATCCAATTCAATTTCGGGCCAAGCCCAAGTGCTAGCCACACATCCCTATTTATTGTGTAATTGAACAAATGTACCCCCCTTTTGCACTAATGGGCCAAGTCCAACATCTGGACTTGGGCCCTTAACGTTTATGCCCCTAGTTTTTGCTACACCATTCAAATCCGTACCCCTTGCATTTTGGGCCTAAATCCAATATCTGGATTTAGGGCCCTGTTATTCACACCCACAACATTTTACTAACTAACTAATTTTGCATCCCCCGTGTTTTTAAATAAAATTAATTCATTTTTATAATTTCATTTATTTATTTATTTGTTTATTTATTTACTATCATTTTTTGATTTATTGCATTAATATATAATTTTTTATAATTAGTAAATAATTTTAATATTTTTATTAAAAATACTTAATATATTTTTAGTAGTCCTTTATTAATCAAAAATCACTTCTAAACGCTAATCCTTTTTTAAATATCTTACTTACATTAAAATACTTTTCTCATGCATGAAAATATTTTCTTTACATATTGCATCATATACTCGAAAACATCTAACCAACAAATTATTAATGATTTTCTACTAACTTAATTCAATTTACATTGTTTTTAAAAAAGGATTATGAAGATATTTCTTATTAACTGCGAACTACGTCTATAAATTCCGCTATTTACACACCCATACTTGGTTCAAGGAGAATTCGAAATATTTCCATAAATCATAAAAAACACCAACCAACAACTACGAACTACGAATTGAGACTCAGATTCCTCATAAGAAGATACGTAGTCATATGACTTAAAAATCGTGGCGAGTTCCTATAATCAAAATTAAAACCTTATTCCTAAACCGTAAACTTAAACCCTATTATCCTTTTGAACAAGGTAGATGAAGGGTGCCTAACACCTTCCCTTCGTCTAAAACGAGTCAACAACTTAGAATCTCTGATCAAATTAGGGTTATCCGTTATATTCTCTTCCCTAGGATAAAAATTAATGGTGGCGAATCTATATTTTTAGTCGGTTATTACAACTGGCGACTCTGGTGGGAACTCAACCCTAGGGTTTAGAAGCCTTCCTCTTAGGTTTAAGAATTTTTTTTGGGTTTTTGGTGTTTTCAACATTTGCTTTATTTTATTTATTTACTTTTGTCTATTTACCTATTTTTATATTATTACCATTGTTGTTTTTATTTGTTGGCGGTATTTATTTAAAAAAATGTTTTCAAAAACCTTAGAAAGAAGGTTCGTCTATTGGCCAAGGGGATACATCATCTCTATGAGTTTTTGTGATGACTTCTCCTAGAGTCGGTGGAATTCCAAAAAATAAATATGTCTCAGGAGGTATACTCTTAGGGGATAGGAGTTTGGAATGAAACCTATGACTTTTTGTATAACCATTAAACCAAAATCTTATGGTGAGACCTTTCACGACCTTAGAGATGAAAGTTTCGGTCTGCAAAGAGGATCCACTTAAGGGAGGCCCTAGTGCTTTTCCCTCTAGTGTTATCTATGATACCTTTAAGGAAACCACCTTATGGGGAGGTTAGAATATACGTAAGCCAAAACTAAGAGCCTACCAACTAAGAATGCCTTTTCATAAGTCTCGTTCTATGCCACACAATCATGCATTCGTACATTTTGCATCTCACATATTCATTATTCTCAATTCTTTTTGTTTGTCTTATTCACAGGATTAAAAAAATAATCAAAGGTTTTTGGTGAAGTGTCTTAAAAATGAATGCCATGGGGAAACAACTTGTCTATGTTAGTGTCGTCAAGCCAGATATGATGAAGCTCAAGACCATCAAAGAGAAATTGTCTGAGAAAGCTTTGAAAATGTTTGTTCATCGCTATAGGGATACCCTTGAGTTGACAAAAGTGGTTGTACAGTTAGATGCCATCTCTTCCTTGGTTCAGTTCTACAATCCTCTGTTAAGGTGTTTCATCTTTCAAGACTTTCAACTAGCGTCGACTTTGGAAGAATTTGATAGACTTTTGTTTTCTAAAGGAAAAGAATATATGGGAAATGGACAAAATATTAATGTTATAGACTTAGCAACGGGTTTAGGGATCTCTTATCCTGAGTTTTCACTTAATTACAAAAAAGAAGGTGATGTACAAGGGATTAAAAGACAATATTTGGAGGCTAAATCCTTTTCTTTTGCCAATAACAAAGAATGGCAGTCTTGTGTTTATTTTTTAGGACTACTGGTCTTTGGTGTAATTTTGTTTCTATGGACTTTGGACTATATTGACCCTGCAGCTATTAGTTTGTTTAGGGGCGCAAAAGCTTTGAATGCGGACCCAACTCCTGCTCTTCTTGCTGATATTTATTATGCTTTTCACACTCGTTATGAAAATGGGAGGGGTACGTTGAACTGTTGTATTCCACTTCTATATTCTTGGTTTATGACTCACCTATATACATAGGACTACATGATTAAAACTCTGACACGATTTGAATGGCCTCAAAAATTAAGGTCTCTTACTGTCAATTCTGTGTTGTGGTATGCGAGGAAGCTAAACATTGGAGATATCATTTACAGTTGTGGAGATTTCCCTAATGTTCCGTTAATTAGGTCACATGGTTGCATCAATTACAACCCTACTTTGGCTTTGCGACAACTTGGGTACCCTTTGTAGGATAAACCCTCCGATGAACAACTTCAACAACTAATCATTCACAACATGGGCAAAAATGACCAAGAGTTGCTCAACAAAATCATTCGAGCTTGGAAGGTTAATAAAAGAAAGGCCTAAAGGAAAAATGTCATGGCGAAAGAATCTTACACTCGATGGGTTTTGGATAGGGTGAAAGTTGTTAAGTTAGCATTTAATGTTGATCCTGAGTATAAGCTAGATGTCCTAGATCCTCTGCCTATAACCATAGAAGAAATAGATAACTTTAAGAAAGCCTTGGGTCAAGATCATAAGGAGAAAGAAGAATTGGGGCTTAAGCTCCATAACTTAGCTAAGGAGAAAATACAGATGCAACGTGAGCTCGAGTCCAAAGATCAACAGATTCAGAAAAACCGTGAAGCATTTTAAAAAAGGAGAGTCTTAAGAGGAAAAGTTCGACCAAAGGGTTGTTGAGTGCTACTTTTAACTTGGATTCTCACAACCAACATTTGGAAGATGTTTCTAGTGTAATCGGGAGGCTAAGTAGGTGGTACGAAAAGGCGATGCAAGACAAAAAGGAGATGGAAGAAAATTTGAGAGCTCAAATTCAAAGTTTGGCACAAGCTTCTTTAGATAAAGAAGAGAAAATGAAGTATCTTACTATGAGACTCCAAGATAGCCAAGAATCGGATGTAGGAGAACGTCTCAAGAGGATGAGGGTAGAAAGACTTCTCACCCAAAAGACTGGTGAATATGAGGAAGTTTGTCGTGAGTTAGAAGATCTTCGAAAGAATTTCCTCATACAAAGGAGACTCTATATGGAGATGAGGGTTGAAAAATATATTGGGAAAAGACCTCCAAGGCAGGAAAAGATAATCATAAGATAATTTCAGACCTCTACCAGGAATATCGCTTCTATAAAGACAAGAATTCAAGACTCACCTTCTTAGCCAACAATCTCATTTGTGACATCCCTAGAAGTTTGAGAGATACAGAAAATGTGATGGTCCCGCTTCTGAAAGATGTTGAAGACTTCCTTAAGCTTTGTAGGAAAATGGTTGATGGTTTCAGAGAAGATATCCACAGGCACACTTAGAAGATTTTGTTCCCCTTTGTTATTTCCTTTAGCAATTTATTTTAATGTTTTAGGTAGAATATTTTTCAATATATGAATTGTATTCTCTTGTTAAGACAATTATCATTTCAATAAAAGTTTTGTTTCTATATCTCGTTTGTGTATTTATTTTTTAGATGCTTAGTCGTTAAAAGCAAAACCAAAGAAAATATATATAAGAAAAAATATATGAAATCCAAGTGAATAAGACATTCAAAAAAACTCTTAGCATATTCATATGCATCCATGCATTCATAAGCATCGCATTTCACATTTCATAAAAAACTCATTATTTTCAAAATTAACTCCAGTTAAACTATTAGTAGAAAAGCACCACCTCTCTGACCGCCATATCAACAAGAGCCCATCAAAAGAAAGTGATGGAACAGGTCGAAGAAAATCAAGTTGCATTCAAGGAAAATTTGGAGCAAGTAAAGGGAAATATTGACTCAATAAAAGGAGACATGAGTCAAGTTCTGTTAGCTTTGGAGAACATCATTGAGAGGCAAGAACAGATTCCCAGGGCAGCCTTTGAAGAAGTAGCCCAAATTATTGGTGCATTGAGCGTTTACCAACGAAGAAGAGAACCAGGATTAGGACCTCTAAAGTCAACTGTAGCACAACAAGAGGTCAGACAAGATGATACTGAAGGTAGGGGAATCCCATACTTTGCAAAATCCGATCAACAATGCAGACAAATGCGTAGGTCTACAATATGGAGACATCGATTTGAAGGTTCTACTCAGTCACACAAACCCAAGATAGTTAAAAATCCCTTGGCGATCAATCAATATAAAGCTCTTGAAGATAGGTTGAAGGTTATGGAGGGTTACGATGCTTTCGACGTCAATGCTCTTGAAATGGGTCTAGTTCCGATGTGGTGATCCCTCCAAAATTCAAATTACATGACTTTGGAAAATATAAGGGACTCACATGCCCGAGAAACCATCTGCGTGTGTATTACAAAAAAAATGCACGCCTATGCTCAAGATCAAAAGTTAATGATCCATTATTTCTAAGACAGTATGAGTGGGGCATCTCTAGACTAGTACATGCAATTAGAGCTAGTTCATATCCAAACATGGGAAGATCTTACCAACGCTTTCCTGAGATAATACAAGTACAATTTGGACATGGCTCCTAACCGCATGCAGCTCCAAAATTCATCTCAGAAGAAGGATGGGTCCTTCAAAGAATATGCTCAAAGGTGGAGAGAAATGGCAGCCCATGTACAACCACCACTTCTAGAGAAAGAATCGGTCGACATGTTCATGGATACTTTACAAGGGTTATATTATGATAAGATGGTAGGAAGCGTCTCTTCTGGATTTTCTGATTTGGTAACTATTGGCAAAAGGATTGAAGCAGGTATAAAGAGTGGAAAGATAACAGGGGGATCATCTAGTATCCCTTATAATTCAAAAAGACATGGAAAATATGGTATTCTAGGAACTCTAAGGTCTTTGACAACAAGGAATTGTTGCCTAAAAACCTTGCATAGGAGGCAGTGAAGCACTCATGAGAGTTCACAAGTTTCTCGGGTCAACAGCGCACTAAGAACTCTAGGCTGTTTTTGTAGGAAACTGATCACCAAACAAAGGATACTTTTATGGTTTTTGTGGATTCATGGTGTTTTGTTGATGGCCTCCTTGTTTTAGGATGTGTTATAAAGGATATCAATAACAAGGTAGTGTTATCGGCCTGCAAAAAAGTTATCTCTTCCGCAGGTCCGTTGGTGGCGGAAGCGATGGCAATGAGATGGGGCCTTCAACTTGCTAGAGATCTTAGCTATTCGAAGGTGGTGATCCTTTCGGATGCTCTTGTAGTAGTGGATTATGTTAATATCATTAGAATTGTTGCGGATATTAGTCTGATTGTTGCTGATTGCCGAAACCTTTAAAGTTCTTTTGTTGTTTTCTCTGTTGTTTTTATTGGTAGAATTAAGAACTTTGAAGCCCACTCCCTTGTGAGGATTGGTAGATGTGTTGGTTCTAGAACATGGTTCAATTTAATCCCACCAGAAACTGTACCCTTACCTGTTTTGTATGCTTAATGGAAATGGGTGGGTTATAAAAAAAAAGTGTCAGTATAACTTTAGCGTGGGCTCACTAAAAATATTGTGTTTCAATTAGAATTCAAACAGAACTGTTCTTGAAAGCTACCACATAGCCGATAAAATTTAGTTTCGATGAAAATCCAAACAAAAATGTTCTTGAAAGCTACCAATCACAAACAATTTTTTTAATTACATGATTCAAATCATTCTCTAAAAGTATCCAAACACAACTGTTCTTGAAGCTACCAATCAAAAATATATTTTTAATTGCATTATTTATAAGTATTTGCATAAACTTTAGGAACAAAATTGCATCCTACTTGAGAATTTTCTAAATTTGAGATTTTGTGAATTATGATATGCCTTGCATTCATCGATCTAAGTTATAATGTAATTTCAATGTGGGTTCATTAGAACTACCAAGTAGAGGCACTACATGGCTGACAACACTTGAGTTTCCTTATAATCCAAACACAAATGTGCTTGAACTACCCATCAGAAACAATTTTTGTTTATGATTATGTTGTAATATGTTTTAAAATCTCAAGTGAAAAAAGAGAAATAAAAGAGATATATTTTGGTCCTGACAATTTTGAGTTTGTTTGTGGATTTGTTTCTTTATGGGTCATATTTAGACCCGTTAATATTTTGTTAGTTATAAACAGGGCTAGTCCTGACTTTTTAGAGGCCCAAGACAAAAAATAAAAATGGACCCCTGATAATTTTTTTATAAAAAAAGAACATTGATCAGTCACCATTTCTTCTATAGTTATAATCATATAGTTTGAGTGGTTTATATTACGGTTTCTTTAATTTCATATTTATCTGTTTTAATCACTCCTGATATTTTTTTTATTTGTTTGGAAGGTTAACATGTTTTGTAGGTTGGAGAAAGTCAATGATATGACTAGAAAAGAAACGCGGCAAATTTTAAGAAAGATGTGAAATCTGGAAATTTTCAGCATGTTTTTCATCATGGCAGGCGTGTGGTATTTTGATCATAACTAGAGAGTCATAACTAGGAATGACGTGGGACTGGCGGTCAAGGAAAGTTAACATTAAGGGCTTCAACTTTCATGAAGACACTGAAGACTAATTTGGCTCTTCTCATATGTATATCGAGCCATTTCATACACGTATGAGATTTGGAAATTTCACGTTTTTGTCCATACGCGTATGAGAGAGGGCCATACGCATATGAACACCTACCATACGTGTATGGGCACCCAGAATCGCAAAACAAAAGCCCAAAATTGCTCTATTTAAACCCAAGAACATGAATTTTACCAGGTTGGACGATTTTTGACGTCAAAGACACGTTTAGAAGGCTGGGAAACTCATATTTTCAAAAGTCAACTTTGGCCCATATACAACCAAATTTCAAGATTTTTGGTCAACAGCAACATTTTTGGGTTATATCCATCATTTGATAAAGGGTTCGTCATGATTCCTCAAGGAATGCTCCTAATTCATCAAAACTCAAAAGTTGCTAAATTAGGGTTTCTATAGGAGAAGTCAACCAAACTTTGACCAGGCATAACTTTCTCATACTTTATAAGAAATTTCTTATCCAAGGCTCATTTCGAAGAGAATCCAATTCCCTACAACTCATCTTCATCCCTTAAGTTCAAAAAATGCACTCATGAAAAGATATAAATTCAGACATTATAGGTCATTTCAAAAAGTCAACAAAAACACCTTTTGGGTCAAAGCTTCTTACATGAACATGGAAGAGCCAATGGAGATGAAACCAAAGAGGATGATTAGGGGTAACCCTAAGATTTCTAAAAAGTCAAAGAACACCCTCTTAGGGTTAAAATTGAGAAAGATATTCATTATCAAAGTTGGCCATTTTTGGAAATTTGCACAAAGTCAACAATTCCCAAAATTGCATTTTCTTCCACATGGGCCCATCTTTTCAAGATTGAATCTCAGTCCTAGCATGGTCCATGATCTATGGGACCCTCCATGCCTTTTTGTTTTGGTTTATTTAATTTATTTTTATTTTTATTCATTTAAAAATACAATGAATTCAAATTAAATCAAAATAAATCAAAGTAAGGGAATGAGATTTGTTTTGCATTAAATTATGGATCATGCAAGCTGTATAACATCAAACAAATCGTGCAAGCTCTAAAAAGAAGAGAAAATCTCCAATTTTGGAAAGATTTGAATCAAACTTCAAGGCCATTACATCTTTGGATTTTTGCTAATTTTATTGACCTAATTAGATTCAGTACATATACAAAAGCTTTGTGAACCCTAAAGAAAAGAATTCACGCGCAGCCTGTCTCCCTAGAGCAAGAACAAAGTTTAACTTTTTGTCAAAAAAGTGCAGATCGTATTCCCTTCTACAAGCCGTTTCAAGCCATTCCAAGGATCAAAACACATCTTTGGGCATCCTCTGAAGCGATTGCAAGCATTATCAAGGCCTGAAGCATCAAGAATCACGCACTAGCACCTTCACGGTTTTCCCTTTTTGCTAAAACTCGATTACAATGATTCTTGCATCATAAACATGTTTTGATCATATATCCATGCTTGCTATCATATTTGCAATGTTTTTATTGGTTTAATTGAAGTTTAAGCGCAAGAATAGCTTCTTGCCATGGATAGGGTTCATAAGCTCAAATTTTGGGTTTCCTTCTCTAGGGAAAATTGGCCCAAATTATGAGTATCATAGCACTCAGGGGGTTATTTCCCATTGATCCATGGCTTTGGATAGAGTTTATGTTGCTTGTATTACATGTTTAACGTTTGCAGGTTTGTAGCCACGTACAAGAACCATCACTATAGCCTATAGTGACGAGTTCGTCCGTAGGTAAAAGCTCTTTCTAAAACAACAGTCCCTGGGGAAGAAGATGAGGGTGTGGTAGCATACCATTGGCTTGTATAAAATTCACGCGTTTTTACTGGGCATAATACTTTGTTTCACTTATATTTTATTTGTTTGGTTATTGTGATCGGTGGAAATAGAACTGACTATTTTGGAATGCTGGTTCGCGAAATGTCGCGGTAAGCAAGAGTCGTCACCGTCTTTTATTTTATCCAACAAGGAAAGGACAAAAGCACAACAAAATTCCTTTTCGAGATGTTTCTCGGTTCGGGAGGTAGATTATAGAAAGGGAAGGTGTTAGCACCCTTTCTATCCGTGGTTATCCACGGGCTCTTAGGTACTTGCTCACTATGTTTTCAAAAATGTTTGCTTTTATTGTGTTTGTGGGTTTTGAAAAAGTTTAGTTTGAAAACTTCTAGGTAACTCTTGTATCAGTCCTCAAGAGTGTATTAAGTGTTTGTTTGAAAACTTTTGTTTCAGAGTGTAGGTGCGAAAAGTTGTTTTTGTTGTTTGAAAGAGCAAGTACCCAGGAGAAATCTACCTACTCAAAAGAAATTAAGCTGTGTAAATGTCCTTTAGACAGTACTATCCTACTATTGAGAAGTAGGTAGCACCGACGTTGGAGTTATTCGGGTCAATTCGATTATAGGGACATGTGTGGTCATCAAAGCAATAGTAGGACGCCTTAGCGGTAACCCTAATGTCCTAGATCCTTTTTTTATCCGAGGCAACCGTTTCGAGGCAACTGGATCTTTAGACAGGAGGGCGACCTCTAAAACACCCTATACTCAATGACCACGTCGAGGCAACCAAGTGAGGCGTACCCTAGGAGTGACATGTGCGAGTGTGTCAGGATTCAGTTTAGATTATCTTTGCACATGTTATTGTGAGCTACGAGTTGGTTTTATTTTTCAGACAAGTCTTGCATGCATAATTAACAGTTTAATAATTGTGGAAAATAAATTGCGGAAAGTGAATCTACGCTATTACAAGGCATCGGGTATTTACATCGCCAAAAACATAACCCTTGAAAATAAATGCGAGAAAATAAAGAAAGCGATAAAAGTCCTAATTATCTATTACATTCTCGGAGCAGATACATAAATATGATCAAAATAATAATCAAGAATAAACATGCGCGAAACAAAATTGAATCGGGAAAAGTCCTAGGGTTTTGACCCCTTTTGAGAAAAGAATGAACTTTGGCCTCTTTTGCATTTATTTAAACCTAATTCTAATTAATTAATTAATTACAAAAAAAAAGTATTTTTTTAGTTTTTTAGGTCTTTAATGAAAATAAAAATAAATTAAATTAAAAGTTGTCAAGAAAACCCTAATTCTAAATTTATTTTATTTATTATGAAAAAGTCAAAATTAAACCTAATTAAACTAAATTAATTTGTTAGAATAATAATTGAAATTAATAAATAATAATAATAAAATTTTAGGTTTCTAAATTTATTATGAAAATAATAACTTGTGAGTTAAATAATAATTATTATTATAGTTAATAAAAGAAATTGAAAGGAAAAGAAAATAAAAAGAAAAATAATAAACCAGGGGGTATGCTGGCCCATTAGGAGGTTAGAAATCAATTCTGGCCCATTAAGCTATTCAGCCTGTTTGACTTTGGGGAATTGTCCACGCATGCTTTGACTAGGGAATATGGTGTTCTTCATCTCCTGGCCATTGGATTGATGCATAAGGCCACTTGGCGCGTTGTTGGTTGGAGGCACATGGTGGAACGTAGCCTGAAGCCTGCATGTGATCCAGTTATGAAAAATAATATAGGAATTTTGGGGGACCTGGGAATCGAACCCATGTCCCAATGATTACCAGCCACCTCACTAGCCACTACACCATTACGCTGCATTTGTTATTATGGTGATAAGGAAATATAATATATAAAAACAACAATTATGCTGGAAAGTAAATAAAACGCGCGCTATTTTTGAATTGGCTAATCATGTGATAACACGTATTCGTCTTCTTCCTTATGCCTGCAAAAACAAATTAGATAGCGGGGGGGTTTTAACCCCCACAACCTGCAACCACGAATAATAGCGATTAGGCCTGTGTGCTACATAAATATTTCACGAGTATGGCATTCAATTCGTCTGGTTGCAACGATTTCAACCATAGGTCTTAGGGGTCCCAATTTTGCCTGGATAGTAAAGCCCCAAAATCAAAGCTTAGGAACCCTAGAATTTGTCAATGGTATCTTTTGATTTAGGGCTCTATAATTCAATTAACCTGTGCCAAAAGCTTTGTATAGGTTCAAGCAATGCAAAACAATGATTAGAACATGTTAATTATGCATAAAATATGAGTTTCAATTCTGAAAAAGTCAAGCAAACCGTGGGTTCATTCTTGAGGATTTCTGTAGCTTTAAGGCTTGATTTTGATTGCAAAAGGTCCCTGGGAGTTCCTGCAAGGTATTAGAAACAAGAAAAAGCTTTGAATCGTGCTGGAATGTGGAAATCAGTTTTCACTTTTCTTTGATTTTTTTCAATGTTGCTTATGGCTTTCTTGCAGCAAATTCTCGTTTTATGCATTAGGGTTGGCTTGTATACTTATAGAGGAAGAGAATTAGGTTAAATCCTTGGTCAAAGATCCATGAAATAATGGTTTGAATATTTGATTTGCAATCACATCTTTTTGAATCTTTTTGATTGGAAAAACTTGCCAAACTTGGAGATTCTTGTCCCCTTGATGTGCACACGAATTTGCCAGCATATATTGAGCTTGTTTTCTTCACAAAAGATTGGAAAAACCATATCTTTGAATTTCCTACAATTTAAATTAATTAAATGAATTAAAAATCAATTAAAAATCCAATTAATTAATAAAAATAAGAAAATAAATTCAAATAGGCTTAATGGGTCATGCATAGGCCTTGGATAAAGTTTCAAGAGGCCCATTAGCAAAAACAAAGTATTTTGAGCAAAGTTGACTTTTGAAAATTCACAAAAATTTCCCAACTTCTCCAATGCATATCTTGCTCAATTTTGATCATATGAACATGTTCTTGGACATTTTGAAAAGTTCTTGAAGTCCTCTAACCAATGACTTTGGTCCCATGTCATTTGGATTTACCAATCTCAAATTATGGTCTTTGACTTAAAGTGCATTTTTGTTGACTTTTGAATTTGACCTATAATGTAGAAATTGATAACTTTTTATGAGAGCATTTATTTGACTTGGAATGTGAAGATGAGTTGTAGGAAATGTCATCCCTTTCAGAATGAGCATTGGATGGGATTTTTCTGATGAACCATGAAAAAGTTATGCCTTGGTCAAGATACAGTTGACTTTTCTGCTGTCCAAAAATAGTAACTTTTAGCATCTTGAGGATTTTTGAGCCATGCTTGTGGAATCATGATCAAGACTTGATCAAATGATGATTGTGACCTCAAAATAAGATGTTGACCAAAAATTATGACTTTTGACTGTAAAATGACCATTTTACCCCTACAGTTGATTGTAAAGCAAATGGAGCTTTTGACTGTGCAATTTGGGACTGTGAGTCTTGAAACTTGACATGTAGATGCTTGACAATGTATATAAGCCTATGAGACTTGATTGAGCCATTGAAAACCTCAAATTCCTTGAAAGAAACAAAACCCTAATTTTGACTAGCTTAGGAGGCATTTGGACTGTGCAACCCTTGAGAAATCTTGAACCATTTGAAGATGATTCTTGAGAAACCTTGAAGAATATGGGAGGGAAAATTTTGGGGTACAACAGTTGCCCCTGTTCAATTTTCTTAAACCTGAGGATGTAGATTGGCTTGCGTGCCTTTCGTGATCCGAAGGTGGAAGATGATTGAACACTAAAGTGCCCAGAAATTTGCGCTCGTATAGTGTGGTATCAGCAATGTGATGTCGGGAATGGGCTTACAGATGCCATTTGGAGAGATGATGGATAGTAGCGGAGATGGGCTTAAAGATGCCATCCAAGGGTGATTGTTGAATTGTTTGAGCTGGTCGAGTAGATAGTTGTCCTGTCTATTTTCAGGTATTAATCTACAATTCGTCGTCCACAGATATTTCCTGGCTAGATACAGGTATTAATCTGAAGAAGAGTTGGTTGAGATAGATCTACAATTAGTCGCTCACAGATATGCCCTGGCTAGATACAGGTATCGAATCTGGAACTTCAAAAGGTTGGTCAAGATATCTTTCCTGACTGGATACAGGTATAGATCTCTGACCCGAGAAATAAAGATGACTTCCTGGCTTGCTACAGGTATGATCTTCAATCTCTTCATGCAGATAACTTTCCTGGCTAGATACAGGTATAGATCTACAATTAGTCGCTCACAGATATGCCCTGGCTAGATACAGGTATCGAATCTAGAACTTCGAAAGGTTGATGGGTTGTCTCTACTGACAGGTTGTCTTTATTGACGGGTTGTCTTCATTGACAGGTTGTCTTCATTGACGGGTTGTCTTTATTTACGGGTTGTCTTCATTGACGGGTTGTCTTTATTGACAGGTTGTCTTTATTGACGGGTTGTCTTTATTGACGGGTTGTCTTCATTGACAGGTTGTCTTTATTGACAGGTTGTCTTTATTGACGGGTTGTCTTCAATGACGGGTTGTCTTCAATGACGGGTTGTCTTTATTGACGGGCTGTCTTCATTGACGGGTTGTCTTCATTGACGGGTTGTCTTCATCGACAGGTTGTCTTCATTGACGGGTTGTCTTCACTGACGGGTTGTCTTTATTAACAGGTTGTCTTCATTGACGGGTTGTCTTTATTGACAGGTTTGCATCAGAAAAATCTTTAGGAATCGATTTAACTGGATTTGTCTTCTTTGACTGGATTTGTCTTCTTTAACTGAATTTGTCTTCTTTGACTGGATTTGTCTTCTTTGACTGGATTTGTCTTCTTTGACTGGACTTGTCTTCTTTGACTGGATTTGTCTTCTTTGACTGGATTTGTCTTCTTTGACTGGATTTGTCTTCTTTGACTGGATTTAGAATTTAACTGCATCTTTCCTGAAAGGTAAAGGTCAGTCATATGCAATGCATGATATGGATCAAGCAATGATGTTATCAACATAAATGAGATTGTATGATATGATACGTATATGCATGTATCATGATGTATGACAAAGTGATGTTTATGAATGTATTTTCATCTGGGAAAATAAATCCTTGACGAATGCCGGGAAGTTCATTGAATCCTGGGCTGATGTTGAAGAGTAGAGTTCTTTGTTTCCGCTGGGGATGATGATTGCAAGAATAAACCGGTAGGAGAAGATGACTCCGTTGGGGAATAAACTTGGTGAAGATTACTCTGCGGGGAATTACTCTGTGGGGAATTACCCTGTGGGAAGAGATGCTTCGCTGAGATTTTAATGATAGTTCCGCCGGGGATTCCGTTGATAAGCTCTGTTAGGGATTTCGATGATGAACTCCGCTGGGGATAGAAAGAATTTCGCTGAGGACGATCTTTCCGTTGCAATTTGCTGAGGATAACCCAGTTAGACTCTGGTGGGGGATAACCTTTGAATATGGCCGGGGAGAGATTTGTACTCTGCGGGTGATAAGCTTCCAGAATCTACTGGGGAGATGGTTCAACTCTCCTGGGGAAACTTTTGGAGAAATGGCTCCACTGGGGGGGTCTGTATTCTGCCGGGGACCAATCTTATATTAAGACTGCCGGGGATACTTGCTAAGGAATATCTGTACACTCTACTGGAGAATATTGAGATCTTCTGGGGATACTCAACTTCCTTAGGGCTGACAGTAGCCTAACTCTGCTCGGGGGAGAGTATTGCTGACTTGCTGGAGATACCGTGCCTTTTTAGGGCGGATGGGAGACCAACTCTGCTTGGGGAGTGGAGATATCTTGGTTACATTCTTCAGCCGAACCTACCTTGGTACCTTGGTGGACAGAGTAGCTTGTATAGTTCGGATAATTCTTATTGCCCCAGCTTATGTGGGAGAAGGTACATGTGGAGGTGCTTGATGACTGCCGATTGACACATCTTCTTCTGGTAGGCAAGTGACGAGATGACAGGACATAGTCGTACGCTTTTGATCCCTAACTTTTGCCTGGACCGCCCTTTCGGGTTTTCAGTCCACCAGGATACCCATTTTTTCCCAAGCCGCCTTTTCAGGTTCTCGACTTGCCGGGTGTACAGATTTTTTCATTTTTATCCCTTATTTTTGCCCGAACCCTTTTGGTTCGCCGGGAAGCCCTTGTTTTTGCCTAGGCCAGTCGACCTAGCGGGTCTTTGATTATGCGTAGTATTTTTTTCCCGACTATGTCCATGCTCTCAGGATGCAGGGAGTTGTCACTGCCAGTAGTATTGTGTTATCATATTACCAGAAGATCTTTGTTTGATCATGCAAGATTTGTAGCTGGAATTCATGTCCAATGTCCCAAGTGACTCAGGCGGAGATTTGCCCCTGGCTATTTGGCACCTTTGAGAGATTCTCTGAATCTTGACTTAACTGCCCCAGATGATGGACGATGATCATGTCGTTCCCCTTGATTGGGAGTGTTTTTGTTCACCAGATATTCGTCGTGCGAGTTTCTCTGCTATTCGAACAAATAGTCATATGCAAACAATGTTATATTAAAAATGCAAAACTTATGTCTGTCTCAAAGTTTTTGAAAATGTAGTTTTCAATAAAACAAGTGAATTTTTGTAAAATGTGATGTCAACTCAGGATTCTACAACAAGCCTTAAGGAGTCAGGATACCTTTCGTAACAGTATGCTTTCGAACTAACCCATGCTTCAGCTAGGACTTTTTAAGGGTTATAACGTGGCCTGGTTCACGGTTTAAGAAACAAAGGATAAAGGCTCAAATTTTATTTGTACCCACCCGCTCTTCGTGATGTTCTTCGATCCTAAACTCAGCTGATCGTGCATTAGATCTTGTTCGAGTCTTTGCTCTGATATTCCAGTGATGGTTCGGATATTGACAATTTATTTTGAATAGGCAGTCATTTTTTTTGTTGAGGATTTATAGCGACCTCTTTCTTTTTTGATTTTATTATCCCTGTTTTTTTTTTGCCTGAACTGTTTCTTCTGTGATTACAGTCAGCGGGATGCCCCAGTTTTGTAAGTCTCCTTCATAGGTTTTGACTTATTGGGCTTTCATTTTAAGAGATAATGACTGCCTGTCTTGACGATTATAGGGAACCATCACTGTCTTTTTGTCTCAGAAGGACTTCTTTTTTGATGCCATTCATTGTGCACTTGGATCAACCGAGAGAACTACCCTGCCCCAAGTTATAATTAAGGGTTTTAATTTTTGCGAAAAGAAAAACTCCAACTTCTTTGGCTCAAAGGGGTTGACGAGGGATTATCTTCCTTATAACTCCACTGTTTAGGATTTTGAAACAATGCCTGTACATCGTCAGCGGGGTCTGTTCAAAAGCATACTGTAAGGATCGTGGTATCGTTTTCGTCATCCTCCCTCAAAAGGTTTAGAATTTTTAATCGAGAGTTGAACATCACAAAAATGAAAGCAATTTGAATATAGTGAATACGAATGGATTGATTCAAAACATACATATGCGATGCATTAATGAAATAAAAGAGTTTGCTATGACAATAATTGTTTGAATAAGCAAAGAAAAATACAACTTCAGAATTCAAATGAACAAAAGTCTCTCGATCCTAGCCATGTTTTGGCAAGGGAGCAGTGATCACATTGGGAGTCTCGGGCGCTTCGAACTCGACCTCCTTTGCATCGATTAGGTCCTGAACCTTGTTCCTCAAAGTCCAACAGTCATCTGTAGCATGCCCCGGGCTGTCAGAATGATAAGCACAGCGGGCGTTGGGGTTATACCTTGAAGGTGTAGTGTTCGGATTCTTAGGAGGATCCCTTAGAGTTACCAAATTGGTCTTCAGCAACTGTGGAAATATCTGGGACAAGGTCATGTTGAGGGGAGTGATTTGCCTTCTAGGTCTCTCTTCCCTTTGTTGGTTGCGATGTTGAGGAGCGCTGGCCGGTTTTGAAATAACTACCGCGTTGACATCTTGGTGGTGTTCGGACCTATTTTGTCTTTTTGAACCATAGACAACACTGGATTCTTTCTTGAATGGTTTTTTCTCAGTGCTCGAGGAGTCACCCTTCTGTATCTTCCCAGACTTGATACCAGCTTCTATTCTCTCACCAGTCAAGATAAGGTTTGTGAACCCAACAGAAGAATTCCCAATCAGATGGTTGAAGAACGGACCAGACAGGGTCCCTAGAAACATATCAACAAGTTCACGGTCAGTTAGAGGTGGCTGCACCCTTCCAGCAAGGTCTCTCCACTTTTGAGCATATTCTTTAAATCCTTCACCCGTCCCTAGCGACATACCCTGGAGTTGGGTACGCGTAGGAGCAAGGTCGGAATTATACTGATACTGCTTGTAGAACGCAGTAGCCAAGTCTTCCCAGTTACAAATACTGGCTCCATCCAGCTGATAGAACCATTCGAGTTGAGTCCCTAAAAGACTATCCTGGAAGAAATGGATCCACAAATTCTTGTCAGCTATATACGGTTGGATCTTCCTCACATACGACCAGGTGCAGCTTAGGACAGGAAGCTCCGTCGTATTTTGCAAAAGCAGGTGCCTTGAACTTATGGGGAATCACCACCCCAGAGGATAAGCCTAGGTCTCCAAAGTCCAATCCGGGCACATTCTGAATCTCCATAGCACTTAAGCGGTCCTCCAGATGTTTGTACATGTCCTCAGCAGGAGGGTACTGTTCATCATTATAATCCGTCTCGTTGTCGGAGACCACGGGACTAGGGACCCTTCTCTCTTGGGGACTGTCTTTTCCTACAGATGAAGTAGTCAGCTCAACCTCATTCTGTAATCCATTCCCAAATCTGCGTCTAGTGTTGAACAAGACGGTCCTCTTCTTCTTCTTCTTCCTCTCTTTCAGAATCAGAGTCTTCAAATCCCGTTGACCTTGGGCTAGGCTCATAACCAACTCTTGGAACTGTGGGTTCTGGGCCTGGAGGGCCTTGATAGCTTGTTCAGTAGTAGGTTCAGAAGACATGATGATTGCTGAAATAAACAGCGAAGAAGATAAGTGACATGTAAAAAGTGTACCTGTTATGCATATGATGCATGGTATACTTTTTATGCAATGCATTCAAGGGTTCGAGAATTCAAATTCGTTGTAGACAAAAAAGGAACACATGTTATATTAAGAAATAATCTGTTCAGTACACCAAATATTACAAAATACTTAATCCCAAAAGACACTGCGCATCCTCTTTGGAGCGATGTAAGTGTTGAGAGTCTTTTCCTTGTGCAGTAGGCGGGTGAGCTCCAGGACCTTCTTCTCACTGGCATGTAGACTGGTTTCAAGAGAATTCCGCTCTTCCTTGAGTTGGATCCAGCTCTTTTGCATTTCCTCCCATGATGTTGGCATGTCAGGATGTTGAATGGTGTACGGAACCTCTCCCTCCATAACTGGATCTTTGATCACGGGGAGAATGTAAGGATATGGCATCACAAGCTTCTGGGAGCGGGCTCGTACCCACTTGAGATAAGGCTCAAGGGGGATGGAGTTCTTGTGCCCCAGTGTCTTACTATCCACCTTGTTAGGCATCCTCCAAGCTCTGATAAACCTCTGGCGAAGTCCTTGCGTATCATTGTCGAAGTCAAAAACTATGCCAGGAATCAGCATGTCATGAGGGCCATCCCTCCGAGCATATCCAAATTGCCTCAAAGCCAGACAGGGGTTGTAAGTAATGCCTCCTCTGATTCCAAGTAAAGGAACATTAGGAAACTCTCTGCAACGATTAATGATAGTGACATTTTCTCTGGACCGAGAACACCAATGTATATCAGCATGTGTAAGAGTCATTAATCGTTGTGACCATCTCAAACCCCGCTCGTTCTTCAAAACTGATTGTGGAAGGTGAGAAATAAACCACCTTGCCAGGAGAGGAGTGCAGCACATGAGTACACCTCTTTTTCTCATGGTTCGAGTGTAACATGAGTGGAGGATGTCCCCAAGCAACATAGGTATGGGATTCCTGGACATAAAAATCTTGACAACATTGATATCTATAAGCTGATCCGGATTCGGGAACAACACCAACCCATAGACAAGGAGTGCCACAACTTCTTCAAAGGCTTGTAGGTCAAGGGAATTCCAACATTCTTGTGCTTTCTCGAACAGGAACTTTGCCAAGAATCCTTTGATACCACTTCTGATTTCCCAATGCCCCTTGATGTCAGATGGTTGCAGACGTAATGCTTTAGCAACCTCTTCAAGTTTTGGTTCCTTTTCCGTACCGTTGTAGGGTAGTTGACTAAGAATAGGAATTTTCAGAAGTTGAGAAAACTCTTCCAAAGTAGGCACCAATTGATAATCCGGGAAAGTAAAACAGTGGTGCAGGGGGTCAAAGAACTGGAAGAGAACTTTTATCATATCTTCTTCAATGTTGGTGTTGACCAAGCTGATGAGTCTACCATGCCTTTCACTGAAGGAAGAGTTCTCGGGAATCCTGGATATAAGCTCCTTAAGCTGAGGAGGGATCCTTACAAGGTTGACCTGAATTGTCTTTCTGCGGAGAGATTCCATGTCCTATAAAACAAGAACAAAGATGAAGATTCGAACCCTTGAAGTGGTTAGTAAATGCATATGATGCTTTATGATGTTATGATGTTATGATAAGGACACACCACAAGTATTCACAAAAAGCAAACATGATAAGGCACACAAGTCACACCAGACAGCCCTTAGAGTTTAGGCCAGCATGAAGTTTAGGTACTACCCTCTTGAAGTTGGTTGGCTCAAAACCTGTCCTATCAAAAGTAACCGGGTTCTAAGGAGCTCAATATCATTGGGTTGTTTTCTATGTTCATTGTTTTGATTTAGCCACTGAACTGGCGATCAAAATATTCCAAGAAAACAACCCTCAATGAGTGTAGTATCGAGTATCTACCAACTTCGGACTGCACCAAAGTCGGTCATCTCACTGCCCCTAAAGAGGCCAGGATGGTCAAGTAAGGTTCTAGGTCAGCTGATGCTTCACGACACCACGCGGCGGCCCCGTACTCTCCTTGAATTGACTCAAGGGTTACCGGTACTCACCAAAATGCCACATCAACGTAGCAACTGCTTCAACCATGTCGGTATACCCCGCACAGTTCCCTCACAGTTTGTTGCTACTTCTAAAAGGGTATTCCCAGATCTGAGTTAGGATCTATAAAACTCCGATACAGGCCCACAAATATTAAAGCAAACAAGGCATACAATTGAAAACATAGAATGATCTAATCCTAAGGTACACCTCACTTATAAATATTCCCCAGCAGAGTCGCCAGTTCTGTGATC
Source organism: Vicia faba (assembly GCA_948472305.1). NCBI lineage: Eukaryota > Viridiplantae > Streptophyta > Magnoliopsida > Fabales > Fabaceae > Vicia > Vicia faba. The sequence goes on along the minus strand of OX451738.1, from coordinate 446,998,593 downwards.
GGTGGAAATCGAACTGACTGTTTTGGAATGCTGGTTCGCGAAATGTCGCGGTAAGTAAGAGTCGCCACCGTCTTTTATTTTCTCCAACAAGGAAAGGACAAAAGCACAACAAAATTCCTTTTCGAGTTGTTTCTCGGTTCGGGAGGTAGATTATAGAAAGGGAAGGTGTTAGCACCCTTTCTATCAGTGGTTATTCACGGGCTCTTAGGTACTTGATCACTATGTTTTCAAAAATGTTTGCTTTTCTTGTGTTTGTGGGTTTTGAAAAAGTTTAGTTTGAAAACTTCTAGGTAACTCTTGTATCAGTCCTCAAGAGTGTATGAAGTGTTTGTTTGAAAACTTTTGTTTGAGAGTGTAGGTGCGAAAAGTTATTTTTGTTGTTTGAAAGAGCAAGTACCCAGGAGAAATCTACCTACTCAAAAGAAATTAAGCTGTGTAAATGTCCTTTAGACAGTACTATCCCACTATTGAGAAGTAGGTAGCACCGTCGTTGGAGTTATTCGGGTCAATTCGATTATAGGGACATATGTGGTCACCAAAGCAATAGTAGGACGCCTTAGCGGTAACCCTAATGTCCTAGATCCTTTTTTTATCCGAGGCAACCGTTTCGAGGCAACTGGATCTTTAGACAGGAGGGCGACCTCTAAAACACCCTATACTCAATGACCACGTCGAGGCAACCAAGTGAGGCGTACCCTAGGAGTGGCATGTGCGAGTGTGTCAGGATTCAGTTTAGATTATCTTTGCACATGTTATTGTGAGCTACGAGTTGGTTTTATTTTTCAGACAAGTCTTGCATGCATAATTAACAGTTTAATAATTGTGGAAAATAAATTGCGGAAAGTGAATCTACGCTATTACAAGGCGTCGGGTATTTACATAGCCAAAAACATAACCCTTGAAAATAAATGCGAGAAAATAAAGAAAGCGATAAAAGTCCTAATTATCTATTACATTCTCGGAGCAGATACATAAATATGATCAAAATAATAATCAAGAATAAACATGCGCGAAACAAAATTGAATCGGGAAAAGTCTTAGGGTTTTGACCCCTTTTGAGAAAAGAATGAATTTTGGCCTCTTTTGCATTTATTTAAACCTAATTCTAATTAATTAATTAATTACAAAAAAAAAGTATTTTTTTAGTTTTTTAGGTCTTTAATGAAAATAAAAATAAAAGAAATTAAAAGTTGTCAAGAAAACCCTAATTCTAAATTTATTTTATTTATTATGAAAAAGTCAAAATTAAACCTAATTAAACTAAATTAATTTGTTTGAATAATAATTGAAATTAATAAATAATAATAATAATAAAATTTTAGGTTTCTGAATTTATTATGAAAATAATAACTTGTGAGTTAAATAATAATAATAATTATAGTTAATAAAAGAAATTGAAAGGAAAAGAAAATAAAAAGAAAAATAATAAACCAGGGGGTATGCTGGCCCATTAGGAGGTTAGAAAGCAATTCTGGCCCATTAAGCTATTCAGCCTGATTGACTTTGGGGAATTGTCCACGCATGCTTTGACTAGGGAATATGGTGTTCTTCATCTCCTGGCCATTGGATTGATGCATAAGGCCACTTGGCGCGTTGTTGGTTGGAGGCACATGGTGGAACGTAGCCTGAAGCCTGCATGTGATTCAGTTATGAAAAATAATATAGGAATTTTGGGGGACCTGGGAATCGAACCCAAGTCCCAATGATTACCAGCCACCTCACTAGCCACTACACCATTACGCTGCATTTGTTATTATGGTGATAAGGAAATATAATATATAAAAACAACAATTATGCTGGAAAGTAAATAAAACGCGCGCTATTTTTTGAATTGGCTAATCATGTGATAACACGTTTTTGTCTTCTTCCTTATGCCTGCAAAAACAAATTAGATAGCGGGGGTTTTTAACCCCCACAACCTGCAACCACGAATAATAGCGATTAGGCCTGTGTGCTACATAAATATTTCGCGAGTATGGCATTTAATTCGTCTGGTTGCAATGATTTCAATCGTAGGTCTTAGGGGTCCCAATTTTGCCTGGATAGTAAAGCCCCAAAATCAAAGCTTAGGAACCCTAGAATTTGTCAATGGTATCTTTTGATTTAGGGCTCTATAATTCAATTAACCTGTGCCAAGAGCTTTGTATAGGTTCAAGCAATGCAAAACAATGATTAGAACATGTTAATTATGCATAAAATATGAGTTTCAATTCTGAAAAAGTCAAGCAAACCGTGGGTTTGTTCTTGAGGATTTCTGTAGCTTTAAGGCTTGATTTTGATTGCAAAAGGTCCCTGGGAGTTCCTGCAAGGTATTAGAAACAAGAAAAAGCTTTGAATCGTGCTGGAATGTGGAAATCAGTTTTCACTTTTCTTTGATTTTTTTCAATGTTGCTTATGGCTTTCTTGCAGCAAATTCTCGTTTTATGCATTAGGGTTGGCTTGTATACTTATAGAGGAAGAGAATTAGGTTAAATCCTTGGTCAAAGATCCATGAAATAATGGTTTGAATATTTGATTTGCAATCACATCTTTTTGAATCTTTTTGATTGGAAAAACTTGCCAAACTTGGAGATTCTTGTCCCCTTGATGTGCACACGAATTTGCCAGCATATATTGAGCTTGTTTGCTTCACAAAAGATTGGAAAAACCATATCTTTGAATTTCCTACAATTTAAATTAATTAAATGAATTAACAATCAATTAAAAATCCAATTAATTAATAAAAATAAGAAAATAAATTCAAATAGGCTTAATGGGTCGTGCATAGGCCTTGGATAAAGTTTCAAGAGGCCCATTAGCAAAAACAAAGTATTTTGAGCAAAGTTGACTTTTGCAAATTCACAAAAATTTCCCAACTTCTCTAATGCATATATTGCTCAATTTTGATCATATGAACATGTTCTTGGACACTTTGAAAAGGTCTTGAAGTCCTCTAACCAATGCCTTTGGTCCCATGTCATTTGGATTTACCAATCTCAAATTATGGTCTTTGACTTAAAGTGCATTTTTGTTGACTTTTGAATTTGACCTATAATGTAGAAATTGATAACTTTTTATGAGAGCGTTTATTGGACTTGGAATGTGAAGATGAGTTGTAGGAAATGTCATCCCTTTCAAAATGAGAATTGGATGGGATTTTTCTGATGAACCATGAAAAAGTTATGCCTTGGTCAAGATACAGTTGACTTTTCTACTGTCCAAAAATAGTAACTTTTAGCATCTTGATGATTTTTTAGCCATGCTTGTGGAATCATGATCAAGACTTGATCAAATGATGATTGTGACCTCAAAATAAGATTTTGACCAAAAATTCTGACTTTTGACTGTAAAATGACCATTTTACCCATACAGTTGATTGTAAAGCAAATGGAGCTTTTGACTGTGCAATTTGGGACTGTGAGTCTTGAAACTTAACATGTAGATGCTTAAAAATGTATATAAGCCTATGAGACTTGATTGAGCCATTGAAAACCTCAAATTCCTTGAAAGAAACAAAACCCTAATTTTGACTGGCTTAGGAGGCATTTGGATTGTGCAACCCTTGAGAAATCTTGAACCATTTGAAGATGATTCCTGAGAAACCTTGAAGAATATGGGAGGGAAAATTTTGGGGTACAACAATTATGTTAATGAATGAATCCTCCAGCGCAGATGGTCAAGGAAGGTAAGTGTAAAGAAAACGTCCTGGGTTCGATCCCATGCGTGTGCTTTTGTGTTTTTATTGATATTTCCTTGCAGATCCAATGCGTCACACAACCCAACGCTTACCATACACCTTAACATCTCATCATTGGATCATCACGTAGCCCAGATCTAACACATCACAAGTGCAACACACAGTGCACTCCCTGAAGGTGATCCCCACTGGATCCAGCGCGAATGGGCCAGCTATTCTGGGCTTGGAAAAATTCAGTTTTACACCCCTAGGATTACTCTTCACGTCAGGCCCATCTCAATTTTTGTTTCATTTTTCCTTTTATTGTTTTATTGTTTATTTTATTTTTTTGAATTGTTTTAAAAATCATTTTTTTAATTAAATCAAAAAATCACAAAACACGAGAAACAGACTTTTTACAAAAAAGCGAACAGACTTTTTCGAGTAGGTAGAAACTTTTAGGTACTTGCTCAAAACAACAAATTTTTACACATACACTTTCAAACAAACTTTTTAAACTAAAGTTTTCAAAACACTTTACCACACCCTTGAGGACTGATACAAGGGTTACCATAAAGTGAAACGCCGCACTAAGGCAAATTTTCAAAACTTTTCAAACACATAAACACACGAAAGAAATTTCAAAAATGAGCAAGTACCTAAGAGCCCATGGAAAACCATGGATAGAAAGGGTGCTAACACGTTCCCTTTCTATAATCTTCCCCCCGTACTCAGAAACATCTCGAAAAAGGTTTTTTCCTGTTCTTTTTCCTTTTTCTTTGTTGGATGAAATAAAAGTTGGTTGCGACTCTTGCTTACCGCGACATTTGCAAACAAAAAACGCAAACCAGTATTAACAGTCGATTCTGCCACCGTATTACAGAACTGGCGACTCTGCTGGGGATAGTAATAAAAAGTGGGGTTTATCTTAGGATCTAGGTCATTCTTAATTGCTTCTTTGGATTGTCTTGCTTGATTTATTTTTAAGGGTATTTGTTTGGGTTGTTTGGATCCTAAACTTGGATGGGGGAATTCCTTTTAGGTAAATAGCAATAAACTGTGAGGGAGTTGTGTGGGGATACCGACAGTTGAAACAGTAGCTACGTTGATGCGATACTTTGGTTGTTACTGGTAGCCCTTGAGTAATCTAGGAGAATACAGGGCCGTTGTGTGGTATCATAAAGTGTCAACTGACCTTAGCACCTTAATTGACCAACTTAGCTTTTAGGACGTAGTGAGATAGTCGTCTTTGGTGTAAACCCAAAGTCGGTTGATACTTGATGCTACACTCGTTGAGGTTTGACCCTTGAGTTTTGTTTGGTGGCAAGTCAATTGTCTATCGGAACAAAATTTGGGGGCAAGATCGGTGATCTTGAGATCCCATAGAACCCGGTTACTATATTTAGATCAGGTTGAACCAATCCAACTTCAAGAGGGTACTACCTTAAAACCCCATGCAAGCCTTAAACCTAAGGTCTCTGTGTGATTTTCTTGTGGTTTCTATATCTGCTATATTTGAGCATAATCATGACATCATAACATAGCATATCATACTAATCATTTCAAGGATTCTTAGGGTTTATTTTTGTCTTGTTTTGTAGGACATGGCCCTTGCCCGCAGATTCACTATCCAAGTCAGTCTGGTAAAGGTACCTCCTCAGCTTAAGGAATTGGTATCAAGGGTTCCCGAAAGCTCTCCCTTCACTGAATGACATGGTCGATTTCTCAACTTGGTCACCTCAAATCCTGATGAAGAAATGTTAAAAGTACTCTTTCAGTTCTTTGAACCACTACATCACTGCTTCACTTTTCTGGATTACCAATTAGTGCCTACTATGGAGGAGTTTTCTCAGTTACTGGGGGTGCATATCCTTAACAAGGTACCTTTCAATGGTATGGAAAGAGACCTTAAACCTGAAGATATTGCTAAAGCTCTGTCCTTACAATGGTCTGACGTAGTAGCAAATTAGGAAACCAGGAGAGGTGTCAAGGGTTTTTTGGCTAAGTTCTTGTTTGAGAAAGGTCATCATTTTTGGGATACCCTGGACTTACAAGCCTTTGAAGAGGTGTTAGCCCTTCTCATCTATGGGTTGGTGTTGTTTCCTAATCCGTACCAGCTCACAGACGTGAATACGGTTAAGATTTTCCTGTCACGCAATCCAGTACCTACTCTGCTTGGAGATATCCTACACTCTCTGCATACTCGCACTATAAAGAGAAGAGGGATACTTCTGTGTTGCACTCATCTTTTAGATAGGTGGTTTATTCCGCACCTACCCTGATCCATCTTGAAGAATGAACAGGGTTCGAGATGGTCTCATAGGCTAATGACTCTTACACATTCAGGTATTCATTGGTGTCCTCGATCCTCGGAGAATGTTACTATCATTGATCAATGCGGAGAATTCCCTAATGTCCCTCTCTTAGGCATAAGGGGAGGAATCACTTACAATCCTTATTTGGAACTGCAACAGTTTGGATATGCGATAAGGGATGGTCCTCATGATACGCTTATCCAAGGAATCATCTTCAACTACGAGAATGATGCTCAAGGTTACCGTAAAAGGTTCATGCAAGCTTGGGGCATGGTACATAGAGTTTATAGCAAGACACTGGAGCACACAAATTTCATCCCTTTTGAGCCTTATCTCAAATGGGTACGAGTCTATGCCCAAAGTATTAGGATGCCTTACCCCGCCATCCTACCTATGATTATGGAACCGGTTGCTGAAGGAGACACTGCTTATCTTGTTCTTCATCCTGACATGCCAACTGATTAAAAGGAGTTACAAAAATCCTGGGTTCAACTTAAGGAGGATCGAGATACGTTTGAAACTCAATTCTACGCCAGCGAGAAGAAAGTCTTGGAACTCACTAGGCTACTTCATGAAGAAAGGAATATAAACGCCTACATCGCACCAAAGAGGATGCGCTCATGGGAAACCTAATTTTCTTTTTTGCTTTAAGTTTTTTTGTTTGATTGTAAGCCTAAAAGGCACCCTTTGTAACAATTCAAAACTTATTAATACAATTAACATGTGTTTCTTTTGGTTAAGCAAATTTGAGCCTTTAAGAATCCTTGAAATCATCCATTACATTGCATAGACAGGTTTCATAACAGGTTTCTCATCTTCTTCGTTGTTTATTTCAGCAATAATGTCTTCTGAACAAAGTATCAAGGATCTCTAGGCACAAAATGCCCAATTTCAGCAAATGTTCGTAGCTTTGGCTAAAGGGTGGGAATATCTAAGGCCCTTATTCTTAAAGAGAAAAAGAAGAAGGCAAAGAAGACCGTTGGTGTCTTGAATCTGGGCAGAAGATTCAAGGGACCGTTGAAGCAACCGGTTGATCTGACCTCCTCATCCAAAGAAGGGGAGAATCAAGAGGGAGAAACAAGGGAGGAGGACCCTAGTCTAGAGGTTTCTGATAATGACATTGATTACAATGAATAACAGTATCCCCCAGCTGAGGATAAGTACAAGCAGTTAGAGGATCGTCTGAATGCAATGGAGATCCAAAGAGTACCAGGGCTGGATTTCGAAGAGTTGGGTTTGGTATTTTGGGTTGTTATTCCACCGAAGTTCAAGGCTCCGGTATTTTCAAAGTACGATGGGGTGTCTTGTCCCAAGCTTTATCTCTGTTCTTATGTGAGGAAGATTCAGTCTCACACTGCTGATAGGAACTTGTGGGTCCATTTCTTTCAGGACAGTCTATCCGGGATTCAGCTCGAGTGGTTCTATCAACTGGAGGGAACCAATGTCCGCAACTGGGAAGATCTGGCTGCTGCTTTTTATAAGCGGTATCAATATAATGCTGACCTTGCTCCTACCCGTACTCAACTCCAGAGTATGTCCATGGGTGAAAGCGAAGGTTTTAAGGACTATGCGCAGAAGTGGAGAGATATGGCAGGGAGAGTCCAATCCCCTTTGTCTGGTAGGGAGTTGGTGGAAATGTTTCTTGGTATGTTGTCTAGTCCGTTCTTCAATCACTTGATTGGTAGCTCCTCAGCTGGTTTCACCGAGCTGATATTGACTGGAGAAAGGGTAGAAGCTGGGATCCGGAGTGGCAAAATCCAGAAAGATACCTCGTCAAGTACAGTGAAGAAGCCATTCACGTGTAAGAAGGAGGTAAATTCCATTTATAACCCAAGAGGTCAGAGCAGAGCTGAGGGCCGTCCAACGGTAGGGGCTGTAATGATACCTAGGCCTGCAGCTACTCAACAACGAAACAATCAGCAAAGGGTAGAGAGACCGTAAAGACAGTTCACCCAGATTAATATGACTTTGACTGAGGTTTTACCCCATCTGTTAAAATCTAACTTGGCAACCTTAAAGGAGGCTCCCAACAATCCCAAAACCACATCTCCTTGTTAAAATCCAAACGCCCGATGTGCTTACCATTTCGAGAGTCCAGGCCACGATACCAACGACTGTTGGGCTCTGAGGAATAAGATACAGGATCTGATCGAAGCAAAGGAGATTGAGTTTGATGCTCCTGAGAAGCCTAATGTCATAACTGCTCCCATGCCCAAGCACAACCATGGTGTCAATACCATTGATACTGGTCTATTTTTTACCTCTGTTGATGAAGTTTCCACTCCTCTCATGACTATCAAGAAGAATTTGTTGCTAGCCGGTTTATTTCCGGGTTGTGGTGAAGGTTTCCACATGTGTCTATCTCTGCCTTCTGGTTGTTATTTGCTGAAAGAAAGTGTTCAACACCTAATGGATAACAGAGAGATTTTGTTCGAAAAGACTCCGATTTCGACTATCCTACATGAATATGTTGCTATCATAACTATTTCCTCCAATCCTTCCAAGGTCTCCTCCAAAAGATCTGTTAGGATTACACCTGCTCCAAGAATTGCTCCATTAATAATCACTTTTCCTGGCCCTGTACCGTACTCCTCGGACAAAGTTGTTCCTTGGAATTATGGAGCTGACGTTTACTACCATGGTGTCAAGCAGGATTTGAAGACTGAAGAGGCTGATCCTGATATCATTAACATTGTCGGGACCAGCAAAATTACTCTAAGTGGAAGGGTTTTCTCTCCCGAGATCTCCCCGAAGACTATTGCTAAGCCTATTGTTATTCCATTTGTTGTTCCTGCTAGTACTTCTGCTACTATTCGCATCCTTACTCTAGTTGTTACCCCTTCCGACGAGTCATCTGGGACTCAGGGAAAAGAAGTTGTAGCTGAGCCTGCCCGAACGGAGGCACCTAGAAAAGTTGTTTTGGAATCCTCTAAACAAGAAATGGAGGAGATTTTAAAAATAATCAAGAAGAGCGACTTCAATGTGGTCGAGCAGCTGGGGCAGACCCCATTGAAGATATCAATGTTGTCTCTGCTATTGTGTTCTGAGGCCCATGCGAAGGCTTTGATTACATTTCTCAAGACTGCGCATGTGCCACAAGAAACCTCTGCTGACCAATTCAAAGATTGTATGGCCAGTTTGACTGCAGATAATGGGTTTGGTTTTTCAGATGCTGATTTGACACCAAAGGGGAGAAGGAATAATGATGCTCTACATGTCTCGATTGAATGCAGGGGCACTACCATGGCCAATGTGCTGGTGGACACTGGATCGTCACCAAATGTTCTGCCCAAGAAGGCTCTTGATCGGCTAGATTGTGAAGGTTTGACCTTAAAGCCCAGTAACATTGTGGTTAGGGCTTTCGATGGTTTAAAAAGAATGGTGCACGGGGAGGTGGACATCCCTGTCAAAGTACGTTCCCGGACCTTTGAATCCACCTTCTACGTGATGGATATCAAGCCATCGTACTCTTGCTAGTTGGGTCGTCCTTGGATCCATGAAGTTTGAGTCGTTACTTCTACGCTGCACCAAATGCTAAAGTATCCGGTGAAGGGGAAGATTGTCACTGTGCATGATGAAGAGGAGTATATGGTAAGCCACCTGAACTCTTTCAGGTATGTGGAGATGGACGGGGAATTCATAGAGACCCCTTGTCAAAATTTTGAAGAGGTTCTCCAGATTATGGCATCAACCGGGACTATCACCAGTGTGCCGAAGATCACCAAACCTCCTTTGAAGATGGCTTCTCTCAAGGACGCCAAAGCAGTAGTTGAAGAAGGTAGGTGTACCATTTGGGGACAACTCCCTTATTTTCCTCATAAAACTGACAAATTTGGTTTGGGCTTTACTTCAGGAGCTCAAAGGGCTATTCGACGTGCTCGGGCTGGAGGACCTCCCCTACGCATTAGCAATCTTGGGGTTAACGCTATAGAAGATAATGATGAGGATTTTTATATTGACAGTTGGATCTACCCTACTACCAATGGTGGACCTAGTAACTGGACGGCCAAAGATTTTGTGCCGATTTCTTTTGTTCAGCAGTAATTGTCTTACTTGTTTTTCGGTTTTGTAATAAACAATATAAACTCTATGGCCTTGTGTCTTACCCAAGGCACAATGGTTTATTTGTGAGGGTTATTATATGTCATTATCATATGTCATCAATAAAAACATTAGACGTTTCTTGCATACAAATTTTGCGCTCTCTGTTTTTCTTTTCTGCTTTTCACTTTATCAATACATTTATGCTCTTACACACACTCACATAATCAAACTGCAGATCCATATCCACTCTGGATCCCATTGATAACAGTTTTGCTATTGCCAGTTATAACTTCGAAAATCTGATCAACCAAGCCAAGGACGAAGGTGAGTAAGATTGTGAGGTGCCTGGAGAACTTGCTAGACTGTTACAGCAGGAAGAGAGGGCTATAAAACCTCATGAAGAGCCAGTTGAGACGATAAACTTCGGCACAGAGGTAGACAAAAGAGAAATCAAGATCAGCGCAAATATGGAGATTAATGTCAAACAGCGGTTGATACAGATGTTACACGATTATGTTAAGATCTTCGCCTGATCATATGAAGACATGCCTGGTTTAGACACTGATATTGTGGTACATCGTCTACCAACTAAAGAAGATTGTCCTCCGGTTAAACAAAAGGTCTTCCATATGCGCCCTGAAATGTCAGAGAAGATCAAAGCATATGTTATGAAACAATTCAACATTGGGTTCTTAGTTGTCACCTCCTATCTGTAGTGGGTTGCTAACGTCGTTCCGGTACCTAAGAAGGATGGTAAGGTACAGATGTGTGTGGACTATAGAGATCTGAATAGGGCAAGCCCCAAGGATGACTTCCCGCTATCCCACATTAATGTTATGGTTGACAACACCATATAACATAAGGTCTTTTCCTTCATGGACAGTTTCTCTGGGTACAATCAGATCAAGATGGCACCCAAAGACATGGAGAAGACAACCTTCGTCACACAGTGGGGCATTTTCTGTTACAAAGTTATGCCTTTTGGGTTGAAGAATGTTGGGGCAACTTATTAGTGAGCCATGGTAGATTTGTTCCACGATATGATTCACCATGAGATATAGGTTTATGTTGATGACATGATAGCCAGGTCTCAAACCGAGGAAGAACACCTTGATCATCTACAAAAGTTGTTTGACAGGTAGAAAACATATAAGTTGAGGTTGAATCCGAACAAGTGCACTTTCGGGGTAAGGTCTGGTAAACTTCTAGGGTTCATCGTCAGTGACAAGGGTATTTAGGTAGACCCTGCAAAGGTGAAGGCCATACAAGAGATGTCGGCTCCCCGTACTGAGAAGGAAGTTAGAGGTTTCTTGGGACGCTTAAATTATATTGCCAGGTTCATTTCACATCTGACTACTACTTGCGAGCCGATCTTCAAACTCCTGAAGAAAGATCAAGTGGTAAAATGAAACGACGAATGCCAGACCTCTTTCGAAAGAATCAAGGAATACCTTTAAGAACCACCAATTCTGATGCCTCCGATTGAAGGAAGACCTTTGATAATGTACTTAACAGTGTTAGATAATTCAATGGGGTGTGTGCTGGGGCAGCATGATGAGTCTGGTCGAAAAGAGCACGCAATATACTACCTTAGCAAAAAGTTTACCGACTGTGAAACACGATATTCACTGCTCGAGAAAACTTGTTGCGCTTTGGCATGGGCTGCTTGCCGAATAAGACAGTATATGTTGACCCACACTACTTTGTTGATATCTTAGATGGATCCAATTAAGTACATTTTTGAGAAGCCCGCTCTCTCCGGAAGAATATCAAGATGGCAAATGATCTTAACTGAATACGATATCCAATATACAACCTAGAAAGCAATCAAGGGAAGTGTATTAGCTGATCATTTGGCTCATCAGGCCGTGGATGACTACCAATCCATGAATTTTGAGTTCCCGGACGAGAATATTATGCTAGTAACTGACTATGAAGAACCTGGACCGGACGAAGGACCTGAAGAAGGATTTCGATGGACTATGGTTTCTGATGGAGCTTCGAACGCACTTGGTAATGGCATTGGCGATGTAAACATATCTCCTGAGGGCTGTCATACTCCTATCACCGCCCGACTATGCTTCAACTGTACCAATAACATGGCAGAGTATGAAGCCTGTATCATGGGTCTCAAAGCTGCTATCGACTTGAGGATCAAGTTCTTAGACGTTTTCAGGGATTCAGCCTTGGTGATAAGTCAGATCAAAGGAGAGTGGGATACGAAGAATCTGAACCTCATCCCGTACAAGGAACACGTGCTGACATTTCTCCCACACTTTTAGGAGGTAACTTTTGAACATTTTCCACGAGAGGAGAATTAGTTAGCGGACGCGCTAGCTACCATGTCTTCTATGTTCAAGGTCAGGTGGGACAACGAAGCTCCCCGATCACCATTGAGAGGTTGGATGAACCAACATACTGTTGTGAAATTGATATTGAAGAGGTGGTAGACAAACCTTGGTTTCACGAAATAAATAGGTATCTAGAGGCTCAAGAGTATCCCGAGGAGGAATTTGTCAACAATAAGAAGTTTCTGAGAAGGTTTTCCGCGAAATTTTTCCTCAGTAATGGAATCCTCTACAAGCGCAACCATGACTTTATCTTATTGCGGTGTGTAGAAAAGAGCGAAGCGGAGAGGATTATGACATATCTACACGAAGGTACCTTTGGAACCCATTCAAGTGGACATACCATGGCTAAGAAGATTCTACGGGAAGGATACTATTGGTCCACTATGCAAGCAGATTGTTATCAGCACTCCCGAACTTGTCATAAATGCCAGATCTATGCTGATAAGGTGCATGTGCCTCTGGTTCCCTTGAACCTCTTGATAGCTCCTTGGCCCTTTGCAATGTGGGGCGTTGACATGATCCGAGAGATTAGACCTACCGCTTCCAATGGGCATCGCTTCATCCTGGTGGCCATTGATTACTTCACGAAGTGGGTTGAAGTTGCCTCCTTTGCTACCGTTACCAATAATGTCGTGGCACGGTTTATCAAGCATAACCTGATCTATCGGTAGGTGTACCAGAGAGAATCATCACCGACAATGGTATGAATCTCAACAATACGATGATCACCGAACTCTGCAAATAGTTCAAGATCCAGCATCATAACTCTTCTCCCTACCGGTCGAAGATGAATGGCGTTGTTGAAGTTGCTAACAAGAACATTAAGAAGATCATACAGAAGATGACGGTGACATACAAAGACTGGCATGAGATGTTACCATTTTCTCTTCATGGATACCGCACCTCCGCGCGAACATCGACAGGGGCAACACCCTACTCTCTGGTATATGGCATGAAGGTTGTCTTACCAATTGAGGTACAAATCCCTTCTTTGAGGATTATGAAGGATGCGGGTTTGAGCGAAGACGACTGGATCCAGACTCGACTTGATCAACTGAATTTGATCGATGAGAAGAGACTTACTGCTGTCTGTCATGGTCAAATGTATCAAAAACAGATGATCAAAGCTTTTAACAAAAAAGTCAGACGCTAAGAATATCAAGTCGGGGACCTAGTGATCAAGCGCATCATATTGCTGCAAGGTGATCCCAGGGGCAAATGGACTTTCACATATGAAGGGCCATTTGTGATCAAAAACATTTTTTCTGGTGGAGCCATGATTCTGACCACCATGGACGGTGACGACCTTCCTCACCCTGTCAATGCGGACATAGTGAAAAGATACTACGCATGATTAAAGGCCCGCTAGGTTGACTGGCCTAGGCAAAAATAAGGGCATCCCGACGAACCAAAAGGGTTTGGGCAAAAGTTATGGATGAAAATGAAAAAAATCTGTACACCCGGTAAGTCAAAAATCTAAAAAGGCGGCTTGGGCAAAAAAGGGTATCCTGGTGGACTGAAAACCCGAAAGGGCGGTCCAGGCAAAAGTTAGGGATTTAAAGCGTATCACTATGCCCCATTGGATCACATTGCGACCAGACCTCAATATCATTTGTCAAGCTTCAAACGGCACCAATAAATCCAGTCAGCTTCGGACAAGCAGCAAAGTGATGAGACGCTCGAAGACATGGCGACAATAGCAGAATTCAAACTTAACGGGATTATTACACATAGTTGTTTTCTTCTCTCTGTACACAATATTGTATAGCTTTCATTTTCAAGGCGGCGTTCTCTTACTAGAGCGTCAACTTCCCTTGTATAAAAACGCCTGTTATATGCCAACTTCAGAAATTAATACAAGTAGTTATTACAAAACCATTTGTTTTTTGTTTTCTATTTTGTTTTGCGAAAACGTCCAATGATTTATTCTTGACATATGCGTTGAATATAATTTCTATTCACAAATATTTACATAAAAGAACATAAAGACATTTGCTTATAACTTAAGAAACCGGGGCAAAAACTAAAAAAAAACATGTCGAGCCCGACAGTTACTCCTTCCAGCAGGTACAGGGGCATAGACAACTTTGAAACAAAGTCACCAGTACACACGACCCCGTGACGTCTACACTCCCCATAGAGTAGAGGCAACTAAAGTTTTGACATCGGCCTCCCTGAACAGGAGCTACTATCCCCAGCAAGGCTCCCTCAGAGAGTTGACATCCATATTCGCCAACCGAATTTTATAATCGCAAGTGGTTCATAAAGTTTTCTCCCGAGTAGAGTTTATTTCTCTGAATACAGAATCTCAGTCCCCTACAGAGTTTGTTCCTTTAGTTACGGAAGCTCATCTCCCAGTGGAGTTTATTTTTCCAAATCGGCAAAATTTTCCAGCAAAGCATCTCCTCTCGCAACAGAGTTATTCCCCCGCAGAGTTATTCTCAAGCAGAGTCTCTCCCTGGCGGAATATCCATAAGCAAGGAGAAAATCCCCAGCATAGTCATCTCCGTTTACAATCCCCAACAGAATTAGAAGGTCCACTATCTTCTATAATAGTCAGGAATTCAATTTCCAATACTCTCCGGCAACAGTCAGGGGTTTATTTTCCCAGACTCAGACATGTTACAATAGCATTTCATGTTCATATATCACGACGTGCGCATACATATTTCATACATTATAGTCTCAGTTATTTTGAGAACGTCATCACACAATACATTTCATGCATCACATATAATTAACCCTCTACCTTTTCAGGAAAGATGGTTATCATCAACAATTCCAACAATTCAAGATTAAATCCATGAAGTTATACATGTCTCATCTGCAGACAACTAGTGGAAAATAGGTTCCCGAAACCAAACGGGTAAACTAATTTATGTGATCAAGTGAGGCAAGCCCTACTATCCAGGCTTTCATTTCGAAGTAACCTTACTATCCAGGTTCCTTCTCATGGCCCTACTATCTCGGCTTTCATTTCGAAGTAACCCTACTATCCAGGTTCCTTCTCATAGCCCTACTACCCAGGCTTTCATTTCGAAGTAACCATACTGTTGTACCCCAAAATTTTCCCTCCCATATTTTTCAAAGATTTGCCAAGACATGCTTCAAAATTCCCCAAGGGTTGCACAGTCAAAGATCTCCTATACAGTCAAGATTAGGGTTTTTGTTCTGATCAAGAAAATGAAGTTTCCAAAGGTCCAATCAAGTCTCACATGCCTACAAATATGGTCAAGTATCCTCATATCAAGTTTCAAGGCTTTCAGCACAAAATTGCACAGTCAAAACCCTAAATTGCACTACAGTCAACTATAGGGGCAAAATGGTCATTTGACAGTCAAAAGTTCAAATTTTTGGTCAACATATCATTTTGAAGCCACAAACATAATTTTATCAATGCTTGATCATGATTCTCAAAATTTGGCTCAGAAATCATCAAGATGCAAAAGTTTCCTTATTTGGACAGTTGAAAAAGTCAACTGAAATTGACCAGGGCATAACTTTCACATGGATTATCAGAAAAATCCCATCCAAATCTCATTTTTAAGAGAAAGACATTTCCTACAACTCATCTTCATACTTCAAGTCCAATAAATGCTCTCACAAAAAGTTATCAATTTCAACATTATAGGTCATTTTCAAAAGTCAACAAAAAGGGACTTTAAGTCAAAGGCCATAACTTGAGATTGGTAAATCAAAATGATATGGGACCAAAGACATTGGTTAGAGGACTCAAAGACCTTTCCAAAATGTCCAAGAACATGAGAAAAGCTTAAACATTGAGCAGGTTATGCCTTGTAGAAGTTGGGAAATTTTTGGATATTTTGAAAAGTCAACATTGATTCAAATGACCTAAAATTGCTAATGGGCCCATTTTTCCTCCATAATTCATCATCCATGGCATGTGCACGACCACTTGGCCCAAAGGGAAGTATTTTCTCATTTTTTATTTATTTATTTGAATTTTTATTTATAATAATTCACTTAAATCAATTAAATATGTGAAAAATATTTAACTTAACCTAACAAATCTTTTTATACATGTTTTAGCCTCAAGATTTCGTGTATATGCAGATAAGGGAAGATTTGGAGAGATTGGAGATGATTTGAACCAAAAACACATGAAAAAAAGATTGAAAAAATCTTAGAAAATCAAATTTCCAAAATCAATGAATGCAATGGATTTGATTGATTTTTCTTGACCTAATGGACTCAACACAAAAGCCTGAATACAACCCTAGTGCAAGAACACACGCAGCTGCTCAACAAAGCCATAACCAAACTTGAAATTTTCTCAAAAAAAGTCAATTCTGAAAACTCTCTTCTAGGGCGATTCAAGGCAGAATTTCTATTCCAATAGCTTCCTTGGAGATTACTGGACATATTCCAATCAAAAACAACCATCAAAACGCAAGGAATTGGTATACAGCATTCAAGATATTTCATGGAAAATTCATAATCGTACTTTGAAATCTATGCATTTTTATGGCATCTCAATTATTGATTCTTATTCCTCATTTGATTCTGAAGCTAACCCATGTATTCAATTGTGTTTTTGAGCTATACACGCGGTTATGCCATTGTTGATATTTAGGGTTCTTCAACCTTAGAATTAGGGCTTTTGAAATAAGGCAAAATTGGAGGCTGAGACCAAGGCCAGTGGATTCAACGTGTTTGGACGAATAGAAACCAACACTCGCGCTCAATTTATGAACACTATAGGCCTAATCGCTATTTTCCCAAAAACGGCCTAAGAGAACGTCATGAAAACCGTTGCCTGTTCTTTTATGTTTTCAGGAACATGAAGAAGACGAAGTCGTGGCAAAACGTGATAAGCTGGTTTGAATTTTCGCGCGTGGATCCACTAACCTTTTGTTTTATTCTTATAATGATTGTTAGTTGCTTATTAATCAAACGCGTTAGTTGGCACAGTTGGTAAGCGAGAACGTTGGCAATGTATATGACCTGGGTTCGAGCCCCAGGTCTACGTTATTTCCATATTATTTTGCAATACATGTTCATATGCAGTTTCAAAAGTGGAGCGCACCGTACATCTTCCTAAATCAAGCGTCCACGTGCCCAGCTTCAATAATCACAAGGCTCAGAATTGAGGAACACAATGCACATGAGTCAACGCCCCTGCACGTGAGTGAAAAAGTCCACAAAGCCAGGAATTGAATTGGGCTTAAACTGCTTGGGCTATACCTCCATATTGGGGTCTGAACCCTCAGGTTTGCATATTTTTGTTTCTTCTTTATTTTTTTTGTATTATTATTTTTAGTTATTTTTTTTATTGTTGTTTTATTAATTAACTAATTATTTTCATAAATATAAAATATACATAAAAATCAGAAAAAAGAATTAAAATAATAAATATTTCTATTTGTAGTATTTTCATAAATAAATTTGCATGTAAATAAAATTAGTTTTAAATTAGGTGTTAACTTTAATTCTTTTAATAATAAATCTAAAAAATGTAGAACTAGGGTTTAATTAATAACTTTTCATCTTTTTATTTTTCTTTCATAATGATTAAGTAATTAAATACTTATTTCTTTAATTAAATTTGCATGTAAAAATTAGGGTTAATTTAGGTTTAATTCTAATGTTTTCTTAATAAATTAAAATAAAATAGAATTAGGGTTAGTAGTTAATTTTAATTAATTCTTTCTTTTTTCTATTAAATCTTAAAATACATAAAAATACCAAAAAAAACAAAAAACAATTTCTTTTCTTTTTAATTAATTAATTCCATATAATTTTAATTTTGCAAAAAGGGTCCAACGCCCTCGTTCGTAATTTCTTATGCGCATATTATTTTATTTCTTGTAAATATTAATGTAATTCTCCCAAAGCCTTGTAAACTCTGACATTTTATTTCTCGCACTTTATTTACTTTCTGTCAAATCGGGTCCTGGATTTTAATTTGGCGATGTGGACCCGCGCCTTTGTAATAGTTTAGGAACTTTACCTTTCTCGCATTTTTTTAATTGTTAATAATGACATGCAAGAATGAATGACTAAAATAAAAACAAGCGTAGAACACCAATAACATGACAAGATAAATGCAAATGAAAATGACACATGAATCGCACACACCACCCCTAGGGTACGCCTCACTGTTGCCTTGCCTCGAAAGGTGATCGTCGAGTAGAGGATGTCTTAGTAAGTCCTCATGATCCAGAAACCTGGCATGAGGGTAGCTTCTAAGGTGTCTTCCCATTGCTCTGGTGATCACCATGTCCCGAACCTCGAATTGACCCGAACACCTCCAACGGTGGTGCTACCTACCTCTCAATGGTGGGATGGCACTACTTTAAAGGACATTTACACAGACGAATTCCTTAGGGTAGGTAGGTTCTCGTAGATACTTGCTCTAAATTTAAAAACAAATTCAAAAATACTTTTCACACCAACACATTTTCAAAAAGCTTTCGAAAGCAATTTTTCAAACACTCTTGAGGACCGATACAAGAGTCGAACTGAAATTTTCAAAGAAACTTTTTAAAACCCACAATTGAAAAGCAAACAAACCATTTTTGAAAACACAAATGAGCAAGTATCTAAGAGCCCATGGATAACCATGGATAGAAAGGGTGTTAACACCTTCCCTTTCTATAATCTACCTCCCGAACCGAGAGCAATCTCTATAAGGAATTTTTCTGTGCTTTTGTCCTTTCCATTTGGAGAAAATAAAAGACGGTGGCGACTCTTGCTTCCGCGATATTTCGCGAACCAGCGTTAAACAGTCAGTTCCAGATCCACCGATCACACATACTATCCAGGTTCCTTCTCATAGCCCTATTATCCAAGCTTTCATTTTGAAGTAACCCTACTATCCAAGTTCCTTCTCATAGCCCTACTATCCAGGTTTTCATTTCGAAGTAACCCTACTATCCAAGTTCCTTCTTATAGCCCTACTATCCAGGCTTTCGTTTCGAAGTAACCCTATTATCCAGGTTCCTTCTCATAGCCCTACTATCAAGGCTTTCATTTCGAAGTAACCCTACTATCCAGGTTCCTTCTTATAGCCCTATTATCCAGGCTTTCATTTAGATGTAACCCTACTATCCAGGCTTTCATTTAGCTGTAACCCTACTATCTAGGTTCCTTCTTATAGCCCTACTATCCAGGCTTTCATTTCGAAGTAACCCTACTATCCAGGTTCCTTCTCACAGCCCTACTATCCAAGATTTCATTTCAAAGTAACCCTACTATCCAGGTTCCTTCTCATAGCCCTACTATCCAGGCTTTCATTTCAAAGTAACCCTACTATCCAGGTTCCTTCTCATAGATCTACTATCCAGGCTTTCATTTCGAAGTAACCCTACTATCCAGGTTCCTTCTCATAGCCATACTATCCAAGCTTTCATTTCGAAGTAACCCTACTATCCAGGTTCCTTCTCACAGCCCTAATATCCAGGCTTTCATTTCGAAGTAACCCTACTATCCATGTTCCTTCTCGCAGCCCTATTATCCAGGCTTTCATTTCGAAGTAACTCTACTATCCAGGGTCCTTCTCACAACCCTACTATCCATGCTTTCATTTCGAAGTAACCCTACTATCCAGGTTCCTTCTCATAACCCTACTATCCAGTTTCCTTCTCATAGCCCTACTATCCAGGCTTTCATTTTGAAGTAACCATACTATCCATGTTCCTTCTCATAGCCCTACTATCAAGGCTTTCATTTCGAAGTAACCCTACTATCCAGGTTCCTTCTCAGAGCCCTACTATCCAGGGTTTCATTTCGAAGTAACCCTACTATCCAGGTTCCTTCTTATAGCCCTGCTATCCAAGCTTTCATTTCGAGGTAACCCTACTATCCAGGTTCCTTCTCGTAGCCCTAATATCCAGGCTTTCATTTCGAAGTAACCCTACTATCCAGGTTCCTTCTCATAGACCTACCATCCAGGCTTTCATTTCGATGTAACCCTACTATCCAGGTTCCTTCTCATAGCCCTACTATCCAAGATTTCATTTCGAAGTAACCCTATTGTCCAGGTTCCTTATCATAGCCCTACTATCCAGGCTTTCATTCCGAAGTAACCCTACTATCTAGGTTCCTTCTCATAGCCCTACTATCCAGGCTTTCATTTCGAAGTAACCCCACTATCCAGGTTCCTTCTCTCTTATCTCCGGACAACAGTTTATAGCACTGTAAAACCTGGACCCGACCAGATACGATCAATTTCATATTCCCTAATAGAGTAATGGACAACCGAAGCTCCTAAACTCTATTTCCTAGAACATGAGTCAACATTCCCCGGCGAAGTCCTCCTCAATGGCAGGTACAAGAATTCTTGCAAAGGAATCTCTTATGCGACTGATATCTTTTTTGGATGGCATCTTTAAGCCCATTTCCAACTATTCTCCGTCGCCTTCTAAATGGCATTTGTAAGCCCATTCCCGATATTACCAATCAGTATTACTTCATGCGAGTGCAAATTTCTGGGCACTCTAGTGTTCAATCATCTTCCACCTTCAGATCACGAAAGGCGGACCAGCCAATCTACATCCTCAGGTTTAAGAAGATTGAATAGGGGCAGCTGTTGTACCCCAAAATTTGCCCTCCCATTTTACTCAAAAACATACTCCTATAGGTCCTCAATTGCTCAAGTTGACTAAGGGTTGACCAGACAAATCCTCCTCCTAAGACAATGAGCCTCAAACTAGGGTTTCAATTTCAAGTAGGATGGTTGAGTTCCAAGGGTCCCAAATGGTCTCCATTACCCTAATATGTCCTCAAGATCATTCATGCCAAGTTTCATGCCTTGCACAAGAAGTTTGCTCAGTCAAATGCTCAGATACCTGAAAATCAACTGTACTAGGTCAAAAGTCAATTGTGGCCCATATACAGTCAAACTTCAAGATTTTTGGTCAACATCAACATTTTGGGGTGATATCCATCATTTTATCAAGGGTTGATCATGATTCCTCAAGGAATTCTCCTAATTCAGCAAAACTTAAAAGTTGCTAAATTAGGGTTTTTATAGAAGTCAACCAAACTTTGACCAGGCATAACTTTCTCATACTTTATCAGAAATTTCTCATCCAAGGCTCATTTTTAAGGGAATACAATTCCCTACAACTCATATTCATCCCTCAAGTTCAAAAAATGCACTCATGAAGAGATATAAATTCAGACATTATAGGTCATTTCAAAAGGACAACAAAAACACCTTTTGGGTCAAAGCTTCTTACATGAACATGGAAGACCCAATGGAGATGAAACTAAATAGGTTGCTTAGGGGACATCATAAGATTTCTAAAAAGTCTAAGAACACCCTCTTAGGGTTAAAATTGAGAGAGATGTGCATTATCAAAGTTGGCCATTTTTGGAAATTTGCACAAAGTCAACAATGCCCAAAATTGCATTTTCTTCCACATGGGCCCATCTTTTCAAGATTGAATCTCAGCCCTAGCATGGTCCATGACCTATGGGATCCTCCATGCCTTTTTTTTGGTTAATTGAATTTATTTTGATTTTTATTCATTTAAAAATTCAATAAATTCAAATTAAATCAAAATAAATCAAAGTAAGGGAATGAGATTTGTTTTGCATTAAATTATGGATCATGCAAGCTGTATAACATCAAACAAATCATGCAAGCTCTAAAAATAAGAGAAAATCTCCAATTTTGGAAAGATTTGAATCAAACTTCAAGGCTATTACATCTTTGGATTTTTGTTAATTTTATTGACCTAATTGGATTCAGTACATATATAGAAGCTTTGTGAACCCTAAAGAAAAGAATTCACGCGCAGCCTGCCTCCCTAGAGCAAGAACAAAGTTCAACTTTTTGTCAAAAAAGTGCAGATCGTATTCCTTTCTACAGGCTGTTTCAAGCCATTCCAAGGATCAAAACACATCCCTGGGCATCCTCTGAAGCGATTGCAAGCATTATCAAGGCTTGAAGAATCAAGAATCACGCGCTAGCACCTTCACGGTTTTCCCTTTTTACTAAAACTCGATTACAATGATTCTTGCATCATAAACATGTTTTGATCATATATCCATGCTTGCTATCATATTTGCAATGTTTTTGATTAGTTTAATTGAAGTTTAAGCGCATGAATAGCTTCTTGCCATGGCTAGGGTTCATAAGCTCGAATTTAGGGTTCCTTCTCTAGGGAAAATTGGCCTAAATTATGAGTATCATAGCACTCAGGGGGTTATTTCCCATTAATCCATGGCTTTGGATAGAGTTTATGTTGCTTCCATTGCATGTTTGACATTTGTAGGTTTGTAGCCACGCACAAGAACCGTCATTATAGCCTATAGTGATGAGTTCGTCCGTAGGTAAAAGCTCTTTCTAAGACAACAGTCCCTGGGGAAGAAGATGAGGGTGTGGCAGCATACCATTGGCTTGTTTAAAATTCACGCGTTTTTACTGGGCATAATACTTTGTTTCACTTATATTTTATTTGTTTGGTTATGTTAACGAATGAGTCCTCTAGCGCAGATGGTCAAGGAAGGTAAGTGTAAAGCAAATGTTCTGGGTTCGATCCTAGGCGTGTGCTTTTGTGTTTTTCTTGATATTTCCTTGCAGATCCAATGCGTCACACAACCCAGCGCTTACCATAAACCTCAACATCTCATCATTGGATCATCACATGGCCCAGATCTAACACATCACAAGTGCAACACACGGTGCACTCCCTGAAGGTGATCCCCACTGGATCCAGCGCAAATGGGCGAGCTATTATGGGCTTGGAAAAATTCAGTTTTTTACCCCCAGGATTACTCTTCACGTCAGGCCCATCTCAATTTTTGTTTCTTTTTTCCTTTTATTGTTTTATTGTTGATTTTATTTTTTTAAATTGTTTTAAAAACCATTTTTTTTAATTAAATCAAAAAATCACAAAACATGAGAATTAGATTTTTCATAAAATATTTTTTCATTAATTAATTAGATTAACTGGGATAATTTGAATTCTTTTTTTTTATAATTAAAATTAATTAGAAATTAGGTTAATTTGCAAAATTAATTATTTTTTATCAAAAAAATCCAAAAAAATATTTTTCTTTACTAAATTAAATTTCTTTGAATTTAATTTCAATTCCTCGTATTTAATTTCATCACGCGCATTTATTTATTTATTTTCCAATTAATGTAATTGCTCCGAGTTTGTAATAGTTTTAACTTAGGTTATTATTATTTGCATTTACTATTTTCCCCCGGTTTTTGATTATGTAATTCCCCTCCCCAAGGCCTTGTAATAGCTAGGTTTAAATTTCTCGCATTCTATTTTCCGTCATTATAAACTGTTAGATGATTGATAATAGGATTGTATGCAAAAGATAAATCTATAATTTAAAACAGTAGAAAACCCTAACTGTGCAAAGATAAATAACTGAAAAATAAACACTTGCACATGCTCACTCCTAGGGTTTGCCCCACTTCGGTAAATGGTCATGAAGTATAGGGATTTTTAGTGGTTGTCCTCCAGTTCCAAAAGATAAAAAATGACCCGTTTGGATGTTGATTCAGAAAGATCTTTAGGACTTTAGGGTAACTACTAAGCTTTCCTAATCATTTCTTATGTGACCGTAAAAACATCCCTTTTGATTGTCCCTTAAACTCCAATGATGGAGCTACCTACTCCTTAATAGTAGGATAGCATTGTCTAAAGGAAATAAGAAAACGAACATACTTTTTCGAGTAGGTAGAAACTTTTAGGTACTTGCTCAAAAGAACAAATTTTTACACATACACTTTCAAACAAACTTTTCAAACTACAGTTTTCAAAACACTTTTCCACACCCTTGAGGACTGATACAAAGGTTACCATAAAGTGAAATGCCACACTAAGGCAAATTTTCAAAACTTTTCAAGCACACAAACACAAGAAAGCAATTTCAAAAATGAGTAAGTACCTAAGAGCCCATGGAAAACCATGGATAGAAAGGGTGCTAACACCTTCCCTTTCTATAATCTACCCCCCGTACTCAGAAACATCTCGAAAAAGGTTTTTTCTGTTCTTTTTCCTTTTCCTTTATTGGATGAAATAAAAGTCGGTGGCGACTTTTGCTTACCGCGACATTTGCGAACAAAAAACGCAAATCAGTATTAACAGTCGGTTCTGCCACCGTATGACAAACAGTTTAGAAGATGTTATTGTAAGGTCAGGTTAGAATTATCAATGGATCTGATCATACACCCTCCCTAGCATGTTTACTCACATAGACTTAAATCTATTCAACACTTCTATTTACCTACCAAAACCCTCAATTACTTTTGTTTAACTGGAGCGAAACTTCAATTATATATCACCATGTAATCCTTGAGATCAATACTTTGGGATTTCCCATTATTACTACATTGGCAGATTAATACACTTGTTAATTTTCCGATCAAGTTTTTGGCGCTGTTGTGGGGGATTGCCGAAGATTATAGAGTTCATAGTTTTATTTTAGTTAAAATTTTATTGCTCTACAACTAAAATTTTGATTTCAGTTTTTTAATTTGAATTTTATTTAATTATAAAAAAAGTCAGATTATTTTTGCTTCATGAATTCTTCTATAATTTGCTACTAATAAAGTGTCTGAGTTTTGTAGTCATGTATTATTTGGATACATTACCACCTATATCTCTTGCATGTTGGTCGCTTGATTCGGGATTTACTTTGGAAGAGGCGACTAAAATTTTTAAAGCATATAAGAGGGAGGTAAGAATTCTTATGAATGAATGTAAAGGAAGCTAACTTTTATCCATATAGGTTTATTTGGCGAGAGTTAAAGATGGAAGAAGAATATGTGAAACCAAGAGAAAAATGAATAACATCAGATAAAAAAGATGCAGTAAGAATAGAAGAATTTGAGGTAAACAAGAAATATGGAGAAGGAGAAATAAGACAACTTGAAGATCTAGTTATGGATGAAACTATAAATTTAAAAATTAGTGAATATGTTGACATCCAACAAGAAAATCTTTAACAAAAGATTATCCCTAAAAACTATTTTCACAACAAGGCAGATGAAAGACAAGAAATTGAAAAAGTATTAGAGGTCATTTATGCCTTGTTCAATAAAATCAAACTGAAAATGATTTGGAAGCAACATTATCAATACTTTAAGTTT
Organism: Vicia faba; assembly: GCA_948472305.1. NCBI lineage: Eukaryota > Viridiplantae > Streptophyta > Magnoliopsida > Fabales > Fabaceae > Vicia > Vicia faba. The sequence goes on along the minus strand of OX451738.1, from coordinate 446,973,144 downwards.
ATGGGATTGCTACCAAACAAAGGAAAGAAAAAATATGACGTGTTATTTGTGTCATATAAGCCACCCTAACATGAGTGATGAGGCGTCAAGCTAATGACGGTAAACGAGTGTTGCTTGGGAGGCAACCCAAGGGAGGTATTCATGATTTTTTTTATAGTTTTTAATTTTATATTAATTTTCGAAATTTGTTTTCTTTTAGTTGGTTTATTTTGTTTGTTTACTTTCATATGATAATATGATAATTATAGCTTTAGTGGTTGTATGAAAAAGTATCTATATGAACTGCTTGTGTGTCCTCTAAGCATGCTAACTCGCCAAACAATTTTGTTATATACTTCTGAATAATCTGATGTGGATTTATTGAGTTCTACTAACGGTGGAGTAGGTTTACCATAACTGGTTGAGAATCCTCGTCCAACAAGAAGTATTGTGTAGGTTGTCAGTTCTATCCAACATGGTGAAAGCAGAAAAAGCTAAACACAATACTTATAATGAGAGAGCATTCAAGTATGTCTTTATCATTTAGAACATGCATATTTTCTTTTCTAATGACATTTGCATGATTTCCCACACCGAGGAACTTTTTTTTGTTATTACCCATGAGCCTTTCTAGACATCCCTTTTTATTATTATCCTTTGTTAACCCCGAGCCTTTATCCATTTGTTTGTTATAATTGAAGGATATAAAAACCCAAGAAAGGGGTTTGAATTGGAGTTTTCAAAAATTAAAATAGTATGACACATTTGGTTATCATGGTTCGTTTGAACTCAAACTACTCCAGTCCACCCACCAAGGTTATTTTGCCTCTCTCAAATGAGGTCTTAATCCACTAATCAAAAACATTGGTTACACAATCACAAAGACTATCGTCAATGTCTTCTTAAGACTAAACCACAACTTGGTTTCTCAAGGTATTACAAAATATGAATAAAAAATGTGTATAATGGTGTTTCTAGAAAAACTATATCACAACTACGATTTATACAAAAGGTTAAAGCATAATGAGTAGATAAGAGAGAGCTTGTGAAAGTATTTCTTTGTATGTGTTGTACCCCCAAAATTTTCCCTCTCATTTTATCAAGATTTCCCCTCACAAGACTCTTTGGACTCCAGACAGGATTAGGGTTTGCTCTGCTCAAGACATCTTCTTGCACTGTTGACCTAAAATTAGGGTTTGAGTTTGCACAGGGATTTTTGGACTTCCAATGCTCAATGTGACTTTCATATTTCATGTTAGACTTATAATATTTCTCATACCAAGTTTCAAGCCTTGAATCAAATTTTTGCCTAGTCAATTGGACAGTTGACCTAGAAATCAGTTGTATTGGGGGAAAAGTCAATTGTGGTCAATTTACAGTCAAACCTCATAATTTTTTATCCACATCAACATTATAGACTCATATGAACCATTTGATCAAGTTTGGACCACAACTCCTCAAGAAATTTGATCAGATCATCAAAAGGGCAAAATGGTCATTTTTAGGGTTTTGAGTGCAGAAGGGCAATTTCAGATTTTTAACCTAGCCAATGGCAAATTGGGTTCAAGCATGGATTCAAGGACTCAATGGCATCATCTTGACCTAATCATAAGGTTCAAAAGATCTTAAATGCAATGGATTGACAAATGAATTTTCCAGTCAACTGATCAAAAATAAACTGTACACTGAAAAGTCAAACTTTGACTTTTTGGTCAAAACCAAGTGCCAAGGGTAATTTTTCATCAAGATATGTCAAAACATGAAACTTGTTCACTAAGAAACCTAATTTTGAAAATTAGGGTTTAAAATGAAAAAATTCCATAACTTAGAAATTTTCTAAGTTATGAAAATTTCTTATTTTTTCCCAAAGTTTCCCAACTTTTTCACCATGATGCAATTGGATTCAAACAAAACTTCCAACATGAAAGTTGTAGTCCTCCACACAATATACAACTTTTATTCACAAAGTTTTCCAAAAAGAAGCTTTTATCTCAAGTTATGATTTTATAAACAAGGGTCCAAAAACTTTCTAACTTAGTGAAATTTTGCCCTAGTTTAGGCAGGATTTTGACCTATCTTCATGGCAATTTTTCACATAGTTCCAAATGGAATCTCAAAATGAATTTTAAATATGGATTGTATATCATGTTACAAGGTTTCCAAAATGTCCAAGAACTCTCCAAAATCATTTGTAGTTAGGGAGAATCGAAGGATTGAAAATGGAAAATCATCACTTTTGTCCATGGCATTTTTCATGTTGCTACAAGTTACAAATTCTGTCCAACCATGCTTGTACTTGGTTTACAGGTCCTTAAACCCTTCCACACTCATAAATTAAATTCAAACATATTGGTTAGAGGCATTGTTCTGATCTATGAAGCATTATACAAAAGATTAATCCATTTTTGGCAAAAAGTTAACAATGCCATTTACATAAAGCATGCTTTATGTCAAATTGTGTATCTTGAGCCATGTACCTGATTTCTTTATGCAAACAAAGTTCACTAATATCAGGCATTTGGTACCAACTATGGGCAGACCCTAAGCTAGATGGTACAAGCCTTTTCATTGTCAATTCCAACTTTTGCTTCAAAAACAAGAAACCTTTCAAAAGGTCAACGACTCTTGTATCTGTTAAAACCAAAGTTTGTAAACATTTGAAACAAGTTTTACACATTGCCTAAGGTTAGAAACACGAGCTAGCAAGTCCTCAAACCCTCCAAAACACCAAAACCCAAGTTCTTGCAAAAACAGGGCAAGTTCTGCAGTTTCACTTCCATCTTCACATTGCCTCGTGCGTTTTGTCCCAAACCAAGTCCAACACACTCCATACGACATACATAAGCTATCCTAACCATTCCCAAGTCACTGTAACTCCATTTACACACTTCACCATTTTCAAATTATGACCTTGCAGGTGGAGTTCTACAAGTATATTCAAGCTATTTCAAAGCAAGCCAAGCATTGGGAAAGGTCAAGGGAACATCAAGCAAGCTCAAAAGAACCTCAGGCCTCACTGAAAGTTGCTGCATTGACATACTCGAGCTTGACTGAAACAGGTAAATTTCAAACTTCTATCTCTCTATTTAGGAATCATTAGGCTTAGGTTTGTGAATAAAAAATGTAGTCCTCATTGCCCTTGAGTTGTACACATGCATAGAATTCATTTATGTTAAATGAGCTAGGAGTATTTGATGTTTGAACTTTCTGAAAAAACTAGGTCAAGATTTAGGGCCAAAGAAATTCTCTCTGGTCTTTGAGAGTTAGATTAAGTTTTTTACATGGTTAGAATCGTGTGATCAAGAGCTATAACTTTCATGTAGTAAGTTTTTGTTTTTGAGCACGTATGCAGGAGATAGAGGTTTGAACTATGGCGCGCGTATTTCTTGTTCTGGAGGACATGGATGAAGTGGAAATGGGTTGGGCCTGGCTTTGTCCTGCTTTTTGCACCCCCTGCTTGCTCTTTGCACCCCCTTGGCCCATTGATTTTATTTTTTATATTTTCCATTTCTATTTTCATTTCTGACTTTAATTATTTTTTTCTAAATATAAAAAATCACAAAAAATATTCCCTTAATTTTTCACATTTTAGTTTATTATTTTTATTATTTTTTGGACATAGAAATAGTTTATTAAATAATATATACTTTTATTTTCTTAAAATAAACTTATAAATAATACAAAAATATTATATATTTTAATTTTTATTATTTATACACTTAAATAACATTTTCTCACACATTTTTATTTTTTAACACTTTTGTATATTTTTTAATTATTTTCTTGTACATAAATAAATAATATAATATATATTTTCTTAAAACAAAAACTAGGGTTTCCACCCTTAATAAAAATAATCATTTTTATTTTTAGGACATTAAATAATTTATTTTACATACATAAAATAAATACACAAAAACATTTTGCATATTTATATTTAATTGCATATTTAATAATTATCCATTTATTCATTTATGCAATATTTCAATTTGGTTGTAATAATAATTTTAGGGTTTATTTTCTTACAAATATCCCCCTATTCAAATTTGTATCCCCCTCCCCATATCAATGTTGTAATAGCTTAGATTTATTTTACGCATTTATTGCTTTTATATGCATGATTAGTAAACTAGGGTTTGTATGACAACCAAAAATCAAACAAATAGCATGACTAATACAAGACAAAAATGCATGAAAAATGACAACACAATGCACACAAGCACCCCTACAGTTTCATCCACTTGTTGCCTTAAAAATGGCCATGGTATGCATGCTAGGTATCTTGGTAAAACAAAATCAAAACAAAAAGATCATAGTCCTTCGATGACGCTATCTTGGTTGCCTATACAAAAATGATCTAGTCCCTCAAACAAAAATTTGCTAAGATACTTGGCACAATTGCTATCATGGCCATACGATGACCCACGCCTGTCCCATTTAACATCCAAACACAAGGTTGTTTACCAAATGCAATGGTAAAACAACAATGTCAAAGGGTTAAAAATGTGTAGGAAAGACTTTTGAGTAAGTAGGTAGATGCTCCTAGTTACTTGATCAAACTTGCAAACATCCTTGCTATTTTCAAACTATCACACAATTTCAAAACATTTTCCCAAAATAAACTTTTAAACATTGAAACATTTTTCAAAAGACAAACACCTTTGTATACATTCAAACAAGAATCATTACAAAGGTTGCCTAGACAAAGGCCTCTTTTCAAAATACTTTCAAAACCACACACAAAGCACCATTTCAAAAAATTGAAAAGCAAAAGCAAGTGATCTAAATCAAGTAACTTAGAGCCCATGGAAAACCATGGATGAAAAGGGTGCTAGCACCTTCCCTTTTCATAATCTACCCCGGAACCCAAGAAAACATCTCAAAGGTCTTTCCTGTGATTTTTGACCTTTCCTTTGGATAAATAAAAAGTCGGTGGCGACTCTTGCTAAATCAAAACATTTACGAACACAAACGCAAAACCTCAAGTCAGTTCTCCCACCGCATCACAGAACTGGAGACTCTGCTGGGGATCTTAAATAAAAGTGGGGTTACCTTAGGGTTTTAGATCACCTTTACATGCTTATCTTGCTTGACTTGTATTCTTTACATTTGGTTCTATTGTTTGGGTTTGAATCTTCTACCCGGATTTGGGAAACATTCATAGGCAAATAGCAATACGTTGTGGAAACTGTGTGGGGTATACGGACATGGTTGAAGCAATAGCTATATTAGTGCGACATATTTGTGGGTACCGGTAGCCTTTGAGTTAATCAAAGAGAATACGGGGCCACTGAGTTATGTCATGAAGCACTAATGGACTTTTAGAACCTTTACTTGACCAACTTGGCCTTTTTAGGGGTAGTGAGATGATCGGCTTTGGTTCAGTCTGAAGTTGGTAGATACTCGATACTACACTCATTGAGGGTTATTTTTTTGGAATATTTCGGTCGCCAGTAAAGTGGCCAAACTGAAACAATGAACACAGAAAATAATCCAGTGATATTGAGCTCCTTAGAACCCGTTAGAACCCGGTTACTATTTATAGGACAGGTTGAGCCAACTAAACTTCAAGAGGGTACTTACCTATGAAACCCCATGCAAGCCTGAAACTAGGATCTTGTGTGACTTGTTTGTACATATACTTGTGCATAACATCATAACATCATGAAGCATCATATGCATCCACTAACCATTTCAAGGATTTGGATCTTCATCTTTGTTCCTGTTTTGTAGGTAATGGATTCACTTCGTAGGAAAACAATTCAAGTCAACCTTGTAAGAATTCCTCCTCAACTCAAGGAGCTAGATTCAAGGATTCCTGAGAATTCTCCATTCACCGAGAGGCATGGTCGTCTTCTCAACTTAGTCAACACCAACACTAAGAAAGACATGGTGAAAGTCCTCTTCCAGTTCTTTGACCCCCTACACCACTGCTTCACATTTCCTGATTACCAGCTTGTGCCTACTTTGGAGGAATTTTCTCAACTCCTGAGGATTCCTATTCTGCATCAACTACCCTAAAATGGTACGGAAAGAGATCCAAAGCCTGAAGATGTTGTTCAAGCCCTACACTTGCAACCATCTGATATCATAGGCCATTGGGAAACTAGAAGTGGTGTCAAGGGTTTCTTGGCAAAGTTTCTGTTTGAGAAGGCCCAAAGCTGCTGGAATTCATTAGACTTACAAGCTTTTGAGGATATTATAGCTCTTCTCATATATGGGTTGGTCTTGTTCCAAAACCATGACCAGCTTATAGATGTAAGTGCTGTCAAAATTTTCATAGCTCGCAACCCGATGCCTACATTGCTTGGGTATATCCTCCACTCATTTCAAACTCGAACAATGAGGAAAAGAAGTGTTCTCATGTATTGTGATCCTCTTCTATCAAGGTGGTTTGTTTCTCACCTTCCCCAATCAGTCTTAAAGAATGAGCAAGGATTGAGGTGGTCACAACAATTGATGACTCTTACACATTTTGATGTTCATTGGTGTTCTCGATCCAGAGAAAATGTTATCATCATTGATCATTATGGGGAATTCCCTAATGCACCTCTACTAGGCATTAGGGGAGGCATCACCTACAACCCTTGCTTGGCTCTGAGACAGTTTGGGTATGCCCGAAGGGATGGCCCACATGACATGCTGATTCTAGACTTGGTTTTTGACTTCGACAACGACGATCAAGGACTTCGACAAAGGTTTATCCGAGCTTGGAGGATGCCCAACAAAGTGGACAGTAAGCCCTTGGGACACAAGAATTCTATCCCCCTTGAGCCTTACCTCAAGTGGGTATGAACCCGCGCCCAAAGTCTTATGATGCCTTACCCCTACATTCTGCCTGTGATCAAAGAGCCTGTTATGGAAGGAGAGGTTCCATACACCCTCCTACATCCTGACATGCCAACATCACTTGAAGATTTGCAAAGGAGTTGGATACATCTCAAGGGAGAACGCGATACTTTTGAAGCCCAATTCTACGCCAGTGAGAAGAAGGTTTTGGAACTTACTCGTCAACTTCACGAAGAGCAGACTCTCAACACCTACATTGCACCAAAAAGGATGCGCAACGTCTTTTTACATTAGAATTTTGTATTATTTTGCCCATGGGGCATTTATGTACTAACAAATTCTATCTTATTAATATGATGTGTGTTCTTTTTTGTTTACGACAAATTTGAATTTCTGAATCCTTGAATGCATTACATGAATACATCTTATTCATCATATGCATAAGCAGGTCTTCACACCAGGTTTCCTTATATCTCTGTTGTTTATTTAAGCAAGATGGATATAGAGCAGACAGTTAAAGACTTACAAGCGCAGAATTCACAGTTCCAATACCTACTCATGACCTTGGCAAATGGTCAAGAGGAGCTCAAAACTCTACTGGAAAAGGAAAAGGGGAAAAAGAAAAAGAAGAGAGTTGGTGTGGCTACCCTGGGTAGAAGATTTGAAGGTCAAGCTAGAAGAGTCCTGGATTTCCCCTCAACATCTGATGAAGGGGTAGGAAAAGGTAAAGGAACTGCAGTGCAATCTGAGTCTGAGGAAGAAGAAGAAGAAGAGGACGAAGACTATTCTGAGCAGCAGTACCCTCCTGAAGATGACAAATACAAGAATCTGGAAGAACGTCTGGCAGCTATGGAGGTACAAAGGGTGCCTGGGATGGACTTTGAGGAACTAGGGTTGGTATCTGGCATTGTTATTCCCCCTAAGTTCAAGGTGCCTATATTTGCTAAATATGATGGTTTGTCTTGTCCAAAGATGCATCTGCGGTCTTACGTCAGAAAAATCCAACCGCATTCTTTTGAAAAGGATCTATGGGTTCATTTCTTCCAGGATAGTCTTTCAGGGACGCAATTAGATTGGTTCTACCAGCTAGAGAGATCTGATGTGCACAATTGGGAGGATTTGGCGGCAGCCTTTTACAGACAATATCAATATAATGCAGACTTAGAACCAACCCGTACTCAATTATAAAGTATGGGCATGGTATCAAATGAAGGTTTCAAAGAGTATGCCCAAAAATGGAGACTTGGAGGGACGAGTACAGCCACCTCTATCTGAGAGAGAGCTTGTTGATATGTTCTTGGGTACATTGTCAGGCCCCTTTTTCAATCACCTGATTGGAAGTTCGTCTGCAGGGTTCACCGAGTTGATTCTGACTTGTGAGAGAGTTGAATCTGGAATCAAGAGCGGGAAAATTTAAAAGGATGCATCTCCTTCCGCTGCCATCAAGAAGACTTTTCTAGCAAAGAAAGAAGTCTCAGCTGTCTACTCCCAAAGAAGTCAAGGAAGAGTTGAGCGTCGGCCAGCGGTGGGGGTCGTAATGATTCAGAAGTCTGCAGTTGATCAACCTCAAAACAATCAACCCAGAACCAACCAAGCAAGGGTGGAAAGGCCTGCACGGCAATTCACCCGGATCAACATGACACCGGCTCAGGTTCTCCCTTATCTTTTGAAGTTAAACTTTGCAAGTTTGAAAGAGGCGCCGAAGAATCTGAATACATCTTCTCCTTACTACCATTCAAATGCAAAGTGTGCGTACCATTCAGACAGCCTGGGGCACGACACTAATAATTGTTGGGCCCTCAAAAATAACATTCAGGATTTAATAAATGCTAAAGAAGTTAAATTCGACGCCTCTGAAAAGCCTAATGTGATCTCTGCTCCAATTCCAAAACATGGTCACAATGCCCATGTTGTTGAAGAGGATCTTTTTGTTGCTACTGTTGATGATTTGATGACTCTGTTACCGATAATCAAGCTGAATTTGCTGAAGGCTGGGATTTTCCCAGGTTGTGAAGAAGATTGCTACCTTTGTTCATCCTTACCTACCGACTGTTCATTGTTGAAGTTAGGCATCCAACGCCTAATGAATAACCAAGAGATACTTTTTCAAAAGACTCCTGTTACACCGATGCCTGTCAATGATGTTTCGATAATTACCATATCCGCCAATCTTTCCAAGGTCTCCAAAAGACCTGTTAAGATTACATCCGATCCGAAGATTGTACCTTTGAAGATAACCATGTCGGGGCCTATCCCGTACAAGTCCAACAAATCAATACCGTGGAACTATGGGGGAGAGATCTTTTACCACGGTATTAAACAAATTGAATTAACTAAAGAAAGTTCTGATGAAGAGGCTTCTGACATTGGAAACATTGCTGGAACAAGTAAAATCACCCGCAGTGGAAGAATTTTCTCTCCGGAGATTGCGCCTCCAAAGGCAATCTTCGGACCCTCAGCTGCTCCTAAGGTTACTCTTGTACTGGTTAACATATCTGCGAGAACTCCAGTTATTGAAGAAGATGTAACTCCTGAAGTTGTCCCCTCTGTTGCTGCTGATGATAGAGGGAAAGGGATTCAAGAAGAGCCTGTCAGGACGAGGACTCAGCCGTTGATCATCCCTGAAACCTCTCAAAAAGAAATGGAAGAGATTTTGAAAATAATCAAGAAAAGTGATTATAATGTTGTGGAGCAACTGGGGCAAACCCCCTCAAAAATCTCTATGCTGGCCTTGCTGCTTTGTTCAGAAGCTCATGCCAAAGCTTTGATCAAATTCTTGAAGACGACCCATGTGCCCCAGGAAACCTCCGCGGATCAGTTCCAGGAATGTGTAGCTAGCCTAACAGCAGACAACGGTTTAGGATTCTCCGATGCTGATCTAACAATCAAAGGGAGAAAACATAATGACGCTTTGCATGTCTCGGTGGAATGAAGAGGGACTACTCTGGCACACATTCTGGTAGACATTGGTTCATCGTTGAACGTCTTACCAAAGAAAGCATTGGATAGGCTGGATTGTGAAGGTCTACCTTGAAGCCCAGCAACATCATTGTCAGAGCCTTTGATGGTTCTAAAAGGATGGTCCACGGAGAGGTGGACATCACGATTAAAGTGGGAACTGAAACCTTCAACTCAACATTCTATGTCATGGACATTCGTCCCTCCTATTCTTGCTTGTTAGGAAGACCCTGGATTCATCATGCTGGAACCGTCACTTCAACTCTGCATCAGAAGCTCAAGTACCCTGTCCAGGGGAAAATTGTGACAGTTCACGGTGAAGAGGAATACATGATAAGCCATCTTAATTCTTTCCGCTATGTAGAATTGGATGGTGAATTCATCGAGACCCCCTTTCAATACTTCGAACAAGTTTCTGAAGAGATTGAAGCAACCAAGATAGTGCCTTCTGTACCCATGATTACTCGACCTCCGCCTCGGATGTCGTCACTCAAAGATGTAAAGGCTGTGATTGAAGAAGGAGGAAGCATAATCTGGGGGCAACTTCCCGATTTTCCTTTCAAATCTGAAAAATTCGACTTGGGTTTCACTACTTCTGCTCAAAAGGCTGTGCGCCGCTCCCGGGCTGGAGGGTCACCAGTTAAGATCACCCATCATGGAGTCAATGCTTTGGAGGATGATGAAGAGGAGAGAAATCTGGAAGACTGGATTTTCCCTACCATTGACGGAGGACTATGGAATTGGGAGGCAAAGGACTTTATTCCCATTACTTTCATCAATCAGTAATTTATCTTTCAAACATTTCTGTTAGTTTGTAATAATTCCTAAACAATTCGTACACTTTTAGCCTTGTGCCTTACCCGAGGCATATAGGTCCATTTGTAAGGGTTTGATTTTTCATCTTCATATGCCATTTTAATGAATCATGGACGTTTTCACATATAAACTTTTGTGTTCATTATTTTTCTTTTTGCAATTTATTTGTTTAAAGGTGGCTATCCCATACAGACACCCACACTTACAAATGCAGGTACCCATCCATTCCAGATTCCATGAGTAACAATTCTGCTATGGCCTTCAGTGACTCTGAAGATCTGGTCTACCATGCCGAATACGAAGGTGATGAAGACTGTGAAGTGCCTGGAGAATTGGATATACTGCTACAACAGGAAGAAAGGGCTATTCTACCTCACGAGGAGTTGTTAGAGACAATCAACTTGGGTACAGAGGAAGACAGAAAAGAAGTTAGAGTGGGTCCCAACCTAGAGCCAAGTGTCAAGGAGCGCTTAGTCCAGTTGTTCAATGAATATGTTGAGATCTTCGCCTGGTCTTATGAAGACATGCCGAGACTTGATACATATATTGTGGTTCATCGTCTCCCTACAAGAGAAGACTGTCCACCAATTAAACAGAAAGTCCGCCGAATGAGGCCCGACATGTCTGAAAAGATCAAAGCTGAAGTTATAAAGCAGTTCAATGCTGGCTTTCTTGCTGTTACATCCTATCCATAATGGGTTGCTAACTTTTTGCCTGTGCCTAAGAAGGACGGAAAAGTCAGAATGTGCGTGGATTACAGAGACTTAAACAGGGCTAGCCCTAAAGATGACTTTCCACTTCCGCACATTGACATCTTGGTTGACAATACAGCTCAACACAAGGTATTTTCTTTCATGGATGGATTTTCAGGGTATAACCAGATCAAAATGACACCTGAAGACATGGAGAAAACTACTTTTGTTACACAGTGGGGTACGTTCTGCTACAAAGTGATGCCATTTGGACTGAAGAATTTCGGGGCAACCTATCAACGCGCCATGGTAGCTTTGTTTCATGATATGATACATCATGAGATAGAGGTTTACGTAGACGACATGATAGCCCGTTCACAAACAGAAGAAGAACACCTCGACCACTTGCAGAAGATGTTTGTCAGGTTGAAAGAGTACAAGATCAGACTGAACCCTAACAAGTTCACTTTCGGAGTCAGGTCCGGTAAACTCTTGGGTTTCATAGTTAGCAACAAAGGCATCGAGGTTGATCCTTCCAAAGTCAAAGCTATACAAGAAATGCTTTCCCCTCGCACTGAGAAGGAGGTCAGAGGTTTCATGGGACGCCTAAACTACATTGCAAGGTTCATTTCTCACCTAAAATCTACCTGTGAACCAATATTCAAGCTGTTGAAGAAAGATCAGGCGGTTAAATGGAATGATAACTACCAAGTTGCTTTTGATAAAATCAAGGAGTATTTTCCTCCCGTCGAAGGAAGGCCGCTAATCATGTATCTGACTATCTTGGAGAATTCAATGGGGTGCGTACTGGGCCAACAAGACGAGTCTGGCCGAAAAAAGCATGCCATTTATTACCTTAACAAAAAGTTTACCGACTGTGAGACCCGATACTCACTGCTCGAGAAAACTTGTTGCGCTTTGGTATGGGCTGCTCGCCGGCTAAGGCAGTATATGTTGACTCATACCACTTTGCTGATCTCTAAGATGGATCCGATCAAGTACATCTTTAAGAAGCCTGCTTTATCTGGAAGAATCGCTAGGTGGCATATGATCCTCACCGAGTATGATATACAGTACACGACTCAAAAAGCTATAAAGGGGAGTGTGCTACCCGACCATCTGGCCCATCAAGCTGTCGAAGATTATCAATCCCTGAAGTTTGACTTCCCCGACGAGGATATCATGACTTTGGATAACATTAAAGATTTCAGACCATATGACAGACCTGAACAAGGATCCCGATGGACCCTGTACTTTGATGGTGCCTCCAACGCACTTGGCAACGGTACCGGTGCAGTACTTATCTCTCCAGAAGGTTTCCATACACCTTTCACTACTAGACTCTGCTTCAGCTGTACCAACAACATGGCCGAGTATGAAGCTTGTATCTTTGGTCTCAAGGCTGCTATTAACTTGGGAATCAAATCTTTGATTGTATTTGGGGACTCCGCTTTGGTCATTAGTCAGATCAAAGGAGAGTGGGATACTAAACATCCAAACCTCATCCCTTAAAAAGAACATGTCTTGACTTTGTTACCACATTTCGAGCGGATCACCTTCGAGCACTTCCTGCGAGAAGAGAATCAGCTAGCAGATGCGCTAGCTACAATGTCATCCATGTTTAAACTTAACTAGGATAATGAGGCTCCCAAAATCACCATTGAACGGATGGATGAACCTGCACATTGTCACGAGATTAATACCGAAGAAGTAATGGACCGACCCTGGTTTCATGACATCAAAAGGTATCTCGAAGTACAAGAATACCCTGAAGGAGCTTCAGTCAACAACAAAAAGTTCTTAAGGAGATTCTCTACCAAGTTCTTCCTGAGTAATGGTATCATATACAAGCGCAATCATGATTGCATTCTACTCCGTTGTGTGGAGAAGGTTGAAGTTGAGCAGATCATGGCTGAACTGCACAATGGTACTTTTGGCACCCATTCTAGCGGGCATACGATGGCTAAGAAGATTCTACGGGCAGGCTATTACTGGTCTACCATGGAAGCTGACTGCCATCAACATTCCCGTACTTGTCATAAATGTCAAATCTATGCCGACAAGGTACATATACCTCCAGTTCCTCGCAATGTCTTAACAGCTCCTTGGCCATTCTATATGTGGGGAATCGACATGATTGGAGAGATCAAGCCTACAACATCCAATGGACACCGCTTTATCCTGGTGGCCATTGACTACTTCACCAAGTGGGTCGAAGAAGCTTCCTTTGCCTCTGATACAAAGAATGTGGTTGCCCGCTTCATCAAGCAGAACCTCATTTACCGGTATGGTATCCCCGACAGGATTATCACTGACAACGGTACAAACCTGAACAACACCATGATCACGGCTTTGTGCAAGCAGTTCCAGATCCAACATCACAATTCATCTCCCTATTGGCCAAAGATGAACGGTGTTGTCGAAGCTGCGAACAAAAATATCAAAAAGGTCATACAAAAGATGACAGTCACCTACAAGGACTGGCATGAGATGTTATCGTTTGCTCTGCATGGGTACCGTACCACGACACGTACATCAACTGGGGCAACACCCTATTCTTTGGTATACGGCATGGAAGTTGTTTTACCTATCGAGGTTAAGATTCCCTCCTTGAGAATCATGAAAGATGCTGGTTTGAGTGAAGACGATTGGATTCAGACCCGACTTGATCAACTTAACTTGATTGATGAAAAGCGACTTATTGTTGTTTGCCATGGTCAGGCGTATCAAAAATGGATGATCAAGGATTTCAACAAGAAAGTCAGGTGCCAGGTATATCAAGTCGGGGATCTTGTAATCAAGCGCATCATCTTGCCGCAAAGTGATCCCAGGGGAAAATGGACTCCTACCTACGAAGGACCATTTGTGATCAAAAACATCTTTTCTGGTGGGGCAATGATCTTAACCACCATGGACGGTGATGACCTGCCGCACCCTGTGAACGCAGACATAGTCAAAAGATACTACACATAAACGACCCGACAAGTTGAAAACCCGAAAGGGCGACTTGGGCAAAAATGGTCATCCCGGTGAATCGAAAACCCGAAAGGGCGGCTCATGCAAAAATTAGGGATAAACAAAAAAATCTGTACACCCGACAAGTTGAAAACCCGAAAGGGAGACTTGGGCAAAAAAGGGTTTTCTGGTGGGCTGAAAACCCGAAAGGGAGGTCCAGGAAAAAGTTAGGGAATTAAAGCGTATGATTATGTCTCGTCGGATCACTTTAAGGACAATCTCTTCACAGACAAGCTCCGGGCTTCTGATCAACTCAATCAACTTCGGACGAAGCAACGAATGGACAAGATATTCAGAATTACGAAGGCTATAGCAGAATGGGAACCCCATGGAATTTTTACACATAGCCATCTTTCTTTGTATAAATTTTTCTCATTTTTTTATGACAACATTCTCTTACTAGGATGTCTGTCTCCTTTGTACAAAATACTTACACAAAGTTAATACAAAGATACTTCAAAGTGCAGAAAACTATTTGCCTTTTCTTCTTTTTACACTTGTGTTTTATTTGAAAACGTCCAATGGTTTATTAAATGAGCATATGCATTTGAATATAATCGTTGTTTACAAATAAACGAAATGTGAAAGAATAATTACTGACAGGTTGAAAGTATAGGAAAACATCTTTAGGCTATTCCAAGAAGAATCCCCTGCAGTACATCATCTAGATCCCCAACGGAGCTACAACTTTGAAATACATATCCCCAGCGGAATCAAATTTCAAAATCCTCTCCAGAGTCGACACTTCAAACTCCTGATCCCCGGCGGAGTTATATTTTCAAATCTTTAATTCCCATCAGAGTTAAGTCTTCAAACTCCTAATTCCCCGCGGAGTAAAAACTTTGGGTCATAAATCTCCAGCAAAGATGAAACCTTCTTCCCCAGTGAAGTCAAATTTCCAACTACCAATCTACAGCGGAAACCATTCAGTTTTCCCAAATTCCCCAACAAGTTATCTTAAAGTCTGAGAATCAACCAGATAACAGTTAACTTTTGTCCCCAACCTAGGATAATCCCCCAGTAGAATGGCATACAACCCAAACTCCTGAACTTCTTCCAAACAGGAATAAGCTTTTCCCCCAGAGAGCCTTGAACTTAATTTCCAGAAGGATAGCTACTCCCCTACAGTATAGCTATTCCCCACAAAGTTGTTACTCCCCAACAGAATGAATATTCTCATTCTTAACTCCCCAATTTGAAGTCCCCAAGGATTCAAATTCCCCTAGCAGATTGAAGATTCTCATTCTTGGTTCCCCAGTGAAGTTTCCAGAGTTTTCATTACTCCCAGCATGAATTTGTCAGAATTTTTAATCCCCTGCAGATCGAAGATTCTCATTCTCACCCCTCCAAGTGAAGCCCCCACGGTTTCAATTTCCCCAGGAGATCGAAGTTTCTCATTCTTAATTCTCCGCAGAAGCCATCAGAATCTTCCTTATTCTCCAGCAGATCAAGATTTTCCTTTATTTGATCCCCAGTAGAGATCATCAGAATTTTCCTTATTCCTCAGCCGAGTAAGGATTCCATTTGTGTAATCTCCAACCATAGACATCAAGATCTCTGGATTCCCCGAGCCGGTTTCTCAAGCAGACTTGAAGGGTCCCTATATCCCCAGGAAATTCGTGAAGGATTCTCACATCCCCACAGAAGTTGTCAAGTTTTTTGATAATCCCCGTAAGTTGCCAAGGATTTTCTATCCCTAACAGTCGGTCCAAGGATTTCTCATCCTCAGCAATCAAGGATTTTTAATCTCCAGCAGCGGTCAAGGATTTATTTTCCCCGGCAGCAGTCAAGATTTCTTCATCTCTAGCTATCAAGGATTTATTTTCCTCAGCAAGACAGCTAATCAGCTTACATGCGCATATATTACATTCATATATCATAAACATTGATAAAACACATCTTATTGCATCATACATTTCATGCAACATAACTTTGTGTTTCAGCTAACATTTTACCCTTTTCAGGATAAGATTAAAAGATATCTTTAACAAATATTCAAAGATTTCATATACAGTACAAATACACTCCAGACACGGAAGTCATTCTGTTACTCATTCAGATCTCTTATTCAGATACAGTATGGATACACCCCAAACATGGAAGTCATTCTGTTACTCATCCAGATCTCTTATTCAGATACAATCCAGATACACTCCAGACACGGATGCCATTCTGTCACTCATTCAGAATTTTAAGTCAAGATACAGTCCAGATACGCTCCAGACACGGATGCCATTCTATCACTCATTCAGACTTCAACAATCAGAAACAGATTAGATACGCTCCAGACACGGAAGCCATTCTATTTCTCACTCATATTCAACTATCAATTTCAAAGTTCAGATACACTCCAAACACGAATGTCATTCTGTCACTTATTCAGACCTCAGTTACAGTTCAGATACACTCCAGACACGGAAGTCATTCTGCTACTCATACAGATCTCAACTCCAGATACAGTCCAGATACGCTCCAGACACGGTTGCCATTCTGTCGCTCATTCAAACATATCCCCAGCCCAGATTTGCTCCAGACACGGATGTCATTCTGTCGCTTATTCAGATTTCAGATTCATATACAATATAGATATACTCCAGACACGGTAGTCATTCTGTTATTCATTCAAGAATCAAATACAGTTACAACTCAGATACGCTCCAAACACGGACGCCATTCCCTTGCTCATACAGATCCAATCTCTAGATACAACTCAGATACGTTCCAGATACGGATACCGTTCTGATGATTCATTCTCCTGATTTTCAACAAACATTCTTGGATGGAATCTTTAATCCCATCTCCGACAAGATTCTGTCACCTCTCCAAATGGAATCTTTAAGCCCATTCCCTCAACCACATTTTGCGAGTGCAAATTTACGGGCACTCTAGTGTCCAATCATATTTTACCTTTGAGTCACTAACGGCAAAATTCGCCAATCTAACTCTTCTGGTTCAAGAATATTGAACAGGGGAAGCTGTTGTACCCCAAAATATTCCCTCTCATTTTATCAAGATTTCTCCTTACAAGACTCTTTGGACTCCAGACAGGATTAGGGTTTGCTCTGCTCAAGACATCTCCTTGCATTGTTGACCTAAAATTAGGGTTTGAGTTTGCACAGGGATTTTTGGACTTCCAATGCTCAATGTGACTTTCATATTTCATGTTGTACTTATAAGATTTCTCATACCAAGTTTCAAGCCTTGAATCAAATTTTTGCCCAGTCAATTGGACAATTGACCTAGAAATCAACTGTATTGGTGAAAAAGTCAATTGTGGTCAATTTACAGTCAAACCTCATAATTTTTGATCCACATCAACATTATAGACTCATATGAACCATTTTATCAAGTTTGGACCACAACTCCTCAAGAAATTTGATCAGATCATCAAAAGGGCAAAATGGTCATTTTAGGGTTTTGACTGCAGAAGGGCAATTTCTGATTTTTAACCTAGCCAATGGCAAATTGGGTCTAATAATGGATTCAAGGACTCAATGGCATAATCTTGACCTAATCATAAGGTTCAAAATATCTCAAATGCATTGGATTGACAAATGAATTTTCCAGTCAACTGATCAAAAATCAACTGTACACTGAAAAGTCAACCTTTGACTTTTTGGTCAAAACCAAGTGCCAAGGGTCATTTTTCTTCAAGATATGTCAAACCATGAAACTTGTTCACCAAGAAACCTAATTTTGAAAATTAGGGTTTAAAATGAAAAAATTTCATAACTTAGAAATTTTCGAAGTTATGAAAATTTTTATTTTTTCCCAACTTTTTCACCATGATGCAATTGGATTCAAACAAAACTTTCAAAATTAAAGTTTTAGTCCTCGACAAAATCTACAACTTTTATTCACAAAGTTTTCCCAAAAGAAGCTTAGATCTCAAGTTATGAATTTATGAACAAGGGTCCAAAAACTTTCTAACTTAGTGAAATTTTGCCCTAGTTTAGGCAGGATTTTGACCTATCTTCAGGGTAATTTTTCACATAGTTCCAAATGGAATCTCAAAATGCATTTAAAAGATGGATTGTAGAGAATTTTACAAGATTTCCAAAATGTCCAAGAACTCTCCAAAATCATTTGTGGTTAGGGAGAATCGAAGGATTGAAAATGGAAAATCATCACTTTTGTCCATGGCATTTTTCATGTTGCTACAAGTTGCAAATTATGTCCAACCATGCTTGTACTTGGTTTACAGGTCCTTAAACCCTTCCACACTCATAAATTAAATTCAAACACATTGGTTAGAGGCATTGTTCTGATCTATGAAGCATTATACAAAAGATTAATCCATTTTTGGAAAAAAGTTAACAATGCCATTTACATAAAGCATGCTTTATGTCAAATTGTGTATCTTGAGCCATGGACCTTATTTCTTTATGCAAACAAAGTTCACTAATATCAGGCATTTGGTACCAACTATGGGCAGGCCATAAGCTAGATGGTACAAGCCTTTGCATTGTCAATTCCAACTTTTGCTTCAAAAACAAGAAACCTTGCAAAAGGTCAACGATTCTTGTATCTGTTAAAACCAAAGTTTTTAAACATTTGAAACAAGTTTTACACATTGCCTAAGGTCAGAAACACGAGCTAGCAAGTCCTCAAACCCTCCAAAACACCAAAACCCAAGTTCTTGCAAAACCAGGGCAAGTTCTGCAGTTTCACTTCCATCTTCACATTGCCTCGTGCGTTTTGTCCCAAACCAGTTCCAACACACTCCATACAACATACCTAAGATATCCCAACCATTCCCAAGTCACTGTAACTCCATTTACACACTTCACCATTTTCAAATTCTAACCTTGAAGGTTGAGTTCTACAAGCATATTCAAGCTATTTCAAAGCAAGCCAAGCATTGGGAAAGGTCAAGGGAACATCAAGCAAGCTCAAAAGAACCTCAGGCCTCATTGAAAGTTGCTGCATTGACATACTCGAGCTTGACTGAAACAGGTAAATTTCAAACTTCTATCTCTCTATTTAGGAATAATTAGGCTTAGGTTTGTGAATAAAAAATGTAGTCCTTATTGCCCTTGAGTTGTACACATGCATAGAATTCATTTATGTTAACTGAGCAAGGAGTATTTGATGTTTGAGCTTTCTGAAAAAACTAGGTCAAGATTTAGGGCCAATGAAATTCTCTCTTGTCTTTGAGAGTTGATTAAGTTTTTTACATGGTTAGAATCGTGTGATCAAGAGCTATAACTTTCATGTTGTAAGTTTTTGTTTTTGAGCACGTATGCAGGAGATAGAGATTTGAACTATGGCGCGCGTATTTCTTGTTCTAGAGGACAGGGATGAAGTTGAAATGGGCTGGGTCTGGCTTTGTCCTGCTTTTTGCACCCTCCCTGCTTGCTCTTCGCACCCCCTTGACCCATTGATTTTATTTTTTATATTTTCCATTTATATTTTCATTTCTGACTTTTATTATTTTTTTATAAATATAAAAAATCACAAAAAATATTCCCTTAATTTTTCACATTTTATTTTATTATTTTTATTATTTTTTGGACATAGAAATAGTTTATTAAATAATATATACTTTTATTTTCTTAAAATAAACTTATAAATAATACAAAAATATTATATATTTTTATTTTTATTATTTATACACTTAAATAACATTTCCTCACACATTTTTATTTTTTAACAGTTTTGTATATATTTTATTTATTTTCTTGTACATAAATAAATAATATAATATATATATTTTCTTAAAATAAAAACTAGGGTTTCCACCCTTAATAAAAATAATCATTTTTATTTTTAGGACATTAAATAATTTACTTTACATACATAAAATAAATACACAAAATTTTTTTGCATATTTATATTTAATTGCATATTTAATAATTATCCATTTATTCATTTATGCAATATTTCAATTAGGTTGTAATAATAATTTTAGGGTTTATTTTCTTACAAATATCCCCCTATTCAAATTTGTATCCCCCTCCCCATATCAATGTTGTAATAGCTTAGATTTATTTTACGCATTTATTGCTTTTATATGCATGATTAGTAAACTAGGGTTTGTATGACAACCAAAAATCAAACAAATAACATGACTAATACAAGACAAAAATGCATGAAAAATGACAACACAATGCACACAAGCACCCCTAGGGTTTCATCCACTTGTTGCCTTAAAATGGCCATGGTATGCATGCTAGGTATCTTGGCAAAACAAAATCCAAACAAAAAGATCATAGTCCCTCGATGACACTATATTGGTTGCCTATACAAAAATGATCTAGTCCCTCAAACAAAAACTTGCTAAGATACTTTGCACAATTGCTATCATGGCTATACAATGACCCACGCCTGTCCCGTTTAACATCCAAACACAAGGTTGTTTACCAAATGCAATGGTAAAACAACAATGTCAAAGGGTTAAAAATGTGTAGGAAAGACTTTTGAGTAAGTAGGTAGATGCTCCTAGTTACTTGATCAAACTTGCAAACATCCTTGCTATTTTCAAACTATTACACAATTTCAAAACATTTTCCCAAAACAAACTTTCAAACATTGAAACATTTTTCAAAAGACAAACACCTTTGTATACATTCAAACAAGAATCATTAGAAAGGTTGCCTAGACAAAGGCCTCTTTTCAAAATACTTTCAAAACCACACACAAAGCACCATTTCAAATAATTGAAAAGAAAAAGCAAGTGATCTAAATAAAGTAACTAAGAGCCCATGGAAAACCATGGATGAAAAGGGTGCTAGCACCCTCCCTTTTCATAATCTACCCCCCGAACCCAAGAAAACATCTCAAAGGTCTTTCTTGTGCTTTTTGACCTTTCCTTTGGATAAATAAAAAGTAGGTGGCGACTCTTGCTAAACCGAAACATTTGCGAACACAAACGCAAAACCTCAAGTCAGTTCTCCCACCGCATCACAGTATGCGCAAGTGTGTTTTGATCACTCTTCAAGACTCCTTTATATAGGCGAAGCATATGAGACATGAGAAGATGATTTTGGAAGGTTGATAAAATGTTGTTAATGCACTTTCTAAAAATATAGATCTTGTCTGGTACCAGCTGTTACTCTTTGATTTGCAATGATTGAATTGTAACACATGAGAACTTTCTTCTTTAAAAACTCATCAGAATAAGAATATTAACGTTGAGACTTTAGATCATCATAGTTTTGCTTCATCAAAGTTATAGCTTTTAACTTTGGTGCTTCAAAAGTTTTAGTATTAGAACTTCTTTGAGTGTGATATTTAAAAAGTTGTACGTAAATTCATATCAGATCTTCTTAGCTCAGTTTTATTCACAAATTTATATTCTTCTTTATCAGTACTTCTCTGCATATTTATTTAAATTATTAGAGAGCATATTTTTTCTTTATGTATATATCATGTATTTGATATCATCAAAACTATTATAAAGATGTATAACCAAACTATGTTCTAACAATCCCCCCTTTTTGATGATGAAAAAAACTTGTATATTTTGGTAAATCACGTAAGAACATAAAGAATTTAGGGTCTCCCTCAGAGTTGAATACAAAAAAATAGATACTTCCCTGCAGATGTTTGATCAGAGCTTATGATGAAAGTTATGATAAGTCCATTCAAGAGAATTTTCTTGTTTGCTTTCAAAAAGTGAAACAGAGGTTATGATATTCAAAATGTTTGAGACTAAGTTTTGGTACTGTTATATTCAAAATATCTTATATTCTCCCCCCTTTTTATCTAAATCACAAAGCAATAAAAACACGTAAAGAGAAAAAAATAGATTATGCATTCAAAAAAAGATTAATACAAATAGAAGTAGATGGACATAAGTTTTTAAACAAGAAACAAACAAAAAATCAGAACTAAGGTTTTGGAGGAGGTGGAAGTCGTGTGAACAAGGCTTCCAATAGACTTTTGATCTGATTGTTTGATTCTTCTTGCTTCCCTAGCATGCCCTTAATTAATTTGTTTGTTTCATCCTATTTGTCTAGTCTTTCCTTAACAGATGCATTCTATTTCTTCAACTCATCCAGAGATTTCAACACAAGAGAAGAGGAAGTTGTTTCAACAGAAGAACCCACATTCTCGAAAGTTGTTGCAGTAGATTCTTTCTCGGGAGATTCTTCAACTGACTTGCCTTTGTCTTTAAAAACGACCAGAGGAAGAGGTTTAGGTTCAGGAGATGGTTCATTACATTTTGATTCCTGTGAGGCTTCCCAAGAAGTATTGTCCAGAAGAAGAAGGGGTTTCCTTACCCAGTGACGTAGAACTTGTTCGTTGAATATTTTCAGGTGATCGCAGAAGTTATGTTGAGCAATTTCATAACTGAGTTCCTTAATCTTCAGAGATTCAGAATTGAACCATTTTGTAAAATGAGTCCAGAGAGAATCAGAAGTAGCTGGGTTAAGATTATCCATGCAAGATTGCTTCAAGGAGTTAACTCATTCATGCATTTCTGTTTCAAAGACCAACAGAGATTTACCAACATCTGATTTGGATAGTTTTGGTATTGGTTTAGGAATGGTTATTTTCCGAGAAGTTATGACAGTATTTTCCCAGGCTTCTAGATCAATTATGGTTCTGAGGGGATCTTCTGAGTAGTCAGTGGGAGTGGGAGAGTCAGAAAGAATTATAGGAGAGTTAGGTGGTGTTGAATTATAGGGGGTGGATTATCTAGAAGGGAGAAGTCTTGTGATTTTATGGTGGAGATATTTGGTGGTTGAGACGTGTGGAGTGGGCAAGTGATGCCTGGAATGGCTGATGTGGTTTCAGAGGCAGTTTTTAGATTTTTGGTTTGGGGAGCTTCAAAAAATGGATCAAATTGATCAATATTAGAAAGAACTTGTGCAAGTTATGGCTTAGTTTGAACAAATTGGGTAGAAGATGGATTAATTAGAGGATGATTAGTGGGTATTGAGGTATCAATTTCTATGTCAAAGTCATCAATGGTTTGAGGTGAAGGATTTTCAGCAGGTTTTGGAGATGAGGATATTTCATATGTTGATAAGAAAACTAATTCGATAATAGAAACAAAAGAGGGGTTACCTTTATTTTTAGCAGCTTTGGGAGTTTTCTAAGAAGTTCCTTCTCCAACAGCTTTCCTTTTTCTTGTCTTTCTGGTAGTAACTTCAATAGGTTTTTGCTTGAGATCAAGGATATTTACATCTGGAATTGTTCCATCACTTTTGTAGGCTTCCAGATATCTGAGGACAATTTCTAGAGATGAGTTTGCTTAAGTGAAGAGAGGAAAATCCTTCATAGAAACTCTTCTGGTGGTGATGACTTCCTTTGCAGTAAGTGTGGGATCCTTCTTAATGGTTTCTATAATCTTCATTTTCTTAAGGTTCTTGGTGTTGAGAGGCTTTCCAGCACATGGTTCTAGAACATTTGTTTGTTAAGCCTCACTTAGATGTTCTATCAATTTATTCTCTGTCAGAATATCTGAGATAAACCTTCCCAATGGAATCCAATCTCTTTTGGTTCTTTCTTCTTCCCTTGTTTCCTTAACAATGGTCTTCAGATGATTGAATAAAATATGAGGGACGTTGACTTTGGCTTTATTTGTGATGAAGTACAAGAGGTATTGTTGATCAATATTGATGTAGTTAGGAGAATTGGTTGGTTTTCTGTGATTGATGCACCCCAGAATTATTCTAGACCGAATTCTGAGATAGTTCTTCAGATCTTTGATCTTGTTTAAGGGTTATCCAAAAGAGAATATTTCTTTGGATATGATGGTTAGGTCAGAACTTTTTTCTTCCATTTCACTGCATCTTATGTCGCTTTCATTGTGACCAATAAGCTTTCCAATGAGATCTTCGGTGATGTCGATCTTCTTTCCCATAACATAAGATGTTACTTGATGATTTGATGCAGTAGCATGAATCCAAAATTCTTTAACTAGTTTGGGGAAAACTGGACCAATTAGTAGATCAAAATATTTTATCCACCCTTGAAACTAAACATTAGGCATAAGGTCATACCCATTTTCTTTCATGCTTTCAAAATCAACTATGAGTTCACAAAGAACTTCCAAAGAATCAACCGGAGTGAGGAGAGTTCTTGAAGGTTCAACATATCTTTCTTCATTTGTAGTAGAGGATAAACCAATAACGTTGATTTGAGAATCTTGAGATTTTTGTTGTTGTTGTTGTTGAGAAGAAGCCATTGTTCATAGACTTAGGGTTTGAGAGCACACAAAAAGGGAAAAGAGCAAATAGAGAGAATAGGGTGAGTGAGAGTGAAGGTGTGAAAGTGTTTGTGAGAAAGTGAGTTATAAATAGACAACAGAGAGAAAAAAATGAAATTAATTTCAATTAATAAAATAAAAAAAATGATTAGTAGCATTAATGATTTCTGAAAAAGAGGGATGGCATGAAGATTTTGAATAGTTATCGATGTGACTCGTACCTCAATGCATCAACTCAACCATTTCATCCCTTCAGATTTTGAGCATGTGTTCAGCCTCAGAGAGTGACTTAGCGTTTAGGGTTGACAGATGTTGACATGGTGAACTGCTTTCTTCTATCTTAGAAGTGGAGCGTTTTTGGAAAATGTTCAGATCTTCTGGATAGTTTCTGATACAATTATCCTTCTCACTTCTGAAGAACTATTGTTTAGATGTTCACAAAAACAAATTAAAAAGTTCTGAGGATTAAATATACATAAACTACACTTTTATTATGGGCATAATTCCATACTAAGGTGTTTCAGAATGAAATTAAATCTATCTTTAGCAAGGGGTTTAGTGAAAACGTCAGCCCATTGATGGTCTGTGTCTATAAATTTTAAACAAAGAATTCCCTTCTGAATATAGTCCTTAATGAAATGGTGTTTAATTTCTATATGTTTAGCCCTAGAATGTAAAATAGGATTTTTAGAAAGACAATTAGCATAAGTATTATTTCAGAGAATAGGAATGTTACTCTCATAAATATGAAAATCTTCAAGCTGACTCTTCATGCAAAGCATCTGAGTACTGCATTCAGCTGCAGCTATATATTCATCCTCAACAGTTGATAGTGAAATAATGGAATATCTTTTGCTGGACCATGAGATTAGGTTATCTCCCAGAAACGGGTAGCTTCCAAAAGTACTTTTTCTTTCTATTCTATCTCCAGCAAAGTCAGCATCGCAGTACCCTACTAATTTATATTCTCTGGATTTTCTATAACAAAGAGCAAGATTAGTAGTACCTTTAAGATACTTGAAAATTCACTTAACTGTTGTTAAGTGAGATTCTCTATGATCTGATTGGAATTTGGCACAAAGACAAATACTATATAGAATATCAAGTCTTGGAGCTGTTAAATATAAGAGAGAACCAATCATACCTCTGTAGAGCTTCTGTTCTACTTTCTTACTTACCTCTTCCTTTTCTAGAATGCATGTAGGATGCATAGGAGTTTTGGATGGCTTACTTTCTAACAAATCAAATTTCTTCAGAAGTTATTTCACATACTTGCTTTGATATGTAGGTTCCTTATGGAGTTTGATTGATTTGAATTCCCATAAAGAACTTGAGTTCACCCATCAAACTCATTTCAAATTTTGCATGTATAGTCTTAGAAAATTCTTTCCCCAAGGAGGCTTTAGTAGATTCAAAAATTATATCATCTACGTAAATTTGACAAACCAAAATGTCATTTTTAAATGGTTTATAGAATAGAGTTGTGTCCACCTTCCCTCTGGTAACTCATTTTCTAACAGAAAGTTACTTAGTCTTTCATACCAAGCTCTGGGAGCTTGTTTTAGACCATATACTAATTTTTTAAGTTTATAAACATATTCTGGATATTTTCTATTTTCAAAACCAGGGGGTTGGTGCACATAAACTTCTTCATCAATGTAACCTTTTAAAAATACACTTTTGACATCCATATAATAAAGAGTGATGTCATTATTTACAGCAAATGAAATTAAGAGTCTGATAGATTCTAACGTGGCGACTGGAGTAAAGTTTTTTGTATAGACTATCCCTTCTTGATGACTATAACCTTGTGCAACCAGTCGTGCTTTGTTTCTGAAAACTTCTCCTTGTTCACTTAGCTTGTTTCTGAAGACCCATTTAGTTCCAATGATGTTTAAGCCTTTTGGTTTAGGCACTAGATCCCATACATCGTTTTTGGTAAATTGATTTAGTTATTCCTACATTGCAAGAATCTAATCATTCTATAGAAGTGATTCGACTATAGAAGTAGGTTCGATCAGAGATACTAATCCCATGAGAGACTATTCAGTATTTATGAATGTATATTTTGTTCTGATTGGATCATCTTTCTTTCCCAGAATCATGTTTTCAAGAAGTGCTAAGCTGCTTCTGGATTGTCTTTTCTGGATGGATTCTTCAAAAGCTGCTATAATATTTGTGATGTCTTGTTTTGTATTTGGCTGAAGTTCTGAACTTTTATTCTCTGAAGATATGTCTTCAGTGCCTGTCATTTGAACTTCTATGTCTGCAAAAGATTCACCCTGTTTTTACTTTTGAGAGCTAAGCTTATCATCAAATCTGACACTAATAGATTCTTCCACAATTCGTGTTTCTGTGTTATATACTCTATAACTTTTTGAGCATTCAGAGTATCCTAACATAAAACACTTTTGCGCCTTAAAATCAAACTTGTTCATATGTTATTTAGTGGTCAATATAAAACAAGTACATCTAAGTGGATGGAAATAAGAGATGTTGGGCTTTCTGTTCTTCTATAGTTCATATGGAGTCTTTTCCAGAATAAGTCTTATTGAGATTCTATTATGAATATAACATGTTGTGTTAACTGCTTCTGCTTGGAAGTTTTTAGCAATGTTAGTCTCATTGATCATGGTTCTGGCCATTTCTTGTAAAGTTCTATTATTTCGTTCTACAACTCCATTTTGTTTAGGAGTTCTAGGACAAGAGAAATCATTAGAAATTCCATTCTCGTTAAAAAACTTTTCAAAACTTTTTTTTCTTTCAAATTCTCCACCATGATCACTTCTGACTTTTACAATTCTAAACTCTTTTTCATTTTGAACTTGGTTACAGGAAGTAGAGAATGCAAAGTGTGACTTATCCTTGTGTATTAAGAACTTTACCCATGTCCATCTTCTATAGTAATCTACGATCACTAATCCATACTTTTTGCCATTGATGGATGCAGTTTTCACTGGTCCAAACATATCTATATGCAGAAGTTCTAATGGTCTATAGGTAGAAACAACATTTTTTATTTGAAAGAGAGTTTTTCAAACTTTCCTTTTTGACATACTTCACAGAGAGCACCTGAGTTGAACTTTAAGTTGGGAAGTCCTCTGACCAGATTGAGTTTGTTAATCTGAGATATTCATCTCATACTAACATGCTCCAATCTTTTGTGTCAGACCCATTGCTCATCGTTAACAGACATAAGGAATTTTACATTCTGACTTTTTAGTTCAGAAAGTTTTATTTTATAAATGTTATTCTTTCTCTTACCATTAAAAAGGATAGTTCCATCTTTCTGACTAACTGTTTTACAGGACTTTTGATTAAAGATTATATCATAACTGTTATCACTTAATTGACTTATGGATAACAGATTATGCATTAATCCATCTACTAACAGAATATTAGTTATAGAGGGAAGTGTATTGTTACCAATGTTCTAGAGCCAATAATATTTCCTTTCTGATTGCCTCTGAAACCTAGGTATCCTCCAGATTTAAGTTCCAGGCTTTGGAACATATGCTTTCTTCCCGTCATGTGTCGAGAGCATCCAGAGTCCAGGTACCGAGATTGGTGTTTCAACTTTGTTATTAAAGATATCTGTAACATAGATGATTTTATCCTTAGGTACCCATATGTTGTACCCCAAAATTTTCCCTCTCATTTTATCAACATTTCTCATCACAAGGCTCTTGGAACTCAAGATCAAGCTAGGGTTTGCTCTGCTCAAGACACCTCCTTGCACTGTTGACCTAAATTAGGGTTTGAGTTTGCACAGGGATTTTTGGACCTTCAATGCTCAAATTGACTTTCATACTTCTTTTTGGACTCATGAGTTTGTCCATACCAAGTTTCAAGCCTTGAATCAAATTTTTGCCCAGTCAATTGGACAGTTGACCTAGAAATCAGCTGTATTGGGGAAAAAGTCAATTGTGGCTAATTTACAGTCAAAACTCATGAATTTTGACCCACGTCAACATTATGAACTCATATGAACCATTTGATCAAGTTTGGACCATAATTCCACAAGAAATTTGATCAGATCACCAAAAGGGCAAAATGGTCATTTTTAGGGTTTTGACAGTACAAAGGCAATTTTTGACTATTTGTCCTAGCCAATGGCAAATCAAGCTCAACCATGGACTCAAGGAATCAATTAAATCATCTTGATTTATTCAACAAGTTCAAAAGATCTCAAATGCATGGGATTGACAGATGAATTTTTCAGTCAACTGATAAAAAATTGACTGTACACTGAAAAGTCAAACTTTGACTTTTTAGTTAAAATCAAGTGCCAAGGATCATTTTTCATCAAGATGTGTCAAATTATGAAACTTGTTCATCAAGAAACCCAAAATTGCAAATTAGGGTTTGAAATTGAAAATTTTCATAACTTAGAAATTTTCTAAGTTATGAAATTTCCTTATTTTTTCCTAATTTTATCCCACATTTTCACCAAGATGCAAATGGATTCAAACAAAACTTACAACATGAAAGTTGTATTCCTCCACAAATTCTACAACTTTTATTCACAAAGTTTTCTCAAAAGAAGCTTGGATCTCAAGTTATTATTTTTGGAACAAGGGTCCCTAAAATTTTTAACTTTGAGAAATTTTGCCCTAGTTTAGGCAGGATTTTGACCTATCTTCTTGGCCATTTTTCACATAGTTCCACTTGGAGTCTCAAGTTTCATTTCAAATATGGATTATATTGCTTGTTTCAAGCTTTCCAAATTGTCAATTAACTCCTCAAACACATTTGTGGTTAGGGAGAATCGAATGCCTGAAGTTGGCAAAAACTCACTTTGTATCCATGGCAAAATCATGTTCACTCAAGTGGCATTTTCAAACCAGCATGCTTTGTACTAGTTTGCAGGCCTCTAAACCATTTCACACTCCATAATTTAATGCAAATCCATTGAGCTAATGCATTGTCTTGGTCATTAGGGTATTGTACACAAGTTTAATCCCTAAATGGTAAAAGGCACATTTCCATTTTTGAAAAGGTATACTTTATGTCAAACCATGATCTTTGAAGCATAGGGCCAAGATCTCAGAATCCAAATCAAATCCATAAATTCCAGCAACCAAGAGGATTGTATGCAGCATATTACATGGCTTGTACATGCCTGTAACACCAACTTCACATCTTTGCTTCAAAAACAAGAAATTGTCCAAACACTTGCAAACTTGAAAACCATCCATTGTTAGCTTACACAAACATTACAAATAACTTTCACACAACCCTTTGAGCAAGATACACGAGTGTTTGAGCCCCAAAACCTCCCATAGCCAGAAATCACACTTCTTTGACAAAACAGGGCAGGCGCTGCAACTTGAGTGCCATAGCTCATTTGGCTCGTGCGTTTTTCCCCTTTTTGCTTCAAACACCTTCCATTCAACTCACTCAAGCTATCCCAAACCTCCATTGCCAACTGTAACTCCATTTATAGTGTTCACCATTTTCATTTCAAGCTTATGCAGGTTGAGTTCTAAAGGCTGATTCAGGGACATTCAAGGCAAGCTAGTTATTGGAAAAGATCAAGTGAAGTTCAAGAAAGCTACCAGACACCTCAAAACTTGTTGAGAAGCAATGCATTGCCCTACTCGAATCCAACTAAAACAGGTTTTTCATCACTTTCTATCTCTCTATTTAGGAACATTTAGCCTTAGGTTTGTGAATGAAAAATGTAGTATTCAATGCCATGAAGCCATACATATGCTCAGCTTTCATTTATATTAAGTGTGCTAGGAGAATTTCATCCATGAACATGCTGAAAAAACTAGGTCAAATTTTGGGGCCAGAGAAATTCTCTCTTGTCTTTGAGAGTTAGGATTAATGCTTTATATGGTTAGAGTCGTATTGAAAATCTCTATAAGTTTGATGTTGTGAGTTTTGGCAAAAGATCACGTATACAGGATGTAGCATTTGAACAGGGCAAGCGCGCGTTTTTTTGTCTGGAGGAAGATGATGAAGTTGACTTGGCCTGGCTTGTTTCTAACACCCCTCTTTTCAGTTTTACACCCCCTGGCCCAATTTCTTGAATAATTATATTTTTGCATTTTTGTTTTCTTTTCTGTCTTTGTTTATTTATTTCCAAATATAATAAATGCTCAAAAAAATATTTTTATAATTTTTTACATTTATTTGGTTTTTTTATTTTATTTTTCTAACATAAAAACATTTTGAATACTTTTATAATTTATTTGAAAACTTGAAAAATATTTACATTTTATACTTTTATTTTTGTTATTTATTTTTATTCATATTAAAAATATTTTCCTAAATATAATTTATTTTTGTACATATTTTATATTATACTATATATATATATATATATATATATATATATATATATATATATATATATATATATATATATATATATATATATATATATATATATATATATATATATATATATATATATATATATATATATATATATATATATATATATATATATATATATATATATATATATATATATATATACTTTTATTTTATTAAATACTTAGAATAAAAATACAAAAATATTATATTTTTATTATTATTATTATTTATACCAAAAAATCCTTTTTTTTAAGTATATTTCATTTTTACACATATTAATATATTTTTGTATATAAATAATATATAGTATTTATTTTCTTAAAGAAAATTAGGGTTTCATCCCTTAAACAATTAAATAAATCTTTTATTTATTTCTTTATACTTTTTTTACATTAAAATACTTTTACATACATAAGTAAACAAAGACCTTTTTTTGCATAATACATATTATTTGATATTTATTTATTTTGTTTATTTAAATATTATCCATTTATCTTATGCAATTAAATTCAATTTGGATGTAATAGTAAACTAGGGTTTATATATTTTTTTCAAATACCCCCCATTGAAAATTGTATCCCCATCCCCATAATCATGTTGTAATAGCTTAGAACTTTAAATTCTTGCATTTTACACTTTCAATTATGCCATGATTAGAGAATTAGGGTTTGTACGCAAAAATCAAATCAACAAATAGTTTGACCTAATCAAAGACAAAAATACATGAAAATCAAACACAATGCACACTTACACCCCTAGGGTTACAATCCACTTGTTGCCTTCAAAAATGGGTCATGGTATGCATGTTGGGTACTTTGGAAAAACAAAAACAAAACAAAAGATCATAGTTCCTCGATGAAGCTATCTTGGTTGCCTAAACAAAAATGATCAAGTCCCTCAAGAAAATTTCCAAAAATACCTAACACAATTGCTATCATGGTCTATATGATGACCCGCGCCTGTCCCGTTTAACATCCTAACACAAGGTTATTCACCAAATGCAATGGTGAAACAACACTGTCAAAAGGGTTAAAAACATTAGGAAGGATCTTTGAGTAAGATAGGGTAGATAACTTTTAGTTACTTGATCAAAATCTTGCAAAACATCCTTGGTATTTTCAAACACACTTCACAACACAATTTCCAAATCAAACTTTCAAAAACATTGAAATATTTTCAAAAGACAAAAACACCTTTGTATACATTCAAACAAGAATCATTACAAAGGTTGCCACAATGATGGCCTCTTTTCAAAACATCTTTCAAAACCACACACAAAGCACCATTTCAAACAATTGAAAAGCGCCATTTCAAACAATTGAAAAGCAAAGCAAGTGATCTAAACCAGTAACTAAGAGCCCATGGATAACCATGGATGAAAAGGGTTCTTGCACCTTCTCTTTTCATAATCTACTCCACGAACCCAAGAAAACATCTCAAAGGTCTTTCCTGTGCTTTTTGACCTTTCCTTAGGATAAAATAAAAATTCAGTGGCGACTCTTACTAAACCGAAACATTTGCGAACACAAACGCAAAACCTCAAGTCAGTTCTCCCACCGTATCACAGAACTGGCGACTCTGTTGGGGATTCCAAAAATCTTTTAAAAGTGGGGTTACCTTAGGGTTTAGATCACCTTTTAATGCTTACCTTGATTGATTTGATTGCTTTACTTTTTGGTTCCTTGTTTGGGTTTGTTTTAAATCCTATACCCGGATTTGGGGACACCTTTTAGGTAAGTAGCAATAAACTGTGAGGGAACTGTGCAGGGTATACCGACATGGTTGAAGCATTGGCTATGTTAGTGCGACATATTTGTGGGTACCGGTAGCCTTTGAGTCAATCAAAGAGAATACGGGGCCGCTGAGTGATATCCTGAAGCAATAACGAACTCGTAGAACCTTACTTGACCATCTTGGCCTTTTTAGGGGTAGTCAGATGACCGGCTTTGGTGCAGTCTGAAGTTGGTAGATACTCGATACTACACTCATTGAGGGTTGTTTTCTTGGAATATTTCGGTCTCCAGTAAAGTGGCTAAACTAAAACAATGAACACGGAAAATAATCCAGTGATATTGAGCTCCTTAGAACCCGGTTACTATTTATAGGATAGGTTGAGCCAACTGACTTCAAGAGGGTACTTACCTACTCCATGCAAGCCTAAACCTAAGGACTTGTCTGCTTTGTGTGAATATGATTACTTGTATATACACTTGCTTACTTTTGCATACCTGTACATGACATCATAACATCATACCATAACATTTTTAATAACCATTTCAAGGATCTCGAGGGTCTTTGATGCAGGGTCACGTTGAACCAGACGTCTACCAAAGGGCAAGAGGATTCATTCTCCTCTAAACAAACGTCGTCAAAGATTAGGTGTAACAACTTGAATCGAGGGCTATGACCCACTTGACATGGTGAGCTTGATTCTCGTGGAAAGACATCCACCAATACAAAGTTCTCCAATCAAAGATGTTGATCGAAGCTCGATCTCTAACATTTTTCTTGTGTTTACCCTGCGAGATCCTTCAAAACATGCATCTGCATATCATGCATTGTATCATGACAGGTTTCCCCTTTCAGGTTTCCTTACCTTCCTACTGTTTATTTCAGTAGAGATTGCTCTAGAGAGGACTGTCAAAGATATCCAGGATCAAAACGCTCAACTTCAAGAAATGTTCTTGAACCTGTCCCAGGGACAAGAAGAAGTGAAAGCTCTCCTCACAAGGGGCATGGTCCTAGGGAATCCATGCGGCATCTGGAATGATCAGTTGGAAGGGATACATATTGAGTTGGCAACAATGAAGATCCAAATGATGGGACAACCGGTGGGCCAAATGGCTCTCATTCAAGACCTAGCTCAAAGACAAGAAGAGCTAAGGGTCCTCATCAACAAACTGCTTCAAGATAACCAAGTGGGGCAAACAACTAGGGTTGAAGATCAAGTCACCATCCATCCTCCTTTGAGACAAGAAGACAAGGGAAAGGATCCCCAGCTCGCTTCAGGGTCACAATCCCAACAACAACCTCGCCAGCATCAACGGGGTAATCAGTGTAAGCAAAATACATCTGGAAGAAATTTCACGGAGTCTGACATACCATTATCTCTAGTACTGGAACGCTTGTTGGAGGTCAATCTAGCTGTTTTAAAGGATCCTCCTCGGAATCCCAATACCTCTGCTCCTGGCTATAACCCCAACGCATTTTGTGTATACCACTCCTATAGTCCTGGACATGACACCGACGACTGTTGGGCTTTGAAAAACAAGACCCAAGATTTGATTGACAGAGGAGTGCTGAAATTCACAGAGGATGGCCAGATGAAAATCTTCCGCTGAGGGTTCTCCACTTGAAATGACAAGTTCGAACTAAGAGACTTTTGTTTCATTTGAATTTTCAAGTTGTAATTGCTTTTGTTATTCAAACAATTATCTGTTGATGTTAAACTCTGTTTCATTAATGCATTGCATATGTTTGTCTTAAATTCATCCATTCGTTTTCACTATTCTTGAATTATGCTTCCTACTTTCTTTATGATATTTAACTCTTGCTCAAAGTTACAAGTCTTTAGAGGGAGGATGACGAAAACAATGCCATAATCTCATACAATATGCTTTTGGACAGACCTTGCTGACGATGTACAGGTGTTTCTTTCACATCCTAAACACTGGAGTTATAAGGAAGATAATCCCTAGTCAACCCCTTCGAGCCAAAGAAGTAGAAGTTTTCTGTTTTAAACATAAATTGAAACCTTTCAATCAAACCTGGGGCAGGGTAGTCTCTCAGTTTATTCAAATGCACGTTTAGCCGCAGACTCTAATCTTGTAATACAACGAATGACATCAAAACATTCCTCTACGATTAAAAGACAATGATGGTTCCTTAACCCATAGGCAGTCATTATCTCTCAAAAAAAGAAAAGCCCACTGAGCCAAAACCTACAAAGGAGGCTTAAGAAAGTTGAGGCATCCCGCTGACTGTAATCTCAAAAATAAGAACAGTCAGGCAAAAATTAGGGATAATGAATCAAAAGAACGAGGCCACTACAAATCCTCAACAACATAAAAAATGTTGCAAAAAATAATGATGATTGTCTTCCAACAAATTCAACTTGTGTGGACCATCACCAAAACGTCGTTCCAAACTCGAATAGAGTTCGACGCACAATTAACTGAGTTTAGGATTGAAGAACATCACGAAGAGCGGGTGGGTACAAATATACTTTGAGCCTTTATCCTTTGTTTCTTAAACCGTGAACCAAGCCACGTTACAACCCTTCGAAAGTCCTAATTGAAGCATGGGTTAGTCCGAAAGCATACTGTTACAAAAGGTATCCTGACTCCTGTAAGGCTTTGCTCTAAATATTGAGCTGGATTTTTCTTATAAAAAGTTTTCTGCTAAAAAACTCATTTTTCAAAAATTTCAAGACAAGCATGAACTTTGCATTATTTGAATATCGTTGTTTGCACACGGTTATTTGTTTGACAGCGGAGAAAGTCACACAGTAAATGTTCGGATGAACGAAATCTCTCTCAGTGAATAAAATCACTTCAAGTGGGATGACACCCCCGTTGCAAAAATATCCTATCAACAAAAAGGGACTTGGTATTGTCCAGTAAACCTGGGGAAGTTCAGTCAAGATTCCAACAAATCTTTCAAAGCCCAGTAAACTTGGGTTAGTCCAGTCCAGATTTCAACAAATCTTTCAAAGTCCAGTAAACTTGGGGCAGTCCAGTCAAGATTTCAAGAAATCTCTCAACTGTAGATTAACCTGGGGAAAGTTTCCTCCACCATCACTTGGGGCATTAAAACGGAAATCTCATCAAAGGGTTACGTACAGTGGAAGTTTCCTGGAAGTGCCACCAATATTTGATACTAGAGGCAGTGACGAATCTCTCCAAAATCTTTCTGAAAAGAAATTCAGCATCCTCGAGAAATTCATCACCTCTTTAGCAGACCAGCAATCATGGGTTAATTTCCCCAACACTTGTCAAGGATTTATTCTCCAAACCGAAATTACATTTCAACAACAGTCATAACATATTCAGATTGATCGACAGGTAAAGACTCCTTCATCACCTATTGGAAGTTACGGTCGTCGAAGATTCCTTCATCACCTGTTGGAAGTTATGGTCGTCGAAGATTCCTTCATCACCCGTTGGGGTTACGGTCGTCAAAGATTCCTCCATCATCCGGTTGAGTCAAAGTTAATCCAAGACCCTCTCTGTTTTGGTCATATCGACACTAAGATCTCCCTAATTCTTATTCCAGTGGAAGACATTCCAGGTTTTTGTTGTTTCAGATAAATATCTCAGCGATTTATTCTGATCTTTTCACTATCAGAGATGAAGAATCCAACTCTTTTCTCCTTCACCAGCTCGGGATTTATTTTCCCCAGCGAAAGGTCATCTTGAAAAACATTACACCTCCGTGCATCAGGACATCATGCAACGCAATCTCATTTATTTTGAGAACATCATTGTTTGATATATATGCCACTAACCTTTACCTTTCAGGAAAGGTACAATCAAATTCAAGCGATAAAGCTTTTACTTCAGTTGAATTACGGACAAGTTCCTAAATCTCAACAGAAACAACCCACCAGCAGAATAATGGACAAATGAAGCACCTAAAATTATGTTTCTCTCAAGATTGAAGATTCTCATCCTTGAAACCTCAGAAGATTGGTATACTCCCAAGCTCCTGATACCGTTAACAGAATGAAGATTCTCATCCTTGAAATCACAGAAGATTGGTATACTCCCAAGCTCCTGATACCATTAACAGAATGAAGATTCTCATCCTTGAAAGCTCAGAAGATTGGTATACTCCCAAGCTCCTGATACCGTTAACAGAATGAAGATTTTCATCCTTGAAACCTCAGAAGATTGGTATACTCCCAAGCTCCTGATACCGTTAACAGAATGAAGATTCTCATCCTTGAAACCTCAGAAGATTGGTATACTTCCAAGCTCCTGATACCATTAACAGAATGAAGATTCTCATCCTTAAAACCTTAGAAGATTGGTATACTCCCAAGCTCCTGATACCGTTAACAAAATGAAGATTCACATCCTTGAAACCGCAGTAGATTGGCATACACCCAAACTCTTAATATCCCCAACAGAATGAAGATTCTCATTCTTGACTCCCAGTAGATTGGCATACACCCAACCACCTAACCCAACCTCCTGATATTCCCGACAGAATAAAGATTCTCATTCTCAAAGTGGCGTATTACTTGAATTATTGATACTCCCGACAGAATGAAGATTCTCATTCTCAAAGTGGCATATTACCCGAGTTCCCGATATTCCCGACAGAATGGAGATTCTCATTCTCAAAGTGGTATACAACCTGAGTTCCTGATATTCCCGACAGAATGAAGATTCTCATTCTCAAAGTGGCGTATGATCTTAACTTCTGAACTTCTTCCAAACAGGAATAAGCTTTTCCCATAATCCCGAGCTTATTCTCCAGCAGGATAGCTACTCTCCAGCAGTATAGCTATTCCCCAGAGTTTTTACTCCCCGACAGAATCAAGATTTTTATCCTTGATTCTCCAGTGAAGTTTCCAGAGCTTCATTTACCCTCATCATAAATTTGCTGGGGTCTTTAATCCCCTGCAGATCGAAGATTCTCGTTCTCGGCTCCTCAGTACAAATTCCCCTAGTAGAATGAAGATTCTCGTTCTCAATTCTCCAGAGTTTCCAGATATTCCCCAGCGAAGTTCTCCTTAAAACAGGAATCCCCGGTAGATTGGCATACAATCCAAACTCTTGACTTTCCCCAAGCAGTATTACTTTTCCCCACAGAGGTTGTCAAAAAGCTTGAAGACACACATACTCTTCAGCAGTGGTCCCAGGATTTCTCATTCTCAACAATCAAAGATATTTGGAATCCTCGGCATAGGCCAAGGATTTACTTTCTTCGACAGCAGTCAAAGATTTCATTATCTCCAGTTATCAAGGATTCATTTTCCTCAGCAAGACATCTAATCAGCTTACATGCACATCCATTACATTCATATATCATAAACATTGATGAAACATATTCTATTGCATCGTACATATCATGCAACATAACTTTGTGCTTTAGCTAACATTCTTCCCTTTTTAGGATAAGATTAAAAAGCTATCGTTAACAACTATTCAGAGATTTCAGATATAGTATGGATACACCCCAGACACGGCAGTCATTCTATTACTCATTCAGAATTTCAAGTCAAGATACAGTATAGATACACCCCAGACGCGGCGTTCATTCTATTACTCATTTAGACTCCATCAATCAGATACAGACTAGATACGCTCCAGACACGGTGGCCATTCTATCTCTCATTCAGATTCAACTATCAACTTCAAGTTCAGATACACTCCAGACACGGAAGTTATTCGGTCACTTGTCCAGATCCCAGTTACAGTATGGATATAATTCAAACACGGAAGTCATTATGCTACTCATACAGATCTCAACTTCAAATATAGTCCAGATACGCTCCAGACACGGTCGCCATTCTGTCACTCATTCGGAATTTATCCCTAGCACATAGATACTCCATACACAGATGTTTCTCTGTTACCCATTCAGAATACAGATACACTCCATGCACGGCAGTCATTCTGATATTCATTCAAGAATCAAATACAATTACAGCTTGGATACGCTCTAGACACGGACGCTATTCCCTTGCTCATACAAACCTAATCTCCAGATACAACTCAGATACGTTCCAAATACGGATACCATTCTGATGATTCATTCTACTGATTTTTAATAAACAAATTTTGGATGGCATCTCCAGCAAGATTCTACCACTCCAAATGGCATCTTTAAGCCCATTCCCTCAGATACCTTTTGACGAGTGCGAATTTGCGGGCACTCTAGTGTCCAATCCTCTTTTACCTTCGAGTCACGAAAGGAAAACTTGACAATCTAACTCTTAAGGTTCAAGAAGATTGAACAGGGGCAACTAATGTACCCTAAAATTTTCCCTCTCATTTTATCAACATTTCTCACCACAAGGCTCTTGGAACTCAAGATCAAGCTAGGGTTTGCTCTGCTCAAGACACCTCCTTGCACTGTTGACCTAAATTAGGATTTGAGTTTGCACAGGGATTTTTGGACCTTCAATGCTAAAATTGACTTTCATACTTATTTTTGGACTCATGAGTTTGTCCATACCAAGTTTCAAGCCTTGAATCAAATTTTGGCCCAGTCAATTGGACAATTGACTTAGAAATCAGTTGTATTGGGGAAAAAGTCAACTGTGGCCAATTTACAGTCAAACCTCATGAATTTTGACCCACGTCAACATTATGAACTCATATGAACCATTTGATCAAGTTTGGACCACAATTCCACATGAAATTTGATCAAATCACCAAAAGGGCAAAATGGTCATTTTTAGGGTTTTGATTGTACAAAGACAATTTTTGACTATTTGACCTAGCCAATGGCAAATCAAGCTCAACCATGGATTCAAGGACTCAATGACATCATCTTGATTTATTCAACAAGTTCAAAAGATCTCAAATGCATGGGATTGACAGATGAATTTTTCAGTCAACTGATCAAAATTTGACTGTACACTGAAAAGTCAAACTTTGACTTTTTGGTCAAAATCAAGTGCCAAGGGTCATTTTTCATCAAGATGTGTCAAATTATGAAACTTGTTCATCAAGAAACCCAAAATTGCAAATCAGGGTTTGAAATTGAAAAATTTCATAACTTAGAAATTTTCTAAGTTATGAAATTTCCTTATTTTTTCCTATCTTTATCCCACATTTTCACCAAGATGAAAATGGATTCAAACAAAACTTACAACATGAAAGTTGTATTCATCCAAAAAGTATACAACTTTGATTCACAAAGTTTTCTAAAAAGAAGCTTGGATCTCAAGGTATGATTTTTGGAACAAGGATCCCTAAAACTTTTAACTTAGAGAAATTTTGCCCTAGTTTAGACAGGATTTTGACCTATCTTCTTGGCCATTTTTCACATAGTTCCACTTGGAGTCTCAAGTTGCATTTCAAATATTGATTATATTGCTTGTTGCAAGCTTTCCAAATTGTCTAAGAACTCCTCAAACACATTTGTGGTTAGGGAGAATCGAATGCTTGAAGTTGGCAAAAACTCACTTTGTATCCATGGCAAAATCATGTTCACTCAAGTGGCATTTTCAAACCAGCATGCTTTGTACTAATTTGCAAGCCTCTAAACCATTTCACACTCCATAATTTAATGCAAATCCATTGAGCTAATGCATTGTCTTGGTCATTAGGGTATTGTACACAAGTTTAATCCCTAAATGGTAAAAGGCACATTTCCATTTTTGAAAAGGTATACTTTATGTCAAACCATGATCTTTGAAGCATAGGGCCAAGATCTCAGAAGCCAAATCAAATCCACAAATTCCAGCAACCAAGAGGATTATATGCAGCATATTATATGGCTTGTACAAGCCTGTAACACCAACTTCACATCTTTGCTTCAAAAACAAGAAATTGTCCAAACACTTGCAAACTTGAAAACCAGCCATTGTTAGCTTACACAAACATTACAAACAACTTTCACATAACCCTTTGAGCAAGATACACGAGTGTTTGAGCCCCAAAACCTCCCATAGCCATAAATCACACTTCTTTGGTAAAATAGGGCAGGTGCTGCAACTTGAGTGCCATAGCTCATTTGGCTCGTGCGTTTTGCCCCTTTTTGCTTCAAACACCTTCCATTCAACTCACTCAAGCTATCCCAAACCTCCATTGCCAACTGTAACTCCATTTATAGTGTTCACCATTTTCATTTCAAGTTTTTGTAGGTTGAGTTCTAGAGGTTGATTCAGGGACATTCAAGGCAAGCTAGCTATTGGAAAAGATCAAGTGAAGTTCAGGCAAGCTACCAGACACCTCAAAACTTGTTGAGAAGCACTGCATTGCCCTACTCGAATCCAACTCAAACAGGTTTTTCATCACTTTCTATCTCTCTATTTAGGAACATTTATCCTTAGGTTTGTGAATGAAAAATGTAGTATTCAATGCCATGAAGCCATACATATGCTCATCTTTCATTTATATTAAGTGTGCTAGGAGAATTTCATCCATGAACATGCTGAAAAAACTAGGTCAGATTTTGGGGCCAGAGAAATTCTCTCTGGTCTTTGAGAGTTAGGATTAATGCTTTATATGGTTAGAATCGTATTGAAAGTCTCTACAGGTTTGATGTTGTGAGTTTTGGAAAAAGATCACGTATACAGGATGTAGCATTTGAACACGGCAAGCGTGCGTTTTTTTTTCTGGAGGAAGAAGATGATGTTGACTTGGGCTGGGCTTGGCCTGACTTGTTTCTAACACCCCTCTTTTCAGTTTTACACCCCCTGGCCCAATTTCTTGAATAATTATATTTTTGCATTTTTGTTTTCTTTTCTGTCTTTGTTTATTTATTTCCAAATATAATAAATGCTCAAAAAAATATTTTTTTAATTTTTTACATTTATTTGGTATTTTATTTTGATTTTTCCAACATAAAAACATTTTGAATACTTTTATAATTTATTTGAAAACTTGAAAAATATTTACATTTTATACTTTTATATTTGTTATTTATTTTTATTCATATTAAAAATATTTTCCTAAATATAATTTATTTTTGTACATATTTTATATTCCACCATTGAGCACATTGCCATATTTTTGACAGAGTTGGGAAACTTGGAAAACAATGAAGACCTAAGAATAAAATATTTCCCTAGTTCACTAACCAAAAATGCTTTTACATGGTTTACCACTTTCCCTCCTAGTTCCATAGATACGTGGTCTTACTTAGAAAGACTGTTCCATGAACAGTTTTATGTGGGACAAACAAAGATAAGTTTGAAGGAATTGGCAAGCGTAAAGAGGAAATTCACAGAACCCATAGATGACTACCTGAATAGGTTCCGTCTTCTGAAATCTAGATGCTTTACTGTGGTGCCTGAGCATGAGTTAGTCGAAATGGTTGCAGGTGAATTAAATTATTCCATTAGAAAGAAGTTAGATACTCAACACTTGAAAGATATGGCCCAGTTGGCAGATAGAGTTCGACAGGTCGAACAACTGAAAGCTGAGAAGGCCAGGGCAAGTAAAAATCATAAAAAAGAAAGGGTAGCCTATGTCGAAGCAGAAAGTGAAGAATACGAGCCACATAACAACCCTTATGGTGTTGAAGAAGTAGAAATAGATTTGGCTGAATTAAAAGAGGCACCCCTTTACTCTTGTAAAATGTTAACACCTTCGAATGGGAAGAACCCCGTCGAAGAGGAAAAGAGTGATAAATATCCCAAAAGAACTTACACTTTTGATGTCACTAAATGTGACGAAATATTTGATTTACTGGTGAAGGATGGCCAAATGATAGTGCCTCCTAACGCTAAAATCCCTCCATTAGAACAACGGAAATAAAGAGGTTATGCAAATACCATGGTTTTCTTGGCCATAAAACATCATCTTGTTTTCTTTTCAGGGATTTAATTCAAAATGCTATCAAGGATGGACGGCTAAAATTCGCTGACAAAGGGAAAGGATCTATGAAAGTGGATGCGGACCCTTTGAATGTGGTTGCCACCAACTACGCTGAACCTCTGGACATCAATATGGTGGACGTGGTCAACACTAAACAAGCGAAGATCGTGGGGGAAGGAAAGCAGACTACTGATGGCCTAAACACCGGAGGGTCTTTCGACACTAACGTTGAAGATCCCCGAGCGGGATAAATCAAGTTTGGAACTACTGAGGATCCTTTGAAAGATACTAATGAGGCTACTGAAGGTCTCAGAGTTAGACTCGAAGGAATGGAAATCTCTGAAAGACCCATGGGAGTCAACATGGTCAACCTGCACCAACCCGCTTCAGAGATGGAGGAATTGGAAAAATGCCTGTTGAAGCAACAAAAGAGGAAGAATTTTGGCTACCCAAAGGAAAATGAGAATATGCGCGAATACTTGTGGAGATGCCATGAGAGGAATACCCACAAGATGTTATTGTGCCCAAGGTGCTTCATTATGTTGAGTCGAAGAGCGGTTGAAAATTATGAGAGGGTCCAACGCATCAACACCCAAGGAAATTGGCGCCAAGAAAGTCAACTGATGAGAGTATACCCAAGGCCAGGTGAAACGCTTTTGGCTTTCATACTCCGCTGTTACCAAGCAGAATCAGAAATCCTGATGTGCCTAAGATGTGGCGCAGTATATGACAAAGAGATTGCTGAAATGTTTGAACGGATCCCTTTTCATGGTAGTTGGGAGCCAAGGGAGGCAAACCCAAGGATGTACATGTTTGACAAAAGGGGAACGCCGAAAAGGCCAGATAGCCCACATCCCAAGGCAAGAAGACTCTCGTTTAAATTACCTGCTGAGATACCAACTGACCGATGGATGCATGTTAATGATGAGAAATCAATGTGGAGGAGTTTCGATAGGGGAGGAAGAACAACTTTCGCCTATAGAAGGCAGTTCCAGGCATCAACAAGGGAGGCTCACAGGCTGGACAATTACAAAGGAAAAAACCATATGTCAAGATCCCAGTGGCGTAGAAACCAGAGAACGAGGAAAACAGAAAGGGAACTAAACCAGAAAGGATTAGGTGAGTCAAGCAATACCAAAGCAGTATCTGGAACATCGACATCCATCAAACCACCGGTAGAACGAAGGTTTTTCATTGAGGAATAACAGAAAACAAAATAAGTGACACAAGAAAATCCCATAAATTTTGAAGATATGTTGACAGACGACTTCGACTCTGATGGCGTGTCGTCTCTAAACATGAATTGCAACGTGGTATCCATTATCCCTCATGAGTACTATCAGGAAACAGAAGTGGAAGATTGCGAAGAAGCTGATGAAGAGGAGATGGCGAAACATAAACCAATATGTTACTACATCCTCAATAATGGAGCAGTCGAAGAACAAAATGCCTTCTTCGAAAGGCCTGACAGAGCTATGAGAAATCATCTGAAACCTTTGTACATAAGGGCCAAAATCGAAGACACTGGTATTAACAAGGTACTGGTGGATGGAGGGGCTACAGTTAACTTGATGCCTCATTATATGTTGAAAATAATAAGGATGTTCAATACAAGCATTAAACCTTACAATATGGTGCTATCCAACTATGAAGGGAAAATAGGTCACACCCTGGGGGTGATTCAAGTAAATTTGACAGTTGGGTCTATGACAAGACCAACTATGTTCATGGTAATTCCTGCAAAAGTGAATTACAATTTGCTGCTAGGAAGAGAGTGGATACACGGGGTGGGGGCAGTGCCATCAACCATGCATCAGAGATTAACCATCTGGAGAGAGGATGGAATTGTGGAAAACATTGAAGGGGATCAAGGTTACTACATGACGGAGGTAAATATGGTAGACAGGACCAACTTTGACAAAAATCTAGCAAATATTGGACCATGTGGAGTGGCAGGAGATTGCTATTTACCAAACAAGCATGCATTGTATTATCTAACTTTGCTTCCAAATGGATTTCGTTGGGATAGAGAAATTATGGGAGAACTAGATGACCAGGAGAATATCGAAAACAGCTATCAAATACGGCCAACTGGCTGGGACACAGGCATTGACCATGTTTGAGCCCTCTTTCTTTGAGAGGCTTTTGGCTTATGTAGCCGAGAATAAAAGACAGGCGGCTGTTGAAGCTGCAACAACAACTGTGGCTGGCGAAGCCATTACCAAAGCAACTAAAGTGGCAGAATCTGGAGCAAAACCCAACTCAGAACCAACTGATGAACAGGTTCAAGATGAGAAGGTAAATCAAAGATTAGATGCCATCTATGACGAAGAACCCTTAGGGTTCGAAAAAGATCTGACAGCGTCAAGTCCCAAGATGTTGGCTTAAGAC
The DNA here is from genome assembly GCA_948472305.1 of Vicia faba. Lineage (NCBI taxonomy): Eukaryota > Viridiplantae > Streptophyta > Magnoliopsida > Fabales > Fabaceae > Vicia > Vicia faba. Next base: position 446,928,517 of record OX451738.1, on the reverse strand, counting down.
CCCCTTGAGGAGATTGATCTTGGAGATGGGAGTTCGAAGAGAATCACTTAAATCAGCGCTAAACTGAAACCCAGTTTGAAGGCAAAGGTCATATCGCTCCTTAAAGAAAATAAAGATTGTTTTGCTTGGGACTACGACGAGATGCCTGGCTTGGAAAGGGAACTGGTCGAACTAAGACTGCCTATAAAGGATGGCAAGAAGCCCATCAAGCAGACTCCAAGAAGATTCTCCCCAGAGATCCTTTCAAAAATCAAGACAGAGGTCGAGAGACTCCTGCGTTGCAATTTCATCAGGACCACAAGGTATGTTGAATGGATTGCTAATATAGTTCCTGTTATTAAGAAAAACGGTTCTTTGAGGGTATGTATGACTTTCGTGATTTGAATGCTGCTACCCCCAAGGATGAATACCCGATGCCAGTGGCAGAAATGCTGGTTGATTCAGCCGCAGGTTTTGAATACCTTAGTATGTTAGATGGGTATTCAGGTTATAATCAGATCTTTACTGCTGAAGAGGATGTGCCTAAAACAGCCTTTAGATGCCCTGGGGCAATTGGCACTTATGAATGGATTGTTATGCCTTTTGGCCTAAATAATTCTGGGGCAACGTACCAAAGAGCAATGAACTCTATATTTCATGATTATATTGAAACATTTATGCAGGTGTATATAGATGACATTGTAGTGAAGTCTAGATCAGACGAAAGCCATCTGAATCATCTTCGCCAATCATTCGAAAGAATGAGAAAACATGGTTTGAAGATGAACCCTATTAAGTGTGCTTTCTTTGTGCAGGCAGGAGATTTTCTGGGATTTGTGGTCCATAAAAAGGGGATAGAAATCAATCAGAATAAAATGAAGGCTATCATGGAAACAAAGGCGCCTTCGACAAAAAAAGAATTGCAGTCGCTATTGGGGAAAGTAAATTTCCTAAGAAGATTTATCTCTAATCTCAGTGGTCGAACGCAAGCTTTTTCCCCCCCTCCTGTGCCTAAAGCAAGGAAATTTTGAATGGAACAAGGAACATCAAGAAGCTTTTGACAAGATCAAGCAATACTTGGTGCAACCGCCCATTATGTCACCCCCAAATGGGAAGAAGTCTATGAGACTCTATATATCAGCCTCTGACACTACTTTAGGTAGTATGTTAGCCCAAGAGGACGAAGATGGCGTCGAAAGAGCCATCTATTATCTTAGTAGGTTCTAAATGATGCAGAAACAAGATATACTGCAATAGAAAAATTATATTTGTGTTTATATTTCTCCTGTACAAAACTCAAGCATTACATAAAGCCAGTAGATGTTTTCGTTTGGTCTCATTGTGATGTTATAAAGCATATGCTGTCAAAGCCAATCTTGCATGGCAGAATTGGCAAATGGGCTTTGGCCCTCATAGAGTTTTCTTTAACTTTCATGCCTTTAAAGGCAATGAAAGGTCAAATAGTATCAAACTTTATAGTAGACCATGCAATGGTCGAAATCCAACTCTATGTTGAGTTGAAACCTTGGAGATTATTCTTCGATGGTTCAACACACCGGAATGGTAGCGGAGTTGGATTGCTTTTGATTTCTCCTGAAGGAATTCCAACAAAGCTTAAGTATAGGATTGAAGGCCCTCTTTGTTCAAACAATGAGGCTGAGTATGAAGCCTTGCTTACTGGACTCGAAGCTTTATTAGAATTGGGGGCAACCAGAGTCGAAATCAAAGGGGACTCTGAATTGGTAATAAAGCAACTAACGAAAGAATACAAATGCATAAAAGAAAACTTGATTATGTATTTCTTTTTGGTTAATAGATTGCTCAAGAAATTTGAATATGTGGATATAAAACATGTCCCTAGAATAAAAAACCAAGAAGCAAATGACTTGGCACAGATAGCCTCAAGGTACAAAGTGTCAAAGGAAAGATTAGAAGGATTGATTGAGATAAGAGGAAAAGCATTGGCTACGAGGTTATCACCAATTGACTTAGAAACTACTAGGCTAGGGTTTACGAACCCAGAAGAGTTTGAGGTACTAAATATAAACACTCTGGCAGATACAGATTGGAGAAGCCCAATTATTAACTATCTAAAAAACCCTTCAACCAACACGGATAGAAAGGTTAGATACAGAGTTTTATCTTATTACTTGATGGGAAACAAATTATTCAAAAAATCCCCTGAAGGAATTTTGTTAAAATGCTTGGGAGAAAACGAAGCGTATCTGGCATTATTAAGCGTTCACAGTGGAACCTGTGGGGCCCATCAAGCAGGACATAAGATGAAAGGGTTGTCGTTTCGATATGGGATGTATTGGCCAACTAAGTTGAAAGACTGTATAGACTTCGCCAAGGGTTGTCAAGAATGTCAGTTGCATGCGAGCATTCAACATGCCCCTGCAAGTGAATTACATTCAATCATTAAGCCATGGCCATTTAGAGGATGGGCATTGGATTTAATAGGAGAGATTCGACCCACTTCGTCCAAAGGACAAAGATATATACTGGTAGGAATATATTATTTCACCAAATAGGTAGAAGTTATTCCTTTGGCGAATGTAGACCAAGAAACAGTCATTGAATTTATCCAAAAACATATACTATATAGGTTTGGAATCCCAGAAAGCATAACTACGGACCAAGGGTCAGTTTTTACTGGTCGAAAGATGCAAGAAATTGCAAAAGAAACGGGGTTCAAATTGCTAACATCTACACCATATTATGCTCAAGAAAATGGTCAAGTCGAAGCAGCCAACAAAGTCATAATAGGCTTAATCAAGAAGCGTGTCGGAAAGAAGCCTAAAAACTGGCATAAAACGTTAGATCAAGCACTTTGGGCTTGTCGTACGTCACCTAAAGAAGCAACCAATACTACACCATTCCAACTTACCTTTGGGCATGATGCAGTATTACCTGTCGAAATCTTTCTGCAGTCAGTCCACATTCAAAGACAGGAAGAGATAGCTCCAAACCTTTATTGGGAAATGATGTGGAATGAATTGATAGATGTAGACGAAGAAAGGTTGCGCGCCTTAGAAGTGTTAATAAGGCAGAAGGAAAAAGTAGCTAGAGCTTACAACAAAACGGTGAAAGGTAAAACTTTCGTTGTTAATGATTTAGTTTGGAAAGTTATTTTACCTATGGATAAAAAGAAACAAGCTTTAGGCAAGTGGTGTCCCCATTAGGAAGGTCCTTTTCGAATTTTAAAAGTATTTTCAAATAATGCGTATGAGGTGGAAGAACTAGCAGAAGATCGAAGGATCCTAAGGGTAAATGGGAAATACTTAAAGAAGTACAAACCATTTCTGCAAGAAATTAGAATAAGAAAACAGTAGTGACAAATAAGTAAAGCGAAGCCAAGATGGAAATACTAAAATGGCTATTGCAACGTATCAGAGATTTCTAAAAAATTAATTAAAGGTGCCAAAATGGAATTTGTCTGAATATTACAATTAAAAGGGCAATGCAACAAGAAAAGTCAAGGCTAGCGGCTAAAAGCTAGAAAGGAAGATTTCTCTTTATCCTTGCATATTTGATCTTCGACAAATTAAGTTTATATTGGATAGCGGCTTTGGACTCTTGAATTTTGGCTATTGCTTTGTCCATATTGGTAGCCGCTTCCACATGAGCAACACTTTCCTTCGCCAAGAGGTCAGCCTGAGGGTCATTCAAGCCTTGGATGGCAGCATGTTTCTCTTTCTCCTCAGGAATCCTTGCTTGCAACTCTGAGATCTGAGTTTCCCAAACTTGGATGGAGGATGCATAGTTATTGTACTCCTCTTGGGCTTTCTTCTTCGACTGCATGAGAGTTTCATAGGCAGTGTAGGCATTGTAAGCTTTTTCATATGCTAGAGATTATGCCTTTTCCGCCGCTTGAAGTTTCGTCTGAGCATTGAAGTCTCTATTGAACTCAGAACTCACTTGATCAATAAATTGTTGAATATCAATTAGAGCTTCACCCATATTAGGTGGACATGATGTGATGGGTATCTGAGAAATCAGTTTCATTATCCGAGAACCAGCGGTGCAATCCTCCTTTAGGGTGGTAAAAAGGTCAACATCGAAGATAGCTTGCTTCACCTGTTGAAAGAGGGCATCAAGAGAATTTTCTTTGGTATCAACACCAGCTTGGGCAGAGGCATCAGGAAACATTTTAGCAGGAGATGAATCCTTTAAAGCCATCATTAGTTTGACATACTTTAAGGGATCAGTTGCTTTAAGGGCAGTTCTTTCCTCTTCTGAGAAAGTGGCAATAATGGGCTTACTTGAAGAAGGCTGGTTGTGCGTCGAAGCAGGATTAGACTCTTCAGTGGCGTGAGTGGAATCCAAGTCTTTGTTACTGAGAATTTGTTCTGACTCTTCGAAGTTTCTTTCATCATATCCCATCCCCTCGTTACCTTCGAAGAAACCTTCTATGTCGAAAGAACGTTTCGCGTCCTCATTTGTTTCAATTTCCTCGGACGTGCCAGTATTAGGGGGAGTGCCACTTTTTTGAGAATTTGCCTCAGGAGAGGAATTCTCCTGATCTTCTGCATCCTTCGACTCAGATTGAGGATTGCCAGTCGTAGACCCTTTGTTTTGTGCAATTCCAGCATTGGGAGGGGGTGAAGGAGTTCCTTCGACAATCGGATTTTTTAGAGGATCACAAGGTTTGGGGGACTTGTCAGACTTTTTCTACAAGAGTGAATGCCAATGTTGGTTCAAGAAATATAATATGTCAAAATATAGGGAAATGAAAAGAAGAGTTTAAAATAAATACCTTATCAGCAGCAGAGGTATTGCTTCCAATACGCTCCGAAATTTTGGCTCCAGAGGTAGGGAGAGTAGCAGTTTCAGTTTCCTTTTGGGCAGTGCCCTGGGACGAAGTAACCTTCGACCCTTTTTTATTTTGCTTCTTCAAAGGAGGAGGAGAGTCATCAGCACTGCTACCTTCGAGTGTAATTACTTCTTTTTCATAAGCATTTTTCTCTTCTTCGCCTTGGCAACTGGCGAACTCCCATTCTGCAGAAAACATCAAAATTTTGATAAGTAAGCAAAACTAGAAGAAAATTCCAGAAAAGAAATTTTAGTATGAAAACCTCAGAAGCTTTGGCAGTTTTTTTGAAGAAACGTTCTTCCCGGCATTGTCTGGTTGTGGAGAAGTAGGCTTTGACGATCCAGTTGGAGTGGTCTTTGAAGTGGGTTTTCCCTTTTTGGGGGTTTTCCTTTCGACAGCTGAAAATTCACAAAGTCAGAAGGGAACATGTTAAGATGGGAAATCTTAAAGTACATTTTTCGACATGGCACCTTTAAGTGTTGGAGAAATAATTTTCACAGCAGACAAGTCATAGTGTAGGAAACCGTTGAAACTGTCCAGAGTGAGCTTAGTCGGAACAACCCGTTTTGCACGTTTTTTATTATCATTATGTAAGTCATGAAAAATGTTCCCACAGACGAACCAATCTGGATAAGGTGGCGGAAATGCCAGAGCGAAGTCCGCTGTGGGAAATTTTGGAAATCTGGGTGGTTGCAGTTCAAAGGCTAAATCATACTTGAATTCAGGTTTTACAGATTTGGGAAGTTTTAATTTTGAAAGAGATTTCGTAAATTTTTCTTTCAAAATAAGTGACGCTTGATAAATTGTTCGACTAAGTTGCGTAGGGTCATAGACAGTTTCAAAATAATCCTGAAAAGCTTTTATTTCTTTGCAATGAGTAGTTTTACCTTTGGGTCCATGATCCTGCAAAGATGAAAAGGCTTGGGTCAGTTGATCTTTTATTTCAGTATTGTCGAACATGTTGTTAGAGTAAAACTCTGTCCACCAAGTATAAAAGCCTTTGGTCATATAAGTCGCAGGTTCGAAAGAGGCAAGTTTGAAGACAGCAAAGTCAGCATGATATTCTTGATGTTTCGCCATGTCCCTCATAACATAATCTATTCCAGCATAGCAAATCTCCTTCTTACGATTAAAAAGAGACACGGGGATAAGTTGATTCAACCCAAATTATCGAGAGACAAAGTTTGGTTGATATGCTAACATGCATACGGAGTTCTTCACAGGCAAAATCCTGGAAATAAGGAGTCTGGGAAGGAGGAATGCATGCCAGACATCTTCAACTTCAGTGTTGGCATCTTTTATGGCTTCTTCAATCGAAGCAGTAAACCAGGAAGGGCCATGAGTTCGTTTGGCGAAGGGGGCCGTAGCAGGAGTAAAGGCATTACGTTTCGAGAACATTAGAATATACTTGGTAAGGCTGGATTGAAGATTCATGTCTTCACTAGGAGTCAGTAGAAGAAGCCTAGTTCCTTCAATACTTCTTGCTACTATCATGGGATCCTCTTCATTCACATTTCCAGAAGTTTGAATGGATGGTTCGAAGGTGGCATTCAGCCACAGTTGAAGAAGCCAGTAAGGTCCGGCTAAAAGGAGGTTATTACCAGCTTCATGTTCTTTAAGCTTGGTTACAGCAGCGCCTAGACTTTCATACAAACTTACTAGTAATAATTCACTAAGGCAAACCTTTCGACCAGAATGTAGTTGGTTAGCCAAAGTTAAAAATCTTCTAGCTACTTGGAGGGATTTGCAACAGAAAACAAATTTGGACAACCATAAAGCTAAGAAAGCTATATGTTCAATGTCGGAAACATCTTCACCGTCCGTATGATAGAAATTCATATAGGCATTAAAGGAGGCGGTTTTGGTGTTGAAATCTATTGTGTTGTCAGAATGGAGAAAAGGGTCAAATGTTTCTCTAATTGGAGAAAGTCCTGTAATGGCTGCTACGTCGAACAGTGTAGGGGTTATCATCCCACAAGGAAGATGGAAACTGTTATAAGTGGTATCCCAAAAATAGTGAGACGCAAGAAGTAAAGGTTGGCAATAGATAAAACCTAATTTCGACATCTGGATCAGGTCGAAAATGCCTAAATCTTTCCAAAATTGGCTTTTCTTTTTCTCTACTTTTCCTATCCAGTTCAAATAAGACTTGTCCAAAGTGGGGCAAGATCGGAAAGGTCTGAAATTCTCAGTAATATAGTTCATTTGGAAAGGTTCCCTATTTACTTCAGGACTTTCTGTGGATATATTTTTAGGGGATTTGGAAGAATCATCGGAAGTGTTTCCCTTATTAGCTATGGGTTTAACAGCATGATAAGTTGGAAAAAAGTTTTTATAGTCTTCCAGATGTTTCGTAGAAACTAAAGGACCTAGGAATCTTAGGGTTTTACCAGATAATGAAGAAGAAATTAATACTTGGGAAGCAAAAATGGCTTTTTGTTCTTTAGACAGCTTCGGAGGTGTGATAAATTCCTTATTCTCATGTGTGACTATTTTAATAGTTGGAATGGATTGAGAAGATGAACCTGCGGAAGCTCCAGAGTTTTTGATTTTGATTTTCATTAGTTGTTTATCAGAGGCCATTGTTGATATTCTTTAGGTCTTTCTGGAGATTTTCTGAGTTTTTTGGAAAGGGAAAGGTTTTACGGAGACTGAAAGGGTTTTTCTAAGAGAAGTTTGTAAAAGTAAGAGAGAGGAAGGAGAAAAACCTTTTTTATGGTGAAGAGTGATTGTCCATCAAGGGACACGTGTTTGCATCCTGAAGGAGAAGGTGAGAAGTTTGTCAAGTCGCCTGACATTGGGAATGGTTATTCATCATTATAACTGCTGCACGCACGTCTTGAAGCGACGTTTTTGAAGAGATGTGATGATATCATTGAAATACGAAAAGGTTCTCTTTGCTGGTCGAAATAACATAAATCACAAGAAATGCCTATTTTTGCACATATTCGAAACAGACATTTTTTGGGGGGCAATTTGTTAGCTGGGAATTTCGACCAAGTTAATAAAGGAACTTTTACATTTTAAAATTTCCATAAGATGGCTGGAAAAAGAGCTTTAGTCGAAGTATATTACTAGATCTGCGTCGAAGATAGTTTGAAAAGACAAGTTTTTTATTTGGTTAAGAGTGCGCATTTTCGACGGCCACGTGAGAAAATCATTGCTGAAGGCTTGAGCGGGATTATTTGAAATTCGAAAGTAGTTTCTTTGGATAAAAAGGACGCGTGGAAGCCATAGAGTGTCGAAAGATATGCAAGAAGCAACGTGGCCTTTTCTTAGAATAGTACCGTTATGGTTAGGACATTATAAATAGCTCCTTAGTGTTAAGGAAAGAAGAGAGGTCAGAATTCGTACAAAGTTACTCACAAAAAAACTCAAGTACCAAGTTAAAGAGAAAGAGTTTCGTTGAGAATGTACGTATGACCTCACAATTTTATCTTTGAAATTGCACTTATCAACATTATTTTCTTTTAAACCATTCTTTTACATATTCCTGCAATTATTCTTAAATTCTTTATGTTCTGTTAAATTATTTATGTTTTGTCGAATTGTTTTACTTTCCTGCAAAGCTTTATAAATCAAATTCCTTTTAAAAGGCTTTTTCTTTACATACAATCAAGTCATTTAATTCCAGTATTAAGTCTTTTTATTCAAACCCTTTTTCGTTTAATTAAGACGCTTCGTCTAAACCTTTACATTTGAATTTAATTTCAGAAGTCTTGCATTCCAAGCCTTTACACAAACACATGCACAAGTATCACGTCATATTTTACATAAGCCCTCAAGAAAGTGTTACAATTAACGTTAAGACAATGTCCTAGGATCAATCTAGTCGATCCTGCAAGTAACCATACATATCAAATTTGTTTGGAAGACTAGCGGTTGTTTCGCCAGAAATCACTGCGAACACCTGGCTCTTTGCATTCGTAGCATACAATATCTTTGTTGCTAGATTTTCTGTATCCAGAGGATGATTCAGAGTGATTTCCTATTCTTCAGGGGTTTCTGAATTTCCTCTGTCTGTGCTTCCATAGTTGATGGACTCTTCTGGAGAGAAGAGGTAGTTCGTCTTCTTATAATGAGGATCCACCAAAGTTTTCTTCTTCTTCTTGAAAAGCTTTAGTTTCATAATTTCTTATTAGATTTAAGAGCAAGAGACTTACCTTTTTTCTGGAGGCTCATCTTCTTCTAGTTCTATCTCATGACTTCTCAAAGAGCTGATAAGGTCTTCAAGAGATATTTTGTTCAGATCTTTGGCTAATTTTAAGGCCGTGAACATGGGTCTCCATTTCTTGGGTAAGCTTCTGATGATTTTCTTTACATGATCTACTGTTGAGTACCCCTTGTCCATAACTTTTAGCCCAGTAACCAGAATTTAAAACCTTGAGAACATTGTCTCAACTGTTTCATTTTCTTCTATTTTGAAGGCCTCATACTTCTGGATGAGTGCAAGAGCTTTGGTCTCTTTGACTTGCGTGTTTCCTTCATGCGTCATTCTCAGAGAGTCAAACATGTTCTTAGTTAAATCTCTGTTTGTGATCTTCTGATACTGGGTGCACGAAATAGCACTCAAGAGGATTGTTCTGTCCTTGTGATGATTTTTGAATTCTTTCTATTGTTGATATGTTATTTTCTTTCTGTCGATCTTCTGACCGCTTGCGTCAATTGGATGAATGTAGCCATCGGTTACTATATCTCATAAATTAGCGTCATGGGCTAGAAAAAAACTTTTGATTCTGTCTTTCCAGTAATCTAAGTTCTCACCATCAAACATTGGAGGTTTTCTGTTGATTTTATCTTTCTCACCATAGTTATCATTAATGTTGTTTTAACTTGGTTCCACCATAGTGTTTTTCTTGCTAGGATCTTTTTTTGACATGGTTAAGTGTTGGCACCCAGAAACAGGAGTTGTGATACTAATTAAAGAATAGAAAAACACAAGAAAAAGGGTCTGAATTAGGGTTTTCAAAAATTAAAACAGTATGACACATTTGGTTATCCTGGTTCGTTTGAACTCAAATTACTTCAGTCCATCCACCAAGGTGATTTCTTCTCTCTCAAACGAGGTCTTAATCCACTAATCAAAAACTTTGATTATACAATCACAAAGAATACCGTCAATGTCTTCTTGCGACTAAACCACAACTTGGTTTCTCAAGGTATTACAAAATATGAATAAAAAATGTGCACAATGGTGTTTCTAGAAAAAGCTATATCACAACTGTGATTTATACACAAGGTTAAAACATAATGAATAGATAAGAGAGAGCTTGTGAAAGTATTTCCTTGTATGCCCAAGTGTGTTTTGATAACTCTTCAAGACTCCTTTATATAGGCGAAGCATATGAGACATGAGAAGGTGATTTTGGAAGGTTAATAAAATGTTGTTAATGAACTTTCCAAAAATATAGATCTTTTCTAGTACCATCCGTTACTCTTTGATTTGCAATGATTGAATTGTAACACATAAAAACTTGCTTCTTTAAAAACTTATTAGAATAATAATATTAACGTTGAAACTTTAGATTATTAGAATTTTGCTTCATCAGAGTTATAGCATGGTGCTTTAGAATTTTTAACATTAGAATTTCTTTGAGCGTGATATTTCAAAAGTTGTACATAAATTCTTATCAGATCTTCTTAGCGCGGTTTTGTTCACTAACTTCTATGTTTCTTAATCAGAACTTCTCTGCATATTTATTTAAACTATTAGAGAGAATATTTGTTCTTTATGTATATATCATGTATTTGTTATCATCAAAACTATTATAAAGATGTAGAATCAAACTATGTTCTAACCGTAATAACCGCATCATATTAGCCTTTGGCTCTAACACTTCCTGACCCTACTCAGAGTAGTTACATGAGTTATCTAATCTATGTTCATTCTAAATTTGGGGTTGTTGTTGGTATAGAAACATTTAATTTTGGGGTAGTTGGGCAGTGTATTTTGGCAAATGAGGGAACTTGATGATTAAAAAAAGAGAATATGAAAAGTTGAAAAAAGAAAAAAGAAAAAAAAGAGAAATACAAAAAAAAATCATCAGGGCACTCGAGAAGAAGGAGAAGTCAGCGGATATGGAAAACAAAATCAAATCCAAAAGTTAAATCCTTAATAACAGCTTCTCCTAAAGAGTGAAGGCAAGAAATAATTTCAGTAATAATTCCATAGAATGAGCATAGTGAAGGTAACAATTGTAGTAACTCTGAGCCTTAGCCACTTTTTCCAAAATATATTCCACCTTAATCCTAGCCATGTTACAACCTGGAAATACCTAAAAAAGTGTGAGTGTTGTGCATCTTTTAATCGAAAGATAATTTATTCAAGCATATGATATGGTATTGCATACTGTGAATATTGAGTGTAAAACACGATAACACACGAGAAATTTTGTTAGTGTGAATTGAGCTGACATATGAAGTAGTACTTTCAAGTGAAGGTGTGGCCGATCAACCGACCTCGATAATCTAGTAAAAAACCAAAGGTAGCAACAAGATAGAGTCATTGAAGATCTCAGAGGTATTGTGGTACATAAAACATTTTTCTTTCATTTGAGGATGACATGAGTTATTTTTTCTTAAAGTTTCTTGAAGACAAGGAACAAGCTAAGTTTGAGGTTGTGATCAGTCACCATTTCTACTATAGTTATTATCATTTTAACAGGTGAAAGTAGACAAGTTATTTGCATTTTTCATATAGTTTGAGTGGTTTATATGTCAGTTTATTTAATTTCGTATTTATCGGTGTTTTAATCACTCCTGATATTTTTGATCTTTTTAGGAAGCTTAACGTGCTTTGTAGTTCGTAAGAAGTCAATGATATGGCCGAAAAAGAAAGGTGGCGAATTTTCAGAAAGACGTGAGATTTGGAAATTTTCAGCATGTTTTTCATCAAGACAAGCGTGTGATATTTTTATCATAACTAGAGCTTCGTAACTTAAAATGATGTGGGACCCGCGCCAAATGAAAGTTGACATTAAGGGGTACAACTTTCATGAAGAAACCAAAGTCTAATTCGGCTATTCTCATACGCGTATCAAGTCATTTCATACGCGTATCAGATCTAGAAATTTCACGTTTCTACCCATACACGTATGGATGCCTGCCATACGCGTACCATACGCGTATGGACGCTTAAAATCGCAAAACATCCCAAAATTTCTCTATTTAACCCCAAAACGTGAATTTCAACAAGTTGGATGATTTTTTACGGTAAAGACATGTCTAGAAGGTTAAGAAAATCATATTTTCAAGTTGGATCAAGATCCTCAAGAGATTTATGTGACTAAAGACTAATTCTTCAAGTTATTACTAATGTTTATGACTTTTACCATGTTTTTCTTAGATTCTATGAGTAGCTAAACCCTTCAATGCTAGGGGGTGCCCATGATCTGGATTTGTCAATGATTTCCATTTGAACCTTGTAATGACAATAATTTCTTCTCTATTGAATTTACTTTTGATTTGTGCTTAATGTTTTCTCTTTCAGAAAAATTGAGATTTGATTTACGGATAATAGTTAGGCAAGACTGTCAATGTTAATGCTCAATTGAAAGTATCTTATAGTAGATATCAGCTAGGACTAGAGATACCCTATAAGAACCAATTTTTTCTTGATAAATTAATGCTTAAGTTCATCTATAATTCACTATGGACATAGGATTTAATTTGAATGTTTAAAGGTTTACTCACTAAAGATTTAGGAGGAGACATTCTTGAGAATCGTAATCAATAGTTTAGAAGATGTTATTGCAAGATCGTGTGAAAATTATCAATTGATCCGATCATACAGGTTCCGCTAGCATGCTTACTCACATAGACTTAAATATGTTCAACACTTCTATTTACATTTAATTGTCAGTTTATTTATAATTAGAAAAATTGCTAAACCGCCCAATTTCTTTTATTTAACTGGAGTGAAACTTTAATTCTATATCACCACGCTGTCCTTGAGATCGATACTTTGGGATTTCTCATTATTACTATATTGACAGATTAACACACTTGCTACTTTTCCAATCAAACATCATCTATTTAAATTGTAAATAGCACCAACAACATAAAAAAGTCATTTATATATAAAACTAACATAAAAAATAATAATCTAATAAATATCATCAAAATACCTTCTAGCTACTTAAAAAAGTCCCTATTCTATAATTTTTTGTAGCAAATTCTTCAATCAAGTCTTCATATTGTATATTCTCCAATAAATCAATCTGAATTGTTAATGCTAACTCATTAAGTCTTTCTTGTGACATGGAGATCCCAAGTAAGACTTCAACAATTTCAATTTTGATAAACTTATTTCTGCATAAGCAACTGTCACAAGAATAGTCAACACAATTCTATATATAATAGTTATATTAGAAAACAATCTTCTGCTATAACAAATACCATCAGATCAAGCAGAGTTTAATTTTAATTTGTATCATTAATTAAAAAATAAATAAAGAAGTAGAAAGTCCTAATTAAAAAAGTATTAAAAAAATTTAAAAAACTAACCTTTGAATTTTGATTTTTTGGTTCTATTTTTCCCTTTTGTTTAAAAATTAATTAATAGATACAAGTACAATCTTTTTGGAAAATCATTAGAGAGAAAACTTTAGGTTTTTAGGATGTTTATATTTGTTGTTTTTTATTGGTATATTTAGTCCTCAGGTCCCTTAACTTAATTTAATATTCCACTTTAGCTCTTAAATAAAAAACGTTACAGGTTAGTTCATTAACTTTACTTCGGTTATCTTATTTGATCTCTTCCATCAATTTTTACCAAAAAATATTAATTTTTGGTGACGTGGATGTACAACAAGGTTCAAAGTCCAAATGTGACTAAGTATTTGTACTATAAAGTAGGATTTCCACTTAAATATGTGCCCTAAAGATGGTCACAATATAACTACATTAAGTGGAAACTCTATTTATAGTACAAATGTCGAGTCACATTTGGATCTTGAGTTTTGTTGTATATCCACGATATTGAAACTTAATGTTTTTAATCATAAATTGATGGAATGGACAAAATAAGATAACATAAGTGAATTTAAGAGACTAACTTATAAAAATTTTAGTTAAGGGACTAAAACGAAACATAAAATTAAGTTAAAGGACTAAAACATGTATCAAGCCTTTTTTATTTGATTGAACTAGCACTATGCCGACGACTAGTTTGAGAGAACAATTAATAGTAAGACTATTTTATTCTTATGAATATTATTATCGTTAGTACTATCATCTAATAATATTTATTTTAAATCTTGTACATATTTTAGATTAAAAGGAAGAAAAAAAAACTAAATTGCATTCAGTAATATATATATATATATATATATATATATATATATATATATATATATATATATATATATATATATATATATATATATATATATATATATATATATATATATATATATATATATATATATATATATATATATATATATATATATATATATATATATATATATATATATATATATATACATTTGCGGTAATTTTTTGAAGAAAAAAAATACAAAATTATAGATGCATGACCCAAGATTCGAACTAAGAGCCCTTTCTTAAGAAGGATAATGCTCAGTTGTAGGGATGAGATAATAACAGCGACATTACTTTCATTCTATATTATATAAAAAAAATTTAACTTATAAATCCAAAGGCTTAGTAATTTAAGCCCCATTTTTTTTAGACCTTGGACCATGGGTCTGGTTACCCTGCCCCGGGACAGGACCAACCCTGGTTATGAATATGAGTTTTCTCACATTTGTTAGGTGGGAGTTGTATAAGCTAGAATAAATAAGGGTTTAGAAATTAAAGGAAGTCTTTTAGAGTTATCTAGAATGGTCAGATAATACTTCTTGATATCTTGGGTGAAGGGTCAGATAATACTTCTTGATCGCCTTAAGAATTGGACAAGTTAAGAAATACTTGGGTAGAAAATATGGTTTTGTTCTTGGGAGCCTTCAGGATTTGTTCATGGGAACTCTGAAGGCAAAGATTGTTTTCTTGTAACTCATATATAATCTCTTGTAACAATTTTTTGAGTATAGTGAATTTGAGAGCTTCTCTGTCCCCCAAGCGTAGATCATTTGATTGAACTAGGTAAATAATTTTCTTGTGTTCCCGCCTACTATTATTTTTATTGCTTGAGGCCTTTTTTTTGTTGCCATTGTTCTTTGCCTCCACATATCAAAGTGTTGATTAAAATTGAAGCTTGTCATTATCACAACAAGTGGCACCCACCTTGGGATAAAGAAGTTAAGTCTACGAGTGAGCACCATGGGTTCCAAATAGAACATCGAGAAGTTTTACGAAGACAACGACTTTAGATTATGGAAGGTAAAGATGCAAGAAATAATAATTCGATAAAGTGTGCCGAATCATTGAAGGGAGAGGCAGTGATGCCTACAAACCTTACACAAGCTGAGAAGATCGAGATGGTGGATAAAGCCAAAAGTGTCATTATCTTGTACCTCGGGAATAACGTATTAAGGGAAATCGTGAAGGATAAGACTACAACTGAGATGTGGGTCAAGCTTTAATAATTATATATGAAAAAGTCACTGGATCACAGGTTATGTTTGAAACAACAACTTTATTCTTTCCGTATGGTGGGTGTTGTACCCCAAAATTTACCCTTTCATTTATCAAGATTTTCCTCACAAAGGTATCTTTGACTCAAGATTGGATTAGGATTTGATCAGCTCAAGACATCTCCTCATGCACTGATGACCAAAATTAGGGTTTGAGTTTGCATAAGGATTTTTGGACTATCAATGCTTCATATGACTTTCAAGGATCATTATGGACCCCTAATATTACTCATGTCAAGTTTCAAGCCTTGAATCACATTTTTGATCAGTCAATTGGATAGTTGACCTAAAAATCAACTGTATTGGGGGAAAATTCAACCATGGCCAATTTACATTCAAACTTCATAATTTTTTATCCACATCAACATCTTGGACTCATATGTATCATTTGATCATGTTTGGACCATAATTCCTCAAGAAATTTGATCAAATCATTAAAAGGGCAAAATGGTCAAAATTAGGGTTTTAACTGAGAAAGGGCAATTTTAATTTTTGACCTAGAAAAGGGTCAATTGGTTTAAGGCATGATCTCAAGAGTTCAATTGCATCATTTTGACATAATCACATGGTTTAAAACATTGCAAATCCATTGGATTGATAGATGAATTTTTCAGTCAACTGATCAAAAGTCAACTGTATATTGAAAAGTCAAACTTTGACTTTTTGGTCAAACTCAAGTGCCAAGGGTCATAATTCATCAAAACATGTCAAAATTTTAAACTTGTTCATCAAGAAATCAAGGATTGAAGATTTTGTTTTGAAATTTGAAATTTCTTAGCTTAGAAATTTTTCTAAGTATAGAAAATTTCTTATTTTTTCTCAACTTTAAGCTAGATTTCAACCATGATACAAAATGATTGAAAGAAAGTTCCCAACATGAAAGTTGTAAATATCCATGAAATCTACAACTTTGCTTCATACAATTTCTCCTAAATATGCTTGGGTCTCAAGATATGATTTTGTGAATACATGCTCATGAACTAAAATAACTTGTGAAATTTTGCCTTAGTTAGGCAGGTTTTTTACCTAACTTCATGCCAATTTTTCACATAGTTCCAAGGGGAATCTTTGAAAGAAATTCAAAGATGAGTTATAAAGCACATATTTCCAAAATGTCCAAGAACTCCTTGAGATCGTTCTTGAGTAGGGAGAATCGAAGAGATGAAGTTGGCAATTTCTCACTTTGATTTCAAGCCATTTCATGATGAACCAAAATTCAAATTCAAGCCTAGACTGCATAACCTTTGCTTTGAAGGCCTCAAACTTGTTTCTCACTCCATAATTAAATGTTTACACAACTGATAGTGCTTTGATCCAAGCATTAGAGCCTTTGTCCAAACAATAATTCCATAAATGGCACAAAGTTGCCATTTCCATTTTGATAAAGCACAACTTTTACAATTGTCAACTCCTTGAGCTTTGCACTTGTTATTTCTGCACACACAAACCCTATAAACTAAAAGCAATGTGTCTAAGACCTGTACCAACTCAGATCGGGCTTGTACAAGCACATAGAGAGTTGTCTCCTCATTTTTCTTTAAAAGCAAGCAATAGAGCCAAAAGGCTATAACTCAGAAATCTTGAGGAAGCTTGGTGTCTAACCTTTTCTATACTTATACACAAAGGTATTGTGACTTATAAAATGATTGCAAAAGCTCAGAAAATTCCACAAACTCTCTACAACTAAAAACCTGCCATAACTTGCAGTTTTTCACCTTGCATAGAAATCTCAAAAACCACTCGTGCATTTTAAGTTTTAACCACCTAAATACTTAGCATACATAATATCTAAGTGTTCCAGACCATTATCCCCTTATTGTAACTCCTCCTTCTCCACCTGCCATTTTTGCATTTCAAGCATGCAGGTTGACTTGAGTAGGGAGATTCAGGAACTTTCAAGGCAAAGTAAGGATTGGAACACACTCAGGAAGGTCCAGGAAAGCTAAACAGATTCTCAGGCCTTCTCAAAACTTGCTCAAACTCCATTCACGGTCTCAACTGAAAGAGGTAAAAACTCTAACTTCTATCTCTTCATACAGGCATCCTTTGGTCTTGATTTGTGAAAATAAAATATAGATATCCTTGCACTAAAGCCAACCATGTTCATAGATTTCATTTATATTCATTGTGTATAGAGAATTTTGGATTTGAAATTTCTGTAAAAATTAGGTTTTAAATTAAGGCCAGTAAAATTAGCTTTGATCTTTGACTCTTAGTTTACATGAGTTATATGGTTGAAATCGTGGGAAGAAATGTTATCATTTTCATGTTTGGAGTTTCCATTTTCATGGAGAAATGAGAGAGATATAGGTGGTCCGGCTGACTAGAGGAAGAAGATGAAGTACAGGGCAAGGAAGTGATTCATGTAATGTATTTTTGTTTTCATTTGAACTAACAGATGTACAGCCACCCCAGTGGTAAGGCAGCGCACAGAAATGCCTAAAGTCACAGGTTCGAGTCATGGCGTTGCCTTTTTGCATTTTCCCACATTTTTCATCTTTTTTTTATTGTTTGTAGCGTGGGCTCAACACATTGGGCCCTATGTTTGTTTGCTAACCTCCTGCCTCATTTTTCTTGCAACACCCCTGGCCCAACTATTTTCATTTATTTATTTTGTTTTGTTTTGTTTCATTAAATATATTTTTCTTAAATATTAAAAATCATAAATAATATAAAAATGATAAATGTTATTTTTTGTTTATTTTATTTTATTTTCTCATAAAAACATATTTTTTTTAGTTATGTATTAACTATTTTTTCTTAATAAACTTGTAAATAAAAATTAGAATTAGGTTAATTATTTATTCTTTTTCTCACACTTATAAATATTTATTTTAACATATAAAAGGAGCATAATAATTCATAAATACTATTTATTATTTTTAAGAAAAAAATATAGAAAATACTTAGAGAAATTTATTTTATTTTAACAAATTAAAATTAGGGTTAGTCAAAAATCCTTTCTAAAAATAATTTTTCTTTCTTACCTAATTTAAGTTCAATTTTGGTTTATTTATTGGGCTTAGATTAAAACTTTTTCATATAAAAAACAAAACAAAATCCTTTCTTGCATATACATATCTTTTCATATTTAATTTATATTGTACATTATTTATTCAAATATTTGTACAAATTCAATTTGTTTGTAATAGTTTAATTAGATTTATATTATTGCAAATCCCTATTCATAAATTGTATACCCCCCCCCCCCCCCCCTCCCACAAAGTGTTGTAATAGCGTAGTAATCTTTAAATTTCACAATTTATCGTTTTTACATAACATGTTAGTAATTAGGGTTTGTATAGCAAGATAAAACCAATCAAATAGAAAACCCTAATCCAAGACAAAATCAAGCATGAAAATAACACACTTGCACACAAGCACTCCCTAGGGTTACTCCACTTGGTTGCCTTACACAAAAATGGCCATATTACGCATGCGAAGTATCTCAGCAAAACAAACAAATATAAGATCATAGTCCCTCGATGACGCTATTCAAAGTTGCCTTACAAAATGATCTTAGTCCCTCAAAAATGCTAAGATACTTTGCAACATTGTTAATCATGGTTATACGATGACCCACACCCGTCTCGTTTACATCCAAAGATAGGGTTGCTTACCAAATCAATGGTAAGACAACAATATCAAAGGGAAAGAAAATGAACAAGAAAGACATTTGAGTAGGTAGATTACTTCTAGTTACTTGCTCCATTTCAAAACAACTATCCTTGCTATTTTCAAAAAAAAAACACACACACACTTCCAAACATCTTACAAACATTGAAAACATTTTCAAAAAGACAAACATCTTTGTATACATTCTTACGAACGAGAATCATTACAAAGATTGCCTAAACAATGGCCTCTTTACAAAATACTTTCAAAAACCACACAAAACACAATTTCAAACAAAAGCAAGTGATCTAGCAAGTAACTAAGAGCCCATGGAAAACCATGGATGAAAAGGGTGCTAATACCTTCCCTTTTCGTAATCTACCCCCCCCCCCCCCGAACTCAAGAAACAATCTCAAAGGTCTTTCCTGTGCTTTTTCACCTTTCCTTTTTTGGATAAAAGAAAAGTCGGTGGCGACTCTTGCTAATCGCAACATTTGCGATCAAACGCAAAACCTTCAAGTCAATTCTCCCACCGTATCACAGAACTGGCGACTCTACTAGGGATTGATATAAAAGTGGAGTTACCTTAGGAATATATCACATTTACTTGCTTACATTGTTTGATTTGTATGCTTTATATTATGGTTCTTTGTTTGGGTTTGAATCCTCTACCCGGATTTTGGATACATTATAGATAAATAGAAATATGTTGTGGAAACTGTGTAGGGTATACCGACATGGTCTAAGCAATAGCTATGTTAGTGTGACATATTTGTGGGTACCGGTAGCCTTTGAGTTAATCAAAGAGAATACGGGGCCGCTGAGTGATGTCATGAAGCACTAATGAACTTCTAGAACCCTTACTTGACCAACTTGGCCTTTAGGATGTAGTGAGATGACCGGCTTTGGTGCAGTCTGAAGTTGGTAGATACTCGATACTACACTCATTGAGGTTTGGTTTCTTGGGATATTTCGGTCGCCATTAAAGAGGCTTGAGCTGAAACAATGACCAAGGAAACAATCCAGTGATATTGAGCTCCTTAGAACCTGGTTACTATTACTAGGACAGGTTTAAACCAACAAACTTCAAGAGGGTACTTACCTATAAATCCCCATGCAAGCCTAAACTAAGGACTTGTTTGCTTTGCTTGTATATGCATACTTGTACATGACATCATGGACATCATGAACATCATATGCATCCACTAACCATTTCAAGGATTTTGGGATTCATCTTTGTTCTTGTTTTATAGGATATGGATTCACTTCGCAGGAAAAATATTCAAGTAAACCTTGTAAGAATTCCTCCACAACTTAAGGAGCTAGCTTCAAGGATCCCTGAGAACTCTCCATTCACCAAAAGACATGGTCGTCTACTCAACTTGGTCACCTCCAACACTGATGAGGATATGATGAAGGTGCTCTTTCAGTTCTTTGATCCTTTGCACCATTGCTTCACGTTTTCTGACTATCAACTTGTGCCTACTTTGGAAGAATTCTCCCAACTCTTAAGGATTCTCATTCTCAATCAACTACCTTTCAACGGTACGGAAAGAGACCCAAAGCCAAAAGAGATTGCTCAAGCTCTACACTTGCACTCATCTGATGTCACGACTCATTGGGAAACTAAGAGTGGTGTCAAAGGCTTCTTAGCAAAGTTCCTGTTTGAGAAAGCCCAAAGTTGTTTGAATTCCTTAGACTTGCAAGCCTTTGAGGAAATTGTGGCTCTTCTTATCTACGGGATGGTCTTGTTTCCCAATCCTGACCAACTCATAGATGTGAACACCGTCAAAATCTTCATGTCACGCAACCCGGTGCCTACATTGCTAGGGGATATCCTACACTCTTTTCACACCCACACAATGAGGAAAAGAGGTGTCCTTATGTGTTTCACCCCTCTCCTGGAAAGATGGTTTATTTCTCATCTCCCCCAATCATTCTTAAAGAATGAGCAAGGTTCAAGGTGGTCACAAAGGTTAGTGACGCTCAAACATTCAGACATTCATTGTTTCTCCCGATCCAAAGAGAATGTTATCATTGTTGACCGTTGTGGAGAATTCCCTAATGTCCCTCTACTTGGAATTAGGGGAGGCATCACCTACAACCCTTGTTTATCCTTAAGACAGTTTGGTTACGCCCGAAGGGATGGCCCGCACGAGATGCTGATTCAAGATTTGGTATTTGACTATGACAATGACGATCAAGGTCTTCGCCAGAGATTTATCCGAGCTTGGAGGATGCTAAACAAGGTGGATAGCAAGACTTTGGGGCACAAGAATTCCATCCCTCTTGAGCCTTACCTCAAATGGGTACGAACCCGTGCTCAAAGTCTTATGATGCCTTATCCTTCCATCCTTCCGGTAATCATTGAGCCTGTTAAGGAGGGAGATGTTCCATACACTATCCTACATCCTGACATGCCCACATCTCTTGAAGACTTACAAAGGGATTGGATACAACTCAAATGAGAGTGAGATACTTTCGAAGCCCAATTCTACGCAAGTGAGAAGAAGGTTTTGGAACTCACTAGGCTACTTCATGAGGAGCGGACTCTAAATGCCTACATTGCACCAAAGAGGATGCACACTACTTTTTTTATCTTAGAGTTTTGTATTATTTTGTCCAAGGGGAATTGATGTACTCAAACTTTATCTTATTAATATAACGTGTGTTTCTTTTTGTCTAAAACGAACTTGAATCTTCAAAATTCTTGAAAACATTGCATATGCACATATCATTCATCATAACATAAGCAGGTCTTTTTGCAACAAGTCTCCTCATCTCTCTACTGTTTATTTCAGTAAGATGGATATCGAGCAAACAGTGAAAGATCTCCAAGCTCAGAACACACAGCTTCAACAGTTGCTCATGACCCTGGCCAAGGGGCAAGAAGAACTGAAGACTCTACTAGCTGAAGAGAGGAAAAAGAAAACAAAGAAAGTAACTGTAGTCTTAAATATGGGGAGAAGATTTCAGGGACAGACAAGAAGGACTTTGAACTTTGCAACAACTTCCGGTGAAGGAGAAGGAAAAGGCAAGGAAACAGCTTTCCCATCAGAATCAGAAGAAGAGGAGGAAGACTACTCTGAGGAACAGTATCCTCCAGTTGATGATAAGTATAGACATCTCGAAAAGTGTTTGAGCGCGATGGAAATACAAAAGGTGCCAGGCTTAGACTTTGAGGAATTGGGACTAGTGTCGGGGATTGTGATTCCTCTGAAATTCAAAGTGCCTATGTTTGCAAAATATGATGGAGTGTCATGCCCGAAAATGCATCTTCGGTCATATGTGAGAAAAATTCAACCCCACACCGCTGATAAAGACTTGTAGGTGCATTTTTTCCAAGACAGTTTATCTGGAACACATCTCTACTGGTTTTACCAACTAGAAAGAGCCAATGTCCATAATTGAGAGGATCTTGTCGCACCTTTCTACAAGAAATATCAATACAATGCTGATTTCACGCCTACCCGTACTCAACTTTAGAGTATGGCTATGGCTTCTAATGAAGGTTTCAAGGATTATGCACAAAATTGGAGAGATTTGGCTGGAAGAGTTCAACCTCCTCTGTTTGAAAGGGAATTGGTAGACATGTTCCTAGGCACTTTGTCTGGTCCCTTTTCAATCATTTAATCAGAAGTTCATCTGTAGGCTTTACTGAGCTAATACTGACCGGGGAGAGGGTGGAAGCTGGTATAAAAAATGGAAAGATTCAGAAGGATTCATCTTCTTCTACAGCTGTAAGGAAGCCTTTTATCGGGAAGAAAGAGATAGTTATTGTATATCTGCAAAGAAACCAAGAGAGGGCCGAACGCCGACCAATGGTGGGGGCTGTTATGATTCTAAAGCCTACATCTGATCAACAAAGAAGTAATCAACCAAGGGTGGAAAGGCCAGTCAGGAAATTCACTAGAATTAACATGACTCTATCTCAAGTGTTACTGCATCTTCTGAAATCCAATTTGGCAACCTTGAAAGAAGCTCAGAAAAACCCCAACACAACATCCCCTCATTATCATCCCAATGCTCGTTGCGCATATCATTCTGAAAGTCCTGGTCACGATACTAATAACTGTTGGGCCTTGAAGAACAAAATACAATACCTCATTGAAGAAAAAGAAATTGAGTTTGATGCGCCCGAGAAGCCAAATGTCATTTCTGCTCCTATGCCCAGACATGGTCACAACACCAACACTATTGAAGAAGATTTGTTTGTTACCACAGTTGATGAACTCATGACTCCGCTTCCAACCATTAAGATAAACTTGTTGAAAGCTGGTGTGTTCTCGGGCTGTAATGAAGTTTGCCACCTCTGCTTGTCCTCACCAACTGATTGCCCTTTGTTAAAAACAGGCATTCAACGCTTGATAGATAACAAAGAGATTTTGTTTGAAAGTACTCCTATTTCACCTGTTCCTGTTGAAGATGTTTCAATCATTACCATCTCCGCCAATTCTTCCAGGGTCTCAACCAAAAGACCAGTTAGAATTACATTGATTTCGAAAGCAACTCCTCTAATAATCACAATGCCTGGGCCAGTCCCATATGTATCAGACAAAATGGTGTCATGGAATTACGGAGGGGACATTTACTACCATGGCATCAAACAAGATTGGCCGGCTGCCGAAGAGATAAACTCCGAAGAAGAAGATTCCGACATCAGCAATATTGTCGGAACTAGTAAAATTACCCGAAGCGGTAGGATCTTTTCTCCAGAAATCCCCCCCCCCCCCCCAAGGCAGTTTCTGGACCCGTGGTTGTTCCAAAGGTTACTTCCGTACCCATAATCATCTCTGCAAATGCTCCTATTGACAAGGCCGTTACAACCCCTGTTGTCATTCCTACCAACACTCCTGCTGCTGAAACTCGAGGAAAAGGTGTTTTGGTTGAGCTTGTCCGGACGAAGGCTCAATCACTAGCTATCCCTGAGACATCTAAGAAAGAAATGGATGAGATCCTAAAAATTATAAAGAGGAGTGACTATGATGTAGTTGAAAAATTGTGGAAAACTCCCTCCAAGATCTCCATGTTGGCATTACTACTGTGTTCCGAGGCACATGCGAAAGCCTTGGTGAAGTTCTTAAAAACAGCCCATGTGCCTCAAGAGACGTCTACTGATCAATTTCAAGACTGCATGGCCAGCTTGACAGCGGATAACGGCCTAGGCTTCTCGGATGTTGATCTGACACCAAGGGGAAGAAAGCACAATGAGGCGTTACATGTCTCTGTAGAATGTAGGGGCACAAATCTGGCCCATGTCTTGGTGGACACTGGCTCATCTTTGAATGTTTTACCAGAAAAAGCTCTTGACAGACTTGACTGCGAGGGATTGATGTTAAAGCCAAGCAACATAGTAGTAAGAGCATTTGATGGCTCGAAGAGGATGGTACACGGGGAGGTGGATATCCCTATAAAGGTTGGGACTCAAACTTTCAATTCAACCTTTTATGTAATGGATATCTGCCCTTCTTACTCCTGTCTGCTAGGATGGCCATGGATCCATAATGATGGCATTGTTTCCTCTACATTGCACCAGATGCTGAAGTATCTGGTTCAAGGAAAGATTATCACTATCCATGGAGAGGAATAATACATGATCAGCCATCTCAATTCCTTCAGGTATGTGGAATTGGATGGCGAGTTCATTGAAACTCCATTTCAACACTTCGAAGAGGTCCCCCAAGAGATAGCAGTGACCAAGATTGTGTCCCAGATTCCCAAGATTACGAGGCCTCCACTCCAGATATCATCTCTGAAGGATGCCAAAGCAGTGATAGAGGAAGGTGGATGCACCATCTGGGGGAAACTTCCGGATATCCCGTATAAGTCTGACAAGTTTGGCCTAGGCTTCACTTCAAGTTCTCAAAAGGTTGTACGTCGTGCCCGTGCTGGAGGGCCACCCTTGAAGATTAGCAACCGTGAGGTTAACGCGGTAGAAGATGGTGAAGATGATTGCAACCTTGAGGATTGGATCTTTTCGACTGTCAATGGAGGGCTCAGCAATTGGGAGGCTAGAGACTTCGTCCCAATAACTTTTATCCCACAGTAATTTATTTTACATTTTGTTGGATCTGTAATATTCAAAAACAATTCGCACTCTTAAAACCTTGTGTCTTGCCCGAGGCACAATGGTCCATTTGTAAGGGTTATTATTTCATCTTCATATGACATCAATGAATCATGGACATTTTTCGCATACAAACTTTTGTGCTCATTGTTTTTCTTTTATATTTTATTTTATTTTAAAGATAGTTATACCCTTACACACACCCACACTCACAAATGCAGGTATCCATCCATTCTGGATCCCATGGGTAACGATACTGCTATGGCCTTTTATGACTTTGAGAATCTAATCTACCAAGCCGAAGACGAAGGTGAGGAAGATTGTGAAGTACCAGAGGAACTTGCTAGACTGCTACAACAAGAGGAAAGAACCATTTAGTCTCACGAGGAACCTGTGGATACGATCAACCTGGGTACCGGGGAGGATAAAAAGAGGTCAAGGTGGGTGCCAATCTGGAGCCTAGTGTCAAGGAGCATCTGATTCGGTTGTTACATGATTATGTTGAAGTTTTTGCCTGGTCATATGAAGACATGCCAGAACTTGATACAAACATCGTGGTACATCGTCTGCATACAAGAGAAGATTGTCCGCCAGTAAAGCAAAAGGTTCGCCGCATGAGACCTGATATGTCAAAAAATATTAAAGCGGAGGTTATGAAGCAATTCAATGCTGGATTCCTGGCTGTCACTTCCTACCCTCAATGGGTTGCCAACATTTTTCCCGTTCCCAAGAAAGACGGCAAAGTACGAATGTGTGTGGACTACAAAGATTTGAATAGGGCGAGCCCTAAAGATGATTTTCCACTCCCCCACATTGATATCCTAGTTGACAATACGGCACAACACAAAGTGTTTTCCTTCATGGATGGATTCTCAGGTTATAACCAAATCAAAATGGCACCTGAGGACATGGAAAAAACAACATTTGTCACACAGTGGGGCACATTCTGCTACAAGGTAATACCATTCGGATTGAAGAATGTCGGGGAAACCTATCAATGCGCCATGGTAGCTTTATTTCATGACATGATACATCATGAAATAGAGGTCTACATAGACGATATGATAGCCATATCACAAACAGAAGAAGAGCATCTTGATCACTTACAAAAGTTATTTGAGAGACTGAAGAAGTACAAGATGAGGTTGAATCCAAACAAGTGCACATTCAGGGTACGGTCCAGCAAACTCCTAGGCTTTATCGTCAGTAACAAAGGAATTGAGGTCGATCCTGCCAAAGTTAAAGCAATACAAGAGATGCCTGCTCCTCATATTGAGAAGGAAGTCAGAGGATTCTTGGGACGTTTGAACTATATTGCCAGATTCATTTCTCACCTAACAGCTACTTGTGAGCCAATCTTCAAACTATTGAAGAAAGATTAAGTAGTCAAATGGAATGATGAATTCCAAGTTGCTTTTGACAAAATCAAAGAATACTTACAAGAACCTCCTGTATTAATGCCACCAGTAGAGGGAAGACCATTGATCATGTATCTGATTGTTTTAGAAAACTTGAGGGAGTGTGTATTGGGGCAGCATGACGAGTCTGACCGAAAAGAGCACGCTATTTACTACCTGAGCAAAAAGTTTACCGATTGTGAAACCAGATATTCACTGCTCAAGAAAACTTGTTGCGCTCTGGCATGGGCTGCTCATCGGCTGAGACAGTATATGCTGACTCATACTACCTTGTTGATATCTAAACTGGATATGATAAAATACATCTTCGAGAAGCCTGCTCTTTTTGGGAGAATAGCTAGATGGCAGATGATCCTGACAGAGTATGACATACAATATACTACCCAGAAAGCTATAAAGGGGAGTGTACTAGCTGACCATCTCTCTCACCAAGCTGTAGAAGATTACCAGACTATGAAGTTTGAATTCCCAGATGAAGACATCATAACGTTAGACAACTGTGAAGAAGTTAGGCCATACGACGGACCTGAACAAGGATCCCAATGGACCCTATTATTTAATGGAGCCTCTAGTGCACTCCGTAATGGTATCGGTGTTGTACTCATATCTCCAGAAGGGTGTCATACTCCCTTTACTGCCAAACTTTGCTTTAACTGTACAAACAACATGGCAGAATACGAAGCGTGCATCTTCGGTCTCAGAGCTGCCATAGACTTGGGAATCAAATCCTTAGATGTGTTTGAAGATTCAGCTTTGGTCATCAGTCAGATTAAAGGGGAATGGGACACGAAGCACCCAAACCTTATCCCTTACAAAGAACATGTTTTGACATTGCTATCATATTTTGAGAAGATTACCTTCGAGCATTTCCCGCGAGAAGAAAATCAGCTAGCAGACGCTCTAGACACAATGTTATCTATGTTTAAACTTAATTGGGATAACGAGGCTCCCCAGATCACCATCGAACGACTGGATGGACCAGCGCGCTGTCACGAGATTAATACTGAAGAAGTAGTGGACCAACCTTGGTTTCACGAAGTCAAGAGGTATCTCGAGGCCCAAGAATACCTAGAAGGAGCTTCAATCAACGACAAGAAGTTCTTAAGGAGATTCTCTGCTAAATTCTTCCTAAGTAATGGCATCCTGTACAAACGCAATCATGACTCCATTTTACTTCGATGCATGGATAAGGTTGAAGCTGAAAAGATCATGGATAAATTACATGAAGGTACTTTTGGCACCCACTCCAGTGGGCATACGATGGCAAAGAAAATCCTACGTGCAGGCTATTATTGGTCTACCATGGAAGCAGATTGCTATCAACACTCTCGAACCTGCCATAAGTGTCAAATTTATGTTGATAAGGTGCACGTACCTCCGGTTTCTCTGAATGTCTTGAAGGCTCCTTGGCCGTTTGCTATGTGGGGAATTGATATGATTGGGGAAATTAAGCCGACAACCTCTAATGGACATCGCTTCGTCCTAGTGGCCATTGACTATTTTACAAAATGGGTGGAGGAAGCTTCCTTCGCTTCTGTTACCAAGAATGTTGTTACCTGCTTCATCAGGAAAAACCTTATTTGCCAGTATGGTATCCCAAAAGGATCATCACTGACAATGGTACAAATCTCAATAACACTATGATCACCGCATTATGCGAGAAATTCAAGATTCAGCATCACAATTCTTCTCCCTATAGGCCAAAGATGAATGGTGTTGTCAAAGCTGCAAATAAAAACATTAAGAAGATCATACAGAAAATGACAGTCACATATAAAGACTGGCATGAGATGTTACCGTTTGCTCTCCATATTTATGGTACCACAGCTCACACATCAATCGGGGCAACACCCTATTCTTTGGTTTACGGCATGGAGGTTGTCTTGCCTATTGAGGTTCAGATCCCCTCTCTGAGGATTATGAAGGATGCGGGGTTGAACGAAGACGATTGGATCCAGACTCGACTTGATCAACTGAATTTGATTGATGAAAAGAGACTTATTGTTGTTTTCCATGGTCAAATGTATCAAAAATGGATGATCAAGGCTTTCAACAAGAAAGTCAGACACCAAGTATATCAAGTTGGGGATCTAGTGATCAAACGCATCACATTGCCACAAAGTGATCCCAGGGGAAAATGGACTCCTACCTATGAAGGACCATTTGTAATAAAAAACATATTCTCTGGTGGGGAAATGATCTTGACCACCATGGATGGTGACGACTTGCCACACCCTGCAAACACGGACATAGTCAAAAGATACTACGCATAACGGACCTGTTAGGTTGACATACCTAGGCAAAACAAGGGCATCCCGGTGAACCAAAAAGGTACGGGCAAAAGTTAGGGATAAAACCAAAAAAATATGTACACCCGGCAAGTTGAAAACCTAAAAGGGCGACTTGGGCAAAAAAGGGTTTCCCGGTGGACTGAAAACCTGAAAGGGCAGTCCAGGAAAAAGTTAGGGAATTAAGGCGTATGACTATGTCCTGCCAGATCACTTTACAAACAATCTTTGGCTTCCACTGACAAACCCAGAGGTTCTGATCAATTCAGTCATCTTCAGATAAGACAACGAATAGACAAGATGCTCAGACATACGAAGGCTATAGCAGAATGGGAACCCCATGGGATTATTACACATAGCTATCTTTCTTTGTATCAAATTTTTCTTATTTTACGATAGCATTCTCTTACTGGAATGTTTGTCTCCTTTGTACAAAATACTTATTCAAAGTCAATACAAAATATCCCTTTGAAAGTGCAAAAACTATTTGTCTTTTTCTTTACGCTTGTGTTTTGTTTACAAAAACGTCCAATGATTCATTATTAAACATATGCATTTGAACATGATTACTGTTTACAAATAAAAAAAATGAGAAAGACAATTACTGATAGGTTGAAAGAACAGGAAAATGTCTCTAGGCTATTCCATAAGTGATCTCCTACAGTACATCATTTAAATCCCCAGCGGAACAAAGTTTCCGGTTATCAATCCCCAGTAAAAGTCGTCAAATTTCTCGGGACTCCCCAACAGATCTTACGAGCAGTACATGGCATTACCCTCACAACATAATTTACTTCTCTCAACAAAAATTCATCAGTATTTCAACTTCAAAACATGAAAACTCACATATCCTCAGCGGCATTCAGGGATTTATTTTCATCAACCAAACAATAATACAGCAAATTAGTTCACATACGCATACATTGCATCCATATATTATAAACATTGATAAAGCAAATACATTGCATCATACATTCCATACAGCATAACTTTGTATTTTAGCTAACATTTTACCCTTTTCAGGATAAGATTAACAACTACCGTTAACAATATGCAATCTTGATACAGTTCAGATACACTCCAAATACGGATGCCATCCTGATACTCATTCAGATTCAACTTCATGATACAGTTCAGATACGCTCCAGATATGGATGCCATCCTGATACTCATTCAGATTCAACTTCATGATACAGTTCAGATACACTCCAAATACGGATGCCATCCTGATACTCATTCAGATTCAACTTCATGATACAGTTCAGATACGCTCCAGATACGGATGCCATCCTGATACTCATTCAAATTCAACTTCATGATACAGTTCAGATACGCTCCAGATACGGATGCCATCCTGATACTCATTCAGATTCAACTTCACGATACAGTTCAGATACGCTCCAGATACGGATGTCATCCTGATACTCATTCAGA
The DNA here is from genome assembly GCA_948472305.1 of Vicia faba. Classification (NCBI taxonomy): domain Eukaryota; kingdom Viridiplantae; phylum Streptophyta; class Magnoliopsida; order Fabales; family Fabaceae; genus Vicia; species Vicia faba. Next base: position 446,898,305 of record OX451738.1, on the reverse strand, counting down.
TTAAACTTCATGATACAGTTCAGATACGCTCCAGATACGGATGCCATCCTGATACTCATTTAGATTCAACTTCATGATACAATTCAGATACGCTCCAAATACGGATGCCATTCTGATACTCATTCAGATTCAACTTCATGATATAGTTTAGATACGCTCCAGATACGGATGCCATCCTGATACTCATTCTTTCAGCTTACAAGTTACAATTCAACGAACATGCTGGGTGGCATCTACAAGCCCATCTCCAACAAGATTCTATCACCTCTCCAAATGGCATCTTTAAGCCCATTCCCTCAACCACTCATCATCGAGTGCAAATTTCTAGGCACTCTAAGTGTCCAATCGTCTTCTACCTTCGAGTCACGAATGGCAAAACTCGCCAATCTAACTCTTCAGGTTTAAGAAGATTGAACAGGGGAAGTTGTTGTACCCCAAAATTTTCCCTCTCATTTATCAATATTTTCCTCACAAAGGTATCTTTGACTCAAGACTGGATTAGGGTTTGATCAGCTCAAGACATCTCCTCATGCACTGATGACCAAAATTAGGGTTTGAGTTTGCACAAGGATTTTTGGACTATCAATGCTTCATATGACTTTCAAGGATCATTATGGACCCCTAAGATTACTCATGTTAAGTTTCAAGCCTGGAATCACATTTTTGATCAGTCAATTGGACAGTTGACCTAAAAATCAACTGTATTGGGGAAAAAGTCAACCATGGCCAATTTACAGTCAAACTTCATAATTTTTTATCCACATCAACATCTTGGAATCATATGTATCATTTGATCAAGTTTGGACCATAATTCCTCAAGAAATTTGATCAAATCATCAAAAGGGCAAAATGGTCATAATTAGGGTTTTAACTGAGAAAGGGCAATTTCTGATTTTTGACCTAGAAAATGGTCAATTGGTTTAAGGCATGATCTCAAGAGTTCAATTTCATCATTTTGACCTAATGACATGGTTCAAAACATTGCAAATCCATTGGATTGATAGATGAATTTTTCAATCAACTGATCAAAAGTCAATTGTATATTGAAAAGTCAAACTTTGACTTTTTGCTCAAACTCAAGTGCCAAGGATCATAATTCATCAAAACATGTCAAAATGTGAAACTTGTTCATCAAGAAATCAAGGATTGAAGATTTTTTTTTTAAATTTGAAATTTCTTAACTTAGAAATGTTTCTAAGTATAGAAAATTTCTTATTTTTTCTCAACTTTAAGCTAGATTTCAACCATGATACAAAATGATTCAAAGAAAGTTCCCAACATGAAAGTTGTAAATCTCCATAAAATATACAACTTTGCTTCATACAATTTCTCCTAAAGATGCTTGGGTCTCAAGATATAATTTTGTGAATACATGCTCATGAACTAAAATAACTTGGTGAAATTTTGCCCTAGTTAGCCAGGTTTTTGACCTAACTTCATGCCAATTTTTCACATAGTTCTAAGGGGAATATTTGAAATCAATTCAAAGATGAGTTATAGAGAACATTGCAAGCTTTCCAAAATGTCAAAGAACTCCTTGAGATCATTCTTGAGTAGGGAGAATCGAAGAGATGAAGTTGGAAATTTCTCACTTTGATTTCAAGTCATTTCATGATGAACCAAAATTCAAATTCAAGCCTAGACTGCATAACATTTGCTTTGAAGGCCTAAAACTTGTTTCTCACTCCATAATTAAATGTTTACACAGCTGATAGAGCTTTGATCCAAGCATTAGAGCCTTTGTCCAAACAATAATTCCATAAATGGCACAAAGTTGTCATTTCCATTTTGATAAAGTGCAACTTTTACAATTGTCAACTCCTTGAGCTTTGCACTTGTTATTTCTGCACACACAAATCCTATAAACCAAAATCAATGTGTCTAAGACCTGTACCAACTCAGATCAAGCTTGTACAAGCACATAGAGAGTTGTCTCCTCACTTTTCTTCAAAAGCAAGCAATAGAGCCAAAAGGCTATAACTCAGAAATCTTGAGGAAACTTAGTGTCTAACCTTTTCTATACTTATACACAAAGGTATTGTGACTTAGAACACGATTGCAAAAGCTCAGAAACTCTCCCAAACTCTCTACCACTAAAAACCTGCCATAACTTGCAATTTTGCATCTTGCATAGCAATCTCAAAAACCACTCGTGCGTTTTAAGTTTTAACCACCTAAATACTTAACATACATCATATCTAAGTGTTCCAGACCATTATCCCCTCACTGTAACTCCTCCTTCTCCGTCTTCCATTTTTGCATTTCAAGCTTGCAGGTTGACTTGAGTAGGGAGATTCAGGAACTTTCAAGGCAAAGTAAGGATTGGAACACACTCAGGGAGGTCCAGGCAAGCTAAACAGATTCTCAGGCCTTCTCAAAACTTGCTCAAACTCCATTCACGATCTCAACTGAAAGAGGTAAAAACTCTAACTTCTATCTCTTCATACAGGCATCCTTTGGTCTCGATTTGTGAAAATAAAATGTAGATATCCTTGCAGTAAAGCCAACCATGTTCATAGATTTCATTTATATTCATTGTGTATAGAGAATTTTGGATTTGAAATTTCTGTAAAAATTAGGTTTTAAATTAGGGCCAGTAAAATTAGCTTTGATCTTTGACTCTTAGTTTACATGAGTTATATGATTGAAATCATGGGAAGAAATGTTATCATTTTCATGTTTGGAGTTTCCATTTTCATGGAGAAATGAGAGATATACAGGTGGTCCGGCTGGCTAGAGGAAGAAGACGAAGTACAGAGCAAGGAAGTGATTCATGTTATGTATTTTTGTTTTCATTTGAACTAACGGATGTACAGCCACCCCAGTGGTAAGGCAGCGCGCATAAATGCCTAAGGTCACAGGTTCGAGCCTTGGCGCTGCCTTTTTGCATTTTTCCACATTTTTCATCTTTTTTTTATTGTTTGCAGCGTGGGCTCAGCACATTGGGCCCTATGTTTTTTTGCTAACCTCCTGCCTCATTTTTCAAGCAACACCCCTGGCCCAACTATTTTCATTTATTTATTTTATTTTGTTTTATTTCATTAAATATATTTTTCTTAAATATTAAAAGTCATACAAAATATAAAAATGATAAATATTATATTTTGTTTATTTTATTTTATTTTCTCATAAAAAAATATTTTCTTTAGTTATGTATTAACTATTTTTTCTTAATAAACTTGTAAATAAAAAATAGAATTAGGTTAATTATTTATTCTTTTTCTCACACTTATAAATATTTATTTTAACATATAAAAGGACCAAAATACTTCATAAATACTATTTATTATTTTTAAGACAAAAATATAAAAAATACTTAGAGAAATTTATTTTCTTTTAACAAATTAAAATTAGGGTTAGTAAAAAATCCTGTCTAAAAATAATTTTTCTTTCTTACCTAATTTAAGTTCAATTTTGGTTTATTTATTGGGCTTAGATTAAAACTATTTTCATATAAAAAACAAAACAAAATCCTTTCTTGCATATACATATCTTTGCATATTTAATTTATAGTGTACATTATTTATTCCAATATTTGTACAAATTCAATTTGGTTGTAATAGTTTAATTAGATTTATATTATTGCAAATCCCTATTCATAAATTGTATACCCCCCTCCCACAAAGTGTTGTAATAGCGTAGTAATCTTTAAATTTCCCAATTTATCGCTTTTACATAACATGTTAGTAATTAGGGTTTGTATGGCAAGATAAAACCAATCAAATAGAAAACCCTAATCCAAGACAAAATCAAGCATGAAAATAACACACTTGCACACAAGCACTCCCTAGGGTTACTCCACTTGGTTGCCTTACATAAACATGGTCATATTACGCATGCGAAGTATCTCAGCAAAACAAACAAATATAAGATCATAGTCCCTCGATGACGCTATTCAAAGTTGTCGTAGAAAATAATCTTAGTCCCTCAAAAATGCTAAGATACTTTGCAACTTTGCTAATCATGGTTATACGATGACCCACTCCCGTCCCGTTTACATCCAAAGATAGGGTTGCTTATCAAATCAATGGTAAGACAATAATATCAAAGGGAAAGAAAATGAACAAGAAATACATTTGAGTAGGTAGATTACTTCTAGTTACTTGCTCTATTTCAAAACAACTATCCTTGCTATTTAAAAAAAAAACACCCACACTTCCAAACATCTTACAAACATTGAAAACATTTTCAAAAATACAAACATCTCTGTATACATTCTTACGAACGAGAATAATTACAAAGATTGCCTAAACAATGGCCTCTTTACAAAATACTTTGAAAAACCACACAAAACACAATTTCAAATAAAAGCAAGTGATCTAGCAAGTAACTAAGAGCCCATGGAAAACCATGGATGAAAAGGGTGCTAATACCTTCCCTTTTCGTAATCTACCCCCCCCCCCCCCCCCCCCCGAACTCAAGAAACAATCTCAAAGGTCTTTCTTGTGCTTTTTCACCTTTCCTTTTTTTGATAAAAGAAAAGTTGGTGGCGACTCTTGCTAACCGCAACATTTGCAATCAAACGCAAAACCTTCAAGTCAGTTCTCTCACCGTATCACAGTGGGGAATAAATCTATTGTGAAGCAGTAGACAAAATTTCACAAGATTGTTGATAATTTGAAAAATATAAATGTGAAAATTAAAGACAAGGATAAGACTTTACTTTTGTTAAACTTATTACCCGGATCCTTTGAGCACTTTAAGGATTCCCTTCCTTATTATAAGTAAGGAACTATCACTTTGGATGAAGTCTAGAAGACCGTAAGATCAAAAAAGTTATCAAAGTTAAAAGATTTGAAGGTCACTACTATGGAAAAGGAATTTAAAAACGGTTGGGAAAGATATATAACCACGCGGGATCAGGCGTTGTTATGTAGCGTGTGGTTGTATATGTGGTACTAATAATCACAGTTCTGGGACCGTTTTTGTATGCTAGAAAGCGCGCACTATATCACAACGGTTAGTTAACCCAACCTTTGTGATAGAACTAAAGGTCCCAGGTTCGATTCTCAGCATCAACATTTTGTAATTCATATTATTCTGGTCAGCATTCAATATATAATCACGGTTAGGTTTTATAACCGCTGTCAAAACTTCCTCTGTTTTAAATATACAATTCTTTGCTTTTCAAATTCTTCTAATTTTTTATCCTATAACTATTATAACCATATCAGAGAATTTACAACTACCCGTACTTTTGTTAACGATGCATAAAGAGCATAAAAATAGCTAACATTGTACATCAAAAGCCAAAATTAATATTTACATGAAACACAATATGTTTAAGTCAAAAGTAATATTCACATCATCAATACAGAAAATAAGTCATTAGCACATCTCAATAAACCAATCAGTCGGACCCTTAAGCACATTGTGGATATATGCTCAATGTTTACGAAGATCTACAAAGTCCTCAACAGAGAATAGGGTTTCATCGTTAAACATCTACATAAGAAAGATAAAAAGTGAATATCATGCATGATAATAATTCAATAGTCAACTTATATATTAATATATGTAAACATTTTATGACATATATACCTTAGCCCATGAATCAACAATACCTGCAAAAACAATGTTTAACATGTGTTTCATGACATAATACCCATACTCATAAGTCTCGAGTTGTCTACTCGTCTACAAATTGAAGAAATAATTACATGAATATAACCACACATGAATGTAAATGAAAGAAATGGGTAATCGGGCCACTTACTTTAGGAAATATCCATGATGGATTTCTCCAAACATTGTTCATCATATTCACTTACTCCACAACATTGTACATTGAAAATGAATTAAATATATTACATGATACACTAATTACAATGTCAGAGAATGAATTAAACATACACTTACGAATTAATAATCTCTTTCATTTTCTTTTCAAGTGGATCATTCAAGGAACATATTACAGTTACCATATTCGTCTTAAATGATATTATGATCAATTGTCAATGACCACTCAATAAACATGAGCATATATATTATTAGTATTTGTTAAAAAAAAACTAAATATAGAATACATAAACATCAATTACAAAAATACCTACTAACATAGAAATGGTGCTAAGTAACATTATTTTCCTCTCTCATTTAACCATTTTTTTCAAGTACTATCAAATGTCTTTTGGTTGATTAAACGCCCATCGAATAAAAAGCGGATCCAAGATTCTATAAATACTCAATTTATTTAACTCTATACAAACACAGTGAATGTACCTAAATGGTTAAAGAAAATGAATAAATTAAGGGAGGAAATACAAAAAAAGAAGACAATGTTCTATAATGACATGTATATTTAACTATATACTTGCATGCACCAAACTTGCAATATACCTACGTCCAACCACTTATATCCATCGAGAAAATCCCTTACATCTTCAAGACTGTAATAGAATAACTCTAAATATGGACAATGTTCTAGCAGGAGAGGTTGTGTATCATTTATCACCGCAACATTCAAGTATAACAACATGGTGGTTTCATTTGTGTTAGGATCCATTAACTCATTGCAGTTATCTGGAGGAGGGAAGAGGCTGAACAATTACTTCCTTTTGTATAAGCACAGAATAAAACACTTCTACTTGGAGTTTAATCATCATCATCACGATCAACATAAAATTGATCTTCATTTGTACATTGTTCGAGGTTTTCACTTAATCTCTACAACATAATATTCAATTAGAACATAAAACAAAAAGAAGTACAATATATATCATGCATTTCTGATAAAACACTAACATCTCAAGTAAAGCACATACCAAATATAACTATTGAAACCTTTCCATATCTTTCTCCCTTTTTTTCCTCTCCTCTTCTAACATCCTCATTTTTCTTCTAATTGCTTCTCAACATTCCCAATCTTTTGTCTTTGTGCATTAGGTTTTGGTCTTTCGGTACTTTTTCTTTGAGGCCCAAAGAATGACTTCAAGCTGAAACCTTCTCCAACACCACAGACATGCCCACCATGCTCATTTTTTTCGATTGCTTCTATTAATATGTCATGTCGTGCTTCTGGAACAAATGTTCCCTCACGGGCCGCCTCAACCAACTTATCCTACATAACATGAGCAACTTACATATATTGTTACCAACATATTTAAATAACAAATAAAATAAGCAAAACGAATCATACTTACAATTTTCTCAACAACTACTCTTGACGCCTCATAGGTGTACTCTCCATTTGGTCTTAATCGATCCCTCTTCCATTTCTCATGTCTTGATGGTGGAGATGGGATGTGATCATCTCCTGTTTATGGTTGTTTTTCAAGCATAATTATTTTCTCAAGTTTCTTGCAACCCCCACGAGGCAATCTATGGGGGTACATGTTCTTTTACTTGTTTTGTATTCCTACTTCGCTTTTAACCTGTTATTAATAGTGAAAAATATATATGATTAGTATATATAATTTAGTAGCATAACATTATTGGTTAAATAAGACTAGTACTAACCTTGAATTTCTCATAACAACGTATCTTCGCAAAAAAATTCCATTTCTTCTTTGATATAAAAATATATCTTATCCATGGACGATCAAGACCGCTGTTAGGCTTCCTAATGTAGTCATCCATGAGCAGTGACTTAAATACCCTCCAACGAGTACCGGGATATGAGATCCACTTTTTTTTCAACTTTGAGTCACCGATAAACTCAAAATTCAACTACATTTAAATCAATGTATTAGAAATTATAGGTGGTGATATCAAATATATGAAAATTATAGTATGTAATACCTTAACGTCTGTCCATATGCTTTCTTTGACTTTCTCATCCAATTGTTTCCAATCATCTATCAATATACTTACTTTGCTACGTCCAAGGAACGCAACATAACTCTTAAAAGTAGAGTAATGTTCACATTCAACTACTTTGTAGAACGAATCAAACTCGATCAGAGTGTTTTCACCTGATGAGTTGTAGACTGATGTGAATTGGGCACCATTGTGACACCTCTTTGTGATCTTTTTGATTGAGTATCATTTGTTTGAGTTTCATTCACACAACTCTCATTTGTTTGAGTTTCTTCGCTGGTATCTGATGAAGAACTCGACAAGGTCGACATCTATGTTCAAAAACAACAACAACAACATGAACAATAAGAACATAAACAACAACCATAACATAAACAACAACCATAACATAAACAACAACCATAACATAAACAACAACAACCACAAAAATGGCAAATGAAGTTTACTATAGATGCATGGGGAAAATATTTATGTACCCTAAACGTGATGACTAAGTAAATGATGTTGGTGTTTGTGTTGGTGTTGTCTTCTTTCCTTACGACAACAAAGATGTTGTTGTTGTCTTCCTTCTCGGCGGTGACAACTTGGTTGGTGTACTCTTCCTTCTCGATGCTACGATCATGATGGTATTGTCAACCTCCTTGACGATGATGACGAAAATGACAAATACACAATGAAGAATGGATATTGGAGAAACAAGCTAGGATGAACAATGGTGTTTTGATTGAAACCATATATTGTTTCACAGTATTGAATGTTAGGGTTTAGGATTGAAATCGTGTATTATTTCGTCTAGTTTCTTTTTTCAATGGAAAAAAGGATAGTGAATCGACAAGCTAACTAGGAGTGTATAATATTATAAAGATACCACCACGACCAATACTAGCAACCATTATGATATATTACTTTCATATTAAAATTTCATAAAGAAGCGCTAGAGTCATAAAAAAACTAAATATATCATAACCGTGGAACATACCAACTGTAGTCATAACCCTTTAAGTTTTTCATTTAAAAATAAATAAAAATGAAAAGGAGCGCTTTAACATTAAAGGAATAATATATATGAGAGCGTTGGAGTTTGAACTCATGAAAGCTTGATGGTATCACCACAGTTGGATCCTCAACCGCTGTTATATACAAATAATTTTAAATCAAAAAATAAAAATAATATGGTAGCGCCTTAGTTTAGAGATGTCACCACGGTGTAGGGAAGAACCATGGTGACCATGGTGTTGTTGTTTACGTGTTTTGTAGTAGTGGGTTGACGATAATGGTGAAGGCTTAAGTTTCTTAAGAGGAAGGAGTGTGAGTAGAGGAAACTAGAAAAGAAAGGGATCCAGATCAAAGACCAATTTTTTTATAAGTCAAAGTTTAAATGTTTCACTTGTCACAAAATTGGTCACTTCAGAAGGATTCTCCTGAAAGAGGAAACAAGGGTGATTATGTTCAGATTGTAATTGCCTCAGTGGAAGATGGTTATTAAAGTGCTTGTGCACTAGTGGTAATAAGTTTCAAAACTGAAAAGAGTTCGGTTATGGGCTCAGGTTGCTCTTATCACATGTGTCCAAGGAAAAAATATTTTGAAACTTTAGAGGTGAAAGAAGGTGGATTCGTTCGACTTGGAAACAATAAGGCTTGCAAAGTTCATGGTATTGGTATAGTTAGACTGAAAATGTTCGATAACTGTGAGTTCCTTTTACGCAATGTTAGGTATATTCCTGAACTTAAGCAAAAAAATTTAACCATAAGAAAGTTTGATGATCTAGGCTACTGCATTAGAATTGAACGTGGGATGTTGAGAATTTCGCAAGGTGCATTAATAATGGCTAAAGAATCTAAAATGTGTGTGATGTATATTTTGGATGGTCCCACTGTTATTGGTCATGCATCAGTAGCTAGTCAAGACCTTCTTGATAAATCAAAGTTGTGGCATTTGAGATTAGGGCATGTCAGTGAAAGAAGTTTAGTTGAACTTTCTAAACAAGGTTTGATAGAGAGTGAGAAATTAAATAAACTAGAATTTTGTGATAATTGCATTCTAGGAAAACAACACAATGTGAAGTTTAGGGGTATGCTCACTCAGATCTATGGGGTCCGACAAGGGTGGAAACTCATGGGGGTGGATTTTTTTTCGTCTCTATTATTGATGATTTATCTAGAAGAGTATGGGTCTACATTCTGAAAAATAAAAGTGACACCTTTAAAAAGTTTAATGAATGGTATACTCTTATAGAAAAGCAATCAAAAACTAAACTGAATGTATTAAGAACTGACAATAGCCCAAAGTTTGTTTCAGAACAATTTAATGAGTTTTGCAGGAAAGATGGTATCAAGTGGCATATAACAGTTGCTGGAACACCTCAACAAAATGGCTTAGTAGAATGCATGAATATAACCATTTTTGAGAGAGTAAGGTGTATGTTGCTGGAATCTAGGTTACCAAAGAGTTTCTAGAGTGAAATTGTTGCTATAATAACTTACTTGATTAACAAATGTCCAGCCACAAGAATAAACTTTAAGACACCTATGGAAGTTTGGAGTGGGAAACCAGTAGACTACTCAAATTTGAAGATTTTCATAGCCTTGACGTTTGTTCATATCAAACTATAAAAATTTTATGTTAGGTTTGTGAAGTGTGTCTTTATTGGTTATCCTGAAGGGGTTAAAGGTTATAAACTATGGAAGATGGATCTTGGAGGATCAAAATTTATCATAAGTAGGGATGTTATCTTGGAGGATCAAAATTTATCGTAAGTATGGAGATGAAGTGCAAAGAATTAGATGTTCAAGAATTAAAAACTATGGTGGAAAAGACTCAGTTTGAGGTGGAGGTTTCTACTAGATATACTAGAGACGAGGAGGTAGTAGAGATGCCTATTTCTAGTACTATTGAAGGGAAACATACAATGTCTCCTAATTATCTGTTGGCTCGTGATAGAGTTAAGAGAGAGATTGTACCACCTCAAAGGTATGGTTATGTTGATCTTATTTGATATCCTTTGAATGTGGCTAAAGGGTTACAAGACTTAGAACCAAAGACCACCAAGGAAGAACTAAAAAGCAAAGATAGTCAAAGATGGTTGATTGTAGTAAATGGTGAGATGTATTCACTGATGAAGAACTATACTTGAAAACTTGTGAGACTACCTAAGAAATAAAGGGTGTTTGGATGCAAGTGGATTTTCAAGAAGAAGGAAGGTATTCCAGGAATTGAAGAACCAAGATTTAAGGAAAGACTTGTAGCGAATGGTTTCACTCAAGTAGAATGAGTTGATTACAATTAAATTTGTTCACCTGGGGTAAAACATTGTTCTACAAAGGTACTTATGGCCATTGTAAATCAATATAATCTTGAAGAGACCTTGAAGAGACAATCTACATGGAACAACCTAAAGATTTTGTAGAAGATAAGGCTAAGGTATGTTTGTTGAAGAAATCTTTGTATGGGTTGAAACAAAGCCCAAGACATTGATATCCTCGGTTTGATGGATTTGTTCTTAAACATGGTTTTGCAAGAAGTAATTAGATAATTGTGTATGCAAATTGAAGAGGAACGAGAAATTCATTATCTACCTCCTTCTATATATTGATGATATTTTGATGGCAAACTCTAACAAAAATGAGATCGGTAAGCTTAAAGAGATCTTGAATTGTGAATTTGAGATGAAAGATATTGGTGAAGCTAAAAGAATCATGGGTATGGATCTCATGAGAAGTCGCAATAAGAGTGAATTATTCTTATCTCAATCTAGTTACGTGAAGAAAGTGGTGAAGTGGTTTAGAATGCAAGATGTTAAAACCGTGAACTCTCCTTTAGGTCAACACACAAAGCTATCGGTTAAACAATTTCCTCAAATTGACGAAGAGAAGAAGATAGTGGAGAGTACTCCCTATACAAGTAAGGTTGGAAGCATTATGTATGATATGGTTTGTAGTAGATCAGACTTAGCATATGCAGTCAACATAGTAAGTCGCTTTATGGCAAATCCTGATCAGATTCATTGGGAAGCTCTGAAGTGGATGTTAAGGTATTTGAATGGTACGCTAAAGGGAGGTTTAAAGTACACAAGGTCAACTCAAGAGAAATACGCTTTGGCGAATTTTATAGATTTTAACTATGCAGGTAATATAGACACTAGAAAATCTTTATCAAATTTTGTGTTTATATTGTTTGGGACAACTATAAATTGAAAGACAAATCGACAATCAGTAGTTGCATTATCTACTACTCGAACAGAATATTTTGTCCTTGTTGAAAGAGTCAAGGAAGCCATATCTAAAAGGCATGATTGGAGAGTTAGAGATTTCTTAAGAATTTATAAACATAAATTATAACACCTGACTGATCTATATTCATATGAGAACCACTAATGATTTAAAGAACAAATGCCTAATCTATATTTATATGAGAACCACTAATGATTTACGGAACAAATGCACTAAAACCACTCTTTTGTCAATGTAATTGATTAAATAATTATAAGGTTATATATTTTTTTGCTAGTCTTAACATAGCACGAGTGGGAACTGAACATGCTGGTAGTATTAGACTAAAAGAGTATAAATATGATTTGAATATGACCACAGAACTTTTTAAGCGGAAGCAGAAACATATCTGTCTCTTGAGTGCTAATTAAAAAAACCACAATTTCAATTGAGAAATGACTTTTTAAAAAATCACAAATCCCCGTCCGCAATTCAAGTATGCAAGCTATTTTCTAACTTTTTGGTCAATTGTGTCGAGTCACGCATCATGGGGACACCAATGAACTAAATCAGGATCCATGTCATGTCAATATAATGTATTTCAATAGAAATCTCTAACTTTTTTTGTCTAAGTTATTTTTCTCTTGCTTTTGCCTTATACAAACTCATCGCCACCAATTGATGACACTGCCTTTTATAATACAATAATTGACTAATGCTGAAATATTTGAAAGGTTGAAAGTTGTTTTTAGTTCATGTAAATATACTATTTTTTGTTTTGTTTTTAGTGTTTAGTATAAATTTTCTTTTTATATATATATATATATATATATATATATATATATATATATATATATATATATATATATATATATATATATATATATATATATATATATATAGGCGGTTTTAGTATGCGGCTACCCTGGACAACTGCCCAGGCTCTTTAGTTTGGCCCAAATTTATTTTAATTAAAAAAGAAAAAAAGGCAAAAAATTCAAAGGGAAAAAAAAAAGAAAAAAAAGGGCAAAAACAAAAGTAAACCTAACTGCAGCACCACCAATCCCTTCTCCGCGACAGCGACAGACTCCTTCCTCCTCTCTTTCTCAATTAGTTTTAGTTTATTATATTCAAGCACTAATCGGTTCGGCATACCATTTTCCTCTTCTTTTTTTCTGCCTCTTGTTCTTTCTATTCATTCATATGCTTTTTAATTTTATTTTATTTAGATTGAAACTATATGATGTCATGATGATTTGAGCAGATGATGAGTATATGGTGAAACCGCCTCTGCCTGCCATGAAGCTTAGCTATCATATTCAATATTTAATGAAAACAAAAGCTCTATTACTTTCTATGATTGCAAGAGAATATTTTTATTAAACTATATGAAAACAAAACCGCCCATGAAACTATATGATGTATTTTATTAAAAATTACTTTCTATGATTGCAAGTGAATATTATTTTTTTTCAGATTCAATATTTTATATGATTGCAAGTGAATGTATAAATTCTGTAATTGTTAATTGAATATTAACTTAACTTAAGATCGTTTAATTTCAGAGATGAGGAGATTTATAGTTGATAGAGCAAGTATTGAGAATGTGAATGTTATGCAATCGGAAGTCGAATTAGAACCACCGCCTAATATGGTTAATGAGTTTAACCCAAATGAGATTGTGCATGATCCAGGTTGTAGGAAACAAATTAGTGAGTATGCTCCGGATATTCAAGGATACAAGGGCAAGAATATGATGGAGCTTCAAATATGAGAGATCAATTTAATGGTTTGCAAAGAAAAATTCTAGATGAAAATCCTTATGCTTTCTATGTCAATTGCTATGCTCACCATTTGCAATTTGTTGTTGTGTTTGTTGCTAGTAGTTGCTCATCTATTCATGATTTCTTTGAGTACATCTCCTTGATTGTGACCACAACAAATGCATCTTGTAAGAGGAGGTATGCTTTAATGGAGGCACAACACCAAGATATTTTAAATAAACTTGAGAGTGGTGAGATATCTAGAGGAAAGGGCTTGCACCAATCATCTAGTCTCACTAGACCCGAGGATACTATATTTTAAAGTTGTTTGGTATCACAAACGAGCTTTCAAATGTCTTGCAAAGAAAAGATCTTAATATTGTAATTGCCATGTAATTAATTGATGATGTCAAAGCTCGGTTGACCACAACAAGAGAGAGAAGTTAGGATAATTTATTTGCCGATGTCCAAGATTTTTGTGTTGCTAAATGTATTCCAGGGTTGTTCAAGGGTAGAAGAGAGGACTATCACTAATCTTCATCATTATCGTGCAAAGATATTTTATGTTGCTATTAACAAAATATGTGTGGAGATGGATCACCGCTTCAGTGAAAGAAATAATATTATCCTTTATTGCTTCTCATGTATTGACCCCAAGAACTCTTTCTCCAAGTTTGATGTTGATAAGCTTGCTCGTCTTGCTGATATTTATCATGCAGACTTTTCTGATGATGACCGAGGAGCAATTAGGGATCAATTTGACATTTATGTTCTTCAAGTCAGAAGAAATGCTTCAATTTCCACTTATGAAGATGTTCAAAGCTTGGCTATGAAGATGGTTCAAACTGAGAAATATTTGGTATTTCTATTGACTTATAAACTTATTGAGTTAGCTTCGATATTGTCGGTGCCGACAGCATCTGTTGAAAGAGCTTTTCCAGCAATGAAGATTGTCAAGTCTGAATTGCGCAATAAGATCAATGATGTGTGGTTCAATGACTTAATGGTATGTTACACCGAGCGGAAGATATTCAAGTCACTTGATGATATTGATATTATTCGAACATTCACTGCAAAGAAGTCTCGGAAAAGACATTTGCTTCGTAATTTTATTTAACCCGCTATTGTAAGGTTATGTTTATCTCATTTGTTTTAAACTATATTTTTGTTGACAAAATGACGAGTCTCTTTTATTTTGATTGATGACTATTTATATATATTATATACAATGTGAACTTACGGTCTTTAAATTTTTGCCCAAGCTTTATAATTTTTCTGGCTCCGCCACTGTATATATATATATATATATATATATATATATATATATATATATATATATATATATATATATATATATATATATATATATATATATATATATATATATATATATATATATATATATATATATATATATATATATATATATATATATATATATATATATATATATATATATATATATATATATATATATATATATATATATATATATATATATATATATATATATATATATATATATATATATATATATTATATATATATATATATATATATATATATATATATATATATATATATATATATATATATATATATATATATATATATATATATATATAAATAATATATATATTATATATATATATA